>NBIV01000003.1:0-600000 GCA_003194525.1 Gracilariopsis chorda | reverse complement strand
CCCATAAACCGCATCAATCTGGCCGTACTCTCCAATGCGCAAAACCCCAAAATAGCCCTATACTCACTGCCAGAGCTACAACAACGCAGCGCCGATAACCTCCTCACCCCCCACCACAAACCGCTTCTTCACGCCGTGTATAACCGCCCGCAAAACGTCGTCATCTCAATCGACCAGTCTTACACAATCGACTACTGGCGTCTTGAGCAGCGCTCATCGCATCAATTTCAAGTGTGTACCGATCTTCCTCAGCTGCGCTTCCGCTCCAAATTGCGCACTCACCTTTTCTACTTTGCCAAGAAGCGCCTGCCAGTTTGTTCGTTGAGCGTTAGTCCGGCCGGGTCGCACTTTGTTGTCGCTGATCAATTCTCGCACTTGCATCTGTTTCGCTTTCTGGACGGTACCAGACATCGTGTGCTTGACCTTTCTCTTGCCACTTTGCAACGCACTTTGGTTCGAGATCATCTCGACCTTTACCGCCACCTACAACGTGACTCACCAGCTTTTGCAACCCGACTTGCAAAAGAACGCCTTCTTCAAAAAGAACAACAAGTACAACAACAACAGCAACAACAACAACAACCGCTATCCGCCTTCTTTTCAAATGTCATCTTTGATGAAACGGGGCACTACATTTTTTATGCCACCGTGCTAGGCGTGCACATGCTGCACATTGCTTCCAATCAATCCGTATTGGTTCTTGGCCTCAACGAGCATGCCCATCGATTTCTAAACGTCTCAATCTGCCCTGCCGATACCGTGCAAGACGTCAACGGCATCAGCAGACAAATTCCACCTCTACTGGTCGCCTCGGCGTACAACAGTCAGCGAATTTTTCTCTTCGGAATCGCATCCACGTCAGCCCCTCAAAAGTCCACCTCCAGAGATGTTATGAATGAACCACTACTCTCCTCGTCGGATTATGACGTCGCCCAACAAGTGAAGGACACAGGCAGTCCGATTCAGCTGCCAAAACGCGTTACGTTGCACACGAGTGAAGGTGACATTGGTGTCAAGTTGTTTGCCGATCTTGTTCCGAAGACGGTGCAAAACTTTACTACACATGCTCGAAATGGGTATTATGACGGTGTGATCTTTCATAGGGTTATTCGCCGCTTTATGATTCAGACGGGAGACCCTGCTGGAGATGGCACCGGGGGAGAGTCCATTTGGGGTGGTGAATTTGATGATGAGTTTGATGACAGTTTGAAACATCAAGTTGGAACTTTGTCCATGGCAAATGCGGGACCGAATACAAACGGATCGGTAAGCTACTACTCATTCCCTCTTGTTGGTATTACTTTTTTTTTTTTTTTTTTTTGCTTCTCGCTAGTTTGGCTGCTTGACTGACGCTTTGTTTGGATGGGTGTTCTTAGCAATTCTTCATCACGTGCGATGAGTGTCCCCATCTTGATGGGAAGCACACTGTTTTTGGTACGTCTCATCAAGTCTTCTGCCTCACCGACACAAGTCAACAGATTACTACGCCTTTGTTTATGCTGCATATAGACAGAAAAAGGATACTAACTATTGGCATACATCCAAATTCCTTCTTCTGCTCACGCACAAACAAAACAAAACTCGCGCATGATCTGCTCGTATTCTATCTTCAAAATCATTCAAAAATGCATACATGTGACCTTCTTGCTATCATTATGGGTGATTTGCATATTTGGGAATAGGCAAGGTTACAAAAGGAATGGGCGTCGTGCGACAGATTGAGTGTGCTCCAACTGATAAGCGCGATAAACCGTTGGATGACATTCGTATTGAAAGCGTTTCTGTACATGAAGACTGAAGAGAGGAGCCTTGCTTGTTATGGTCGTGGATTTGCTTTCCTGTTTGTCGTATTTGTGCAAAGCACAAACTCCAAAGTTTGCTCTTTCCTGTTTGTGCGTGCTGCAGGAAGCACAAGCTCCACTGTCAACAAAGTCGATACGCGCATTTTCGGTACGCCTGCTCCCATCGTGATACGTTTCGCACGCACTGTCTTGCCAAAACAGAACGGTAGACGTTGTTGATACGTGCCGGACGGACCGTCCCCGCTCGTGTGTGCACGGCGCATCGCAAACATTGAGAGACACTCACTGACAAGTCCAACGTCACACACAAATTCCGTGATAAGCTCGTCATTCCGCCTCCCGCTCCAGGTATCCATGTCCAAGACTAGAGAAACACTGATGGTTGTTGTTTGAATACAATGTCGCCATGGAGCAAGTACTCGCATTTCGCAATCGCGCCTTACAAACTGCTCAAAAGAAAGGGTGCATACAAAGCGATGATATCGCTGAGGAGTGAGAGGGCTTTGTTCGTTCCATGTAGAGTACACGTTCTACGGGGAGATTGAAATGAGGCGTTTTCACGGTGCGTCACGATCAGATTGCAACGGCGGCGGAGGCGGGTGTACGCCAGCGTCGTACAAAGCCGGTGGAGGGAAGAAACCATTAGGTAATTCATGTTCAAAACTGGCACCATGTTCCATATATACAAAGTGCGATTTGTTGGCATCACTGGCAGTATCCATGTCCGCAAAATCGTCATCGACATCATCGTCACCAACTGATGCAGCGTCGTACATATCGCGAAAATCGGCTGCCGATAGCATAGCAGAAGCGCCTTCCAACTGCAGATAAACTCTTCTCCCAAACGAGTCGCGGTAGTAATTGACATTACTGACTTCCCAATCTTTCAGCGGATCAACGTACATCTTATCGTGTGGGGAAGGTTCAGTAAGTCCATAATCAACGATAAGCTCCTTTTCCACATCGGGGTACCAAGCACGTTCAAAGGCGTGCGTAAGCTTTCTGAGCATGCGGGCTCCTAGAGCGGTGACTTTCGCTAGCAGTGGTGAATCTGCACAAGATGCAGCCAGACCTTCAAGAAGTTTGAGAAAGGTTGGATGGTCCATTGTAAAAATTGTTCGCCAGTTGACTGAGCGTGTACCTTTCCATTGCCAACCTGTGCTGCGACTGGTGTGCTTACGGGGTACTCGCACGCCGCGCGAAGAGGATGGTCGATGGGGTGGTTGATTTGATGATGAAGATGGTAAGAGTCTTCGCCGTCTTGTGGGGAAGGATGTTGTGCGATTATGATGATTGAAGTTGCAGTTATGTTGATGTGGGCGATGCGCAAAGTGGAGAGTTCGTAGTGGTACAACAGGCGCGAAAGCAGCCATGGGGAACCGAATCAAGCGCCCTAGCGGCACGAAAAGGAGCGAAGGGCGACTCAACTGGCAAAGTGCGACACTCGGAGCGAAGACGTGGAAGACGGGGGCGGGGCGATGCACGAGGAGATGCTTTCAGAGATGAACAAAAGGCGTGGTGTGCAGCACGTGGGAACAGTACATAAGTTAAGCAGCCCTTTGTGAAAAACTTCAAAGACAAATACATACTCCAGCTCCTTTTTTGATTTTCTCGCACATGTTTTCTCGCACGTGTTTTGTGGCGGGCGTGATGATATTTTGGAGGCGATTTGTGTACCGAACAGTGTGCATGTATTTGCACTGCACCAATGAGCGGGAGTCGTCTTGTCAAGGTAGGGCGACTTGTCGTGGACAAAACTGATCACATGTTTGTTCGTGGTCCATGCGTTCTGGCGAAGACGGAGATATGTTGTGCGCGCTTGTCACACAAGAGAGATGCGCTTCGTGGTTGGTCTTTCCGCAGATATACGAAGGTACATACACAAGAAAAGGGATAACGGGTTAACTGTTACAGCAAGGAGGCTAAACGAAAAAACTAAACACATGTCTGTCCGTCTGTCTACTTTTGGGTAAGCGCAGCGCAGGCGCAGTGATATCTACGACAGCAAATGCACCCTGATTATGGATTTGAACACATTTTCTCATCCGCACAATCACCACATTCCACATCACGCCGATTCGTAAGCCAAAGTCACACCAATATGGACATACACACTCAGCTGACCACTCCGGGCGTGGCAGCAACGTCAGCGCCATCAACAGCAGCGCCGGAATCGCGAGCGGCTTCAGCGCCAATATCGCCCATGACACGTTCATTGAGCTCCCGATTAAGGTACGCAATAACTTGTTGATCACTTTGTAAAACGGCCCGATTCTCCTCCAACTTGGTTAGAGCGGCGTTTAATCGCGAGTCAACGCCTTCTTTTTGCACATGTAACAAGGCGGCTCGATCTCGAACGCGCACGATTTCGCGTTGCAGCTCGGACAGAGAGGCGTCTCTTTGCTTGATAACAAGCTCTTGTTTCTGAATCAGAGCCGATTTGATTCGCGATTTGGAGCGAAGAGTACGCACTTCATTGTGGAGACGATCAATGATCTGATTACCCTTTTCGATTTCGGAGCACGCTTCATTTCGTTGTTGCGTCACTTTTTCAACTTGTTGCTTGAGCGTTTCGATTTGCGATAGGTGCGTTTGAACGGTTTGTTCAAGCACTGGCAGCTGAGATTGTAGATGATCTCGTTGAGTTGTTAACTCTTGTATTTGCTGCTGTTGTGCAGGTAGTTGTGCCAGTTGATCCTCGCGTTTGGCGACTTGATGACGCAGTTGTTCACAGTTACTGCTCTCATGCAACGCGTGTTGTAAATCGCGCTGTGCGTTTGAGAGATCCGCTTCAAGCTTCTTGACGCGGGCGTTGACGTTTTGCAAGTCGGTGTGATTTGATTGCAACGATTGGTTGAGTGAGCGTTCTCTGGCGGCGGAAGCGGCGCCCGCGCGGGCGAGGTCGGCCAGCGTGGCTATCAACTGGGCGTGCGAAGCGTGTTGCATGGGAATATCAATGTGGGTAATGGCCTTGAAGGGGGCCATTTCAACGACTCGAAAGGAGGCATGCACGGGGGTGGAAGCGTCATGATGAGCGGGCGTAGGTTGCGGCGTTTCCGGCGGGGTGTGAAACTCGAGCGAGGGGTGGTTCGGGGCGACGTGCAAGTGAAGCGAGGCGACGTAAGAGGGATTGGAGTGCGGTCTGGAAAGAAGGTCGACGAGATGGGCGGGGAATGCTGAGAATTGAATTCGGAGCGACTGGGCGGCGCGGAAGGCGGGGTAGGAGGAGGGCGTTTGGGTGTGATGGAGCAGCAGCAGTTGTGACGATAGATCGAAGACGGTGAAGGTGAGCGTGGAGTCGGTGGCGGATTGGGAGAGAGTTAGGTTGAGAGGAGTTGCGCTTGGCGGCGGCTGCGACGACGCGGCCGCGCTGTGGATTGCGACGGACAGCGTCGTGTCGAGGAGCACGTCCGGCGCCATCGCGCGGACGCCACACGCGACGTCGCCGCGCGCGCACGTCCGCTTCTTCTTCAACGCAGCGCGGCTGAGCTGCGCGCCATTTTGCCCACAGCTGTACAGCTGTACCACTGTGGCACGTGTGCGACGTGTATCCGCGTTTACTGCGTTGCGCGGCGAACCAATCGGCGCAGGCCATCCAAAACGGGCAGCCAATGGGCGCGCAGAGAAGCGCCACCATTGGCCAGTTGGCGGGCGCGGAGTGGCGCGCGGCAGCGTGTACGAGGGTTGCACACGTTAAACACGTTTCACAGCACGCGACGCCAGCCGCTGATGCAACGGCGCTTGTTGTTTCATTTGCGAACTCAAAAGGCGGAACACGCACCTGCGAAGCGAAAGTGCGCCACCAAAACGGTTGGAGTTGCGTGCGAAGCGCAACGCGCGCGCGCCGCCATTGCGCCCGCCCCCCATGCCGCCGTCATGTCGGATGCCGTGCTCATCGACGTACATCATCCACACACGCAGTACGCCCCGCCCTCCCCCCCGCTCCCGCCCCCGCGCGCGCATCCCTTTCGACAACACGCCTTATGGTCCGCCGCCGCGCTCTTCTTCTCCGCCTACCTCGCCGTCGTGCTCTACCTCTTCCTCACCAATGACGCCTTTCGTCACTTTGTTGTCGCCCGAGCAAACGCCCTTTTCGCCCTGCCCTACGTCCTCTCCCTGCTCGTCGTCCTGCTCTGCCTCGCCCCCTGTGCACCGGCACCGCCGAGAGCGCAGCTCGACGCCGTTATTACCACCCCCGCAGATTGCTGTTTGGTGCTTCTTGTACTTCTTGAATGGGCCACTTGTCTCGCTTTGGTAGTGGTCACCTTGATAGCCGTGCACGACCATCTCAGCTATGTAAGTCCCGACGGTTTGATAGTTCCCGTCGTTCAATCCGTTCCTCCCGATGCCAAACCAGCCGATGGAATCTCTCAGAACGCACTCATCGTACTGCTCATTCCGCTGCTGCTCATGTACACCCTCTTCAACTTCTTGATGCATTTCTTCTCATGCGCCGAGGCGCATTGGCGTCAAGCCGCTGGACTGGATGACTCTCAACTGTGAATACATCTCTTTTCGAGCCCCCGTGTAGACACACACACACACACACACACACAACTCTCATCCTTGTTTGTGCTTTTCCTCTTTTCGCCCACCGACATGCGTTCGTGTTTTGTCCGTCTTAACTGTTATCCGCCAACTATTCGCCGCTGCGGAGGAGCTTGCTGCTGCACTACGCCACGTACACGCGCACACCCAAGAGGAAGCGTCTCATTTCACATCAAACAGCTTCATACTTCTGCAACCGAACGCTATCAGCTCCCTGTTCTTTATCATCCTCTATCCAAACTGCAACCTTCATACGTTCTACCTTTTCTACTTTCTTCTCGCTCTCCTGCTACATTCTTTTCTAGTACAGACTTACGCACAATCGATCTGTCCACACAGAGAAAAAAGCATCCCTGTAAATATCAGCTCATCCTAGAAGTCGAAAAAGGAACACACCACGTTACTCAACTTTCTTTCTCCTTCTCTTTGTCTTTCTCTGTTTTTTCAATGTTTCAGTTTA
Organism: Gracilariopsis chorda; assembly: GCA_003194525.1. Taxonomy (NCBI): domain Eukaryota; phylum Rhodophyta; class Florideophyceae; order Gracilariales; family Gracilariaceae; genus Gracilariopsis; species Gracilariopsis chorda. The sequence goes on along the minus strand of NBIV01000003.1, from coordinate 593,190 downwards.
CTTTTTGCTCCTACCACGTGCGATTACCACAACGCTTGTTTAATCCCGGTTTCTGGACAGAATTGCGAGAATGTACAGAAACAAATTCAGAATGTCCAGATATAGGTTCACCGCTGCCAAGATCGCATCATCAGGACCGAGGTGATGCATGATCAGCGAAGCTACAACAAAAAAAAAAAAAAAAGAACAAAGCACTAGTTAGTTATCAACCTTCAAAAATCCATCACCAATGGTGCTTGTAAGTAGAAACAAACAGGAACTTACTGTCGTAGAGAATGTACAGAGAAAACAATAGACTGCCTCCATATGAGATTACCATTGCCATAAACGGACTCTTGTTACCCGTGAATCCAAGGAACATGTTCACAATCATGGCGATCAACAGTCCCATTAACGCAGCATACAACGCGCCCCCCATGAACGAAAAGTCCTTCTTGGACGTGAAGGCATATAACGTAATTCCGGAAAAGATTGCCAACGTAATCACCAGCGCCTCCACGACAAGTACACTGAGACCAGACTGTGCGTAACGAGCGCATACCATAGCCATTAGGAAAGACTCACAAACCGTAAATGCAGCCAACAACTGCATGTTAACTGGGTATGAGTCCTTGTACACCATCAACGCGAGAAGAGTTCCAAATGTTCCAATGGTGGACACAATCGTGATTGCTCCGTAACCTGCGATAGCGAGGCTGCGAAGTGGAGTGACTAACATGAAAAGCGCACATATCGCAGTGGTGATTGCAAGCTGAACAGCGAGAATGCCGTACACTTTGCGAATGAAGCCGAGACGAATGTTGGGTTCGCATGTGGCCACACTTGTGCCGTAGGCAAAGTCGTTGGCGAAGTCCTCGGTGACTTGTGGCTTCTTGTTGGCTGGGCGAAGTGGGAATACGTCTTCTACGCTTGAGGCGGCTTGACTCGAGTCGCGAACGCTAGCCATTTTGATACAGGTTGGAAATGACTCTGAGCTAACGGGTGTTCCGAGTAGAATGGGATGGATGACGTAGTCTGTTTCGGTAGAATGACGATGAACGACGCGCAAGGTTTGGAAACGGTGGTGGGAGGTTGCGGAAGAGGAGAGGTCTGGGCGACGGGACCTTGGTTTTTGTGTATCGCTGGTGTACCTTGTTGTCAGGCCACGCTCGTGTGTTGTAAAGTAACCTGACCAATGGCATGCTCAGGGGGGGGTCCATACGGCGCAGCCTTCCAATTGAAGAGTCAACCACCCAATTTGGTTCGAAAGCACGGTACAGTTGGTGCATGCTTTTAGCAGCTGAAATATTTATTTCTCAGCCCATATCGCATCCTGCCACCATCCGAATGGAAGTTGCCAGGAGTCGCCTGATCGATGTCATGGTTGCCACTGGCCGATACCGTTTGTGGTGCAACGATGGACGGTTAGCGGGTTAGATCGCTAGATGCTGAGTGCTAGCTGCTTGTTCGAGATTCACAGTAGATGTGCGGTGAAAGACTGCTAAAGTCAGATATAACAACGTTGCACTCTCGTGAATCCGAACCCAGCTGACCGACGACTCCACACGTCAATTGCTACGATTAGTTTTCCCCAACTACCAACAAGCACTGGTTAGCAGGCATCAGAATCGTCCTCAAGTCCGGCGTTATCCCTAGGGATAAGGGTTACCTCTCCGCACAAGGACGGAAAGGCGGTGGATAGCATATCTATAGAGCGTACCGTTCGTGTGGGTGTTCCTCGCCCACAAAAACGGTAATACAAGAAAGTTGTCAAAAATTAATGAAAAGTTTATAAAGTTAGTTACCCAGTTACAGTACCAGTTCGTCCTAAACTACTTCGCCTGTGCTACTCTTCGTGTTCGATCCCGACGGGCCCACCTGCGCGCATCAGTCGCCGATGTGTGCCCTACCGCTCGGTAGCTTCCCCACCCTCGACAACTCTCCCATCACCCACTCCACTGCTCACCCCCCGCGCCCTTTTCCACCTCGACCCCCTCTTCTACCCCGACCGCCACGACCGCCGCGTCCGCCACGTCCATCAGCCCCGTGATCCGGCAGCTCCACCTCCGGCTCGCAGTTGCTGAACGATTGCGGGCATCTGTGCGCCATGGTCACCACCGTAGTCGACATCTCGTCCATCATCGGTGACGGCTCGTGATTCCCGTTTGCCCGATGTTCTCTCACCTCTTGCTGCAGTTGGGACAGCCGGGTTAGGCAATGGAAGAAACAATTTCTCCACCTCTTGCTGCAGCCTCGCAGACCGTGCACGTTCGATTCCAGCGACTGTGAATACATCTTGCGTCGTCGACGGCTCTTTTCTGCCGATTGCCGGTTTCGAATTGCTCGGATGCGCTTCTTCTCCAGCTTCTCTTCGACCGTCAATTCCTATCAGTTTCAAGCGAAAGAAACAGTGCGAGAGTGAAAGGCATGGAAACACGTTAGAACTCTATAATTCGCAAGGAAGGAAGGAAGGAAGAGCATCAGCTATGAGAGTGATATAGTATGAGATACGTACCTTCTTGTCGCTCTTGCGCGTTGTCAACGCCAGCGGTGTTCCGCTTTCCACCGCACAAGAAGCACTCAACCTTCGTGGCGATTGACTCCACTCGCTCCCTTCACCTGGAACACCACGGTGCGCAAGTTCACTGACAGTCGTCGGCGTTTTCCCCGATTCCTTTGCCAGCACTGGTGCTTCAACACTACCAGCGGCGTTATGCGGTGACGAATCGCGAGCCTTGGTTATCACTCCTTCCTTGTCCCGCGACCGATTCTCAATGCGTCCAAGAAGGTCAAGGAGCTGCGTATGACTCTCTGACGAGCCCGCCTGGCCTCGTTGTGATTTGATACGGCGGAGCAGCTCCTCCGGGCCCAAAGGCGCTGTTGGTACTGCTGCGATTGACTTGGGAGCCGGCGGAAACGACGGCGCAGGGAACCGTACTTGTGCTGAGGTAGGGCGCGGTATCTTGATGACCCGAGCACGGCGACCATTCGGCTTCAACACAAGCTTACCAGCGTTTGCAGCTGAAATACCTCGTGCCACCGCATCGCAAGTCTGCTCCCTAGGGTCGTTGTACGCTTTCCCCTTCATCGGCACGTTTTCGATGCGGAGCGATTTTGCACCAACGCGCCTGATCTTTGCATCCTTCCGTCTATTGTTCGGGACGACAGGCAAGACGTTTAGAGGTGGGCAGGAGCTCCTCGGAATTAGTGTCGGTCGCGCTGGGGCGGAGTTGTTTGCAAATCGTTGCCGGCATTGTTGAGCTTGCGGCACTGCAGCATTCGCCTGCATTCCTTCCTGCAGCGGTGGAGGGGTGAGGTTCTCCATTTGAATTGCCGACGGCGGGGTTTGCATTAGCTTAGGCTTTCGGGTGGAATCCTGCGGAGCACAAGCCCGGAGATGGGGCGGTAAACCTGCAAACTCCGACCCTTTTGGCGGCAGAGCGGTCTGTCGAGAGGCTTCCATGGAGGCTACCAGCTGATGACGCCTCGAAACAACTGGTACTGTGATTGAGCTTCGCTTCGGGTGTTCCGGAGAAGTTAACAGCAAGTCACTCACGTCGAATTCAGGCCTATCAGGCTTGACGGTCGGAACAGGCTCTTCTTGCAACAAATAGGCCACATCATTGTCCGAGAGGAATGGGAACGATCCCGGTAGAATAAGAGGGTTTCCAAGCTCGGGGGGAAGGGATCCATTCGGAAACAGCCTCGGGTTATCAATAATTGCACCGGGGCTGTTGTTCCCAAGGCATTGACCGGCTTTCGTCTTCACTTCTTGACTATGCTCGAGGGCTTTCTTGCTTTCCCCAGTCAAGTTGCCGTTCAGGTCGACTTGGGTTACTTCTCTTGGCTCTGCTGTTGTCCATTCGGGAATCCTGAGAGCCATTGACTTTTGCAGATGCAGCGGAACACCACTAGGTCGTCTGGCATCCGCACTTGCACCTTGAGCTCCCTCCTCATGTTCTGTGCCCTTTTCGCCTTCGCCATCCTCCTCAACTTCTTCATGGACCTCATAATCATCTTCACCCTGCATTTCTTGATCATGCATTTCCTGATCTTGATCCTCCATATGTTCGCTGCCTTGCCCATCCTCCTCCTCACGGCTCTCGGAAGAGGATGCGAAATCCGCCTCTTCGTCACGGGTAATGTCCTCGTCCTCTTCTGCTTGTCCGCTATCCCCTTGCCTGCGGAATTGCTTTGGACTTCCAGGATGTCTAGGTGAAAGCTGTCTGACGTCAAGGGGTTTGATATCATGGGATTCTCCCCTCCCCTCAGTATGCTTGCCATTAGACTCAACCCCTTCATGTGGCGAGCCGTCTTTGTCCGAGATGAAGTGATGCTGTTCACGGCTTTCCTGTTCCATCTCCCCTTCTCCAAGAGCTCCCTCTTCCGGTTGTCGAGACTCTGCGCTATTCCCATTACCAATGCCGAAGAAATCGTTTCCTCCGCTTGTCACATCCCTGTCAAAGGTGTCCATAGTCTGCTGAATGAACTCGAAATCGTCTTCAGCCGAACTTCCGAAGAAACTGTTCATCTTCACTAATATGTCGTTGTCGTGAAAATGGTTTCAGAGCAATGTTTGTACTACGACGTTGTAGAAGACTATTGAGCGCTTGGCGTGGATGGTTGTTGCGGATACAAACTGGGTGCGAATCACCAACCTCTCGACCGGGGTCGGTTATATACTGCTGTTCTCAAGTTATGCTTAAGGAAGTTGTGTGTCTCTCAAGTTTGTTTTATGTGATAATCAAAGTGTTAGTAGGAGAGTGCTACCTGTCTTGAATGCTACAACGTCCCCACAGAATCAGAGGCATATGAAGGCGGTTATGCTAGGTCCCAGATATTGACGAAGACATGCAATGAGTATTAGACCGATATGCGACAGAAGCCCTGATTGGGAAGCCTATGGAATCCATTCCTTGCCTAGGAGATGAATACGGGAGCAATGAAACTGCGACAAATATGATAGACGGACAAGATGTAACAGAAGCTGAGAAATCGATTTTAAAGGGTTACAAAAGTATCAGGAGAGACGATGCTCATAACGGTTCTCTTTTTGAGGAACAAGTCGCTAGTAACGTCGAGAAGAAGGTCAGGCATACCCAAGTGTAGAAGGCTAGTATTGCACTAATTTTCGGAACTTTGTTAAGCTTGAAAGGACCCCTACCGTTTTGTTTGAGCTTTTGATTTTAAAAGTTTCAACCGCGTAGTGGCTTGAGTCAAGAATGCTCACCATCTCTCTCTCTACTGTTCAAATTGTTCAATGACGGACGGATAGGCGAACTAATGATTAACTATGACGAGAGTTGATTATTCTTCGTCTCTTATCAAGTCGCGTATATGTATCCCTAAGCGCGAATACGATACGGAGTTTTAGGCAAGAAGAAAAGAACCTCCCCTCCTCAAGTAATCTAACACCTCCAATCGCAACTGCCTGGTGATGCTCCTTAGATGGATGTCCATTCTTTCTGGTGGCGATTGAACAACAGACCACCGAGATTCTCGCCCTTTTGGGTGTAGTAGCTAGCGCATATTGCTCTACGTTGTTTGTTATCGAAAGTCTGTAGTTACTCGAGTTCTTTAGACCATTTAAACATGATAGAGGTATCATCCACTGTGGGACTCTTCTAGCCATATGCGTGAGCGTTGGTATTTATGTGTGTGTGTGTTTATATGAGCTCGCGTCTCTAATTCCAAGACTACGGTAAGGGTTACATTGAGACGAATCCCTCTCTCTCTAGATAAACCAACAGCTTTTCTGGCCATGTGCCTACTATTGATTCGGCGTCAGAGCCCTGCATCTCTCGGAGAGGCGGGAACTCTCGACGCCGGGATGCCGCTCTTCGGCGGCATCTAAGAACGAAATAGTCTACACTATTAAGTATGTTGAGCCCACATCCGAGCGGGCAGAAACATTTCCTGTTGTTGAGAAAAGTGGAGACTGGATGTAGCGTCGGAACGTGACCTGTAAATATCTGCGACAGGGCTGTATGCGCCCTCCTTAGAGTCAATACCTTTGATAGTGTCTCTGGGACTTCGCTTACTGGCTCTGTGCTAGTAAGTTGGTATTTATGAACGTTCTTAGTTCTGAATATACTGAAGCAGTTCTTGGAAGGAAAAGCTTGCTCCAATTTGGAAAGGCCATCACTCGCGTGCTTAAGAAATGTACGAAAGCAAACGTGATTCTGTGGCTAAGATATCTCTGCTTTTCTTGTGCGATATTTGAAGCCTTTTCACAGGGAAGCATCTTTACAACTTGTGTTCTCTTTCAAAGAAAGCTGAAGTCCGGGAAACCAACGAGAAACAGGTTGATGCATTGCAATTTTCCCAAACCATAATCCTTTCTGGTAAACTTCATGGTGAGGAAGCTTTAGGTCAGAAGTTTACCAGGTCCCGTTCCCTCTCAGTAAATCTATTCAAAGCTCGAAAAAGGCAAACACCACAACCTCAAAGAGTTGCAACGGGTTTGCTACCGAACAGAAAATATCTTCACACAGGGGCTCTATTAACTCTTTGCCCCTACTGCTTCGCAGGTGACTTCTTATTTGGATGGACCACATGAAGAAGTGCACCTGTCGTTGTCCAACTTCACGGCATCTTCGCTAACAGCTTGTCGAGACTGCAATGGGGTGTAGGATGCACGTTCTTAGACAGATGTCGTTCATGTTGTTGTGTTTATGGGCCTTGCTCCTATTCCTGATTGCGCGATAGAGCTACGCGAATAAGTTCTCTTTCTACACCTCCCTAACAGGGGTGTAACCAATCTGAGGGGGAGGGGATTGGACTTCTCACAACAGATTCCAATCCCAATTGCAACCTTTCCTGAGAAACTGCAATCGGATTGCATTCCACGAAAGAAAAAGCAATCCGATTGCAATCTGAGGGGTCGATTGCATCCTCAGCTGCAATCCCGATTGCAACGTCACAACCTTCAGCGCAATCCCGGATTGCAATCCAATCGATTGCAACACAAGCCTGCTCCCTTGAGACTGTCTACTAGTAGAGAGGTGTTAACGCTCCTAACAAGTTCGCACCTCAATCAAATGCCTTACTCCGGCGCCGTAAACTTCTGTAGACGCTCTCACCCTTGTACCACTAGCCTTACATTCTCGTTTGGCTGTGGCCGGTGAGTGCGGTCTTCCATTCGCAGCAGCCTTGTTACCTTCATAAGCTACAAGAACCTGGCATTCCCCGGCTAGCATTAGGCTTCTGTATGGAGACCTATCCCTCTTCCATTTCGCTACTGACTTGCTTTGCGTTTTCTTTCTTCGCGCTTCTATTCCCTCAAATCCTAAAAGGGGCAGTCCACAGGGGGCAGGGGCGTACTTGTGACTGACTATTTTGCCACATGAAGTAGTCATTAGTCAATACTTTTCCAAATTTGGTAGTCAAAAACCTTCAATAATAATCAAAAATTAGGATGATGACTACTTCTTTTGCCGAGGTAGTCTGTCACATTCCCCATTATGGCAAAATAGTCAGTCACAAATACGCCCCTGACAGGGGGGCACACCACGACAAGGCGTACTGAATGCCTCACATTCGTCTCCAAAAAGACACCCCACACTCGCTATCCTCTCACAGCGGAGGTTTCGTCTGGCAGGGTGACTGACTTTTGCCACCTTCAAGGGCGTCTAAAACACAAAACAATTCTTCCGCGGAGGAGCCATCATGCAAAATCCTATGTCATAGCTTAAGAGGATCTATCGTCATGTAGAATGACTGACCGCTTTTGAGAAGGGGTAGTCAGCCAGTGATACTGAACTCAGTCAAATGGTATTGGCCGGCCTCATATTGCAGATCAGATATGAGATTACTCCAAAAAGAGATCGACTTCCTGGAAGTGAAGCAGAGAACTCGCCTCCGTCTTACTAGCGCAGAGCCAGTAAGCGAAGTCCCAGATTCACTGTCAAATGTATTGACTCTAAGGAGGGCGAATACTGCCCTGTCGCAAATATTAAACGGCCACGTTCCGACGCTACATCCGGTCTCTACGTTTCTACACAACAGGAAATGTTTCTGCCCTCTCGGATGTGGGCTCAACATACTTAATAGTGTAGACTATTTCGTTCTTAGATGCCGCCGAAGAGCGGCATTCCGGCGTCGAGAGCTTTTACCTCTCCGAGAGAGGCAGGGTTCTGACGCCGAATCAATAGTAAAGGCATGGCCAAAAAAGCTGTTGGTTTATCTAGAGAGAGAGGGGTTCTTCTCAATATAACCCCTACCGCAGTCTTGGAATTAGAGACACGAGCTCATATAAACACACACTAACACACACATATGAGATTGGAGAAGCATCTGCATTTCCGCAAAATCATGATCACTAGCCAGCAACACATCAGACGATGGTAGAGGTAAACTATGTTCGGAATGACTAGACAGCACGTTTGGATCATTGTACTGAATGGGGGCAAGCTTCAGTCCGGATGAATGTGATTAACGTACAGTATGGCAACGTGGAACAAGTCCTAGGTCTCCGCATGTCCTGGACGATATTGTTCCTAACCCACAAAGTGGACAGCGGTCTTCGTATCTCTGGCAGTATATCCAAAAGCGATAAACGTAAACATATGGTGATACGCAACCGCCAGTTGAAAAGGTACCACAATCGCTTGGAGAACAGGTAACTCTTCGAACAGCCCAGACGGCTCTTTCAAAGGTTTTCGTTGGACATGCGTCAGGGCTACACGTTTCTACTTAGATAGACAGAGCTACTGTCCGTTACTAGCTAGAGTTCAGGCATAGAGTTAAAACACCGTTTATCACTTTGTGATGAGGTGTAGAAAACGCTCCAAGTCCAGAAGAGACACTTTCCCGTGCGCACGGGAAAGACAAGGGCTCGGAGTTCCAACAATAGTGAGGAAATGGCCGGATAGAGTGTCGGAATTTCTGCGGAGAGAGGAATTCTTCAACAAGAGTTCCTACCATGCTTTCGGAATTAGTGGCTTGCGCCCGCAAATATACATACATACATACATACATATGGTGAATTTAACTCCTATTTACTCCAACTTCACTGACACCACGTGCGAAACATCTCTTCAAAGCGTTGGGAGAAAACGTCAAGAGGATGCTTCTTCTTTCTCGTAGCCATCATGGACAGTTTTAAGGGTGCTCATCGATGTCAAGTTTACCGAAGCTTAATAAGACTCCCCTGTTCAACAATGTCATCTTCGAATGAGTTCCGTTTCCACCGTGCTTTATTATACTTCACAAATAGACGTTGTGCAACTTCACTGCGCTGTGGATAGGAGGTTGACTTGATTTGTTCCGAGTGAAAACCGCAGTCAACCAGTGCGTCCTCTTCCCCAATGTGAAAATCCCCTAAGCAGTATCATCGGCTGTCACATATACGTGAAGCTCTTAAAACACGCTGCGAGTGGATCAGATTTGAGCGGATGCAGTCAGTCAGAAGTAGCTTCCATTCGGGATTGGGGTTACAGTTATATCATGCCTGTCCAGTGGGTTAAAGGCCAAACGTAGAGTAAGATCTATTCCCTTGGCAACTGTGAAATCTTGTTGTATCCCAACGGTTGTTCTGATGGGATCCGCTTGTGGCTTTCTGGAGCTTCTATAATTCACATTGACAAACAGCATTGTGCCTGGAAGCCTCGGAATCTGCCATACCCGATCTGCTTCGAGGCCAATGTATGCTGGTTTGTTACCAGCAAGATACATCCCTGCTTTGCCAAACACGGTGGCATTCTCTCCTAAGTCTATTAGTTTCGTCCTGGCCGTTAACTTCCATTCTTGGTAAAGAGGTTTAATTGTTGAAGCCATTTTTACAATGGCTTCATTTGCCCCTTCTCGTTTGAATGTGTCCAAGTCGTTCCATACTGTGACAAATGTTAAGCCGAAGTCGTGGCGATCGAAATCCCAGGGAGTAAGGGACTCAATTAGAAACAAGCAAGTGTTCTGCACTTGATCTGCAACAGTGCGCCTGTGCCTCTTCCCATTCTCTTGCTCAGAAACACGAGTCGGTTTTAGCCACGAAAAGTCAATCCCGGAAGCCTTATCTCGAAAACCGTCCGCATCCCCTTTGACGAGAAGTTCACCCGATTCCAAGAGCTGTTGACCGGTACTGGTAATGTTTTCCTTGTTTTCACGCCAAAAGTTCAATGCACCGAGAGGCCCCTCCTCGGAAAAGAGATATTGCACACGTTCTGGGATACCAGCGACTGCCTCTTCCACTTTATTCGTGGTTTTATCTAGAAATGCTGGTATTGATTCGAGGATCTTTTCAAGCTGCTCTCGCAGAGTCGTTCTTTCCGAAGATATGGTAGTCGCATAGGGTACAAACGATATGGGAATAGGTCCATGACATGATGCAGGCCGGCGTGGACTGATAGCAAGCTTCGCCATCTCGTAGCTCACACCCTCGTCTCTGAGAATTGGTTGTTGTGGTTTGTGGTTTGCGAGTCCGATCTCATTAACTTGTTGAGATATTTACCGCTAAAAGGTAAAAAATAATACGAAAATCATTGATTGTTGGGGTTACAGTTGTTGCTTGGAGTCCAATCCTTGGGCGTTGGACATGAGAGTTCAGATCCATGATCGTTTATCAAGTGGGAGGGCGTTCACAGGCTAATGAGAGTCGGCAGAAGTCTGCTGGGAGCTTCCCCTCAATATAAGATTGGGGCGGTTCTATGTACCCTTGTATAAGTTATCGTCAGAACGCGAGACACACAAGTGATGCCCCGAGGCGGATATATCGGTCCAGAGGCGCCAGCTGATGGACCGACATAACGCCGATGGGGATCACTTGGGTGTCGAGTGGGGTGACGATAGCATGCTTATCTGGATCCTCAAGCACTTCCGGGACCGTGGGCTGTGACGGAGACAGTTATCAGGGAAGCAGAAAGATATGTGGGGCTCTCCCTGATAACTGTCTGTCGAGTTCCAGATAAGTGAGGATACCTACGCGACGGTTGGGCTACTGAGGTCGTACATTTTGTAGGTGTTTACCAATCCGATGCCGGGCAAAGTACGTTAGACTGGCGCACACTAGTGCGTAAGATTCAAGCGGGTCTCTCATGAAAGAGAAAACTGATATCAAAGACGAGAGAGACTGATAAGCAGGCGTAAGAAGATAACCATGGGAAGTGCTTGCCCCCGAAGGGAAACGGGCGAACGTACTATTGAAGTTCTTTATTACGCCGCTGGAAAGTTAGAAGGACATGAGGATACCTCGCAGAGATAGAAAGCACACCTCACAACAAGACAAAACTTGGTTTAGTGTAACAGGTTCAACCCACAAGAGTATTCATGACCTACACAATAAAGATGGAGTCATCTGCCACAACTACGATATCCCTCTCTTGTAGTTGATTTAGAGCTACTCTGACTGCCTCGTCTGACATTTGTACTCCATCCTCACCCGCTTTCAGCAAAGCCAACAATGCTGATAGTTTAACAGTGCTGTCTCGTCCGCGCAGTTTGTTCAGACCAGCCTTAACGCGGCCAACATCATCAAGCGCACCCCTGTCTCCATGATCCATAACTTGTGACCCACCATCTGCTTGCGCTGACTCTGGGAGGCTTGAACCCGCTCCAGATGCTCTTCTTCTCGAGGTTCCGCTAGGTGTTTCAATCCGTCTCCGAGTTCCTGCAGTTTGTCGGCTACTTGGAGCCGGCGTGATTTCATCGCCATCATCTCCTTCGAGCGTCATACTCTGATTGTGACTGTTTCTCTGATTTCTACCGGAACTATTGATATCTTCAGTTGGAGTATTGTCGACACCATCATCACTGTCATCACTATCAGAATCGTCACTGTCTTCATCTCCTTCACCGTCTCGTTTCGAGCGTCTCGACCGCTGGCTCCGACGAAACACCCTTTCGGACTTGTCCGGTTCAGCTTGGTTGAAGAGAGCAAAACGCAATACTTCTGCTGCTGCTCTGACATCTTCCGTGTTTACCTGTTGTTTTTCAAGACGCAGCTTCGCGTGTGCTGTTGCCAAACGAATGAGAGTCTCAAGACTACGGGCCGTGATATGCTGTGTCTTCGAAAATTCGTCTTGTCGTAGTGACTGATACATCTTCGCAATCAATTCTGCTGCATCTTCGGTCAAAGTAGGATTCATACGGTGTTTGGCGTAGCTGATATACAACTTCAAGAACTTAGAAGATAAGATCCTGTTTTCGCTTCGATTTGCTTGCCTGGCGGATCTTCGTCGACCTGGGGAGTTAGAGGTAGCGTACAAGGCTGATGCAGCTGACTCATACATTGGAGTTGGACCATTATTATGATCTGCTATATTTGCTCCCGTATTGCGTCCACTAGCGGCACCATCATCGTCAAGAGCGTCTGCAGTCTTACGGAATCGATGGCCTCGAAGAACATGACTAGCGATTTGACGGTCTCTTTCCTTGTCGGTAACATCCAAGACAATAAACAACAGATCGAAACGAGAGAGCAACGAATCAGGCAACGCAATGTTCTCATTCGGGGGCGGGTCTTCTCATAGGAACCGTAGACTGGGTTCGCAGCTGCAACGACAGAACATCTGGCGTTCAAACTTGCGTGAATACCTGCCTTTGCGATTGTCACTGTCTGCTGTTCCATTACCTCGTGAATAGCTACCCGATCCTCGTCAGACATTTTGTCGAACTCATCAATACATACAACTCCACGGTCAGCGAGCACCATCGCACCGGCCTCGAGATGACGGTCACCAGTATCTTGGTCAGTCGTCACAGCAGCTGTAAGGCCAACCCCTGACGAGCCTCTACCGGTTGTTGACACAGCCAGTGGGGCAGTGTTCATAATGAAGCGAAGAAGTTGAGATTTGGCTGTGGAAGGATCACCAACCATAAGGATGTTAAGATCTCCACGCAAATGAGTTCCATTCTCTAGATTTCTTTCCTTGCCACCAATGAGAAGAAGAAGTAGAGCCTTTTTGATATAGTCATGCCCGCAAATACTTGGAGCAATAGACTTCGACATTCTGCTGAGAATACTGCCCTTCCTTGCATACTCTCGAAAGTTTTGGATATCACCCTCATCAATTGAGGCATCTACGGTGACTCTACCTTCAGCCCCAGACAGAAGCGTGATGTGATTTGCAACAACAAACGTTGAAAACAAACCACTTCCACCTGTAGAAGCAGCTCCTCCCACGGCACGGAAGATACCAGATATAGAGACTCGATCACCGGGCTTGCAGATATCACAAAGGTCGCCTTCGATCAGTACTTCTATGCTCCTCGGCAACTGACCTGGAGGACTCTTCTCAGGTAGCTCCTGGATTGTAATTCTTTGTGAATCTCTGTACCAGCACTTGCCGAATTCTGTTTCAAGGGGGTTACCCTCTTCGTCCTTCGTCGGATATGAACTTCCAGGCATGCCAGCGTTCTGAGTAAATACGGCCAGGGAGCTCACACTAGCGTTGTCTCGATACATCTTTTCGTGGAACTTTTTGGTTATCGGACAATAGTGGACAGAAAGTACAAGCCGCGGACGCACAACTGAAGCACGAGTCACAATCCCCTCAACATTAACGACCCCTCCAACAAGATTGGCTTTCAGTGCCCTGGGAGACACCCTCCGAGATCCGAAAGCACCGTCCAAGCCTATGCGGTATTCGGATAGCTTTTTGCGGTCCAAGGCAAGGTCTGATCGGATCCCCGTTATGATTTCTTGCAGGGCACGTTCAAATACAGGAAGAAGTTCCACAGGTCTGAAAAGGAGCTGTGTAGCAAGCTCCGGATCAAAATCTCTGAGATCATCTATGGAGACGATGAAGCGCTTCGGCATCTCGCCCCTTCGGATTGCCTCCTGATCGGGGGCTTGCACCATCTCCTTGATGCGTTCTACTAACGGACCTTGGCCATTATCGGGGTCTAGAAAATCGTTGAAGCGGCGCATCAGTTCGGCCTGCCGCGTCCCCGCGGGGGTAGTTGGATCAATGCCAGTGGCCATATTTGCGAAAGCCTGATGTGTGGAAGAAGATAGATGCTTAAGGAAAGAGAGGAATCCAGAAAGAAGAGGAATGCTAGAATCGAGCGACAGAGTGGGAAATAGGACTGTGTTGGGCACGGGCGGACAAGAATCGAAGAGTTCGCGAGTACTAATAAGTGGAGCCTTGCGGTAGTAGAGAGCCAGACACCGTCCCTGAGATTTCCCGCCAAAACAGTTTTGCTGCGTTTGTTCACGGCTCAAATACTCTTCATAACCAACGAATAGGCGTCACGTGGACGAGTGTACATACGCATAGCAGCAGTAGAACCTTTTCCCGCCAAAGTTGCAAGACGCGATTCTGATGTGCCAAATAGACCACAGCACTCGCGTGCCTAGCGCCACTCCCGTTACTCGTTACGCCCTACCACCCTCAAGATCCTCCACGAGACTCCGACGGCTCATCTGCACATCAAGAGCCCCCACAGAACGCTATTTAGTCGCCTCTAACAGCCCTTCGGCGTTCACCCAAGCTTTCAGAATTCCACGACTACACCCTAGTACCCTCTTCCAACTTTAGGTTCTCTTCTTCCCCATTCACATGATGGTCGGTATCCCCACAAACTTCACAAAGGATCCAGTCGCCAAGGCTCACGCTCTCATCAACGAGCCAGATACACCAATCGACAGGGTCCTGTCCGCCCTCGTACCGCCCCCATTGGAGTACATTCCGCACGTCGATGACCCGCGCGCCACTGTGGGAACATGGGTCCGTTACAATGCTCTGGTCCAGGACATATGGGACACTGAGCTCTTCGTTGCATCCTCTCCAGATGGACAATCCGGTTTGCTCGTGGAGAATGCAGCTGCATCTGATCATGCTCAGGCAGTTCTTTGCGAAAGGCTTCCTGTGTACCTAGTCTCTCGGCCCGGACAGAGCAAGTGGACGCTACCGGACCGTGTTGAACCAGGTGTCGTTCCAAAATCGGCAAACAATCCTAATGGTCAGAAGAGACCTCGTGAATCAGACGATCAAATGTCAGATGCTGGGCCAGCCCCTCAGAGTACAACCCCGCCTTCTATACCTGTGACTTTACCACCTGAACCTGTAAATGCGGATCAAGCATCATCCAAACGCCACTGCGCTGATGGGGTGGCAGGGTCTGTTCTAATCTCTTCCATGGGGCTTAATCTTCCGGTTCATAATCAACATGGTGCGTCTGCTATTGTCGCAAAGCTTTACGACACCGCAACCGGCCGTGATCTTAAGATCAATAGTATGGTTGAAGTCGTCGGTGTACTTCAAGATGCCCTTGAGTTCAATATGGACGGGGCCACTGAGAATGGTGAGGGCCTTCAGAATGAAGTACTTGCTCGCAATCCAGCGAATGTGAAGCGATTGCACGTCATTTCGTGGCGAGAGATGAAATCGTGGGAACACAACCCTCTAACCAAAGCACTCGGTGCCGATCAACTCGTCGAGGCCAAGAAGGAAGCTCAGTCCTTGGTTGGAGGCCTTCGAGAATTACTGGTGCGCTACTTTGCTTCGGCCTTATTTAACGACTTACTCGCAGCTGAATACTTGGTCATGTGTCTCCTGTCTCGGCCGATTCGGACACGGGGTGATAACGTTCTTGGCAAGCTCTCGGTTAACATTGTTCTCCCGAGTGACTCTACGGCCAGTGCTGTCCAGGAACTCGCCAGAGCTATTAAGGAAGTATTCCCCACAGTCGTCGAAATCGAAGTTAACTTGTCTTCGTTGAACGCTACAGAGATGTACCCAAGGAAGGATTACGATATGAATAGACTGAAAGCTGGTGCCCTTCAAATGGCGGCTGGCACTTGCCTCATTACAAACGAGTGCAACATGACAAATGGGCGGCTTGGTAAGCGCGGAGTGAAGAACATTAAGGCATTGACAAATGTGTCGCAAAGGTGCTCCATGCCCATTGAATTTGTGTACTATGAGTCTGAAGTTGGAGTCGACTGTTGTACAGTTTTGCTGTCCAAAGGGGGGAAGTCTGTTGTCCCTGCGGATGTAGTCGTCCGAGTGAAACCAAATCCTGGACTTGAGTTGCAGCAGTGGAATGCTTATAACTCCGATCTGCTGAGGAAGCTGAGATTGGCGCTTGCACTATTTGCTGAAGATGGTGTTTTTGACATATCTCCTGAGACTACACAGGATGTGGAGAAGGTATACGTCGAAGCCAGGCGAAATGGTGCGGCGAAAGACGGGCAGGACACCCTGCAGAAATGGCTTGGTGTGGCTAGAGCTTGTGCTCGGATGCACGGGGAAAGTGTAATGACTGTTCATAGATGGCGCTATGCTCTGGATTTGGAGCAGAAACGAGAACAGCGTGGGAGATCATAGACCTCAGAGACCTCAGCATCTACCACTGTGGATAGAGAACTGGTGATCTAATTGTAGCGGAGCGGAGCGCTTGTCCACCATCGTGCTTCTATCGTTGACCTACGGTCGCAAGTCAAACCTGTAAAGATGTGGAAGTCCATAGTATTCCTAACGTAGAACTGCGTCAAAGATTCTTCATTCGAATATCGTCCCAAAGTGGAGTTTGTGTGTCAGCTCCTCCATATCATGATGTCGCACCATCATGAAAGTCGAATATCGGACACTTCACAGTCCCGTGATCAGAGGAATGTAAATCATAAGATAATATCGAAATGAGCTCATTCCATCTCATTGGGATAAGCTTAGGGCGAACACATCAGCGATGCCGTGTCGATCACAAGCCAATGTTAAATGGTACCAGTGGTCAAGGATTATATTTATGTCCTCTACAAGAATATGCCTTCGGATCCATCTTTGGCTTGGCGCAGCAACGGGGGTTCTGCATGCTGCGCCAGAGCCAAAATGTGGTGGATGGATCCGATCCTCCATATCCTGAGAAAAAGTTGATTACCAACGGTGCCAGGGGTGCTCCTGGGTATTGCTGAATGTGCACGCTTCTGTGCATGCCGCGCTGGACAGCTGAGAGCGCGCTGATTTTGCGAAACATTTTAGACGACAACGTTGAACCAATCGTTCGTTTAGCGGGCGGATCTCACATCGCATCTGAGCCGAACACTCAACTCAGGCATGAGCTCATATGATGACTTTCATGTGCTCTGCGCTACAGTTCCAAAGCGGCATATCACTATCGTCCTGGAGCCGCACACTACATCTTCGGGGGGCTTCCAATCTCTCTGCGCATCTTCGACTCACCGTTAATGCATTCATGCGTTCCAGAGCACAGCCATCGTTCCTAACGCCAGCTTCATGGAGAAGCTGCGCATTCAGACATAGTTTAAAGTCCGCGGTCCAATCCAGGTTAGGCTCATCTACATTCACAACAAGGAACCATTTTAAGCCTCAGGGCATTTTCTCTGCAGCCGCAACTGGACGTACCACTCGGTTTCAATGCTGCGCCGCATCTAATGGAGTTCCCGAGCCTTCAACAAACCAATCTGAACCACCTGTGAGTTACGACTTCCGTTCTTTCGAACCGAAATGGCAAGGAATATGGGCGGAGCGGGGGGACTATGGGGTGCCAGATCCCCCAGAATTAGACACCTCAAAGCCGAAATACTATGTGCTTGATATGTTTCCCTATCCTTCGGGATCTGGACTTCACGTAGGTCACCCAGAAGGTTACACCGCCACGGATATTCTCGCCCGCTTTAAGCGCAAGCAAGGTTATAATGTGATGCACCCCATGGGATGGGACGCATTTGGGCTACCTGCTGAACAATATGCGCTCACCACAGGAACTCATCCTGCAATTACAACAGAACAGAACATCACGCGCTTCCGGGAACAGCTTCAGGCTCTAGGCTTCAGCTACGATTGGGGTCGAGAAGTGAGGACAACTGACCCGAACTACTACAAATGGACACAGTGGATTTTCCTTAAACTGTGGGAAAAGGGTCTTGCCTATCAAGATAACAAACCAGTGAACTGGTGTCCAGCTCTTGGAACTGTTCTTGCAAATGAAGAGGTGATTGACGGTTTATCTGAGCGAGGGAGCCATCCCGTTGAGAGGCGCCAAATGAAGCAATGGGTGCTCAAAATCACGGAGTATGCGGAACGCCTTCTCGAGGACTTGGACGACCTGGACTGGCCAGAGAGTGTGAAAGACATGCAACGCAACTGGATTGGGAAAAGCGTGGGAGTCGAACTTTCATTCAAAGCGACAAACCCCGAAAATTCTGAGGTGCAGATCGATATAGATGTATACACAACCAGACCAGAGACCGTGTGCGGAGTGTCATACGTTGTTGTTGCACCAGAATGGGAAGATCTCGATTATTTGATGACCACAACTAAACGGGCCGAAGTTCAAGACTACATCGAAAAAGCGAGACGTAAAAGTGATCGTGAGCGAACTGGTGAGGGTCTTGCCCGCGAGAAGACAGGTGTTTGGACTGGGTCTTACGCTAAAAACCCTATTAACGGGGAAGACGTTCAAGTATGGGTAGGAGATTACGTGCTTGGAGGCTATGGAACTGGCGCAGTAATGGCCGTACCAGGACACGATGCACGTGATTACGAATTTGCAAAAACCTTCTCCCTGCCCATAAAGCAGGTAATAGAGGGCGATGTATCTGAAGGTGCCTTCACGAGTGAGGGAAAGGTCATGAATTGGGAAGGCGCAGCTGGAATAGATCTTGATGGAGTCACATCTTCCGAAGCAAAAGAGCGTCTCATTCAACACCTTGAGAACAAACAACTAGGGAAGCTGCGGGTGAATTACAAACTACGCGACTGGCTGTTTTCGCGGCAACGTTATTGGGGAGAACCATTCCCGATCGTTTTTGTTGATGGAGAAGCAAAGGCAGTTGATGAGTCCGAACTTCCTATAACTCTTCCAGATGTTGATTCCTACACCCCATCTGGGACAGGTGAGTCACCTCTTTCCGTCGTGGACGACTGGGTTAACACTGTAGACAGAAGTACGGGTGAAAAGGCCGTACGAGAAACGAATACAATGCCCCAATGGGCCGGTTCGTGCTGGTACTATCTCCGTTTTATAGATCCAAAGAATCCAGGCGCTCCAGTGGACCCAGAACTTGAGCAGTACTGGATGCCAGTGGACATGTATGTCGGAGGAGTAGAACACGCGGTTTTGCATCTTCTGTACTCACGATTTTGGCACAAGGTTCTCTATGATATTGGCGTGGTATCAACAAAGGAACCATTTCAACGACTGGTGAATCAGGGTATGATTCTCGGTGAAATGGAACACATTGGATTTAAGAACGATTCCGGTGAGTGGGTCTCCGCAAAGTTTGTTGACTCTGTTGGTAATGTACATATCAAAACCGGAGAGTCTCTCAAAGCAGTGAAGGTGATTGCTGAAGACTTGGTTAAGAAAGGAGAGCATATGGCCTTGAAACTCAACCAATCTATTCGAGTGCTGTCTAGAGCCCACAAAATGTCAAAGAGCAGAGGTAATGTTGTTAATCCGGATGCCGTGATTAACTCCTATGGTGCTGATGCTCTAAGATGTTATCTCATGTTTATGGGCCCTCTTGAACAAGTGAAACCATGGGGAACCAAAGGAGTGCAAGGAATGTCAAGATTTCTGGCACGTGCGTGGCGCCTGGTAGTTGACCCACTAACTGATGGCCTGTGTGACGCGGTAAATGATGGAGAGGCAACAGTAGACCAGCGAAAGATACTCCATCAAACAATCAAGAGAGTGACGGCAGATACAGAGGGGCTGCGTTTCAACACCGCGATTTCCGCGATGACGGAATTCGTTAACGCTGCGACGAAGTGGGATTCAAGACCACGAGAAGTTCTGGTTCCTTTTATATCCATGCTTTCTGCATATGCGCCACACATCTCAGAAGAGTTGTGGGAAAGAATAGGCGAAAAGAGTATCTTAGCCCATACGGAATGGCCGCAGTACAAAGAAGAATACGATGTTGAAGACAACAAAATGATCGTAGTTCAGGTAAATGGAAAGGTAAGGAGCCGAATTGAGGTACCGTCTTCTGCAACTAAGGATGACATTCTGGACGCTGCAATGGATGTGAAACAAGTGCAAAAGTACCTCGACGGATTGACCATAAGAAAACAGATTTACGTTCCGGATAAGCTAGTCAACCTCGTAACTTCGAAGTAGATTGCAAATCTTTTCACATAAACCATACTCCTACAGAGCATCTACATCGTTTTCTTTTCGTTTCCCACGAAACTTCGCCGTACTTCTATTCTTGACCAACTATCGGGGACAGCGCTCTCACCCGTAGTGCAGAACAACAGCTATCCATATCTTCAGTTTTCGTGTTAAACTTGAGTAACATTGCTAGAGAGGAGAAACATCCTCGGCGAAATTGTCTGAAGTTGAAATTGTCGTATCTCATCCGTAAAGCTGCGATGCCAAGTCGCTTTTTGTTGGATTAGTGCTGCTGAGGGATCACTCGGGGACCCCAAGTGGTCCCGCTTCGAGCACAATGCATTAACCCGCCCGCCCTGGTGTGCCGACCTTCCTGTCGATGCGAAACAGGAGGAAGCACAATGGATCCGCAACTGGGTCTGCCTCGAAGACTTGCCTTTTGCGGCAGAGGCTAGCTCCTTGGAGACTTAGTACACCCATGTGGGAATTAGGCTTCATCCGCCGACAAACAGCAACATTCTCGGAGTTGTAAGATTGTTTCGAGACGCAAAATGATCTATCCTCTCATCATCAAAATCGCATTGTTCAACCCAAACAGCAGTGCTCCCAGCCTCTTATCTGTGGTGTTGTACTTGTTGCAATAGAACGGTAGTCGAGGTTCAGAAATGGGATGAAACGGTGGGCCCTAACCTCGGTATACAACACATGAAGCACCGATTGAAGCTGTGCGCGGTTAAACAATACGCAACACTCGCTAGGTACGTTAATCCCTATCGAGCTGATGATGTCCGACGATGATATGTAAACCAAAAAAGCGGTTACCGAGATTGTGAGTGGCATATGGTTTCAGTTGAACAAGAATATGCAAGCGTCCAAACAAAGAATAGGCAAATAGTTCACAGCATCCAACAACGAGCAACTAACTCGTTCTCGGACGCGTCGATGGTGTGACCGGGCTTCCAATTTCTTCTCTCGGTCTCTTGCGGAAGTGCGCTCCGCTTCCCGAAATCCTATCACCCCGTCGTTCTTTCCATCTCCGCGTAGCCACTGCAATGCCATGTATATCGCAGAACAAGTCACATTCAAGCAAGTCAAATCCTTTCATAGCATGTGCACCTCTATCACCCGAGAAGACGGCCATGTCCGCAATGGACCAACACCGAGCCGCAAAAGCACGAAGCAGCACGCCAGGGAAGGTGACATCATCACCAACTAAGAGTCTTGCCAAACGCACACCCAGGGCATAATAGTTGTCACATTTGCTGCGTAGATCCACTGAGCGTGCATCAGCTCGCAAGGCTTGTCTAGTGCTCTTTCCATAGCACCGAGGAAGCTGTACCTTTGCGAAATTGCGAGCCGCGAGAGCTTCTGCGAGCCAATACGGTAGAGCCACTGTCATTCCTTTTGGCATGTGACGGTCTAGATCGGGGTCGTTATCATAATCGTCTGGATTACAGTTGTTCGCGTTCCAATCCATAACATTTTCAGGGTCCAGATGACCCAGTAAGAAGCCTTGCTCCTCAAAAGTGGTTGAGATGCAATGATTGCCCGCGAGAATGTCATCGATAGAAAAGTAATCCTCCATGCTGGGGATGAATTGTTCCGGTTCCGCCAAGAGAGAAAGAGAGGATGTGCTTTGCTATGGCTGATGACCGCGGCGAAGAGGATAGAACCAGGAGGGGAGCGCACGGGGCGATGGGTAGAGACGGCACTCGAGCAAGAAGCTGGCAGTTAAAAGACATGGCAGTTCGCATGCTTGGATGCCACTGTGTTTCGCTCGGGCGCCAAAACCGGCGCGCCATTTTAGAGCAATTTTGAATTTTGGCGCGCGCTGCTCTTGCCCTGCAAAAAGTGCGATTCAGAGCACAGAGCAGGTGCACAGCCGTGGCACCTCAGCCCATCTCAGAAACCGGAAGGGTGCCGCACCCGATGGTATCTACATTGTACAGTAGTACGATTGATATCATAGATATGTGTTCGGCCGTCCAGCTTCCCAGATCCATGATACGGAAGGTAAGTTGAACAACTAATCCCTATTCAGTCCCGCAAACTAGCTCTTCGTATGAGGAATAAGGGGAAGCCGAAGTTTGCACTGCAAAGGTACAATTCGTATCATAAAGGATATCACATTGGAGTTCGTGGTCCTGATCCATGTGCAGCCCGCGGTAATCCCGATCACACATCAGAAGAACCAACAGCATTATTACTAGTTCTAATAGTAATCGTCGCAGGCGTATCGCCAGTTGTTTCTAGAACGAGCTGAAACAGCGAACATGCCGATAATCGCACCGGCTGTCAGGAGGGCTTGTGCTTATCCCAAGTACGGACGGTGCTGGCAGTCCGGTTGAGTGTAGTTTGAGAATTCGTACATGTTCAGAGCTGCTTTGTTCTAATGATGAGCGTCATACGCAGGAAGTGATGTATGCTGAGCGCAATGTCCGATTCTTGTCCGTCAAGAAAAGTCAGCGTTTGTTTATGGACCAAGGCCTTCCGACACAATAAAGCACATGGTTGGACAACTCATGCTATCTACACCGCAGGATGTTTGGAATCCGAAGTTCTTGCGAGTTTACCGATGCAGATGCAAGTTGTATGTTCCGTTCTGCAGGTGTCGTTCAGATTTCTCAAATCATACGTAGCACATACTATACACAACAACTAAGCGTCACGCGTATTCACGTGTAGTCACATCTCGAGGTTGATTGGTTTCAAAGCAGGAGTAAGCGATATCTACCTTTCATGCTGATAGTCACCATTGAGCGGCTAATCCGATTTCGGAGCGTTCATCTTGGCACTGATGTTCTCCAGCATCAAATTCATCTTAGACAAGATGTTGTTGGTGACCATCATACTTTCGCGCACTTCTCTCTTGACGATTTCATGCACATCTTCCTTGGATAAGGACGCAAGACTCTTGTTGACGGGGGTTGACGGTTCTGAAGTAAGCGATTTGGCGATTGATCCAATATGCTTGGTCATTTGACCTACATATGTTAGAAGCAGTTCCTCAGTGTTGAGATTCGGAGTAGGCGGATGAGGACCTTTCTTTCTCTTCTTCGGGCGTGGTGCAACGACATCGGCGTCTTCTTCATCCGAATTGGAGCGCGAGTGCTTTGCATCTTGATCGTGATCTTCCTGTTTTGACTTGGCTCCAGTTAAATCGCGCTCCTCCAAATCCTCCTCATCCAGATGCATGGTTGCGTATTTGTTGTGAATGGCTCGTGCAATGCTCTTAGCCTTACGGACGTTTGGTGGACAAAGCGGGTCTGCAGGACTGATCTTTGTGTTGGCCAACTTATCAAACTTATTTCGCAGAGAAATCTGTTCTCGATGAGGACGTTCATTTTCAATAGCCCACTGTGCGAACTTGAGAGCTACAAGAGCCCAGTTTCCCGATCCCAGTGGTTCAACGTCCTCAACAAAGCGAAGCAGAGCTACGACGTCTTCCTGCGAGTAGTTCGGCGCGCCAGCACGAGACTTGCGCTCCTTGCTGTCGCGACCTTTGGCGGCATCCTTCTGCGGGTTGACAGGCTGCACGGGAAGCGGCTCTGGAAAGACGACGGGCGGACATTCAACGGGGGGTGGGGCTGGGGCTGGTTGTATGGGGACGGCAGTTCGAAAAGGATTGTGGAGTTGACGGGGGTGTTGTGGGGTGGGTTGAGCGTCGTTTGTATGAGGCGGTTTTGTGGCGGTTGCGAGAGGTGTTTCCATGTGGAGAGAATGGTGCGTGCGGAGGGTGGCCCGCTCTGTTTCGGCCTCGTGATCGGCGAAGTGGTTGAGTGGGTCCAGCGGTGGAAGACGCGTCCACTTTGTGGCGGTTTGACGATTTGGAATGTGCGCCGCTTTCTACATGTGGGCGTTGCGACGCCGGTAACCAAAGGAATCCAGACGGCTACAGTAACCAAATACTGTGAAATGTCCAAACATATTACCCTTTTACGGAGCAGTTACCGTAAACGGTACTCGACGACGAAGCGTTGTTGCAACCCTCATCTCACGGGAAAGGGCTAAACTACACGACGTAGATAGTGTAGGCGAGTCAGCGCGCATTTGCACCAATAAAAAGAGAGAGTCAGCGGGCACGTGCCACGGCGAGCTGCACAAGTGCCCGTGCCACTTCAGATCTTACTGTAGCCAATAATACGCCCCTATTTTGGATTTCAACCAGTAGATCCGCAGAGTCAGAGCATTCCCTCTATCCCTGCTCTCTCCGGCCGCCAAGTCAGCACAACGTAAATATCATAATTGCCATTTGGCGCCATCTTTGTGCAAAAGGGTGAGCGTAGCCGAGGGAGAAGAGGCATAAGGAGTCGTGATCGTGCTCCCTCAACATTGATTCCCCTTACGATCATGCCATCACCGAGCCGGACTCTCCCCGGTATTATTGACGGCTTTTTTGTGAGCTTTCGGCCTGGCACATCCGCTTGTCGTGCAGTGCTCTCAAACAAAGAGATAAGTGAATCTACGTAAGCTGTTAATCTGACACGGGTGAAATCTACCTCTTGGCCACGAACATCTCTTACACCACAACATTAACTAACTCCGAAGGCCCGTACACCTACTTCAGCCTTAACGGACCCACAGGTTTTAAAAAGGAAGGCATAGGGAGCCATGGAGGAGTTTTGGACAAATCAGTCAGTACGTGAAGTCCAGGAAATTGTTGCAGATGAAGTCAAAGCTCCCGACTACAAAGGGGTTCTGCATGAGGCACTAATGGAGACGTTTAGTTCGAAGATCATACACCAGGACAAGATTATCGAGCTACTCGGAGGTCTAGTGGACTCACCAATTGAGGGGACTATTTTCTGGAGATATCTTCCTAAACTTATTCGTAACATTTCTGATATGAAGACTGACAAGTCACGCTTTTGTGAGTTTCTGGGGAGATTTTTCGGCGCTGCAGCCGCTACTGGCAAGCTAGATCCGAGTAATAGGGAAGACTTTGGGTTGAAGTTCTTGGGACGTGATCTCCAAGAGATTGAAGACCCGAAGCGCCGGGAAAACTTGCCTCTACATACCTTTGTCGAGCCTACCGGAAGCCTAACGGATTCGGTACGAAATGAAAAGGAGAGAGAAGACATGGTACGACAGTTAGCCAAAGCCTGAGACTGCGGATACGCGTTTGATGTGGCTTATAGTTCAAGTGGAATTGGAATGTTTGTTCATGAGTTTAGCTGATTCTATAGTTGAGTCTTTTAGGAGATACGTTGGCTCTTGAGTGATGAAGGTGTATAGTACACTCCAACTGGGCTTCCATTTCGGGGTTCTCAGATGCAAGAAAGACTGTTCACGCGTTCTTGGACGAGGTTTTAGAATACGCGACGATATCTAGAAGTTGAATAAAGAATTAAAGTGAAGCAGAAGGCGAAAGAAGCAAGACCTCAAGGCTTTTATGAAGAACAGAAAGAGCTCAAAGAAATTAGGAAAGAAGGAAAGGGATCAAACGCCTGTGGTCAATGCTACAGCTATTGGATGTGTCCGAGAGACTTTGACATAATTCGAAGTGCTTTGTCTTGCACGTCTTGGGCTATGGAAGTTGAGGGTGTCACAGCTGGTTCTGAGGATGTTGAAGGTGGGTGACAGTCTTTCTGAGACACTTCCTGGGATGAATGTGGGCTTGTCCTCGCTCGCTTTCTCGTGCGCTCCAAGGAGCTTTTCTTTCTCCGTTGTGCTCTGTGGCGTCCATTGTTTGGCGGACGGATCCCTGATGAACTGAAACCTTTTGTAGAAGACGATGGATGCAGTAAAGTGACAGTGTTCTCTGTTTCTTCCGCGTGTTCTGTTAATGAAGCCAGCCTTGTTTTAAAGGTACCTCTAGCTTCGAAGTGTGTCGCTTTTCCTTGCTGAATGTCCGCGATGGCATCCCTTAAAAGACGTAGAACTCCACTCACCGCAACACGTCCAATTCCAGTAGCTTGTCGATGTAAAGCATCGTAGAGGTTTTTTCCTTCCATGTACGTATTGTACCCATCTACTTCCGAGTCTTCTCTACTGGTTCTAAGTATATCTGAGTCAATGTGGATAAACTCTTTCTCCGTCGACTCATCAAAACGGCGTAGTCGGTAATCCATCTCCTCGTTGTTGAAGTATCGGGTCTCTGACCTGAGTTTCGCCAAGTATGGGACTGTCATAGCAGAAGTATCTTTTCTCCAGTATGTAGAGAAAAGCGCTTCAAGAGGTATGAAGTATCCCAGTATGTTTCGTAGTTCAGGGAAACGCAGACGTTCTTCCTGATAAACCACAGCACATCGAACCATGTGACGACAAGCAAAACCAACGGACCAGGGCTGCCCACAGGAACAGACACCAATAAACTCTGCCTTAACGTCATCCCCCGACCCCGTATACCTTTTTGAGAATTGCACAACAGTCTCCTGTGATGAGCGCTCTTCATCCACCGACGCATTCCGGTTCTGACTCAGATGGCTTCCCCATTTCAAATTAAAGCGAGCTACAGGTCCCATTGCTGGGGTTGAACTACTTTCCAGGTTTCTGATTGCTTCCGGCCACGCTTCCTGTGAATAATCCACAACCTCTGTGCTGGAAAGAATGTAGTTCTTCGAGGGCTTAAAGCTCAAATCTACGAAGTGCGCCAAGGCCTAGTTCGTGTACTGAGCCACCAGGCTGTCTACAACTTCTACAGGTAGAAAGTGCTCAAGCTCTCTTGTCTTCCGATATCTCCCACTTTGAGAAGATAAGGTTCTTACAAGCTCCAAGTTCCGGGTATCAGCCCGTTCTTGGGATATACGCCGAACCTCCAAAGGAACCTTGCACAAGGGAATCTTCTTCGATATAATGATCTTCTTGTATGCAGAGTTAGAAGATTCGGTGTAGCCAGTTCCTTGGAACATGTAACGGGTAGGTATAGCCGCGTTTCGGAAGCAAGACACCAGCATATGCGGCTTATAGTGGTACAAGTACTTATACCACACAGGGAGACGATCGTCAAAAGCATCAAAGTACTTGCATTCTAGCATTCTTCTCCTTTCGAAAAACGTTTCCGACGTATATGACTTTCTGAGGTTGAACAGGTCTTTCTTCATATCGTGCATCCACTCCATCTTACCAATCTTTCTACACCAATTGGCCACATTCTTCTTCTGATTCTCGTTCAGATGCCATTCGTCGAGGCTTATATAGGACGAATTGAACACCTTCTCAGCTGCATTTATACACGCAGTGTTCTGGTCCATCACTACCATCGCCGGTGAGACGGCGACTATAGACTTGAATTAGGACAGAATTCGTACGAAGTCCTCTTCTGTTTCGGAGCACATATACCCCATGAAAAATGTCAACACATGACCATCATTGGCTCTTCCATTAATGGTGACCAGAGGGAAACCGTATCTATTGGCTATGGCTTTACAATCAATAGATACCCCCGGAACAATGCCGAACTTCTGGTAGTCTTCCATCCACTCTCGAAACGACCAACAAGCGTACTTCATCCTACCCGAATCATCCGCAGCGAAGAATCCCTTATTCCCTGCATCCTCCTGGCTCAACGAAAAGAGCAGATCACACAACCTTACACATTCCAAATCGCGGGGATTGCTTGTGGAGGAAGCATACCTCAACTTCTTCCTCGCCGATACCGGATTTATCTTCTGATTGTACTTGTCTTCCAGGTATCGTATGGTATCTCTAAAGCTCATATGCAAATCGTTCGTCATATGTATCGCTTCAGAACGCATTTGCGGCTTGAGATGTCTAATACCAAAGCTCCCAGAGGGACCATGTCCATGTTTACAACCATTTAAATTAGCCACGTAGATCATTCCACCATCTTCCTCCTGCCCAGAATCCTCCGTCTTAATCGTTATCGAGAAGAGGCATCGCGTCATCTTGTTATTGTATTGATCGCACTTCAAGATTCCCTTCTTCAGCACCCTTCTATTCCCACGTTCAGCACCACGACTCTTGGGAGACTTTGCCTTATCCGGAGATCGCTTTCGTTCTCCAAAGTATATAGAAGTCCTTACGAATAAGCTGTACCCGAAGCAGTCCGCGATAAATTGAACTTCCTTCAGAACCGTGACACCAGGAGCATTGACAGGAAGGGTTTCCAGATAGGCAAAGACTGCTGCTTTAAAACACTCCTCAATTCTCTCATTCGGTATCGTGTTCTGTACGGATTCCGTGCCCAGTTCTTCATCACCATCTTCTGTCCAGTACTTTTCGTCTTTCTCTCCAAGGACATCTTTCTCCTTTGGTTCTGATTCTTCTTCATTCAGGATGCCACCATCAGAGTCTTCGAAGAAGCATGAAGGAACCTCTTCTTCGTCATCTAAGAATCGATCAATCAGCAGCGCCTCCTCTTCTTCAACGGATTGCTCATCTGAAACCTGCTGCGCATATGCAACGTTTGCGTTGAGAGTTTCACTCTCCTCACTCATTTTTGAGCCTAATTCGGCGCCCACAGCGCTGTGGCGTGCACGCTCGCATTTCGCGTCCACTGTTTGTGTTGAGGAGTTCGGAGAAGCAGCAGGGGGGTCAGCTTCAAAAGAGCTAATGCCAAAATCGCCTCTTACGCCACTCTCGACGTTAAACGCATTATCCAGAAGTCCATCCGAGCATTTTACATCGTTTACGCCACCTTTCCCGATGCCTTCCCTTGAGATAGGTCCTTGCTGCGGCCTCTTCGGTAGATTGGAAAACGGCCTACCTCCTTCCTGTGAAACCGAGGAGTGTTGCTTCCAAAGCTCGGGTTTGGGTTCATGAAATGCTCTTTGCGAAGCACGGCCATCAAAAACACCTCCCCTCTCAGGGCATTTCGTGCTATGCAACACGCAATAGAAGGGATAAAAGTCCTCAGCCCCACTGGAGTCGCCATACGCCATATCGTCTTCGCTTCCTGTTTCTGCATTGCTTTGAGATAAAGGACCATGTGAATGCTCTAGGAGGTAGCATGATGAGCTGTTGTAGAACTCGGCTCCCTGGAAGGGGGGTATGGTTCGAAATATGCATGACAGACGTACATATTCTCCATTTTTCCGTATGTGCTCTTCCCATTCTTGTAGACGGGAGGCTAAAGAGGAGCGAATGCCCTCAAACCTCCTTCTTACAACATCATCGGGGCATGGAAGTTGTTGGGGTGTGTGCGTGTGTATCAGGTCCTGTTCAATTACCCAACATCTCTCCATGGGATAGAACTTTGCTCGAATGTTGGAGCGGCACTGCGACTTGTGCCGCAGACACCGCAATTTTCCGGTGAGCAGCGCAGACGACCTCGACTTCCTCGTCTGCAACACTGAGAAGTATTGTACACCATAAAGGTAGCCAAAGTTCTTAGCGATGTAGGCAACCAGTGCAGGGAGGTCAAAGACCTCCTTTAAACCTTTCAGAGCTGAGACAAGCCTCTCGTTTGACATCGCAAGTTCTGTCTTACATTCACCACCGTCCTCAAGTTTCACATCAACCCATAAACGCCTTCCATTGTTTTCAAATGTCTCTTGGACGTCTGCCTGATCCTCAGTGCATGACCCGGTCTTGGTAGTGCGTCCTTCACACATAGTCATTGATGGTAGCTCCATGTGCGGCTTCTCCTGTATCTGAGCGTCAGAACAGGCTGCCAGCTCTTCATTGAGCTCTTGAGCTTGACCACCATTCTCAGAAGCCTGCTTCTTCTCTTCAATATGTTTTTCAGTTTCTGCGTTCAGCTCGGAAGGCGCCGCGGTATCCTTCGCTCCTTCTTCAGCTTCAACTTCTACCTGTGCCTGTGTCCGACTGATCGTCTTTGCTGGTGAATGTCCGTCAATGTCCATGTCTACTTCACTACCTTCTCCAGTCTGAATCATTTCCTGCTCCTCTTCTACACCTGATGCTCCACTTACTTCAGAACTTCTTCCAGTTTTCTCACCTAGCGCTTTGTGCACCATCTCGGAGCGCTGTGATACACATATCTCAATCAATGTGTTCACAATGTCCGCTACAACCGGAGCAGAATCAGAAAACTGCACTCGTCGCTTCATGCGAATCTTCAGGGGTAGACACATCCCACTGCTCTGAACAGAACTTTGGTTCAGCTCATGAACACGCTTTGTTCGCTGGCTTTTCCGTATAGCACGCGCCTCAGAGTCGCGCGTACCCAACGGCGTTGGCTGAAGATCCACGACCTTTCCTTCTCCTGCTTTTCGTTCTCCCAGAACTGTATTCACATCCGTTCCCTCTTCCTTTCCAGCTTCTTCCTTTCCAGTCTGCATCCCAATGCTCCGCTCCACGCTTCGTTTCGTACGCTGCCGTTTTTTACCTTCCTTCCTCATGCGAAGGAGTTCTAAACGATGCTCTGACCGGAGCCGTACGACCATTGTTTCAGTAACAATGTCGGTTTGAAAGAACTCCTTCGCCATGAGTATGTGTAGAATCCGGATTCTAATGGACATCCATCGAATCCTCTCAGTCAATGCTCGGCTGTACCCAGAGGCGTAGGTTCGCTTCGGGATACAGCCGTGGTCCGCACTGAACATGGTGAAAAGGGAAACAACATAGCAACCACAGCTGTGCGAGTCCTTTTGTCGCTTAAACCCTTTTACCTGTAGCGTGTAGTTCCGCTCCGATATCACCGCACGTAGCGCTTCATCTCCTGTGAGGCAAAAGGGAAACAAGAAAGAGAACAGTTTCATAATCCTTCGATCGACAGACATTCCAAGACTGTCTCCAAACCAAACCGTCCATCGTTGCGTTCCTCGCGCCGCATTGACAATTTTCTTCCCTACCAAAACACCCCAATAGCTGTTAGACATGTTCAATGGGACTAGAACGGTGTTTATCTCTGTATCACCATTACCTTTAAAGGTAAACCACTTCTTGAACACTTCCAAATCCTCTTCCGGTATGTTTCCCTTCTTTCCCTTGAATGACTTCGATAGCCTTGTCAGCATCACTCCAATAGAACATGAGGCAAAAGCCACACCAACAGAAGGTACCATGTTCAAAACAGCTGTTGAGATCAAATCGCTACACATTTCCGAGTCAGGTTTTGAACTGTGTACCAAAGAAACCGGTGATGTTTCTTTGCCTTCTGCGATCAAGATTCTGGCTACATGGTCCTTCACAACCGCAAAAAGGACTTCGGAACTTGCAGAGCCATCACTGATGCGCATTTGCGTACGCTTTTCAAGATTCTCCCAGAACGACGTAAAGGTTTCATAAAGTTCATGTTCTGGGAGAATATCTACGTAGTCAGACGCTTTGTTTTGCTCCATTGCTCAAAGCAATAGAACAGTACACGAGAGCGGTCCGGGAAGGAGATTGGGACGTAGAGAGAGTCAGCAGTCTTTGAAAGGGTCGTCGAAGATGTGAAGGAGGACGTAGTACCTGACGTATCTGTCATTCCCACACATTTTGACGACGCCGCGCGGTAACCTCGACTGCATCTACATCTCATTTACGTTGTGCTGACTTGGCGGCCGGAGAGAGCAGGGATAGAGGGAATGCTCTGACTCTGCGGATCTACTGGTTGAAATCCAAAATAGGGGCGTATTATTGGCTACAGTAAGATCTGAAGTGGCACGGGCACTTGTGCAGCTCGCCGTGGCACGTGCCCGCTGACTCTCTCTTTTTATTGGTGCAAATGCGCGCTGACTCGCCTACACTATCTACGTCGTGTAGTTTAGCCCTTTCCCTCATCTCACGTGTACAGCAATGTAAATACCAGTCTCATGGTCTTCCTCCTTGCCTGTGCCAAAGGTATGATAAGTGTGAAAGGATAAACCCTTTAATCCCACCGTGTAACTGTGCACATTGACCGCCTGTGACACTGCACTGCTGGCCAAGATTTGCCTCCAATCCCCGGCTACTGAGAGCTTGGTACCTGGGCGCGAAACACCTCCGGCTACTGCGAGCCCGGCCACCTCGCCGGCCATCAGAGTAAAAACCACTGCCCACCCAGTCCTCACTCACCAAGGGAAGGAGGCAATCGCTTGGGCAGGACTTTGTCCCCACTCTTTTGTCTGATCGACGCGAGCGCGACTCGGTATTTGCCAACCTTACGCCTTTCCTGCACTTGCTGACGCTTCCTTTGCACTGCGTCTACTTCAGGTATGTGCCCAGAACTGCAACTTTTAAAAACCCTACAAACCCTGCGCACTTTGATTCAACAAAATATCTGTCAAAGTGGCGTTCCGATGTATATTTTTGGGTAAATACCGTTTCGTTTCTGCTCAAAAAGACAGCGACTGTCTTTATAAAACAATTCTTGCAACATTAGGGCTCCATCTTTACGACAGAGCTCTATCAGCTGCACAAAAGTCTATTATCGACAAAACACAAGCAAAGAACTTTATTGAGCACAATCAAGACGACTAAGTGAGATTTATGCGTCCAAATTTGGGTTTATTGCCGTCAATCTGCCAACTACTGTTTTATACCGTCTATTAGCATCACCGAATCGCGTTCAAACCTTTCGTCGCCGAAAATATGAGCTCTTGGCTAACTTCGTTTCCCATTTTCGGGGTCTCGCAGCACATCACCGTATGCATGGTGGTCTTTCGTCTTACTTGCGTGTAAGAGAGGTACTTGCCATTACCCTTCTTAACAACTCCTGGCTTAGTGAGGAGACGTGGAACAATGCAAAGCTTCAACTTACATCTCTTGCTGAGGCATACATAGAAAACAAAGATCTTCAAGCTTGGAGGAGCTTCCTTTCGGCAAATATGCTTTTGAAAAGTGTAGTGCAATACCCCAAGATGGGAGCACACACACAAAGGTGTTGGACGTCCTCCTCTGTGAGGGTAGCGCAGCGGCAAAACCACCTGTGTTGAGCACACGAAGCCGGGTGTAATACCGGGACTCACCGTCACGACTAGCGTAAAGATGTAGAAACCAAGACAGACCACGAAGTGGGAAAGCGGAAAATGCAGCGAAACACGAGTGGTGGGCCATGCGCAAGAGCGGTGCGGTGTCGACACAAGTGGGGCGGTGGTAGCGGAGCAACGGTAATCACCGATAGTCGCAGAAACAACGACACCTGTATACGGGACAAAAGAACAATAATCGCTGTAAAATCGTGCACAGAAACAAACACAGTAGTGGTAACAATGTGCTGAAGCTCCACGAGGTGGGTAACTAGGCCTTCACAGGATGGCGTCTCTCCAGATGGAGGTGGATACTCACCAGGGAACCTGAGTTAGAGCCAAACACTTGCTTGTTGCGTTTATTTTGACCCGGTGTATCATTCGAGATGCAGTGGTATCGGATCACCGAATGATGAGTTAAGTCGAGGACGACATTCATAGCTTTCTGTGGTGCAATGCCCCAAAGGGGAAAAACACCGAAAGACGTTCGGGATCTTCCTCTCACGAGGTGAACCCAGTTGGGTAGATCCCTCCCAGAGGTGTCACGGCGAAGCCGGTTTGTAAGACCAGGGACACCTGTCGCGACTCGCGCAGGGAGGTGAAGGCGAAGAATCGGTATCCGCGTGAGCGGGGTGTGATCCTCAGTAGAGGTATGTTTCCACGTAAGTGGGGGTGTGTGAGCGGATGCGCACACGAGGGCCGCGGATAGCGGGAGGTGCTACCCTAAAAAGGGGAAAGAGGAACGGCGAAGAGGAGGAAGAGAGGACGAAGTGGGTCGCGAGAGCGACGGGCAGGTACGGCAATGCCGGTGGACAGGACTACCTATACAGGGCGAAACACCAATGCAATTGGAAAAATTATACTCCCAAGGATGGGTCCCTTTAGATGTGCAAGGGGGTTAGATGTCCCGTGGTTTACGGCGTTTCCCTCCGAGGAGTAGAGCACGCGCGCAAGCGGCAACAACTAAAGCCAATTCCCCAGGTTGGGGTCCCTTGTTGGGGAAGTTTTACTGGTGCGACGGCAGTGCGCCGTCGCACTAAGTACTAGCTTCCCAGAAATGGGTGTGAAAATAATAAATAATATTAAATAAAATACTCCACATTTCGTGACAACATCCACTACTGTGGCCAACCGCCAATTGACCCAAACCCGTGTCCCACGTGTCCATACCCACCATTGTGGGGCGTAGTTAATATACACACTACACAACCGATAATATCGGGAAAACGATCAAGTACCAAGAATCCCTCCTTGAGGGCATTGCACTACACTTTCGGCTACAGTACATGGCTGTACAGCGAGGTTTAGGAAAGGAAACACTTTATGGAAGAATGTGAACTAAGAGTAGTAAATTTTGGTACTGTAGTAGGCCTCCACTAATTATTAGTTTTATTCTACTTTATTTATTGTTAATGTAGTTAGTGGAGAGCCACATATTTAGGCATTACAGTCAAACTACTGCATGGCTTCGCAGCCTAGTAAAGGGCGACCTGCCCAGGTGAGGGAGGCGAAGGCCAACCAACACCCTGAACTCAAGATCTTTTGGTCAGACCGTGAGAATCCTAAGTCGTATTCGACACAGGGGCACCTATAGCATCAGTGCTTAATTGCTTCTGAGCTACATCTCTTTGTTCCGAGGATACCCTCACGTGTCGTACAGCTGACTGTGTATGTTTTGTTATTCTGTTTGTTGTTTTGTTGTGTTTGCCACAGGATCATCTGATATTGTTATCTTTTGGCTACGCTGGGTCTCCGCTCTCGGACACATTACTCACACACGTGATTCTCTCGCTACTGGTGCTCACACCGTGGTACTGACTTCTAGCCCCGTCGCTCGCAAGGCGACACTCACAACCGTGGTTCGTTTGTGGCTTTCCATCCCACTACCGAGTCCGTACAGGCATTAGTGGAATACCCCATAAACTGGTCTCCTGATCTAGAATATCAGTTTGCCACTTTGGTGTGTGTTCGTTTACTCGCTTTCGAGAAGTTTCCGGTGTTGTTCACAACTTGTTTTCCGAAGTAGGACTTTGCTCGCGCCATTGGTGTTCAGAACGCTGAGTTGGAACCGTCATTACGGATTCTGTTGGGACAGACGACCCAAGGGTCTGAACTTTACAGTTCGCTTGCGGAATCAGAGACCTGAAGTTTTCTGAAGTTTACCTTCTGCTTTGTTTCTGTGTGCAGAAGTGTTTTGTGTTTTGTTGTAATCGCTATCGATTTGTTGTGAAGTTTGTTTTCTGTTTTGTTTTCTGTGTGCGGAAGTGTTGTCGCCATCGACTTTGTTGGTTTGTGTCGATCGCCACTCGCTTTTTGCGACGCTGTTCGTTTGTTCTTACGCTTTTCGTTGAGCGATCTGGAACGCCAGAGGGTATTCGGTCGCTATGCATACAAGAAGCCGGTCGAGTTCAGGAAAGCCTGATGCGGCTGGTAGTCGTTTAGCCACGTCTACAGAGGCGGGCAACCGCTTATATCAGCACGCAGTGAAGTCGAGGTGGACAGGAGGGGCTGGAACCCCTTCTGAGGTACCGGCGCCCGCCCCCCGTGGGGGTTCCTCGTCAACTGACATTCTACGTGCTGAAATACAGCGGCTCCGTGCGGAATCTGCGTCGCAGAAGTTCCGTCTGGAAGAGATGCAAAGTCAGGTAAACCTGTTGGAATCGTCATTGGAGACGTTAAGACGTGAGCAGATTGCTCTGAAGAACAGAAGAGATGATAATCAGATGGCTGATGTCGTTCGGACAATTCGCGAAGACGTCAATCGTCTGATGGAAGGGCAAGGAAACGTCCTGGGAACCCCACCATCAATACCGGTCACTGTTGAGGAGGTCCTCTCACACGTTAATCCTCGCCTGGAATGACTTGAGAACGTGGTGAGCACACCTGTGCAAGCAGAACGTTCTGAAGCGCAAGCAGTCGGTCCAGCCGAAGCCCTTTCGAAAAGGAAAGAACGGAAGAAGCAGTCTTCAAAGCGGTCAAAGACGTGGAATTCCATAAGGCTTGATGATTCTGATGAGAATTCGGAGGACTCCGATGATGGTAACTCCTCTTCAGACAGTTCTGAGGACGATTCGTCAGAGGACGACAGTAGCTCGAGCGACGAGGAAGAATCTCGCCGCCCGAGAAGGAAGAAGAGTGGTAATTCAGTTTCGCGTCTTAAGAAGGGCCCTTCCCACTACGGAATGAAGCGCCTTTCGTGTACGAATCCGCTTTATCGGAAGATTACCGATTATCGGTACTATCGATTACGAGTTCGTAAGACGAAGCGATCAGGTCTTGAGACGGGGAAAGTGAGAGATCACATTCACCGATTGAAAGTTGGTTTGGGTGAACTCACCTTTGATGGGACGGATCCCATACTCATCTTTGAGTTTTAGAGCCGGTTTGTCATAGAGGCAAACACTGTCAAGGTTAGCGAAGCGCAGCCGTTCGTGGCTTTACCACACGTTCTGCGGAGGGTCGCACTGGAGCAGTATCGTGCTGCCAGTGGCTCGCTGAATACGGATGAAGGTGGAGTCACCTGTTGGTCTGAGGCTGTTCAGTATTTGCTACGTAGTTATGCTACTTCGAACGCCATTGTGGAGCAATCTTGGACCTCAGGGAAGTTACCCAGAAGGATACGGAGACAGAGGTGGAGTACAGCTCAAGGCTGAATAAGGCAGCGATTCGTTGCGGAAACGTTCGCAGTATGGACGACAAGATGACTCTTTACGTCGATGGATTGGATAGGACCATCAAGTCACTTGTTTCCCGCCATCGGGAACGGCATCCCCGAATCCGCTTCCTAGAGCTTATTCAATTCGCGCAGGCGGAAGAAGATGCGGTCCGAGCCCGCAGTGGAGTGGGCTCTACAACCCTACGTCTTGGAACGTACCCCGCTAAAGATGTAAGTTTGCAGCGTGCTTCGAAGAGGGGCAAAGCCATGTATCTGGAGTCGCCAGAAGATTCGCACTTTTCGACGCAGACGCCACAGGAAAGCCATGCGGAGCATGATGCTTTGCAGTATCTGGATGAACCAGTTGGGTCGATACCGACCACGGAGTTGCCTTCATCTGAGTCTCTTCAGGATTCTGAACTGATGGTTATGGAACCACGCAGGTATCCGTACCAAAGAAATGCGGTCGTCCCGCCTCCAGGAGGAATAACTGAGAAGAGACCCGGTTGGGTAAACAATCGCTTGGTAGGAAACTACCAGGGGCGACTGAACAGGGAAGGCCTGATTTGTTATAGCTGTTATGGTAGACACCATCTGTCAGTGGAGTGCACACTGTCCGTCAGAGAGCTCGCGCAGGTCATCCTGAATTATGAAGCCCTATCGGAAGCGGAACGTGCCCGTGTACAGTCTAACTCGTACTGGCAGGCCAAGGCTTGGGTTAGAGCAGACGCCAGACGCCAATCGGGAGTCCAGAAGGTGGAACAAGCGCGAGGATACTTGAAGATGGGGAACGCACCTGTGGTGGTTCGTAAGCCCGCTCAATCGGGAAACTAGAAGAGGGAGTCCTCAGGGGGTCGGTAAAGATCGATCCCATCTTACCGGCCGGGGTTTCGGCATTGCCCCGATCCCGGGATTTTAAACCGAAGGTTCTTCTGAGACCAGAGAGATCTTCGAATGTCGGAAAACGAGTGCAGCTCGACTGCGCTTTAAAACGCTTTTGGAGAAGATATATGTGCCCAGGAAGACGGACGGACTACGTCATGATCATGGCCCGCAGGAATTATACGGTCTATGCCGACATTGGCTCGTCAAAGTCTCTCCTGTCACGCAGGCTCGCAGTTATCGATACTGGCGCTGGGCCAAACTTCATCAGATTGTCGGAAGTACAGTCTGACGAGCGAGCTCAAATCCAGGAGGCACGCTTACCAGATATCCGGGACGCAAACAAGAGACCCATCAAGTCTCTGGGAACGAGAAAACTTGTCTTTCAACTTGGAAATCATGTTTTTATGCTGCCATTTATCGTGTGTACCACGTTAGCTGCACCAGTTGTGCTTGGTTGTGATTATTGTGACAGGTTTGTCGAAGCAATTCGTCGGAAGAATCGGGGAGTTGAGTTGGACGACGGGTCCACTGTACCGATAGTACGGAGGCCATTACGGCGTTCAAACGCAGCTGCTCCGTTACCACCTTCACAGGAGTACGAAGCCCCAAAGGGCAGG
The DNA here is from genome assembly GCA_003194525.1 of Gracilariopsis chorda. Taxonomy (NCBI): domain Eukaryota; phylum Rhodophyta; class Florideophyceae; order Gracilariales; family Gracilariaceae; genus Gracilariopsis; species Gracilariopsis chorda. The sequence continues at coordinate 555,241 of NBIV01000003.1, read as the reverse complement.
ACTTCGCCACGCATTCGTGTGTCTCAGATGACAGTGGTGCCTCCCCAACATCAGGCTTGGATAACAGTCACCACTGCGAAGCATGGACTCATTGTCACTCAGCCGAACTCGGCACTTTATCATACCCATGGAATACTTGTCGCTAACGGCATTGCCCAAGTGGAGCCCAACAAGCCATTCAAAATCCTGGTTAGCAACACCGGAGTCAATGAGTGCGGACTGCACAAGAATCAGGTTCCTGGAACCGCTCTGCTACACCGTTCGGTAGTCATACCTACTCATGTTATGACGGTAGACGTCTTGGGAATTTCACCTGAGAGTGATTTGCAGCCGGCACCGGCACGAACAGCGACGGACAACGTGAAGGAGGAGAAGGTTTCCAAGAAGGAAACTGAAGAAGCCCTCGAGGGCGTGAAGATGGAACACGTACCTGAGGAATATCATGAGAGATTACGCAGACTACTGCTGAAGCTTTCACATATGTGGAATGGCCACCTTGGCTGGCGAAAGGTATTATTGAGCCAGCTCAATCAGCATGGGCCTCACCCATGCTGTTAGTTCTGAAAGCAGATGGATCGTTACGCTTCTGCGTTGACTACAGGAAGCTGAACGCAGTAACAGTGAGGGATACTTATCCACTGCCGCGCATGAATGAATGCATCGATAGCCTTGGAGAAGCCAACGTCTTTACTACGATTGACGGAAATTGGGGTTACTGGCAAATGCCCGTTGCACCAAAAGATCGCGACAAGACGGCGTTTGTTTGTCACGCAGGACTATATCGCTTCAAGCGAATGCCTTTTGGCTTGACCAATGCTCCGGCGACGTTTCAGCAGGCTATCGATATCATAATCTCACAGTATAAGTGGAAGACTTGTTTAGTCTACTTGGATGACATCATTGTCTACAGTCATGATATGGAAGACCATTTCTCTGATGTCGAGGCAATCCTCAAGCAGTTGGATAATGCTGGCATTTAATTGAATATTAAGAAGTGCGAATGGTTCACGAACCAGGTGAAGTACCTCGGACACCGGATCAAGCCAGGAACTTTGGAAATCGAGGAGACGCAGACCGCTGCAATACGTGAAGAAAACCCTCCGCGGACACAGACGCAACTACTTGCCTTTTTAGGACTCTTTAACGTTTACAGGAGATTTGTTCCACGCTATTCGCATGTCGCTGTGCCTTTGAACGCTTTATTGAAGAAAGGAGAACCCTCACAGTTGAAGGAATTCGGGGAAGCCGAGACGGAGGCTTTCGAAACACTGAAGAATATGCTGACCTCAGCCCCAGTGCTACGACTTCCGAAACCGGATCTACCCTTTTCCGTCGACACAGATTCTAGTGAGTACCAGGTAGGGTGTGCCCTTTTTGAAACGTACGAAGACGGTAAGCGTTATCCCATTGGATACTGGTCTCGTTCACCGCATCAGGCAGAGAAGAACTACTCCGTTTCCGAAAAGGAATTTTTAGCTGTAGTATGGGCTCTTACGATCCTTACGCCTTACCTACAGGGGGTACACTTCACCGTCAACACGGATCACTCTTGCTTAAGATGGCTTATGTCAGTTTTTGACCCCTCGGGACGCTTAATGCACTGGCGGCTACGTCTTTCTTAATTCTACTTCGCATTCAAGTACAAGAAAGGAACCTATAACGTCCATGCTGATGCGCTTTCGCGGCTCGAACCTCTGGGCGAGACCCAATTGGAAATTGATGATGACATCCCTTGTCTTACAATGGAGGAGCTGGTATCTCTAGAAACGGAAGTGGAAACTTGAGATGACGACGATTACGTCATGGATGTGCTGATAGCGCAAACAACGGATACTGATGCTGACCGGCAGCTTGAACGAATTACGCTCGAGGAGCTACTCCGTGAACAGCTCACTGACGCTTTTTGTGCTGCAATCCGCTCACGTCTTAACGGGGGGGAGGTGCTACCTTTTCGTCTCAACGATCGCGGAATATTAGTTCGAACTGTCGAAGCCTATGTGCAGATCGTGATACCACACTCTCTCAAGAGCAGGGTACTGCATCTGGCGCATTACTCGCAGCTATCTGGTCACCCAGGAGGTACGAAGCTTTATCTAAGCCTAAGAAGAGATTTCTATTGGCCAACATTGGCAATGGACTGCCACGCGACGGCTAAGTTGTGCGGAACGTGCCCTAAGAACGGAGTGAAATTGTGGAAGAAGAAGAACCCGCTGAAGCTATTTCCGGCCAAGGCGCCTTTGGAGTATGTGAGCATAGATATACTTGGAGAATTAATTCGCTCTAAGCGAGGGAACAGGTACCTCTTTTTAATCACCGATCGCTTCTCAAAGCTGGTGAAAACTGTTCCGCTCAAACGGATTTCCGCTCCCGCGATCGCACGAGCTTTTATCCACCATTGGGTTTACTACTATGGACCCCCGGATAATCTGCTCTCTAATAACGGAAAGCAATTTGTTGCTCGCTTCTTTCAGGATTTATGCAGGTTACTGGGTGTTAAGAACGTGTTCACCACGACATATCATCTGCAGTGCAACGGCCAGGTGGAACGGTACAACCGTACTATACTAGCCGCTCTTCGGCACTACATGGCTGATCATCCAAAGGATTGGGATCTGTGTACGGACACGCTCTGTTATGCGTACAATACGCTCGTGCATTCGACGACAAAATATGCCCCATTCGAGCTGGTACTGTCACGCCGACCTCCGGCTCTACCGATCGGTATTACCTCGAAAGAAGAGGAACTCGAAGACATGCCGACCCCTGCTCAATTACACCTACGCTGGAGAAACGAGCTGCGCGCACGCGCTGTGCAGGCCGCAAAGCAAATGGGAAACGCCCAAGAACGGTTTAAGCGCAATTATGGCGCTACGATTACACCGTCTATTCCGGATTTGCGGGTTGGAGGACAAGTCTTCGTGAGACTAGAGAGAACTGACGGGAAAACGCCCGAGAAAAAAAGAGACCGACGACGCCGTCACAAGCTAGCCCCAATCGCGACTGGAATGCATGAAGTTGTCGAGTTCGACCAGGACAAAATTGTCATTAGGAGAGGAAAAGAAGTGGAGCGCATATCACGTGATCGTATAGTGAGTGCACCCAGTGCAGAGGCTGACGCGCAGCAAGCGGTGGCCTCTCGTGCAGATTCGCAGACGTTGACGCTGATCCAGCCACTCACAGGGCAGGAACCCACTGATGTCCCACCACAGAGCAAAATAATTTCGAAAGAAGTGCCACCTGGCGATGCGGGCCGAAATAACCGTTTTACGGAGCGCAACGGCGCGTTGCCACCGTACAGTGCGTCCATGGACGATATTATTGACTCGGGAAGCCCTGTTGAGACAGTGAAGGTGACGCGCGCCGTAGCGGAACCGCCTCCCACCACTGCAACTGAAAGCTCCGAGCAAAGAAGTGAGTCGAGCAACGACAATGGTGAAGCCCAAGGCGGCAACGCCACGGGTCGAGCACTAGACTTGCGTGACGTGAAAGAAGGTGCAACTGCACATGTGGAAACCGTAAAGTCTCATGAAGACAGGGAGAGGAAAGGAAGAAATGAGGTTCAAGTGGCCCAACCACAGCAGAAACTTGTCTCGGCCGACCCGACTGTAGGGGAGGTTGGACAAGAAGGGGAACACCCCATTACACCGGCTATCGTAAGCCCGGATCTAGAGAGGCCTTCACGGGCTATTTTCAGGCGTACAGTGACGTAGTAAGTCACGTCTTCGCCGACTGAATCGGTTGTACCGAATGTTGGATTGGGAAAACCGGCCAAACCAGAAAGGAAATAAGAATCCAGGAGACTGGCAAATAGACGCCCATCGGCGAGGAATTTGGAATGGAATACCGCCGATGCGGACGAGAAGTCATCAAATGACATCGCTGTTGAGGGAACTCAGCGACACGCAAATCAAGGGCGTGAACCATCATCTACTGATCGGGACACATTCCCAGCTGAGGAACTCGACAGCGAGAGAGAGTACGTTATCGAACGTATCGTTTTCCACGGACGGGATGCAGACAATGGTTTGCTGTTTAAGGTACGGTGGTACGGATACGCGCCTAGTAGCGATAATTGGGAACCAATTGGCAATTTACCACGGTCTCATGCACTGTCGTACTGCAAGCGGGCTAATTTAGCTATCAAGGACAACATTGATGACGCTCGCGTCGGTTAAATGGATGAAGATCTCGTTGATCAATCAGAAGCTTAGAAGGAAGCATGAAGAAGAAGCTCGAGTTGGAGAGGATGAAGGGGACGAAGAAGTGAAGAGTCACCGTAATGGCCTGGCGTCTTACAGCGCGAGGAGTGGCTTGCCACGGCGCATGGCCATATCAAATAATGGTGTTGGAAGTGTCCGGATTTTTTGAAGTGCACTTGCACGCCGCTTTTCTTGCCAAAACAAAGATGTGGCCATATCTCGTCTTCTAGGCCACGCACACCGGTTTGGAGTGCAGATTTGGACTCTACACACATCGTGGCGTATGGCGTCATTTTCGCAGTTGGCGGCAGATTGCGCGCAAGGCGCCAATGCACTTCCCAAAAAATCGGTCAATTAGTCTATTTGATTCTTTGGGCTTGCCACGGCGCGCCAGGGCGTGGAGATGACGATGACGTCACACAAAGAAGAACTATCAGGATTCAAAGGGGGCCATGAAGATGAAGCAGGGCGACAAAAGTCTCAAGAAGGTACATTTACCACAAGTTATCTATTCGAGTGAAGTCACTACTGATGTTCGCCATTACCGAAAACGGTACGCATTCGTATTGGGCATATTGCCCATGTGATCGCGAAGGAGATTAACCATTTGTTGACGGCTATTCGGGATCTGACCCGGCGAAACATCCGCATCTAAGAGGAGACACCTCAGACAATGGAGCTCAGCCTCACCCTGTAAGGTTGGCAGTGGAGCAGGCGCTGGAGCAGACTCCTGCATCGCAGCAGGAATATACTCCACGTCAGTACCATCGTTTGGTGCATCCACCTCCTCTTCGGGTTCCCCCATCGCCACATCGTTGGCTATCTCCTGGTATTTGTCGACGAGAACGTCAGAGTTCATCGGCATCGGTTCGAATAGGTAACCAGTAGGCTGTGTTGGCGGCATGGCTAGCGGATTTTTGCTTAATTGCTTGGCCTGTCTGCCATCTATGTGCTGGCTTGTCCAGGGATCATACCAGATGAAATCACCACCAGGGCCGTTCCTCCCAGGAGAATGGTGAACGCGAGGATTTTTTCTTGAGCTCTGTTCCACAGGGACGAGACTCCAGTTCACTTGGTCGATGATGTCGACAAGGCGACGAAATTCCTCTTGATTGTCTCGGAGCCTAGGATGAAGGAGAGATCGAGTTCTCGTGCATAACGGCGGGCCGTCGGGGTCATGTACCACAAGCGGTAGGTGTCGTACACATCCGAGAGGACATACACTGCCATTTTGGCTATGAAATCAGTGTAGACCACTACCCAATACCCCGAAAACGGATCGTTTGTTAACAGAGACCCCACGTAGGTCAGCGCGGGAGGCAGCTCCACTGCACAGCTACGAGGACACTCGATTTCATGCCAATGTCTTGGAATGGGGATGTAGTGCCCAATGTGCGAGCGATACCGAACGCAGTCAATCTCAAGCATTTGATAGGGCACGAGGTACCCAAGTCTTGACCTGGTCTGCCTTTCCCATCGTGGATACTCCCAATAGTGGATGTCACGCTTACGCAAATAGCAGAACTCTGCTCGAAGTTGAGGATTGTCGAAGCAGATAGCTGCATTGGACACACCACCACGGCCACCACGCCACTGACGGACGTCTAGGTTCGCAAGGTTCTCGACGTACGCGTAGGCTTAGCCGTTGGTCCGAGCGACCCAGGTGTCGAGGTTCCAATCTTCATTGAGGGGAACCGTCCCAATGACGCGGCGCATCCGCAAGTACACTAATCGTACAAACTGTCTGCGGGCCTCGGTCATGGACCCGTTTTGGTAGCGACTGATCGCAGCATCCGGAAGAGCACCATGGCTCAGCCAATCGCTCGTGTACAGCGCAAACCACGGCAAACCGTCAGGAAATTGACCGGCGACAACATATGTGGCGATGAGACCTTCATTGCGGACAGCCGCCGGGAAGAACCATGGTGCGCGTGAGTATGACGCTAGATGCTGCAATGGATTGCGTCCGACCAGTTCTGCGTAGGACGGAAAGGTGCTAACATCAGGATTAGGAGCCAATTGGTTTGGTGTGACAGGAAGAAGATACTGTGGGATCACCTGATTCAATGCCGATTGCGGCCGAGGAGCAGTCCGTGACGCGGACATCGGTGCGTTTCGCGAAGCTGATAGCTGCTGAGGAGCGTTGAGGTCGTCATAAGACGGTTGATTCCCGTGTGGAGGAAGACTCATCGGAGTAGGAGCAATGGTGCCTAAGAAACTTGAATGCAAGATGGGTTTCGCGCGTGCGTGTGAGAGGAAGAGGGAAGAGGAATGTAGAATGCTGCTGGCCCGTACTTTTGCGTTGCCCATGTCGCGGGTGCTCCACGTTTAACGGGGGGGATATGTAGCATTCGAGATGCAGTGGTATCGGATCACCGAATGATGAGTTAAGTCGAGGACGACATTCATAGCTTTCGGCTACAGTACATGGCTGTACAGCGAGGTCTAGGAAAGGAACCACTTTATGGAAGAATGTGAACTAAGAGTAGTAAGTTTTGGTACTGTAGTAGGCCTCCACTACTTATTAGTTTTATTCTACTTTATTTATTGTTAATGTAGTTAGTGGAGAGCCACACATTTAGGCATTACAGTCAAACTACTGCATGGCTTCGAAGCCTAGTAAATGGTGACCTGCCCAGGTGAGGGAGGCGAAGGCCAACCAACACCCTGAACTCAAGATCTTTTGGTCAGACCGTGAGAATCCTAAGTCGTGTTCGACACAGGGGCACCTATAGCATCAGTGCTTAATTGCTTCTGAGCTATAGCTCTTTGTTCCGAGGATACCCTCACGTGTCGTACAGCTGACTGTGTATGTTTTGTTATTCTGTTTGTTGTTTTGTTGTGTTTGCCACAGGATCATCTGATATTGTTATCTTTTGGCTACGGTTCTCCGCTCTCGGACACATTACTCACACACGTGATTCTCTCTCTACGGGTGCTCACACCGTGGTACTGACTTCTAGCCCCGTCGCTCGCAAGGCGACACCCACAACCGTGGTTAGATTGTGGCTTTTCACCCCACTACCGAGGCCGTACAGGCATTAGTGGAATAACACACCCGGGCAGCCGGAGCTCACACACGTAAGTAGTGGTGGCCCGCGCCCTGACAGTACAGTAGTAATTAACTAATAATATCCCTAAGGGGGTGCGAACCCCTACACACGTGTGGCAGAAGCCAGCAACGCTGTGCACTACACTTGTCAACCAAATTGGGGCCCTTCAAACGGGAACAACATACCGGTGTAACACTCATACTCCATGGTAGAGAGGTTAGCATCGCCAATGCGGAATATGAGTGCACCACGTGCTGATACCGCTATTAGCGTTGCACTTCAAAAATTCCGTGGAAAAAGTGAAAGAAATGGTTAATTAACCGTATCTTCGACTTTTTAAGCGTGATGATCATGCTATAAAAAATCAAAAGTTGCTATACACTAAGAAAAGGATTTCACAAGTGGCAAATGCGTTTGAAAGTCCACCGAACTTAAATGAAGATACAAACGCACTTTACACGCAATATTCTAGCATTCTGAACTCATTTCCACGTTGCAGACTCAACGTGGACGACTCTGTGACCGTCATGGGAAGTGCAATGCCCTCAGCGAGGGATTCTTGGTACTTGGTTGATTTCCCGAATGTTTCGGTAATGTATTCATTGCATGAACTACGACCACTAATAGTGGATTTGACACGTGGGACATGGAAGAGTCAATTGGCGGTTGGCCACAGTAGTGGGCATGAACCACCAAAGTGGAGTAATTTGATTAATTTTTATTATTATTTTTGCACCTATTTATGGGATTGCTAGTAATTATTGCGCAGGCGGATTGCCATCGCACCAGTAAACCTTCCCCAACAAGGGACCCCAACCTGGGGAACTGGCTCTAGACCTCACTGCCTTCGCGTGTTCTCTACTCCTCTTTGGAGCGAAGCAACGTCGCATACGGGAAGTCTAACCCCCTTTCCTATCTAAAGGACCCGAGTATTCGGACTGTTATTCCAGCTGTCTTGGTGTTCGCCTTTTAAAAGTTTTATTTACCGGCACTGCCGTTAGTCTTCGTCACGACACTCTTGACTCAGCTCCCACTTATTTTTCCCTTTATAGGGTGGCTTTCCTGCTACCCACGGCTCGTGTTCGCGCGTGCCACTAACGTGGAACCCTCACCTCTCTAGATGATAACCACCCCCATACACCGCTCCTGCGGATACCCGATTCTTGCCTCAACCTCCCTGCGCAAGTCGCGACGGGTGGCCTCGGCCTTACAACCCGAAATAGTCGTGCCACTCCTGGGAGGGCTCTAACCAACTGGGCTCACCTCTAACGAGGGAAGATCCAGAACGTCTTTCGGTGCGCTCTCGCTTCCGGGCATTGCACTACATCATGAAGAATATTTACTTCATTCCTGGCAGTTCTTCATCCCACGTCCATAACGCTGATCTGAAAAATATTGTTGGCCAAGAGGTACAAACTGCCTTATATTCCTTATCTCAGAAGAACGTAGGCAGCGTGGTCTCTCGCATTGGTGAATGCATTTCAAAACCTTCTTCGTCAACTTCTAATCCCCGCTTGTCTCGAAAGAGAAAAGCTGGCAAGAAGAAAAGAGATGAGTCGTCTTTCTGTTCTGATTGTGGGGATCCTACTCATTTAGCTGGAAGTAATGCTTGCCAGTCTCCGTCCTTCTTAACAAAGAAGAGGAAAATGGAGCGCCAGTCTCTCAACCAGGGCTCATCCCAGTTCAATAAGACCGTTCCTTAGCCAACGACGAACCAAGATGCGTCACGAATAATAACGATGATTGCTCTTAGGGTTTTCAGACAGGCGCCGGTCCATACAAACGCAAACATGCCTAAACGTATGGGTTGGGGCGCTTTCTGATGTTGTAGAAGGCTCACTAGATCTTAACCCCATCATTGATGTTGGATGCTCGCGGAGTTTTGGTGGAATAGTCTCTGCGGACAAGCTGGTGAGCGCTATGGGGATAATGCTGGTAATCTTCGAACTCAACTGTCAGCCGTTCTATCATGGCTGTGGTGCTAAATTTGAGAACCACAAGCTTGTATTTGTCGTTTGGAAGCTCTTCTTGACGTCTTCTAATGACGAGAATGTTACGCTAAAGTTCCACCTTACTGAAGGAAACGATCCCCTTCTACTAGGTAATGATGTCCTCTCACATTCAAACTTGCTCGGTTTGGTCAATGCTTTGGTAATTCCGTCAACGCTCGGACTATCTGAGCGCGATGCCAGACTCCCCACGTACACCCTACGTGATGAAATCAATCGACGCACACATCTAGCCGTTTCACCTGCGGTGACCAAGTCATTCAACTCTTTCTTCACAGCCCATAAAACTCTTCTCTCGAATACTACAATTCAAAAAGTGTCCCTTGAGGACGCAAGGCGATTTGAAACTAAACTCCACGAGCAATCCCACTTTAATCTTCGTGACATGAAGACGCTTTGCCGCCATGCTATAATTCTGAATGAGAACCTGTCGAAGGAACTCCAGAAAGCGAGTGACTCTTGTCACTCGCCCCATACGTCTGAGAGACCACTGCACTTCCACTAAGTATCGTTAAGCCGAATACTTGCAGAGTTCAACGAGTATCTTTGACTGGACTTTCTTTTCATTCTTGAGCTCGGCAACTTACCGATACTTCATAGGAAAGACGTTGCTACTGGACTTTCCTCCACCTCTTTAATGACTTCAAGATACATGAAAGCTGCTGCCCGAATGTTAACGGTCAAATGGTTTGACATATATGGACCTCTGCTGAAGCTTTCTGCTGAACCCGAGTTTGAAAACAGCATTATCACCAGAATATATGCTCGGTTCCACACAAAATTCCAGCCTCTTCCTGCAAGAAGGCACAATAAAATCTGCAGTGTTGAATCGGACAAAGATGCAATACGAACACTGGTAAAAACCCTTCTATCAGACGAGCCCCACCTCCGTCAAACTCGCCAGCTATTCCGAATGGACTTTCGAGATACTCTCCAGTGCCACATTCCTAATGAATGTGCTGTAAGGAAGCAATTAATTCAGTAGTTTTGAACAGGCTCACGGCTATACACCCTCGATTGCGGGTGTTCGTAAACTTCCGGTGTCACTTGAAGTTTTGTCTTCTTATCATGAACAAGTTTGTTGAAGAGCTTTGCCCACTCTGCTGCACTCTCGACCTGTTCATACGGTATCGCAGCTTCTATTGCCTGCTACCACCATTATAAACTTCTACAAGAAACAAGGAAAGTACGGTTCTTGGCTCAAGGGGTATGTGGTCCATGCCTCGGACCATGTGGTGGTCGTTTCACACAGAAAGAACCTTCAAGGAGTTCGCTTGCATATTGCTTATGAGCATATTTGGGTCGTCCCTGAGTCTTCTTTACTCGCTGAGCTTGTACTGAAATACTACTTCATTTAGTCAACTGGGGTAGTATTCTACTAGGGGGTAGTAGCGGCAGAGAGCCAACCACTGGGGTGACAATCCACTGGGTCTACTAGTGACGCGGGCACCAACTGGCAGCGAGGCGCAATGGGGGGACAATATCTTAAGTCCCTACAGGTCAGGAGAACGGTAGCGATGGGTTGGAGGCCTTTGGAGTCCCACTGGCTGCATATGGCGGCAAGAAGACGTTGAGGGTGCTTGCCTTTACTCTTCAGAGATCTGCGGCACTCGAGCCAGCCTATATGGCTGGCGAGGCGCTCTGACCTCTGGACACTATCCTAACATATTAAATAAAATTAGGTACATAATAAAACCCATGGCTACGGTGCCTTGGCACTCGCAATGTCCCCTCGTATCTGTTGCATAGGTACCCAATTTGGCCACGTGGAATACTTCTGCCAGCAATGTTCTGACCTCTGCTAGCCCAGCCTCATGGTTACCTCACCACTGCATCTGCCCAATGGTCATTCTGCTACAAAACTAAACAAGCAAGAATTTGGATGGGATTCCTTCCCCAATTCTAAGCAAACAATGAAAGTGTTGAACAAGTGGAAACAAACCCTGAATTTAACGACGAAGTCCCTTCTACTTCTCTCCTAACCACAGATCTCATTCCTGGCCAATCCAATATATCAGATCCTCTTGGATTTGATCCAAATGTCTTCGATAAACCCAGCATGTGATCGCTCCATCCCCTATTCTCATCATTCTTGGCACACAATGGTCTCCCTATCCATGTTCTCTCTTTAGATGTTGGGGATGGTTTGCTTCAGAAGGATATTGGAACTACTCCGCTTCGTTTTCCACCAAATGGCGAAATTCTTCAATCTACTGAGCAAGCGATCCTTCGAGACATAAAATCCGTTATGGGAGACCAACCTGTTTCAGAATCGAAACTGCAGTTTGCTTCGAGATGGATAATCAGGAAGGCTATTGATGCTGAAAAGCAAAACTACATAGAACCCGATGCATACAAACCTGTTTCTATTCGGGACCTACCTCAGAATGCAAACTTCATATCATCACACCACGTTTTGTGCTGAAGTACCATGGTCAAAGTGACAAGCCCAGACTCAAGTGCCGGCTCGTTCCGCATGGAAATCGAGACGCAGAGAAAGATTCGATTCGTTCCGATTCATCAACTGCACAATTTACCTGCATCCGATTGCTATTTTCCCTGGCAACTCTGTTCCACTTCAATCTGGGAAGTATCGACATATAACGTGCATATCTACAGGCCGGGATCTGAAACGCGATATCTACATGCGTCCGCCTCGTGGCTGGACAACTCAGGCCAATAAAGTCTGGAAACTTCTCAAGTCTGCATATGGTCTCGGAGAGTCTGGTCGTCTCTGGCAACTGTGTATCGAAGATTGGCTTAATGATTACGGATTTGCAACAATCCCTGGGATACCACAACTATTCGTTTTTCGAGATTAGAGAAATGACATTGCGCTCTTGTTAACCAAGCTGGTAGATGATCTTCTCCTAGCTGGGCAATCCGCTACAATCGAATGCTTTTCTACAGACCTCTCCAAACCATTCAAGCTTAACCCTGCACTGGCACAGAGGAATCTCATATTCAGCCGTCTTTGGATAAAGATGTACACGTACCACTCCATAGATATTTCCATGGCCGATTTCATGAACACTATCCAGTCCGTTCCAATCCCGAGACAGAGGAGGAAAAATTCTGAAGCTGTCTGCACCCCGACGAGATCAAAGCCTTACAATCTCTCGCTGGAAAACTAAACTATCTTGGACACGGTGTGCTGCCACAAGCTGAGTTTTGCGGTAGCTACATACAGCAACTCGTTCCTGATATGCGAGTTAAACACCTCAGGAAAGCAAAACAACTCCTGACCCTGCTGAAGAATCTCACTCCAAAAATTCGTTACAATGCACCTCAAACACCGTCTCAGAACTTGTCTAAATTTCAACTGCTTTCCTAATCAGATGCGAGTACTGGTAGGACTTCGTATGGTCAAACTGGATATCCATCCGGAATGTTTTTGTCCAAGACTCCCAAAGATTCTACCACTTGATCGACTGGCATAGTTCAAAACAAGGGCGGATCTCATTTAGCGCTATTGGAGCAGAGATTCTTGCTGCTGCCATTTCTGCAGATCGTTCGTTCCTTCTCAGAGAATGTCTTCTTGCATTAACACCATCATTTGGCTCTCTTGTAATGCTCAGTGATTTTTTTGGACTCTACTCCACCATCACGACTCTGCACGAATGTCGGGACTATCGTTTACGTCGAACCGTATCGCGACTACGTGACTCATTCGAGTGTAGAGACATTGAAGCATTATTATGGGTATCTGGATTATCTATTCTTTCGGACTCTCTGACGAAAGCCAACGCACAAGCGTTTCATGCTCTTTCAAAAACGCTTAACGTTGGCATCATTAATTCAAAACTATTGCGTTCTATCGTAAATAAGCTTGGTTCTTGGATGCCCTATGCTGCTTAGTGGTTGCTCTTTCAAATGGTTTTACTCACTCATTTTTCTGTTCAAAAAAAAAAGACCTGCTTAAGACAAAAAACTGCTCCCCGCTGCGTGGTTCCCGCTATCACGTTGCATTGCGTCACCATCACAGAGGCGGGTAGTTACAGCCAAACTGGACATACCTGCCCCCACAGTTAAGTAGGCCCTCAATACGCCTGCTGGTGGTCAGCCTCTGCAATGGGGTTTTTGCCATGGGAACTAATTTCCTTCCATGCGCCGTGATAGCCTAACGGTCTCATGTTCTTGAGCTGCTGTTGCCGAGCATCGAACTCGGACTTTCTTTGTTCAGAATTGCCAATGTTACCATTGAAGTACTTGAACCAATTTCTGTTCAGCCTCAGAGTTTGACGTAGTTCATATACTAGCTACATTTTTCTTGGTCTACTCTATGCTCAGGAAGATGCAGTTGAGTTCTATTGGCTGTGTTGAGTGGTATAAACTGGTGTTGCCAGCCGAGGAGGGTGGTGGATAAATTGGCCACCTGTGACACTGCACTGCTGGCCAGAATTTGCCTCCAATCCCCGGCTACTGGGAGGTCGGCATCTTGGCACGAAACACCTCCTGCTACTGGGAGCCCGGGCACCTCGCCGGCCATCAGAGTAAAAATCACTGCCCAACCGGTCCTCACTCACTGAGGGGAGGAGGCAACCGCTTGGGAGGGGCTTTGTTCCCGCTCCTTTGTTTGACCGACGCGAGAGCGACTTGGTATCCGCGAACCTTACCCCTTTCCTGCGCTAGCTGACGCTTCCTCCGTACCGCGTCTACATCAGTAACTTCACATATTGGTTCGTTCCTGAACACACTAATCGCATTCTGTGTGCACTCAATTGTCACGCAGCTCTACTCGTGTATGGTTCTGTGTACGAATCCAATTCCAAATCTTGGTGGTAGGGTATCATATCTACCCCCCGTCAGACAAGAAGAGCGCTGCGGAGCAAAATTCGTCTTCGAAAAGTTTTTCAAAACTTACTCTCTACAGTTCTTCAACCACATCTTGTATCAAAATCCGTATGTATTTGGTATATTGGAGCAAACGTGTACCAGTGTACTTTTGCGGTCACGTTTGGTCCCATTTTGATACATGAACAAAATCTGTATTCATTTGGGGTAAAACTGGACATGGTTGCGCCCAATGACTTTGCTATGGAGCGCACAGACAGAGAAATGTCAAGCGATTGAATTTCTATAGTCTCTTGCCTTCGCTTCTCCGGTTCAGTAGAGTCCAGATCCAATTTATTGTACATTAAGGTCAAATGCTCTTTGATCTACGTCTGAGTAGTACGCAGTCTTGGTGATAGGGTTGCCAAATATAACAGGCTGTACACCCCCCTACTTTGTGGGGAAAGGGGCAGAAATTTGCAGTTGAGCACAAATGCACGGAAACGTATGCAGCTCGCACCCAAAAAACAGGTAAAAGCATAGCGCAGTCTGAAACAGCAGAACCGACTTTAAATTTTTGAACTGCAGTCAGCGTTGGCCGCCACGGCGCGGCAGTGTTAACAATATATAAACTGCCGCCTTTGCCGTTGAATAGTGGAGCCAGTGCTGTAGCGACTAAAGTGACTACCCCACTAGTTGAGTAACTAGGAGGAGCTTGGATGGGTTGCTTACCGAATCAAAGCAAGCGCGGCATAGCGAAGCAGAGCAATCACGACATAACAGGAATAGGAGGGACTTCAGAGCGATATTAGGCAGCAGAGCAGTAATAGAACGCATGCTACGAAGACTGAAATGCTGGCACGATGCGCGACTTGGCGTAGTTGAAGAATTGATAAGTGTGCGAACGATCATGGCCACAGCTGCCCGAGAGCACAGCAGCGTGGTGCTATATGACGATAAAGATAAGACCCAGTCAACGCGTGGGTGTACACGAACATCAGACGGGAAATGAATCATAGAGGATACATTTATGACTGCAAGACAAGACTGCAGTAAAGGTAAAAGATACATGCTGGAGCATTTATATGGCGACCATTGTCTAGTCAGCAGATAAGAAGAGCATTGCAGGTAGTGCCATAGCCTAGTACTGCTTTGATTGGCCGGGAAAGTACTTGCATCATGATCTGGCGTTGCGCATAGACTTGTATGAAGAAAAGGATCAAAGTGTAGAAGAGTAGGGTGTCGACAAGGATATGTTTATCCCTCACATTACTGTGCTCTGAACTTCAGTCAGGGTGCAAAACGTTGTTGGTCCCCTATACTATGGGAGAAATCATGATGAACCGCGTTATGGATGGCATGATGTAAAGCTTTATACGCTTAGCGGAGTTGAAATGGTGAATGTGTTGGGAAATCAGGATATTTCGAGTGGAGGTATACCCTTTAGTTCTGCGCACGAAAACTTGACGGACTCCACCACGTTGCATCTCACCAATTTTGTGGATGCGGTAGAATGCTTTCAATACTACTGTGTCCGAAATCCGTTTATGCCAGTTCGGGTCTCTAGTTGCGGGGCGCGACCTGTGACTGAGGAATCAGAATGGTTTGGAATGAAAGAGGAGCGTATGGGAATTTGCCGAACAAGGGAACTATGCTTTCAGACATCACTGGGTACTGGAATTGCGAAGACAATTGGTCACGAATACGCTCGGTAGGTGATGCTTAGTGGAAAGATTCCACTCATAATTTCATTTACCAATGCACGCTAATGGATCAACGACAACGCGAAAAGGGTGGCACTGAACAGGGTTTGCATCAACAAATTGCGGTCAATGGACAAGATTGGTTGGTTGTTGGAACAAAGCGACGAAGGATTCCTTGTTCGACTGCGACGAAAGAATGTGGATCACCTGGTCTGTGTTAGCTCGAAGTTGAGACAGATTTTGGATGCTGTCGAACAATATCCGCTTAAGATGAGCGAAGAATCGTTGAAATGCTGTGTAAGAGATACCAGTAATTTCGACTAAGTACTCGAGATACGCATACTAGTTGTAGTGAAATGGATACTGTGCATGCTCCTAAGCATGGGCTGTTACGGAAGATTCCTAACGGAGTACTCGTGTTTTGTACTGGTACCACGTGGGCACACCACTCCAGAGGAATTGTTTCAGCGGATTGTTATTCAATTAGGTAGGATAACCTAACTTAGATTTTTGTAGCGTGCAATAGATAGTTTCCGTCGAGGTCAGCTCACGGCATTGTATATAGTGGGCTGCTGGAAGCTCAATCTTCGGTAAAGTAAACCAAGCACCCTCGAGGCTTGTTCTAGTTCGTCTGGTTGAACTTCGTGATACTCACCTTCAGGTGCACTATTACGTCATCCTCTAGGGGTTGTTTCTAAGTCGCCAATACCCAGCGCGTCCCATAACAGTGTCTGTAGGATTATCGTCCGCACAGTAAACCAGCTATCTGCTTGGTGCTTGCGTATCTTCTTCCAGGATTCCCCCGATCGCCGTTCCTATACTAGAGAGACCATCACCTCTCAGAACCCACCCGTTAGGCCGAATCTTAGAGTCCTATTTTACGGACGTTGTGCTCACCACTGGCTGTACCACAGTAGTAGAGCGAATGGTCTCGCACCAGAAGATTAGGAATGGCTCTTCAACACGAATTCGAAAGAGAGCAAGTACCTAGCGATATAAGGGAGACGAAATACAATCTGACATCACCTTTCGGTAAAGAGAAAATTTTTCAATGATTCTGGAGTGAATCCATCCGTCATCGATTGGTTCAAGTACTTCACCGCGTGAGGGTTGATCTTTGTCTATGAGTCAACTAGCTTCAAAGCTCCCGGTATGCAAATCAATTTTTTTATCTATCTCGTTCGAATCAAAGGAATCACGTAGTTGAGTGACCGTGGGTCTCAATCGAAAGTCCTTTTGCTCGTGGAGAGTCGAAATGATGGTGAAAAGAGCATTTGAGTCAACCAGGAGTGTGAGATCAGGCCGTGCTCGATCCCCATTCATTTTCATAATGTAGGCAACCGCTTCAGACATGTGGATCGCTCGATCAGCTGTGTACGCAGCACCCAGAATTTCTGTGCCAGCCCATGAGAATGAAACACGATTTTGCTTTGAGCTATGCCAATCGATGTGTTGGTAAACGATGCCATTCTTTGATTCGAATATTACACCTTTTAAGAACATTTTTGTCCATACGAAGACGTTCCAGATGCTGCAACACTCAAGCTGAGTACTTGGAGTAGCTCAAGTTTGTTTGGCAGTGGTTCTTGTGGAAATGTGAAGTAGATGTGAGACTTTAGGGAACTAATGTGTGTCAGGGCAGCGTTAAGTTGGCGAATGTTTGAAACATTAGGTTTCGAGACATATTGGTGCATCTTGCTAGCAACAAGAGAAGCTTGCGAGAGTATTCCATGTCCCAGAAAATTCAGCTTGCCAGTGAATCTCTGACTTTCTCTGATTTTCTGTGGCCTGCAAGGTTCGTAATATTGCTTCATGCGCGAAGGGGTGAGATCAATACCGGTAATTGAGATCACAAATTCATCCATGTGATGGAGACATAAAGTTCTGGAGTTGGTCGAATAAAAAGACTGTTGAACACGATGTCTGACTCAGAGCTGAATCTTCCAACATCAAACTTCGCAGATATGCACTTCTGGAATTGTTGGAGAGCTTCAGGCTTTCCAGTGAAGATCATGTCGTCTACAACTTTAGCAAGGAGATTCGTGACCTTACTTCCCCACTACAGAAGAAAGAACTGAGGAACACCAGGAAGATCGACAAATCCTTGCTCGAAGATCCAGTTTTCGACACAGAGGTGCCAAAGCCGGCCTGAATCTACGAGGCCGTAGGCTGGGGATGGTAGTTTCCATTCCTCATCGACAAACTTCTTCCATTCTCGTGGAGGTTTTATGTAAATGTCCCTATTCAGTTTTCTATCTTGAAGATATGCGGATTTTTCATCAACGGGAGCGATAGTGAAGGGAAACAGAGTCGCAAGGGTTAGAAGCATTCTAAGAGTAGAAGACTGGGCCGTTGAAGAATCAGAGCGCAAATCGTGCTTCTGCTTGCCTTTGTTACCATGAGGAATAAGATTGGGAAAGCAACCAGTGGAAAATTAAGTTTCAACTGGTTGCTATATCCCTCGTGCTTGATTACGAAGAAGTGTTGTGATGATATGAAGTTGGCATTGCAAGGAAGAAAGCGTGTAGAGACGGGTACATAAGCCTTCCGTTCGGCACATGAATTCTTTTCCTTTTCAATAGCCTCATCTAGCAACCAACGTGGGGCACATTGATGTTTATGCTACGACAAAGGTTCGTTGCGGAGGGATTGATAAAGGTTTTGGAGTATCATCTGCTTTGCGGTAGTCAAGGACATGGTTTTAAGCATGGTGCTCTTGATTGAGGCGTAATAACCGATACCCTTTGACGGGCGGTTGAATGGTGTGACCAATGCGCTTTGACCAAGATACGCAACAATAGAGGGCTGATCATTCCAATCGGAAAAGTCGGATTGGTTTAGGTCTGACACTGTGACTTATTGTTTGTGTTGTGTGTTGTCCACTTGTCGTGAAATTGGACTTTCTGAGGTTGCTTTTGTGGCCTCGTCAAGGACGAGTTCATTCCATCCAAGTCCTATTTCTTCCACCTCGCGAAGTAGGTTCGAATTGGGTTGGAGGCGCAAGTCTTCTTATGCTACCGTACAACTGTATCCTTTGAGATTCTTTGTCTTGAATACGATAAATTAGTTTTCATTCACTTCCTTGACAAATCTGGAATACCATTTTCCTCGTTTGGGTCCCTTCCTGAAGAAGTACACAGGGGTGCTAAGCCTAAGGAACGTTTGTTCGAGGCAGTTCACATTCTTTGAAAGAATGAAGCGATGAGCAGCGTGGCGAGAAGTTTTCTCGTAATTTGCGGAGAGAACCTGCTTCCTGACAGGATTCTGATCGATTCCTGACAATGCGGGGCGATATCCATGCGCAAGTTCCAAACTTGAGGCGAGTCTTGAGCCTATGGGACTGGTCTTGACAAAGACGGCTCGAGCGACTATCTCTTGATCAGAGTGAAGAAGAAGACCGTTAATGGCAGCGAAGCCTCTTTCCTTAATGAGCCCTTGATCAAAATAGTGCATGTCTTCATGAGATGATTCTGCAATGCCTAGCTTGTTGTAGCGTTGTGCAGGCCGAGGTTTGTACTGAATGTCGTGGGAGGCGCACATAGCCAAAAGGCCGTCCTCAAAGAACTCGGGGTCTACTGATAGTTCAACGGGTTGTTCCTTGATACTAATCCAGTAGGTATTGAAGGGCTTCAACGCTTCCTTCATTGTGCGAGAGAAGCACAGGGCCGCTGCAAAAAAACCCTTTGCAGCTTCCTTCATGTGTAAATTGGAAGGTCTCCACGTTCTGCGATGAATATGATCCAACTGCACATGTTCGTGGAACGATTTCAAGAACCGAGAAAACGAAACCTTGCGAGATGCAAGTAGCCGGCCTGTTGAGGCACAGGTCTTGCACGACGAGTACGTCTCACGTATCAGTGCTTCCAAGGCTCTGGTTAGTACTCCTGTATGGCTACAAATTCTCTACATGTCCCTAGGATTGCAGTCTGGTTAGAGGTGGAAACGCTTCGCGAATCGTTCTTCATTTCCCATGAGTTTCTTGGCAGGATTTCCTGTCCTGAGTTCAGACAACATTGACCTTGCGGAAAATTTGCAAGAAGGAACGAGCAGGATATGCATTCTTTCATTCAACTCACGTCCAGTGTGGTAAGTTCGTAGAACAACCCGGACAGAGTGCGAACAGTTCCTGTTGGGGCTTTGATCTGGTTTTGTTCACCGAGAATGTGACATTGTGAAAGAACGTGAAGTTCAACTAGCAAAGGGCAGGTTCTTTCAACGACTTGGAAATGGATGTACAACGAATTTTCTTTTTCATCGCTGCTGTGGAGAGTCTACTTGGCAAACGTTGGTTTGGCATGTACGAATTCGTTGCCAACAACATGGAAGAAAGAAGAGCAATCAAGCTCTTCTAGAACAATTTCTATCCCAATTGACAGGCAAAGCTGGGCAATACGGTTGCGTCCACCAACACGTTTTGAGCAACCAGGGTCAATAATGGGGTTTGGATACTTCGAAAAGGTTATGATGTTCGAATTGGGTCCTTTCCCGGCAGTTAAAGAGTTAGAGATGACTTCGTTGAGAGGGTTTGGAGCAGTCATTGGATTCATGTGGCTTTTGACGAGCTTCTTTTTCCATTCGAATTCGTTTGGTTTGGAAACTCAGTTCCTTGCATTGCAGACCACCGCTAATGTGGTCCCTCTTCCACAATGGTAGCAGTACGTATCTTTGATGTCCGCTCTGTGCTTCCTATTCGAACCTGGTTTACCTTTCGACAAGCGATTATAAGAACTGGGATCGGATGGTCTGCGAGACGAGTGTGGTAGAGCCAGTGGTGAGCACAACGTCCGTAAAATAGGACTTTTAGATTGGGCGTAACAGATGAGTTCCAGTAGGTGGTGGTCTCCCTAATATAGTAGCGGCGACTGTGGGAATCCTGAAAGGAGATCCGCCTGCAACAAGCAGAAATCGGGTTCACTTAGTGGACGATATACCTTCAGGCGCTGTTATGGGACGCGCTGGGTATCGGCAGCTTAGAAACCACACCTTGAGGATGACGTAATAGTGTATCTGAAGGTGAGTATCCCGAGATTGAACCAGACGAACTACAACAAGCCTCGAGGGTACTTGGTTTATTTCCCAGGAGATGGAGCTCCAGCGGGGCACTATATACAGTGCCGCAAGCTGACCTCGACGGAAAGTATCTACTGTAACCTATAAAAATCGAAGGTAGGTTATTCTACCTAATCGAATTACAGTCCGCTGGAACGATTTCTCTGGAGTGGTGTGCTACGTGGCACCATTTAATAAATACAGATACTCCGTGAGGAATCTTCCGTAACAGCCCATCCTTAGGAGCGTATAAAGTAAACACTGTACTAAAACAAGGCAAAACCACGGGTATCGGAATGCTTTTGGAATTCAGCGAGAGCTCTTTGGGTACGGTTTTCAAACAGCTTACCGACGCACTGAGTGGCCATGCTCTGGATTTAGACTTTGTTGTACTGTTTTTCCATTTTCGTCGTAGTGAAAGCCAGATTTCTTATCACCTTCACTGCGTCATCGAGGTTCAAGCAACGTCAAGGATTTGTGGAGAACCTGTCGTCGTTAGTATTTCTTTTGTTACTTTTGGTTTTGAGATGATCGATTTGCACGCTGTTCGAGTTCAGAAATGGACAAGCACCTTGTACCACTTCAGTAGCTTTGCAAGGAAGGTCATTAGTGATTTCGACACGCTGTGGTACGGTTCCATCATTCGGCACATGATCAGGTAGCTTATCAAACAGCTGCAGTAGACCATAATGCTTTGAAAAGTTAATGGAATCTTCACGATCAGCTTACATCTGCTTGGTAGATTACGCATAAAGAACCAACAAAATTATCCCATTCTTCAATATGTCTTGTCTCGGCATGGCATTATTGAGAAGTGTAGTGGACAATAATTAGCTAACATGGGACGAGGTTAACGCATCCAATTGCTTCAAATGATCGGCGGCAAGGCTTCAAAAAAGAGCGACGAAAGCCTTAAAATCTTCATTAAGGGGACACGTGCACTGCATGAACCGCGTTAAAGAGGTGATGAGGCAAGTGCCGACTGCAATAAAATTGTCGAAAGCAATTAGCTGAACTATTTCTTAACAACCTGAAGTTCATCATCTCAACTCCACCCCATTCTATAATGAGTTACACATGTATGAGGGGGATGTTGTTGATTGACGGGAGGCGTTGAACCAAAAAATCCGCTTGCACGCCCCATTCAGTGCATGCAATTTTCACGCCTCCCCACCAATCAAAAAATTCAGTAGCAGCAGCAGCAGCAAAGCGTACAGCTTATTGGATGCTGCTGCATGCCGCTGCATGCTGCTGCATGTTGACTGCCGCAGCTTCCAAGTGGCTAGCAATGCAGCAGTGCCAACCACACCGCTGCACAGTGGCTGGAACTGCAGCTATTTTGGTGGTGCCAGCCAATTACAATATACTGTACTGTACATACACAACTGCAGTGCCAGCCAATCACCAACGCGCGAGCGCTCAACTGCAACTGTAATCCATATTCACTCTCGGCGATGCAGCCCCCATTGGTTTTGCAGGCCATTTCCGAGCGATACCGAGCAGAAACGGCCTGCAGATCCCCCAAAGCCACCCCTATTCAGCAACACGCAGCGCCACCCGCGGCCAAAGGCCGCTTCTACTTTTCTCAACACCCCCACTCCTTAAGGATTTGCTCATGTATGAGAGGGGTGTTGTTGACTGACAGGAGGAGTTGTGTCACAAAATCGTTTTGCACGCTTCCGTTCGCCATGAAAAACGCCCATTTGGCACAAAGCCTTCCTACCATATAAAAAATTCAGCAGCAGCAGCAGCAGCAAAGCTGGCTGCTTAGTGGCTAGCAATCCAGTAATGAATGCAATGCAAGCCAGTTACAGAAAGAAACGTGTCCCGCTTTCGCATCATTGGCTGGCACTGCAGTCAGTTTAAGAACCTAAACAAAAACCCTTACGGCTCCACATAGTCTAGGCTCCGCAGCGCCCTGTGGTTCTACGAGCGCTATTGCGAGCGCAAGCGAGCAAAGTGCTCGTAGAGCCTCCGAATGCTACTAAACACACAAAGCTACAAAAACAACGCGGCGCGCAGCGCCGCATCCGGCCGAAGGCCGTCTCTACTTGTCCTGTTAGTCATTTTTGACGGTAAGTTTTTGTTCTCCGTAAAAAAACAAGTTTCTGTTCTCAAAACAATCCGTGGTTGTCTAATTTGCCACCGATCGTAACGTAAACCGTGTTGTATATTTTGTCTTTTTTAAGATATGCAGCTGCCTAAATAATTTCCATCCTTCCTGTACTACTGAAATTCGCTATGCCAATCAAACATCGGCGGATCCCTGGGAGCGAGCGAACTTGAGAGCGTTGAAGCTGGGTTTATAATTAGGGTAGAGTTGGAAATGGTTGCGCCCGAGGACTTTGGTCTGGAGCGCACAGACAGAGAAACGAGGAGCGATTGAATCTCTATGGCCTCTTGCCTTTGCCTCCCCGGGCCGGTTGAGTCTGGCCCAATTTATTGTATAGTAAAGTCAAATGCTCGAAGCATCTTGCGTCAGCAGCGCGAGCAGCGCGCCGTGCTCACTGAGCTACGTCTGAGTAGTACGCAGTCTTAGTGATAGGATTGCTTAATAGGACAGGCTGTTACATCAGGAACGACCCATTACGCCCCGAAACCGGAGGTACGTAAGCGCCAACTGTTTGCAACGGTACCTGGATATTGCCTGGCCGCAATGCCTGAATGCCTTGTTTGCACGCACTTGTCAGAACTCCTTCGTCCTGACTTTCGAAAGTGCTCCCGTGCCGCATCCTGTGTGATAATACAGCTATGGCGTCTCTGGTATCTCCGATCCCTGTAGTTGGCATCTAATTCAGCATTGTTATAACCACCCAAGTTTTGGGAAGGCACTCCCTCAAACGCTGGTCGCGTCATTCAAATTTGGATTGGATGAGCATCTTCCCGACACACACCGCGTATGAAGACTTGCTTCGGTGCTTCTTGTTACCAGCACGTCATAGATGCATACTGTTAGGCCGCTCAACGCTTGACTGGTTATTCTCGTAGCGAGACCCAATCTTGCAGCATCATGTTGTTGCGTTTCTCGGCTGGTCACCGATTGCGTATAAGAGTATCGATTCGTCTCCCGCTCTTCGTCATTCTCGTCTTCTTCTTCTCAACTCTACATCCATATTTCAGATACTCTTGTGTCACCATTCGTACAGCCTCTCACAGCAACCCGTCTTCGTCACGTACAACTTACTGATTCTCCACTTGTTGGTGCAACGAAAAAGCAGTCATGGTTCGCACAACTGTACAAGTTCTCGAAGACGAGAATACCAATTTAGTTCATCTTGTCAACGGATTCAACAGTTCGCAACCCTCCGACGTACATGCATTCGTTCAAACCGGAAACGGCGTGCAAACTCTTTCCTCGGGACAACAACACATTCGAGGCAATCTAAGACACAAGTACACCGGCTCCTTCAATGGTGGTAAGGAAACTTATGCCAGAAATCTACTGTACTACGGGAAGGAAGGTCTCAGCAATGAGGCGATCTTGAGGAAAAGTGGAGTGAAAAATCTTAAAAAGGGAAAAGGGGTTATAGTATCTGCCTTTCGTCTTTTGAAGATGGGAGCTAGGGGATATTCAGTGTCTCAGGTTTGGGACGATTGTATTGCCGATGGTGTTGTTACTGCTGAAGAATTTGCGCTGTTGGGATTGGCTATCGGAGGGGTTAGGTTACCCAACTCAATATTCAACGGCGATGAACCAGATCCATGTGTTGAGCCACAGCTTGGAACCGATTTAGAAACACCAATAGGACTAGTTCAGCCAGAAGCGGAGAGCGTGTGGTCCATGCTTGGAGATGCTTTCGGGAGTGCATTCGACTTTTTCTAATATTGCAGGGTCGTCATAATCGCCTTCCATTATTCAGTACTCACACATCTCAGAGTGGACCGATCTGGTGTTGGATTAGCATATGGTGAACTGTGAATAACCAATTCTTTGACACAACCCTCTGCATGGGTAGATTCATGTAAGGAATGTCACCGTTGTTTTTCTCCAGTGGAGGTAAACAATTACCTGTTCTCTTCTCCACTAAACGTTGTTTCTTAAGTAGACCGGATTTGCTAGTCACTTCGGCAGCAGACGCTCTGCTCTGCCTCCCCCGATTCGCCTTGGTAAGATTGCGGCAGAAGTTCAGCACATAACTCTGTACACGTGTAAACTGTACACGTGTGTAAAGGTGTGCTGCTCCAGTAGTACTCTCCATGGAATGTAGTGCTCTGTGGACGAAATAGGGAGGGAAATGCCTGCGAGAATCGCAACAAGGCCAGCTTCATCGGGACTTGCTTCGGTTGTACCGTTGGTACCGTTGGTACCAAAGGTACCTCGGAAGTGATGAACTACTGTGGCTCTGCACACGTATGAATCTAGGCAGGGCCTGGGTTCACGGTCTGTGGTGGGGTGGGGTCGGTGCCTAGTATCATACTGTAGACACCGACCCCATAGACCGTGAATCCATTTCAATAAAAACCTCATTGTTGTTTGTTTGTCTTGTACGGAATACTACATCAAAGGGTTACCAGTAACCGCTAACCCTTTACAATTTACAGAAGGCATCTCAAAACCTTTGGAAGAGCATTAACGAAAAGAGCTATGCCGGCATACCGGTTCTCCAGACTACGAAAGCCTGAAATGATAAATGGTCTCCATAGAAAACGACCCACTTAAGGGACGGTTACGAATTTGTCAAAGTTAGTAATGGTTGTTTCATCCCTGTGTTAGGAGTAGCATACTCCAAACTCCCACATCGAGAAAACACAAGAGCTTGCAAGTGTCCTCTTTGTACGTAAACATTCGGCAAGCAATTATCCTTTGTTACAAGTAAATAAAATATTGTTGTGGCTACCTCTCTTCGTTTCTTTGTTCTTGTTCGGAGGGCTCTCTGGCCTCGCTATCCCGTGCTTGGTCCTTTGCGTCACCATCGGTCATATGCACATCATGAGACAACCTGCTTTCAGCTTCACCACCCTCTTCAGCTTTGATGTTGAACATTCTTCGCATCTTCTGCACCCAAGCATTTTCTTCGTTCATCTGCGTCCGTTTAGAAGAAAAATCGTTGCCGAACCTTCTTGACATATTCATGAAAAAGTCAGATGTACCCTTAGTGTATTCAATCTTCCCTGCTTGTGTGAAAGTCCACTGCAAATCGTTTCGAATTGCTATGGACGAGCTTTGTAAGCGCTTCACGACCTTTTCTGGTTCACCAACAAAGCGCAGAAAATCTGGATCGTTTGTACGCCTGCGCTTTCCTCTTCTATCATCGCCAGTGTCTCCCGATCGAGCTCGCTTTCTTTCATTTTCGTCTGGATTCTCATTCCGAAAATCGTCTGAAGACTTATCGTCTTGGTTCAGATTCTGGTGATGGGCACAGTCTCCAAAGGAACTACAAAACCCCAAAAACTCATCCCGCAATTCCGCTTCCTTCCTCCGGCCATTGAGTCCATCTTCGTCTACAGTGTGGCCCAGCACGTTTATCTCGACAATACTGCAATCTTCTTGATCATGCGAGCTCCTAAACCTCATGAGGTTTGTGCCAGCATTCCGCGATTCGACGATATGCTTGCATACAGCAACAGACTGTATAACGTCAACTCCGTGCTCATCCAATCTTCCTTCGTTTCGCTTACACTTCTCGAGAAGTGAGTGCGTTCTCAAGAACATTTCACAGAATGGCCGGGAATGACTTTCCTTATTGTAGACTGCTTCAATAGCTTTGACCAGTTTCTGGACCACTTTGTCGATTGTGAAAAGACAGTATGAGTCTGCACCGAGCAGAACTCGAAGTTTGTCTTCGAATTTAGCCCATTCCAACTTTCCCCTTGCAAACGCTTTAGCGTGACCAAGGAAACCCTCAAAGATCTCCTCGGCTGATTCAGTCTCTGGACCTAGCTTAAATTTGTGGTCGATCTCCGCACCATTTAGTCCTTTCGTTATATGCCAAGGTTTTGACTCAATGCTAGGTACGCATGTCTTCATCACGAGATTCTTCCTTCCTTCCTTGTTAAGCTTTTGCCGCCAATCTCTGTCCGCAACTTGTTCGCGGCATAAATTCTGAGCGATCTTTATCCTCTCAAACATGAAGTGATACAATCGAACCATCAAGTACACAGATTCATCTCCGTAAAGAACTGGTATTTCACCTGCTTTTCTTGTCTCCTCAGAGTTTTTTGCTTCCTTCAGGCCACAGTTCACTTCAAAGAAGGCGTTGATCAAGCCATGCAGTTCTGCAATGTGTTGCTTTCCATTTTCGTCAACAACATGGTTAAGAATTTCGAAAACCACATTATGAATCTGCTCGGATTCGAAGCGAAGAGTTAAAGAACGAGGGGAATCTGGTGGTTGCTTAGCAGCAATGGCCACAGCCTCCACTGCCTGGCTTCTGTGATTCGATCCTCCACCTCCGTTCTCAACAGCATAGCCTCGGTTTCTCGTTACCTCAGCCTCGCGCGCTGCGACGCTTCCAACCGGATCGAGAATATCGGAAAGAAGACTCTTCGTGCTCAAGTCTTTCTTGTCAACAGCCTTGAAACATGGACTTCTGTGATCTAGGCTTCGATGGAAATTCCGCTCTCCAACCTCTCTCCATACGCGATTCATTTCCATCCGTGCACGTCGCCAAGAAATGTCTTTCTCCTTCAACCGCTTCAGGACGACGGGAACTGCCAAGAAGGGGTTAAGTTTGACCTGAGAAACCACCTCTGGCCCGCTTTCCCCGTAAATCCGTTGAATCGCGTTAAAATGAATCGGTGAGAGCGCGTTCGGAGCAAGAGCATGTCGCTTCTTGTCACCTTCTTGCAGAGTTGAAATGGTTGCTTCGATTGTTTCTAGTTTCATAATTGTGGCAGCGTTGGTTTCGATGACAAGGTCGAGTTCATATCGATCATCCTCGCATCGGAACAGATTATCCTCGCTCTGGTTCTTGCGCATAAATTTGAAGGAGTAATCTTCAGTTCCTCGCGTGACGTTGATCCATGTGTCATTCAGTGTGCGTCGCTCATGCATTGATCGCCCGCTATACTCAAGAGTCGGATAGTCCGGAGGAATGCGACGATAAGAACCACGTACTTCAACTCCGTGTTCTATGGCAATTTCTGTCATAGAATGTGACTTGAAAAAGTTTATCCGTTCTTGGTCAACTGGTGACTGTTCTCCTTCAAACGAAATAGATGATGGCATGTTGTCGTTGTCAAACCCAGAACCGCCTGTAGTGCCCACGTGGTGGAGGTAGTGAAGGAAGTCTTGGTACGCATCGCGGTCGTCTCGAAGAATCTCAGACGTAAGATGCAAAAGCTCTTCACGTGTAACGATCTGCTGCGAAAACAAGCTAAGGCACTTGATAAACTCGTTATACAAGTGTATCTTTGAAGGCCCAAGCCTGGTCTTCAGTCCGTCAAAGAACTTCATATCCCGAGGTCGGTGACGAGCCTTTGATAAACCATTTGAGGTCGGGCGTCTCGGTGGAGTGGAATGAACGGCTGGCCTATCATTCGGGCTGGGTCTGGTCCTGGCCGACCTCGTTTCGGAAAAGCCTGTGATTGCAATGGATGGAAGAAACTCTTTGAACTGCGCAAGCAAGTCCTTGTGCGGACCGAAGAGGCTTGCAACGGTTTCGAATACCTCTCGTATGCTCGTTTGCTCGGAGCGGAAGCGAGTGAGGGTGTCAAGAAACTCGTTGAAGGTTGTGGGGGAGCCTGCGAACCTTTCTTTGATAGAAGTTACGAAGCCCATCGCCCGCTCGAATTCCAGGGCGCGAGCCTGTGTCTCCTCTTGCTTCACTCCCGCTTGCCTCGACATGTTTGCGGCCTGTTGGGGTCGCATGTTGTCTTCAATCGCCGAATGCTTTGAACGGGGGCAGCGCGAGGTAAGCGCCCGGTTTGTTGGCCCAGACTGCTTATCTGGTCCGGGTAAAGGCTGTGGCGCTGTCTGCTGCTTGTCCGAAGCTTCCGCAGGGAGCGCCGCTGGTGTTTGTTGTAGATTTCGGTGCGCAGCAGGTGCAGAGTGGAACGGTTGGGCATTCAAATTCGAAAGTTGCGTGGAAGAAGAAATGTGGAGAGGCTTCTTCGAATCCTTGCGCTTCGGACTCAGTGCACTCGCCGAAGCCGTCGCAGTGGAGTTGGCGGCGTTTTGCCTCTTTTTAGAATTAGATCGGGAGTTAGAGTTTTTGGGAAGCACTTTGCTCGCGGATGGCAATTCGCGGAAGCCTGACGGACCCTCAAAACCGGCCTTGAGCACTCCGCTGGTTACCTCGGTGACACAGATGTTGTACCCCGGTGGAAGGAATGTATTGAAGCCCAGAATTAGCTCCTTGTGTCCACGAAACAAGTCTGAAACGCGGCATATTACCTCTGTAGTATCAATAGACTGCGCTTTAAATTCCTTCATGATATCCAAAAACTGATTGTACACGCCAATGTGGTCTGCAAACTGACTTTTCACCTTTTCCAGGTATGCTAGTGCGTCTTCTACCTTCAGCTCCCGTCGCTGGTTTGCACTGTTGCCGTCAGCCCCTTGTTGAGGCGCTTGAGGAAGACCCTGTACAGCCCGTTCTCGATCTCGGTCACGTTGCGACGGCTGCTTCCCCTGGTCATTCGTTGCGCTTGGGGAGAGGATGCCCTGCGCGTCATCGTGCGGTGTCGGCGGTTGCGCGGGAGACTCCATCTGAGGCGACGCCTGGTCACGAGATGAGCTAGGTTGGGTAGGAACTACACCAGACTGTCTCGACGGACCGTTGGGAACGGTGCTCAGAGACGGAGGAGTATGCTGCTCCATCGCTGAGCCAGATAGCGCCATATGATGCGGGACAGGCGACTGAGAACGCTGGTGTAGATTAGACGCTGCAGCAGTAGGCTGAGTAGCGTCGATGGCGTGCTGCTGCGACTCTGGCAGAAGATGCTGCTGCCTAGGTTGATAGGGATAAGACGGCGCATCAGACATCTGACGGTCCCCTTGCTTTCTATGGTTTTGTTGTTGCTGCTGCTCCGGTGGGTGATGCTGGAGGTGTGGTGCGCCACGCGGTGGTGTGCCTGGAGGGGGTGGGAAACGAACAGGGGGCCAATTAGGGCGAGCATGCGGTTTGGTAGGATCGGTAGGTGCAGACGGATGCGGACGAGTAGCTGCCGAACGATCATATGCAGCAACTGAATGCGGGTGATGCACATGCCAATGTGCATCAGGTTGGTAAGAAGAGTGATTAGGAACAGAAGTGGTGCCCATAACGTGCGGCGGAGGTGGTTGTCCATGAGGCGGGGGTGGCATGAGATGCTGTTGGTGATGCCAATGCGGTTTGGGAGGTGCGTAATGCATAGGCAGACCCGGAGGCTGGGCGTAACCTTCGTGAGCCAAAGAGCGTGGGGGAGGTACGTGCATTGCTTGATGCGGAGGATTAGGTTGAGTCGGCGGTTTCGCAGCAGCGTCGAACGATGCAGACTGGGTGGATTGTCGTGGCGGTGACCGAGATGGGTCTGGCGGAGGTGGAAGGGGCAAAGAACCATGCGGTGGACGGAGCGGAATGGTTGTTTCGGGGAGCTGAAGTCGAGTAAGCGTCTGGGCCGTCTGCTTTTGTGAGTCTCGTTGTGAAGCGGATTGTTGCTGTTGTGGTTGCTGAGGCTGTTGTTGTTGTGGCTGTTGTTGTGGTTGTTGTGACGGCTGGTGTTGCGGAGGCTGGTGTTGTGGTTGAGGGGGTTGTGAGGATTGTGTTTGGTGAGATTGTGAGTGGCGAGCGGCACGATCGTTGGTAGAGTGTTGTTGTTGAAGGGATTGGGACTCATGATTTGGTTGTGAAGGTTGTGACTGCGAGTGGGGGAGCGGCATTGATTGGGTTTGCTGCTGCTGTGAATGTGGGATGTGATCGATGCGCGGGGCGGATGAGGGATGCGAGGAAGACTCATCGGGCGCAGGATCGGAATGCGTGGGGGCGGAACGCAGTGTACGGGAAGGTGGCTGTTGCTGCGAAGAGTTGTTGGGAGGAGGGTTGTTCAAGACGGGCAACAAGACTGGGGAGGGAGCGCGATCGACCAGACGGGGAGGCTGGACAGAATGTTGCGGAATGTGATAGACGTCGAAGTGGGGCGGTGGAAGAGGACGAGCACGTGGCTCGATGGGGAGGGAGCGGGCGTACGGCAGGTGAGAAGGCGGCGGGATGCGGGGCGGCGGAGGAGGCGGCTGACCGTTTGGAGGCGGGGGAGGATGGGCGGGGTCGTGGACGAGTGGTGAGATGGAGACGCGGAGGGGGTGGGGATAGAGGGACGGAGGAGGGGGGTCGACGGGGAGACGGGGTAGAGGAGGGGAGGGCCGACGGGGGGGTGCGTGTTGGAAAGTTGGCAACGTCTGCATGACTGCGGAGGCGCGGGAAGAGGGAAGAAGAATGGGTCGGGGAAGGGGCTGGGGCTGGGGCTGGGGCTGGGGCTGGAGCGCGGTGGGGGGTGAGGCGTGTAGAGAGCGGAGGGGAGAGGGGTCGGGGCGACGGGGAGGGGGTAAGCTAGGGCTGGCGCGATTGGAGTCGACGGGACGCATGACGGGTGGGTAGGGGTCCAAATTGCGCGGCGGCGAGCGCTGGGGAGAGGAGCGGGGAGGGGGTGTGTGCATGACGATGGTGAAGTATGTGATGGGCGTGGCGGCGACGGCGACGAGGGGGGGAGGGGAGGGAAGCGAGAGATGGCGGCTGTGACGACGACAGGGACGACACGCGCTTTCGGGCACGACGGGCGCAACGCGGGGGGGCACCACCGTCCTCTCGCAGGTGCGCGTGGAGCGTGCCCAAAAGGCGCGCGGCGCGCCGCTCCGTGCGGCGCAGCGTGTGTCGCACTTCACTTCCGACACCGCGTGTCCAACACGTCGCGTCGCTGCAACTCTCCACCTGCCACGGCACGCAATTGCGGCTCCTCTGCCACGTTGCGCCACAACGCCTTCTACACACGACACGTTGTCGCAGCGTGCCAGACAATCGCTAATCCACCCGACGCCGCCCGCCTCCCTTTGCCGTCCTCCGCCGCCACCTGCCGCTTCTCCTGCGTGCCCCTACTGTGCCCGCACTCTTTGTCCCCTTCTCTCCTCCACCTTTCACCGTCCCGCTCCCCCTCCACATCCACCAAGTACCCCTCTCAACAGTCCCCGATGACGTCAACCCTCCTTCGCCGTGTCGCGCGAGCTCTCCCATCGTCCCACTCCGCGTGCTTTCCGCACCCCTACTACCGCTCACTGCATCCCCCCCGCAGACCTCCGCGTCCCACCCCTGTTCACCTCTCATCCGTCTTCACCCGATCCCTCTCCAACTCCCCCAATTCCGCCTCCGACAGAGACACCCCCGATTACTACGATCTCCTCGGAGTCCCGCGCACCGCCTCCCAACATCAAATCAAGAAGGCCTTTTATCGCCTCGCCAAGGACCATCACCCCGACACCTCCAACGGCGACCGCGAAACTTTTGCACAGGTCAACCACGCCTATCAGATCCTCTCTGACACCAACAAGCGCCGCATCTATGATCGCTTCGGAGAGGAGGGTGTGCGCGCCTCGGAAATGGGCGCAGATCCTGCTGCCGCCGCCGCTGGAATGAACCCACGCCAGGGCCCGTTTGCAGGTCCGGACATTGAGGATATATTACGCGACTTTGGTCACTTTTTCAACGGCCAAACCCCGCAACGACCTGCTGTAGACGATCCCATCCCGGGAGAGAACAAGCAAACCGTCGTCACCCTCACCTTACAAGAGGCCGCAGCCGGCGTTGCAAAAGAAGTGCGTACCAACTCTGTCGATACCTGTCGTGATTGCGCTGGTTCTGGCAAGACCAAGTCCACTCGTATCAGACAGTGCCCGCAATGTTCCGGCGAAGGTCGCGTCAGAACAACCTCGGGACTCTTTCAAACTATCGTCATGTCGTGCCACCGATGCAAAGGTACGGGTGATCTTCTGGAAAACCCATGTTCTACGTGCGATGGTGACGGTGTAGTGCCTTCCTTCAAGCACACTTCTGTTTCGTTCCCGCCTGGCTGTGATACTGGTATGGTTCTCCGCGTGCCGGGCGCCGGTGCTACAGGTGTTAGAAGGGGTCCCCCTGGTGACCTTTACATTCAAGTCAAGGTCAAGGAAGATGACTACTTCCATCGCGCTGGCAAGGATCTTCATGTCGTTGCACCCATTAGTTTTGCCCAGGCTGCTCTAGGAGGAACAGTACAAGTCCGAACGCTGGATGGATCAGAAACCGTAGAAGTCCGACCAGGAACACAACCTGACGACACCTTTATCTTACACGGACGTGCAATGCGCGGCGTCAATAGCCCGCGCCGCGGAAATCAGGTAGTTCATTTCAAGGTGGTTGTTCCTGAAAACCTTTCGACAAGACAAAGGCAACTTCTCTCTGAACTCATGGAAGAGGAAGGCGGAAAGCTCACCAAACCCGAGGATTGTACTTCTCAGAACTTGCTGGAACGGTTCCAACGTTTCATGCGGCGTACAATCTCATCGCGTTCGTGACAGCACCTCCTCGTCTGCCCTCTCGTTTTTACTGCAGTCTGGACTAATCTTACTTTGTACAGTTGCTTCTTTGCGCGACAAAAGACCTTTGTCACCATGGCCTCGCTTGAAGCGCCTCGTTTTCCAAGTAGAGACGTAAATCGTCAACCACCCTCATTTTCTTATTGCGATAGGTAGCGGCTCAGACTCATGCGAAAACACAAAGTCCGCCGAATCTTCATACAGGCCGTAAATGATACCTGTGGGAGAGACAACTTTTTGATATGCAGGAGCATGTGGTACTCTTCCTTTCTCATGCATCAAAAGGTCTTGTACCTAAGATTTGCTAGCGGATTTGACTGTGATGATCCACTCTGTCGCATTGGAGCAGATCCAGGTAGTGTTTGTGGTGCTCCCATCATTGTGCCGTTTGTATTGATAGGGGGGCGTTGAGAGCTACCAGGGACTTGTGTCTGCATCATCCCACCGTGGAGGGAAATCCCTGCACGTCCCATCACAGACTGATTAGCCAGCATCGCTTGGGCGTTGAGCGCCCCAGGAACAAGACCCTGTTGACCAGCAATCGAAACATTTGTGCCGAGTGCGGCACTGAGTCGGTTTTGACCCCCGGGTAGCATCGGTGCGTTGGACTGTGGTGGCATCATTGACGGGTGAACTTGTGGGATTGCTCGCCTTTGGACCGAAATCGTGAGCAGGTTTTGCAGCATCTGAAGCCGATCCTCAAGTGCGCTGATCGTACCACGCAGGTTCTCGTTCTCGCCTTCCAATGAGTTCACCCTCCTTTCGTATTCCAAGGTCATGTGCTTTCTGCGAATACGTGACAACTTCGCACTCTCCCTGTTCTGAGCTTGTCTCTGTGCCTTCCTTTCCTCCTCTGAGAGATGCGGATTCTTTCGTTTTCTACCTCTTCTCCTCGGAAGTCTCGGCTCTTGCGATGCGGTTGCCGGCGTTTGGCGCTCTGGAGTTAGGCCAATGACCTGTTTGTCCTGGTTGGGTATGGGGCGACCTGGAATAACTTTGGTGCTGTTGGATGACGGTGGGGGCTGACTTGCCGATCCTTGATTCGTTGTTCCCTTCCCATCAGTTGAAGTAGGCAGTGCTCCTTCTACTTTCAAGCTCTTTTCGGGCCCTCCTTGAGCCTTGGTTGTTAAAGCTGAGTCTCCTGCGGGTGCAGCGGACGACTTGGCATCGTCAACCGAGGATTGTTGTTGTTCATTAAACTTGAGTTGGTCATTTTGCGTGGGCTTCGAGACCAAACTTGTCCCAGGTTGGGACGCAGTGCCATCCGTTTTAATAGAATTTGTTGGTGAAGTAGATTGCTTCAAAATATCCCCAAGTTCGACTAGAGTAGATGACTTTGCCCCGGACGCGTTTGGATCGGTCAGTGCCTCGAGATCTTCGGAGTTCTCCCCTTCGCTGTTTCCTTCCACGTCGTCACCATGATCTTGGTCATCATCGTTGAGGTCACCACGTTTCCTTGGGTCACGATGGGAGGAATTGATGGTAGTCATAATATCTTGAAACCATGTGTTTCCCCTCTTGAGTTCTCCGTTTCCTTGGCTCTGGGACTCATTTGCACGTACAGCTGACTTGTTCCCAATGTTTGTAGGAATTGCTAACGACAAGGAACTTGTGGCTTTCTCTGCGGCAGCGGTATCGTAAAGGTCTGGTCGTAGCAAACTAAGCTTTCGCATGAGCTGACGAGGTGTGGGAGGTGCAGAGGGAGAAAAAAGCCTTGAGTTGGACCTACCACCGACGCCAATTGGGTTAAGGGCGCCGAAGTTGAGGGATGGGATGCGACTCGGGCGAGAACGCCTCATAGAGCGAAGGGATGGTTGAGCTGATGGGGAACCCGGCGTGTCGTCGTGCAGGTCATCAAATACCGCACCCAAAAGGCGCTCCATATCCTTCTCTCCACGCGAAATACCTCGCACGACGGCGCATGCCTTGTCGAGCGCTTCCACCTTTTTTTCGTGGTCCAGGTAGCCACTGTCTGAGATAGTCTTCAGGAAGCCATCGGCGTGGTCGTATACCTCGGGGATGTTGTAGTGGCTGAGAGTCTGGTTATCATTGAGCGTTTCGCCGCCAAACTCGAGCTCAAGTGACTGTTGTTGTGGGTCGCTGTCGGAGAGTTGCCATGGGAGGTTGGCAATGGAGGTCTTGAGGTCTTTAACGGAAGCATTAGGTGGTACGTCGACTTGATGGTTTTCTCCGTCGGGCATACGCACGAGAAGTGGGAGAGAAGCGCCCGCGCCATAGCGATCGAGGGCGGCCGCACCGGAGCTACTATTCTCATTAGTATTTGGCATGTTGGATGTGGTTGAGATGGAACAAGGAGTGAGCGCCGAACGGAAACATGAAAGGCACTGATAAAGCTAACGCGCGGATAAACTAGCGCCGGAGGGGGCGGGTTGTGAGTGGGTGAAATGGGTACTCCCTCTCCGTGAGACGGTCAGATGGCAGCAGCAGACCACGGAGGACACATTGTTTCTCTCGGCGTCGTGGTTTGTGCTTCGCCTACTTGAAAGTGCGGGCAAGGTGAGACTGTCTACACGCCACAAAAAAAAACGAAAAAACTGGATGCGATGAAAAGCGAGGCAAAAGTGATTACCAAGAATGCTTTGCTTGCATTTTTGTCGCCTCAAACACCGTCACGATACTGCGGGAAGGCTACTGTCTTTTCGGGGCATTTGAGTATCGAGAGTTCGGCGCTTGGCGTCTTAAGTAAGGGTTTTTTCTACTCATCTTCACTAACCTGTTCACTACATACTTGTCCAGGATTATGCGGAGACACTGCCGAACAACAATCACTGCCTGATTCGTCACCAACTTTATAAGGATAAAGGGTTACCGACGGGATAAGGTTCCCCTTTTACGCTGACTTAATAAATACCCCTCTTTGTCCCATCGCTTAATTCCGATGCGAGCACCACCACCCATCTCCAAGGCTTCTTGGCAAGGGGTAAATCTGATGTGAGCCGATGAGAGTGATGTGATACTGTTGCAGCACCAAAGTGTTACCCTTGGTAGCTAGCATCGTTGTCTCTTTCTTTTCTCGAAATACACCATTTGCTTCAGTTACAAGAAGACGTCTCCACGCGATTATCGCCCAACTCGTTCATCTCCGCATCACAGCGCAACGGCCTGGACCGCCAGGTTCCGTTCCTCACGAAGAGCGGCTAGTAACAGAGACATCCTCTCTTGTCCATGAACCATACTCT
Source organism: Gracilariopsis chorda (assembly GCA_003194525.1). Lineage (NCBI taxonomy): Eukaryota > Rhodophyta > Florideophyceae > Gracilariales > Gracilariaceae > Gracilariopsis > Gracilariopsis chorda. The sequence continues at coordinate 518,771 of NBIV01000003.1, read as the reverse complement.
CTTGCCTTTCTTCTCATACTTGCCCACAAAGGCGCTGATGCCGCGGGGAAATGCCTCTGTTCAATTTCAACTATGATCAACAACTGCAATACGATCGTCTTCAAGAACAGGGACTGCCAGCACTTGGGTATTCACAGCAAGGATCCCGGCTGAATATCGACGAGCGGACGTAAGCAAAAATATTGCTCACGGTAGTAGGAAGGAGTATGATAAGGGCTACTGTATCCTGGGGGTTACTGTATAACGTCAGCATATATCTGCTAACAGCTATTGACAAGCTCGGCACTGCGATGTCCGCAGGGACTACTGCATTCACAGTTCGCCCTTCAACCAACAACTCGCGTCCTGCAGCGATACCTATCTAGCTACGTCACATCCACGGCCGCTATGATCTGTGTTACTGGCAAACTGCCAAGACCGCCTATGAGACGTTAGATCCATCAAACATCAAGACTTGGCATTCGGCAATACTGCCTGTACTCATTCCAAACGTCTTCGCCATGTTGGCGCTATCTTAAGTTGAAGACTTTACTCTCTTCAGCCAAGCACACTCGTCTAAGCATTACGTGGCGCTTTTGTTGTAATAAGCGCCGCTGTCTTTCAAATATGTGCTCTTGTTGGTCAAAGCACAGCAGGGCCCCGTGGTCGTCAGTAGATATCGTCAAGTGCCTCTAATTTACCTGTGCCACAGCCCCTCGTGCAACTCCGATGCATGCACAAATTTGCAAGGAAAAACTTCCGACAGTGGCATAGTGAGGGGCTAGATTCTGCAACGACAGGTACTCATGCGGCCGTTCTTCCAATGGGTCTAAGGATGCATTAAGCATTGTGCCGCAACTCCTGGATGTTGTGATACGATTGCATGTTCTTGTGTGAAATCGCGAGAATGTCCCATCTACTGATCTTTCTCATCATTTGGGCGACTTAACAGAGATAGCGCTAGGGTAACCACTGCACCGCCGACTGCGCCTGCACTGGCTGCAAGAACTACATTCCTCGTGGCCTTTTGCTCAGACAGTTCCTTTTCATCATGCAAGTCGTGGATCTGGCAATGCAGTTTTTCCACTTGCTTCTTTGTCATATCCAAAGCTTCAACATGTTTGTTGAGTGCCTCAATTCTTTCCTCAGCCTTTGCAACTTTCTTTCTAAGTTGAGAAGCATTGGAATTGGATTCCTCTAGTCGCTTTTCCGCTGCATCCCTTCCTTCCCGGGCTTCTTGGAGATTTGCGCTTACCGTCTTAAGCAGAATTAATCTCCGATCCAGTTTCTTCTTTTCGTCTTCAAGCCGACGCAAGTCCGCTCGCTGATTGGAAACCATCGCGTTAAGTTCAGCGATTGAACGATCTCGTTGACTGATAACAGACCGAGCGCTCAGCAAACCCTTATTGACTGCAGCTTCAGCCTGCTCAGCATCATTGGCTCTGGCGACTGCTGCCTTGAGGTCAGTAGAAAGAACACGATTCTCGTTTTGCACTTGGTTTAGTGAGGAGCGCAGGCTTTGAGCTCGGTGCTTCCATTGTTCCATGGTGCGGGCGGGGGTCTCCGAGTGGACCAGGTCTTCTTGGGAGGGCGCTTCCGAAGGCGCAGGTGAGGCAGACCCGGATGAAAGGTCAGGAGTATTGCCGCTTTGTCCATTCCTTCTCTTCTTTTTCCTCTTCGTAGAGCCAGAAACTGAACTCGGGGTTGAGGGGTTGTTTTCGAGGTCCTGCGTTGGTTCCAAGATACTCACGGTTTCCACTTTGGTGACCATGTTCTATTGAACTGAAATGCTAACGTTAACAACTATCCGAGTCAGAAGCCTTTCGACTAATGATCAAGTTGTGCGGATACAAGTGACCGTCGAACTGGCAGCCTCAACAATCGTAACGTACAAGGCGACGACTACGAATATATGTGGAAAGAATTGGTGAGTAGAGAGATAAATTGTGGACTGGGTAACTTGTGGAGGTGATGCGGAAGACTGAGTTGGGAGGCTAAGGGGGTTTGGTAGCTTGCGCAGACTCGTTGCACAATCTCGCCGGAGCTGCAGCGCGCATTCATCTCGCGGTCAAGAGCACAGCTTGTAACTCTATCAAAGGCGAAAATTTTGAGATATCTATGTGGAGGAGGGCAATGATCTGACCACAGACAGGACCCGTCGTTTCCGGACCTGGGGGTGTGGCTGATTGGATCAATTCGTGGCAGGCGTGATCCCCGGTGGCACAAGTTACGGTAATTAGTACATTCATTGTGAAATTCGTATTTACTTGAAATGATTTCCTTTTTCAGTTTTGCAAACAGCGAAGAACTGTTCCGTTTCCAATCAAATGTCAACCAACGAGAATGCAGCGACGCAGAGATCTGATTCAGATCATCTCAGCCACGATTGAATTTGCGAATGACCGACGTGTGGAATGGCTCGTCCATCCACGACGGACGCCCGAGTCCGTATTGGTGGAACAGAGCACGTTCCGCACTGCGAAGCGAAGACTCGGCCCATCCCGCAACCTCTCCCCACGCTTCGTTCACCAGCGACACGTTCAGATCCCGCACAGGCCGACTGTAGCGCCGATACACGTTCACCCCCGCCAGCCCGGTGCCAATGAATTCATGCGTGCCTACGTCGCGCCAATCCGCATACACGCAACCAGCAGCCTCTTTTATCGCATCCGCTCCAAGCCCAGCAGCAGCCAATGGAGCTTGATGCACCCGCCGGAGCTGCACATGAATGTCGTCGAAAAGGAGTCTCTCAGACGCTGTCATGTTCCCAGGAACTAGCGTATGCACGTTGTCAGAGTTCGACAACGGCGAGTAGGGCGCCGAATTGAACTTGTGCGGGAACAGTCCTGATCCTACCATGTACGAGTCACCCTGCACATACGAGACGAGAAGAGCGCCACGACAGTCCTTCAGATTGTTCGCGTCGCCACAAGTCACATCACCGTCATGGTATCTCCCCGACTGCACCAATTCCCCCGTGGCTTTGAAACGTCCCTCGGAACGATTCAGCTTGGTCACCCACCAAGCGTCTTCCCAGAAGCAATACATCTTCGCGAGGCCAGATACCGTAGTATGATCTACGGCACGACGGAACACCTCTCCGCCACTCCGGAGCGGCTCTGAGTTCACGCCCATCGCAATAAGATCAGGCTTGCCGACGTTCAAAACCACGTTTCGAGCTACAACCGTACGACCGTTCTCGAGTCGCAGTTTGAGTACCTGTCGATTTCTACGGAGACGTGATAGCGATACAATCTTCGACCCAAAGAACACACGCACACCAGCGACCTCGCACGCTCGCAGCAGCTCGCGGACAACAGTGCTCATCCCGACGCGGCGAGTTCGACCGTCGCGCGTTTCCACAGGCACAACGTAACCGCTTGCACCCGACATGCGTCGCTTTGAAGCAGCTCTGTCGCGAAGCTCGAGCTGCGAGAGCTCGGCGACGCTATGTCGTATAACATACCCCTCCACAACTGACACGTCCACTCCAAGATACAACGCGATTTCCTCAGGGTCGTAGCCCTCGGTCGCTGCTGCAGTGCTCAGCGCGACATCCCAGTATGATGCACCGCGATAGCTACCGTTGCTTAGCAGGCGTATAGCGGCGTCGGCACGACGCATGGCTGCAGGGTAAGAGGTCTCGGAATCGATTTCGGCCCAGACGGACTCGATCTCCGGAAGAATGGAGGATGGTGGGAAAAGAAGATCGTACGGAGAACGAGGTGCGCTACGAGGACGCGTAGGGCCCCACTGCCCCTCCAACGGGATCACATATGGCACCTCCGACGAGTAGTTTGAAAGCAGGGTCTCTGCAGAAGCACCATCGGGGGTGTAGCCGAAGCTGCGGCCCCTTGCGGTAACTAGCTGTTGCGTTTCAGGATCGCAGTCATTCTTGGCCTTCCTCGAAAACAGATCGGTGTAACAACGGACAGGGAGACGGAGAATATCTTCAACGACGAAACGAGTAAGCGGATGACCTGTGCGGTGGAAGCTATCTCGTCAATAAATTCAGTAGCGCTTCATGTAAGGTTAATGTACGTGGCGGGGGGACAGTAAGATGATGGCGAGACATACCGATAGGCTCCCAAATCGACGGTGTAGTTCTCGAAAGCTGGCACTACATCTCTCACGGAGAGAATACGACCGCCAGGGCGCGATTTGGCCTCAAAGATACAGATGTGACGGGCAGATATTGCACGTGAGTCGACTGCTAAGCGCCACGCGGTGTACACTCCGCCGATGCCGGCACCGACGATGGCGACGTGGCAATCACGTGGCGGGGTAGCAGAGGTGGTGGACGCAACGGCAAAAACAAACCAAAGGAAAGAGGCCCAGATCATGATCCCGGATAGTTCAGATAAGCATATCCAAGGGGAGAAGTTGAACGGCGCGTCGAGTAAAACTCCAAGCACGAATTCACTCGATAAGCTTTGTCATAAGGATAACCCTGATACTCTAGAGGATTAACGCCGTAGAAAATCTCGTATCAAATCTCGTAGCCACGACTTACACGAACGCTACGAGATTTTGCGGAACGAAACATTGTGTTTGCACCTTACGCAAAATAACTTATGGTATAGTTCGTAGAATACGCATCATGCGGTTGTCCACAGACCACCCAGTTTGGAACATGAGCCAAGATTCCATTGCACTTTTACATGATGGTCCGCCAAGAAGACTACTCAATTAGGCGTGCTCGTTCTCGTTTTTTACGGCGCAAAACGCTGTTTCAACTAGCTCTTAATTCTGAAGCCGAACCATTGTTGATGCTAGCACTTTGGCGTCGAGTGCAAGTTGCAAAATATGATCTTCAAAACCTTGAACTTCGACGCTACCGCATTCGAAATCACAATTTCAACCTTAACATCTTCTCTGACGAACAGTGTCTACATGACTACAGATTTCGCCGTAACGATATTGGTAGAATTTCTGTGGTTATTGGGTGGGATCTGCGTCATACACATCGCAATCGCTACTATTGTGACTCAATTACAGCCTGCTGTATTGTCTTGAAACGATTGTCTTCTGCTCATACATGGTATGATATGGAGTTAATATTTGGGATGAGATTCACACACATTAGTGAAGTATTCTGGGAAGCAGTTGAGCGATTTGTGAACCTAAAAGGTAGACTGGTAACCACTTTGCAGTAACAGCTTCTGACATCTTGTGCGGCAATTTACGCAGACGCAATTCAAAGACGTGGAGCCCCTCTAGAAAAATTTGTAGGGTTCATTGACTGCACAAAGGTAAGTATATGTCGTCCAGGAGGAGAGGGGAGCAACCAAAGATCTTGTTTTTCTGGGCACACGCGGCAGTATTGTTTGAAGTATCAGACCATTTCTACCCCTGATGGCCTGATTTTTCATATTTTTGGCCCTGAAGTGGGACGCCGACACGATCTTACACTCCTGAGAAGAAGCGGGATCGAAGCCGTTATGGAAAGGTGTATGATTGTGAATGGATTGCAGTAATATATTTATGGGGATCCTGCGTACGTGCTGCGACCATGGTTACAGACTTCTTTTCAGAGAAGTTGCGCTACTGCCATACAGCTTGAGTACAACTGTTCAATGAATGCAATTCGAACTGCAGTGGAATGGAACTACAAAGACCTAAAACAAATGTGGGTTCGAAACGGTTTCTCACGTCTGCTTTGCGTTCGCCGATTTCCGGTCGCTCTTTTGTATATCGCGTCCGCATTGCTGCTGAACTTCAAGACCTGTATTGAAAAAGGAGGACAGGTTAGCCGGTATTTTGATTGTGAGGCACCAGAGTTTGAGTTGTACTGCAATATATGACTACATAAGGACACACCGATATATCGACCTATCTGCCTGGCTAAATCACGAGCTTGGTGATCTTTCTTCATCTGCATCCTATTTCCCAACTCAAAACTTCGCCTCATCAGGTGTCTTCATTGCACAATACGCAGCTGTGCTGCGCTTTTACAAGGACACCGCATTCAACGCTGAGGTACTGCGCTTTGGCAACCACATCACGAAAGCCAACTTGTCGTTCAGTGCCGCTGTTTCTATTGCTGCAGAACATATGTTGGAGGTTGCAGCACAATCTTTTCATGGTGCCGAGGCTGCATTACCGAAGACTCCTTCACTTCCCCATCCGCATCATGCCCAAGTCTCACGAATTTCACAAAGTATCGGCCATTCTGCAAGCAGTACAAGGAGCAGCACTCCCTCGAATGATGCCGCGGGAACAGTTCAGTCTAATGATGAATCTGGAGATGAAACCAGCCTCTTAGAAGGCCGATCTTTGGAAGCTATTCACGACAGTTTGGAAACCTCCGATTCTCTACAGGTTTGCGAAGATGTAGAACAGGAGCTGTCCTCTTCAATTCATTACGAGCGTGCTCTACGAATTCTAAATGGCTTCCAGTCTTTATAGAGAGCCCAATCTCTCCTGTTGTGCACAAATTTGTACATATGAAAGGATTGGTTTTGAATTGGGAGCCTGGAAACTCAAATAATGACTTAAGGGAATGGATTCTTAGATAAGATGTTGAAAGGGAAAGAGGCAAATGGTCAGGTTTTGTTCATAGCGCATCTCGACACGCAATACGGCCAATGGATGGCGAACTAAGAATAGCGCTTACCAAAAGTTCTGCGATTGCTTCAGCTCTCGCTGGAACTGATGACAGCTTATGTGAACTCAGAGACGTGCCAAGGGTTCAAATGGACTTACATTTTCCTGACGCCAAGCTTGTTCTGGACTACTTTCAATATCACACTTTGCTTTCAACTATCATGTATCTATCTGATATTGACCGCAAGGTTCGACCGCAGACGGCAAAAAGGCGATGGTTATCGGCTTTGGACAGGTTGCTACCCCGCTTTCAGGAGAGAAGAGAAGCGGCATTACGATTCAATGCAGAAGGAATGCGGGAGTTTCGAGAATGCAGAGAAAGATATTGCAGAGTGCGAAATGCCGTCGTGCGTGCCAGAAGGAGTGGAGCTCCAGAACCAGGCGAAGAAGCAGCGGAGCTTCTCGAGCTGGAGAAGTGACTTTCCTACGACAAGTTGTTATGTTCCGTGATATCGCCGACACGGAACTGTATGAGTCTTTAGACGCTTTGGTTCCGAATACGACAACAACGTCAAGGATTTGGTCATTCTTTTCCCGTGGTAGCAAAACGCCTGCTTCGGCTGTTGACACTGGTGGCGAAGATGCTCCATCGGAAAGCATCTCTGGAAACGCCACAGCAAGAGCGTCGATGAGTTTTGATCATCCGAAAGTGGAAGCCGAGGAAAACAATAGAATTTCACGTTCCAGACCGCCCTGTATTTCAACGAATGATGATAATCCAAATGGAGCTGAAGGGCATGGAACTGAACCTAAGCACGTGCTTCATCCCACCGAAAATACATCAAGCAGCACCCTCGAGCAGCAATATACTTCACAGGAGGCTGTTGTCCCAAACTTCCGCATGGGCTTTCTGTTAGGACGAGGATCCATCGAACCCAAAGAAGGTGGATATCCAACTGCCCCGTCCCCAGTATCTAATTTGGAATTCAGGGAGCTAAGACTAGGGATTTAAATGAGGCCCGATCAGGTTTACTGTTGGAGGCGCTTTTAGGTACATTTGAAGTCATTGACCTTCGTAAGAATCTCAGAATCATGTATCAAAGAGTTCCATGGGCTGGAGATTTCACAGCGTTAGCAAGCAAAGGCCACACAAGCACAGTTCTATCTGAAACCTCCATCCCGCAGTTGAACGCTCTTCCTGAGGATCACAGCGCAGTACAAACTGAACTCTTGAATGCAGAAACCCCAAATTCAACAACTTCTGTATCATCCGATCACAGTGGTCCCTTGTGTGCCATACTGGAATCTTACCCACACGACATAACTGATGCTAATGAAAATGAGCCAGAAGATTCTCAGAAAGAACAACGAGACAGCGAATACTCTGATCCATTTGCCGCATTAGGTATGACAACATCAGATGCCGCAAGAGTACTTCGAGACCAAGCTGGAAGGGGAATGGAAATATCGAAACAAGCGTTTGCGGATCTTGGGAAACTGAGTGTGAATGCTAAACTCGATGACCTTGTGATCACGTTATTTACTGCCGAAGGCGCTATCGCATGCTTTGACGTATCTGACTGCCGAACGGATCTTGTACAATACGCAAATGGAGCAGTTGAAGCCTCTGGGGAGGTCAGTGGATTTGGTATTCGTGACCTTATCTCAGCTTTCGACGCCTATTCTGAGACTATTCGATATAGCCGAAGAAATACCTTATCTCCCGAGCGAAATGCGCAAACCCCAGACGGATGGTCTTTGAAAGTTCCAAACTCGAACCACTATGATATATGGCTCGAAGCACGTCTGCGAAACATTCGAATTGTGTACTTGCACAGGTTTGTAGTAATTCTCAAGAAGTACTTTGATGTACTCAGAGAAAGCCTAAGGCCTGTTCGGGAAATGAAAGGTGGCATTGCAGAAGTATTTGACTCAGAAGTTGGAGAAGATTTCCGATTGCTCCAAGTTCTGATGGTCGTGTTCGAGTACGCATTATCACCGAGGACGTGGACATAGTAATGCCTAGGCACTCACAGAGTCCATATGAGGCCCTCCGTTTTGTTGTCTCTAAATCATCTATCACCAAAGGGGATTTGCCTACACCAGGTTATCGAGTTGGCTTTGAATTCAAAGCCGAAGGCGTTGATGCACACATTCTTTACCAACCCCCGGCTGAAGGTGAAGGAAGAGCTCTGACTGAAGGTGGAACTGAGCCCACCTTGAAGCAGATTACGCCCGATTGTCCAATAACGGATATACTTCCGTTTTCGAGAGGTATAACGATCGTGGCCAAGCTGGATACCTGGAGACGGAGGAGAGTCCCTGAAGTAATACTGAATGCGGAGGGTATTCCAGTTCTCAAAGATGGTCAGGAAGAAAGAGAATATGATCCAGGTAAATGGCTACCAACCATAAGAGTACGCGTAAGCCCTCCCAATGGAGTTTCTGCAAGACTTTGTGAAGCGGAGTATAGCATTCTTTACTTCACCTTTACGGAGAACATCATTGAACGACCGGATATAGAGTTTACTGATATTGTCCGTGGTCTGAAGACACCTATACTACCAACAAGAAAGCCAGTGCAACCAATTATGTTCTCCTCGAACAGAATGCCTCCAAACTACAAAGTCCTCTTTGAAGTGCATCTAGTCGAGGGTGTCATAATGTCTGGAGCAGACGGTCAAGACGAATTATCGAAACTGATTCGCTCTGAGCTTTGCGATCTTGTTGGTTACTTTGAGTACGGCGTTGACTACAGAATGACTATAGATGTCAGTGCTAACATGCATTCCCTTCAAGATGCTCGTCCATTTTCTAAGACTCATGGAATGACGTTAATAATACCTACGAAAGAACCAACTGGAATGGTTTCTCCTCATGGCGAGAACTCCCTTGGAAGTGATTCCACGTCAGACATGGCACGGTCAGTTACCTTAACATGGGATCGTCCCTTTGGCTTCCGAGCTAATGTTATGGTTGTCGCTTCTGATCTGAGAATAATTGTTGAGCCAGAACTTTTTCGAGATCTCGGTTCCCTTACTACACCGGGATTCCCATTTCTGAAATCATCTGCTCCACCTCCTCTCTTGAGATTTAATGGGAGGCTTCTTATCGTGACCATATCCAGACCTGAGATGTGGCTCATGGCAAATCAGTACCCAGGGGATGGACGCGCCCTAGTTATTAGAGGTGATGTTATTGCGAAAGTAATGTGGGCTGCAGTCACCGGCCGAAACACGGTAGAGGTCGCAGCCCATGGTGTGCAGATTAATGTGTCTAGTCATGGTCCGTCTGCGAAGAAATTGCTGAACAGTTCCACAAGTACCCAGCCTTCAACTCCTTCAGCATCTACTTCGATCGATCGAAGGGAGTCTGAAACTCCTATGCTATATTCTTGTGATGTATCAGTGAAGTTCGAAGGAAGAGGATATGACCCTCCCAAGAACCCTGGTGATAAACCTCGAAAAGCCCCGGGTTCAACGCTATCAGTGAACGCAGAATCGTTCCTTGTGCGCATTGACGTGAACGATGCTTCCTTGATATTGGCTGTGGGTTCGCGCCTTGTCTGATTGAAACCCAGCAAGCTTTTGCAACGACCGGAGCAACCAGGTCGTTTTGACCAATGGATTGACAAAGGGGAGGAAGGAGATTCAAAGCTTTCCGTCAATTTCATGCTCCAACATTGTCGTCTGATGTTTACGGACGAGACGCTTGGGAGGTATGTCCTTATCATGGAGGCCAGATTAAGGAATGGAGTCTTGCGATCAAACGTTCCCTGGTTGACGAACGCCGCCTTTGAATTTGCACTTGATCTGTTTAATGAAGACAAAGTATGGTGAGAACCCGGTATTGAGCCCTTTCCTTTCGAATTTGCATCATCAAAAGGACGGTCTGGATCACTTGCCATACACGTGAGAGCTGAACGGAACATTGATGTTAATGTAACTCCGAATACCGTGTCCGGGGCAGCAAGAGTGTCTAAAGCATTAAAGTACGCTGTTGAGGACTTGAGAACACGACTGAAACAGGAAGATGAAGATGCTCTTGACAGCTTTGGACTGCCGCTTCAAGGTCCACCGATGGGCCCCGGTCATTCCACTACCTCTGCGGCGAGAAGACTAAGCGTAGCAGCGTTCTGTGTTCGTAACGAGACAGGGCGCACGATGCAAATGTGGCTGCCGTATGATTCAAAAAGACGTTCTTTGCGAGGTAACGGAGGAGAAATCGAAGTAGATACTCCATCAGAAGAAGTGCTTTGGACCGCAATGGGAGCAACAGGTACTTCATCAACTGATCCTGCGATAAACCGCCAACTCTCAATGTCCTGCATCCTCGCTCTACGTGGCTACGAGGCTCTAACTTTGTCAGCCGAACAGACTGGAAGTCGATTGGTGAGGCTTATCCCTGACACAACTGACAACTCGAACAGTGGTCCTGGGTCGCTTCCAGCTATGATGACCTTGGTATGGGCAGTTACAATGAGAGACGGAGTTCCTTGCGGGTGTATTTGCTCAGCTTTACGACTTGTGAACAGAACACGGCGCTTGCTAGAAGTGAACGTTGGAGGTATAAGGAAATCAATGAGTGTTGGGAACGAAATGAAAGTTACTCCTATCCAAAACTTTGACTCAACTATCGACTGTCATGGGCGGATAAAACCTGGAGAGGCATGGGCAGTGCCAATTCATTCCATATTCAAGGTTATACGAATACGTCCGCACCTCCTACATGCTTCTGAAATGGACAAAAGTAACGCCACTGGGAGGCTAGACGATCACTTACTGACAAACAGTGCTCGTTGCTATGAATTTCTTTGGAGTGACCCTATAAGTAATCTCTCCTCATTATATGAAACGGCTGATGATCTCCGATGCAATGATAAAAGGAACGAAATGTCAGGAGATGGATCGACAACAACAGCTTTGCGTGCCCCATTGCTGACTTGCCGAGGTGCAGATTCACGCAAAGTTTTTTGCTTGTCAGTTCTCCCTATCGTGGATCTTGCAACTATCACGAGAAGCCAGATGAAAGATTGGATTTCTGGGTCCATTGACGTTCAACTATGTACACCACTGGTTATCGAAAATCTTCTGCCGAGGGTTGTCGTCGTTAAGCTAGCAACGCCAGGCAATTCGCAACGAAGCAGTACAAGTAAGATGATCACAAGTAAGCATATGGATCCCCTCTCAGAAGCACATATATATGGTGTTTGGTCAGATCACTCTTCTCTCGCCATTGCTCTGGGAATGGACAACAGTCTGGACAAGAAGTCCCGATCTTTAGCCAAGAGTAATCCTGCTCTACCTTCTCGCCAGACAGGCAGCTTCCATCCAAACCTTTTGACTCTCAAGTAACTATCAACTCGGACGGGCAGGTATACACCTTTCAAGATGATGGTGGAGTATGACCGAACAGTGGAGTCAAGGCGAATACGACTCTACTGTCGGTACTGGATACGAAATAGATCAGACACTGGCATATTCTTCAATGATCGCGAACATGTACGAGGTAGTTCTGTGTCGAACCCGAAAGTTTTCCTGCGAGGATGTCCGCCTGGAGTTCAAGCTGACAGATACGTTTGTTTTTCAGGTGGATGGATTTATTTTCAGCGACGGGATGCCGCCGAAGATATCTGGGTGCCTTAAGGAACTGAAATATCTGAAGTTGGCAAGCCAGTATCTCTGAATTTGGAAGGCTTGTTCTTGCTTGTTGATGTTCGTCCTGCTAAAGGAAAGTTTCACCGGAGTTTGGTTTTGACTATCAGGAATTCCGTATAGTTACAATACCACCTGGGGTAAACGAACCAATTAGTGTACCATCATATCCAGTTTACCTCACTGAAGCTTCTTTGTCAAAGCTTCAATTAAACCAATCATCTGTTTCCTCTCTGCAAGTGCTGTAGCTCTCTCTTCCTTTTCCATTTCAAATCGTTTCCTCTCAAGCTCCAATCTACTGTCCGCTTCTCTCCTCGAAGCCTCAAAATGTTGCCGATCTTTCTCGTTTCTTTCTCTTTCCATCTTCAAGCGTTCTTGTTCCATGTCGAACCGCTTTTGTTCTAATATTTGACGTTCTTTTGATTGCTCGAGAAGAGAAACTGTCATATCGTCAGCAGAATTAGAAGCCTCCAAACGTCGAGCCCGTTTTCTGCCTGGCGATTTCGAGATATCAGTACCTCCATCACTTTGCACTGCAATGGTCTTGCGTTTCATAGCCTTCTTGCGTATTTCTTCACCGGCATCAATTAGTTTTTTCTCATGTGCACTAAGCTCTTCCTTTTCTACCTTCACGGCTTCTGCTTTTTCGTCCATTTCAAGAATGAGATCATCTAGCAGCACTTCCTTCTCACCATACTCCTCCATAATTCCAGTTGCGGACACATTACGCCTATTGTCTGCTCTTCGTATAGCCACAAGCCTTTTAAATCGATTGATTAGCGTCTTCCGTGATGGACGGTTCATATGAGAAAACAATGCCCTAGGAACAACTGCAAGAAAAGTATTCAACACTTTATCAAATATCACGTCAGTTTTGCCCCATTCTGGAACATGCGCGTCAGATTCTCGCACCGCCTGAAGAAGAAAAATATCATATGCTTGAGTAAATCGAAATCGCTTCAGTTTTTGCGTAGTGGACGATAAGGGAGACTCTTTTGGTAGTTCGGGAGAATGGGTTTGGGGTTTTCCGGGCAATCCTGTTGTAGTCTGCATAGCCTGGGAGTCTTTCGACGACTTTTCGGAATGCCCGGACGTGCTCATGGTCAGAGAGCCGTTCAAACGTAGCGCGTCGTCTGCGAAAGAGGTATACCATCAGCTACTCGTATGGATGGTGGTTTGTACGAGAATTCGTATGAAATTCTCGTACGTTTCGTAGCCACAAATGACAAGTGTGCATCCTGTCCCTGGTGTATACCATAATTGTACGAGAATTTGTACGGCGTAAATCCTCTACTGGCTCAAATGAGCGGGCAGTGCGTGAAACCTAGTGTCTATCTGACCAGCGACCTCATATGAGGTCAATATTAATTACTCTAGATGTTTATCAAAACCTTAAAACTTTTTCAAAAACTTTTTCACTTTGATCTTCTCATCATGTCTTCTACGCCGACAGCGCTGAACCATGTCCACAACACATCACCAACAGTCGTAGCTGTCACATCAAGCACTATCGTCAAAAACATTCGTACACAATTGCCCCGTCCACAGATCTTCTAGTTCAAAGACCACCTGGTTAGCCATGTTTCAAGTTCGAAATTTGAAATTTGGGGCCATGCGCATCAGATTAAAATTTTTTTTTTAATTTTGCGTGCCGTTGCTCTGACCTCATATGAGGTCAGCGCACTAGTCCGATAGACACTACATAGCAGCTCAAGATGATCTAGCAGATCCGCTACAACACGTTGCTTTTACAAACCGTACGGGGTTGGATTTCACTCCCTGTCCCCCCTCCGACCTTGCGAGGAGGACAGATCAGGGAGGTCATTTATTTATTGGGAAAGGGCTAAACTACACGACGTAGATAGTGTAGGCGAGTCAGCGCGCATTTGCACCAATAAAAAGAGAGAGTCAGCGGGCACGTGCCACGGAGGGCCGCACAAGTGCCCACACCAATTGAGATCGTACTGTAGCCAATTACATGCCCCTATTTTGGATTTCAACCAGTAGATCCGCAGAGTCAGGACAGTCCCTCTATCTCAACTCTCTTCGGCCGCCAAGTCAGCACAGCGTAAACCCGATGTAAACAGAGACGAGGTTATCGCGTGGCGTCGTTACAATGTGTGGGAATGGCAGATACGTTAGGTACTACGTCCTCCTTCACATGTTCGATGACTTATTTAAACGCTACAGACTCTCTCTACTTCGTAATCTTTTTCCTTTACCGCTTTCGTTGCCTTTTCTATTGCTTTTTTGAGCAATGGAACAAAAAGAAGCATCTGCCTACGTCTACATACTCCCAGAACATGAGCTATATGACAACTTTACGTCTTTCTGGGAGAATCTTGAAAATTGTACGCGAATGTGCATTAGCGATGGCACTGCGAGTTACGAAGTTCTTTGTGCGGTTGAAAAAGACTATTTATCTAGAATATTTATCAAAGTATCCAAAAACCATCATCGATTTCATAGATACATAGTTCAAGACTTGATTCGAAAATTTGTAGCAATTTGATATCAACAGCTGTTTAGAACATGGTGCGTTCTGTTGGTGTGGCTTTTGCCTGTTGTTCTATTGAAGTGATGATCACAAAACTATCTACTTCATACAAAGAAAAGAAGTAAAACATACCGGAAGAGACTTTGGACGTGCTGAAGAAGTTTTTTACATATAAAGCCAATGGTGATGCAGATATGAACACCTTTGTAGGCCCTTTGAATATTTCCACCAATCATTGGGGTGTTTTGGTATGGACCAAAGTAGTCAGTGTGACGCGAGGAACCCAACGATGGACGGTTTGGTTTGGAGACAATGCTGGAATGTCTGCTGATCGAAGGATTCTCAATTTGGGCTCTTTCTTGTTTCCTTTTTGCCTTACAGGGGGTGAAGCGCTACTTTCAGTTATATCCAAGTGGAACTACATGCTACATGTAAAAGGTTTTAAGCGACGAAAGAAATGGAACAGCTGGGGTTGCTATGTGGTTTCCCTTGTGGTGCAATGCCCCAAAGGGGAAAAACACCGAAAGACGTTCGGGTTCTTCCTCTCACGAGGTGAACCCAGTTGGGTAGAGCCCTCCCAGAGGTGTCACGGCGAAGCCGGTTTGTAAGACCAGGGACACCTGTCGCGACTCGCGCAGGGAGATGAAGGCGAAGAATCGGTATCCGCGTGAGCGGGGTGTGATCCTCAGTAGAGGTATGTTTCCACGTAATTGGGGGTGTGTGAGCGGATGCGCACACGAGGGCCGCGGATAGCGGGAGGTGCTACACTAAAAAGGGGAAAAATGAAGGGCGAAGGGGAGAAAAAGAGAGCGAAGTGAGTCGCGAGAGCGACGGGGACGAACGGCGATGCCGGTAACAATATCCCTATACAGGGCGAAACACCAATGCAATTGGAACAATTATACTCCCAGTGATGGGTCCCTTTAGATGTGCAAGGGGGTTAGATGTCCCGTGGTTCACGGCGTTTCCCTCCAAGGAGGAGTAGAGCACGCGCGCAAGCGGCAACAACTAGAGCCAATTCCCCAGGTTGGGGTCCCTTGTTGGGGAAGGTTTACTGGTGCGACGGCAGTGCACCGTCGCACTAAGTACTAGCTTCCCAGAAATGGGTGTGAAAATAATAAATAATATTAACTAAAATACTCCACATTTCGTGGCAACATCCACTACTGTGGCCAACCGCCAACTGACCCAAAACCGTGTCCCACGTGTCCATATCCACCATAGTGGGGCGTAGTTCATATACACACTACACAACCGATAATATCGGGAAAGCGTTCAAGTACCAAGAATCCCTCCCTGAGGGCGTTGCACTACATATCCCCCCCCTAAGACGGGAAAACGACCGCGGACGCGGAGGGTTCCCAGATGGAAATGGTTGATAAAAGCGCGTACGCCGTCTCCGGTTCTTCTTTCCTGGCATAGCCGGCTAGTGTAGTGTAGTATTGTGGGGAGCTACCTGCTCCCTTGAATAAACTTTCCCGTTTAGAACGGTGCTTCTCGGTTGAGTTCCCCGTCTTCGACGGACTTCGCCTTGTTATCCTTTCCATTCGCTCTCCGCTCGCGCGGCAACGTTACCCAACTTGGGCATTAACCAGCGTGGCTGGGGCTGCAGTTCCCGTTTGACGGTGGTATCGCAGGACCTGCGACCGTGGGAGGTGTTCGAATGGCTCCCACGTATCCCCACTGGGGTCATACCCGTACCAGCGGACGCGGTATTGTAGAATACCATCCTGGTCCCAGGTGTGTCCGACAAGTCGGTCTACTACGAACTCTCGTTCGTAGACCTGTCGGCCGTGCCGGGTGGTGGTTGTAATCCCTGGCGAGGGTTGCCCGCGGTGCGGTATAATGTCCCTTAGCAGGGTGTTCGGCGATAACTCCGACGTTGCCGTGCGCTGTCCTAGTGGCCGCTGCTCATGCGGGAAAATATCCCTCAAGAGGGTGTGTGGTGTCACGGTTTCCACCGGCAAGTCGTTCCCCAGAGGGGTGTCGTTGTTCCCATCTTCACGGTAGGCCGGGCGAACCGCCAGTCGGCGGGGGACTTGGGCTCCGCCTTCGCGGTTGAGCTCACGAACCGCGAGTTTGCGGGAAGATGACCGCTCCTGCGGGGTCGGCATTTCCACAATCCCCTGGGGGGTCCCGTGCGACACGATGTTTGGGTGGCAAACCGCCTCCCTGGCAGGCGCACGAGCGCTCTGCACCATACGTTCCGGCGATGCCGTGGTGTCCCCGGCTACGGACGGGTTGCCTGGGGCTAACTCCGGTACACCGGTATTTTGGTCAAAATTCCCCTTTGGGGGGTGCCGGGCAGGTGCCGATGACACCCTTTTCAGGTGAATTGCCGCTAAGCGCGGTGCACCATCTCCATGAGGAGGAGCAGCGTCCGGTACGACCGGTTTCGAGCGTGCGATGGCGCGCGTTATTCCCGAGTTCCTCGGTTCTTCCCCGCAGCGTTGCGGGGTTGGCGCAAATTATTCCCCGTAGCGGGGGCTTTGGTTCCGTCAACGACGGGAGGCGTTTCCGGTGCTTGCGAGCTAGGGCTTAAAGCTTCGACTGCGGCTTGGCTGCCTTTTTCCCCAAGAGGGGTGTGGGTATTTCCTTGTGAGGCCGGCGTATCTGGGCGCCCCTTCTCCGCAAGGCGCGGGTCTGATCGACCTGATTGAACCGCTTCCGCGGGGACTTCCGCCAACGGCGGCTTCGAGGCATCGCCCTGCTCAGGGAATTGGGGGCAATCGTCACCATACTCCCTTGTCGGGGATCCTTCCCTGACAGGGGTGTGCGGTAGTTGCGCTTCAACTTCCCGTGTAGCACGGTATGTTTTCCGCGTTTGTGGCGATGCCTCCGGGGATGGATTGGGCGATTGCCTTTCCGCTGCTGTGGTATTGGAGTGAAGCTTCTCGTTTTCCCGTGACAAACGGTGTATTTGCCGCTTTTACGGGGCCTGCGCGTCTGGTTCCTGTTGCACAGCACTGCCCGGGAACGGGGGATTAGTGTCGCGTGACATACTCCATGCTCCACGGTCAGTGTTCTGTATGTTACGGTGTGTTTCCCGTTGCGACGGCGATATCGTTCCTCGAAAACGAGTGTTCTTCTCCCCCTCCTTAGACGGAGCGGCGGGATAAGGGATAAAATTCCCCGCTTGGCGGGTATAGATGCGCGCCAGTGGGGCAGACGTGGTAGGGGCGGGCGCTGAGGGGCCCGAATTACCCGGCTGAGCCGGTGAGTCCGACAGAGTCGGTAGGTCTGAGAGTCCCCGGCTGGGGTTTGGTAGTACCGTAGGTCTAGTACTCCCGGATGGTTCCGGTGTTCCAGAGTCCGTAGAAAAGGGGTTGCCTGGATCCAGGACTACCTCTGACGAGGGAGGAGGGGCAAGGACAACACGATCACGGGAAATCCGTTCGTGCGTGTCCCCTTCTCTACCACGACAGTGTCGGTGTTAACAGAGATCACCTTGAAGGGTCCATCGGCCACAGGCGAGAGTTTGTGACGCTTCTCCCGTTACGGGTTGTAGTATTCCTTCCTGATGAAGACGTAGTTATTTACCCGAATCTGGGACGGTTTCCCTCGCAAGCGAGCGTCAAAATCCCGCTTGTGAGCGGCTTGGGCCCGTGCCATAGTCTTCCGCGCAGCGGGGATCAGCTTGGAAAGCCATTGCTTCCATTGCTGCCGGTAGATACCCACAGATGGGAAATTGTCCAAGGTAGCTTGGGGTTCCAGCGCCACAGGCAAGGGTGTTCTAGATAGGACTAAATCGAATGGCGAAACTCCGGTAGTCCGGTGTACCTGCGTATTGTACGCGTAGGTTACCGCATCAGCGTAGAGATCCCAATTCGTTGGGTTGTCAGCGACGTAGGAACGTAACGCCGCGAGTAACGTCCGGTTAAACCGTTCAACTTGCCCATTACACTGGGGGTGGTAGGTAGTCGTGAACAAGTTCTTGACATCCAGGATGCGACAAACATCCTGGAAGAACTTGCTCACGAACTGCTTCCCGTTGTGAGAGAGCACCTCCACAGGGGGACCGTAGACAAAAATCCAGTGCGTCACCAGAGCCTGGGCCACCGTGAGAACGGTTATCCTCCGAAGAGGGACAGTCCGTACCAGCTTAGAAAAGCGGTCGGTGATGACAAGTAGAAACTTGTTTCCACGTTTTGTGGTGAGTAGTGGTCCGAGAAGATCAATTGTGATAAACTCGAGTGGCGCCCTTGCGGGGAATAGTTTCATCTTCTTCGCATTTTTGCGGAGTTTGACGCGATTCTTCGCGCATTCGCTACAAAACCGCACAGTTGCGTAGCAATCCACCGCCATTGCGGGCCAATAGAAATCCCTTCGCAGGGTTAGGTAGAGTTTTCTCCCACCTGGGTGACCTCCAATGGGGGCGTAGTGTGATAGATGTAACACCCGCGATTGCAGGGAATGTGGTACCACAATCTGTGGGCGGGCTTCGACCTTTCTTACGAGGTAGCCTTTGTCGTTTACCCCGAAAGGGAGATCTTCACCACCGTTGATACGGGCACGAATTCTCGTACCGAATGGGTCGCCGAATTGTTCTCGGATCATTTCTTCCGGTGATAGCGGTACAAAGTTTCCCGGTAACGGGTTCTCAGATTTATCTCGCGATGCGAGTAGTTCGTCAAAATCAGCATCCTCGTGCCAGGTTTCTGGCCTAGCCTCGACGGCATATTCCGGATCATCCGGGTCTATAGCCATGTAACATGGGACTTCATCATCCTCCGTTGGGAGTGCTTCCCCACTTGTGGGTAACCGCGACAAAGCGTCGGCCTGGGTGTTCTGCGCACCATTTTTATAAATGACTTGAAAGTCATATTCCGCGAGGCGGAGTCTCCAGCGCATGAGGCATCCCGACGGGTCGGAGATATTCATCAACCACCTCAATGAGGAATGATCCGTGTACGCGGTGAAGTGAATTCCCATAAGGTAGGGGCGCAGAGTGGTCATCGCCCATACGACGGCGAGGCACTCTTTCTCCGATACGGAGTAGTTCCACTCATGAAAATTGAGCGAGCGCGACCAATAACCAAATGGATGTCGTTCCCCCTCGGGGGTGGTTTGAAAAAGAGCACACCCGACTTGGTAGTCGCTCAAGTCCGTATCTACGGAGTATGGCAACCCAAGTTTTGGGAGATGTAGGATTGGTGCTGATGTGGCAGCCTCCTTTAAGGAGTTAAAAGCTTCCGATTGCTCGGGCGTAAATGTTCCCAGTTTTGGGGGGTTCCCCTTTCGCAACAACGCGTTTAGGGGCGCTGCAGTATCCGAAAAGTTCGGGATAAACCGTCGATAGACGTTGACCAGCCCCAAAAAGTAGCGCAGTTCCGTTTGAGTACGGGGTTCTTTCGCCTCAACGAGAGATTAAACTCGAGCTTTCTCGATCGCTAACCGTCCAGGACGGATAATGTGACCCAGATACTTCACAGTATCTGTGAAAAACTCGCATTTCCTCAAATTGAGGGTAATTCCCGCATCGCGGAGTACGGTCAGCACGTCTCGGACGTGAGTGAGATGGTTGTCCAACGAGTTGGAGAAGATGATAATATCATCAAGGTAGACCAGACAACTCCGCCACTTAAAGCGGTTGAGTAGAATATCTACTGCACGCTGAAAGGTGGCGGGGGCGTTGGCTAACCCCAATGGCATCCGCTTGAAGCGGTACGCTCCTGCGTGGCAGGTGAATGCGGTTTTTTCGCGATCCTCCTGTCTGACAGGTACTTGCCAATATCCCCAATTGGCATCGAGAGCCGTGAACACGGTGGCGTCTCCGAGGGAGTCAATACACTCGTCCATACGAGGGATAGGGTACGTTTACCTAACAGTCACGGCATTGAGCCGGCGGTAGTCTACACAGAACCTCCAGGTTCCGTGGGCCTTCAAAGCCAGTACAACTGGGGATGCCCAGGGTGATTGAGCGGGCTCAATCACACCTGCGCGGAGCATCTTGTCCACTTGGGACTGCTCCTCTTCCCGAGCTTTCGGACCTGCCCTGTAAGGGGGTTGTGCAACCGGTCGCGCACCGGGGAATAAATCGATCCGGTGTTCTGTTGCATTAATCTCGCCAAGCGAGCCATCCCACATTGTGGTGAATTCCCGTAACATTGTACGGAGTTTGTTGCGGTGCGACTCTGGCACTTGGCTGAAGTCCAGCGCTTCAAGTGCCTTCTCCGGATCAATCCAGTTGTTGCTCGAGGGAGCATTGTCCTGTGGAACAGGTGTGGTTCGCATTTCCGAGTTACTCGGTATGTTCGACGCTGAAGTAGCGGTTTCCTCCCCCTCCTTAGACTTGACGTCTTTGGACGGCGGGGCGAACTCCTCAGAAGAGGTGGTAACTCCGAGTACATCGGCGGCTGTCATCTTTGTTGGCAGCATTCCCATAGGATGGGGGGTTACACTCCCAATTACTTGGTGTTTGGCCAGATACTGGGGGTGTTTGCCAAGGTTGGCAACCAATATCCGGAAAGTGACATCCGGGGAAATGGAGACAATTCCATTAGCCAGCGCCAGCTGGGATTTCTCGTACAACGAGGCGATGGGTTGTATAACCCGAAGACCGTGTTGACGGGAATTCACCTGCACCCAGACTTGGGACTCAGCCGGTATAGAAACCGAGGCAGCGACGTGGAGCTTGGTGGACTCGCGGGACGCGGGCGGTGGTTCCTGCGCAGCAGGGAGGGGAACTTGTTTCCGAGAGGACCGCTTTAGCGGGCGGCGAACAATCGGAACCGACGATCCGTCGTCAAGTTCTACACGCCTGAGGCGGGGCCTGATTGCGTCGACAAATCTGTCGCAGTAATCACATCCCAGTATTACTGGTGCTGCCAATGAACGGCAAACGATGAAGTCCAACTTCACCACAGAGGTACCAAGTCTCACGACGAGGTCCACTGTGCCCACCGTTTGTAACGGATTGTTGTTTGCATCCGAAATGTCGGGGACCGCGTCAGAGCGGATACGCGACCGCACAAGCGGGGGTAACAATGATTCCACAACAAAGTTGGGGCCTGCACCTGTATCCAGGACGGTGAGAAACCTCACCATAAACTGGGGGTCAAGGCCAAGGTCGGCATAGACCTTATAATTGCGCTTGGCCAAGACCAAGACTCTACAGGGGATCCGGGGATTTTTACTCCGTATCCACGGGCGACGCAACACACCGAGGTGCGCAGAGTCCGCGTCAGCGGTGTCTTTCCTCGAGAGGACTTTCACCGGGGAGCGAGGCGAGGACGCCTCGGGCGCCAAAAGCCTCGTTCTTGAGGACGCCTCTCCCAAAGGGGAGACTCCCTCAGTTAGTTTTCCGCCTTCGGCGGTGGGTTGGTTTCCTTGACAACGAGTGCTTCATCCCGTTGACGGGGGTTTCTATCCGCATAAGCGGGGGTTGCAACGGATGGTTGCGTGATCTCCTGAATCGGGGTGTATGAAGCTTGCCGCGCACGCGGGGTCTGTGGTAGGGCGTGGGAAAAGTCCGTTTTAGCACGGAGGTAGGAAGCCGTCGGGACGGAACGTTTCTCCTCTGGAGTGAGGGCCTCATAATTTGCCACCACCTTGGCCATATCCTTCAGTGAACAAATACACTGAGGAGAGGAATGGCCATGGGCATAACACAGGTGGCAAATGAGAGCCAGCACCGCGACACGCGGATTATTATTCCGAGTATCGGAGAAGCGAACCGCAGGGCGGGTGTCAGTCCATCCAGGCCGTTGATAACGGGATTGACCGTTTGAAAACGGGAGTCGTTGGGGTTGAACCCGACTGTTACCACTGTACAAAACGGGGTCTTCCATTCCCATATCACGGGTCATCTCCGTCGTTGACGGTAAATCACTGGTGGGTATCGACACACCATCCCCGTGCGCTAAATGCACGGTATCAAATCCCTGTCCAGGGTTCCCATCCGCGGTGAGCGGGAGAGAGGAAGCTTCGCTTTCCAGCAACAACGCCTTGGCGGATTTAGACCGATTGTTCGGAGTTCTTGCACGAAGTGCATCCCCTTCCGCTCGGGCGTGTTGGACCAGCTCGAGGAAGGTGATCCTCCGCTTGTCCTCCCGATAACGGGTAACTAAACTCCGGATTGCCGGGTCAAGACCATCAATGAACATGGTACTGCGCTCCCCAGCGGGGTAAACGTTACCACATCTGTGGAACGCCTTGTTAAGGCGCACCGAGTAATCGGTCTCGGTCTCTCCAGCACGCTGGCGTGTATCTCGCAAAGCGAGGATAGCGTGCTGAATAGCGGTGTTGGTGGCGTAGGAGCGCAGAAGATACTGCACAGCCTCCGGCCAGCAAGTAACTCCTCCCTCGGAGGCGCGAGAAGATCCTCTGACAGAGGTGTATTGGTCCTCCGCCACTCCCCGTAAGAAATACGGTAAAGCCAAATAGGCTTGTCCCTCATTCATACCGAGGATATCGGCCTCCGCTATAAAGCGGGATAGGAAATCCAGTACTAGGACTGGGTCCTCTCCAGTAAAATACTGGTTGCGGAGCGAGAGCTGCATTCGCTTAATGCATTCTCGCACCTTTCCCGTACCACGGGGCGTACGTCCAAGTGACGAGTCTTCGAGCCGGTAGTACCGGTATGATAAAAGCTTCCGGTAATCCGGTTTTGTCGGTTTCAATTCCCGGAGACCGGGGTGTCTTCTCCCCTTCTGGCGGGTTCGGACCACACCTTCAGTGGCCGATGACCGCCTCGAGCGGGAGGAGTAGCCTCGCTTCTCGTCCTCCGAGTCGGAGTCCGAGGAGCTCGAGCTATCCGAATGGTTTCGGGATGAGTCCAAGGATGTCGAAGAACCGGAGTCCGAATATTTTCGGTGGTGTTTCCGTCGATGACGGCGTTTCTTATTCCCAGCAAGCTGGTGGTTGTGCGATGCCTCGTTTACCGGATCATCCGGGGATGGTTTGTCCATGAGGACGAACTGCTCCAGCGTCTCCAGGCGGGCACCAATCCGATCAAACCGGGCTTCAACTACTTCGATGAAGGTGGCGGGTTGTCCCAAACTCTCCAACACGGAGTTGACGTCAGACCGTAAAATACGGAGTTCCTCGGCGACCTCCTTTACGGGGGTTGCCGAGACCACCTCTTGGAGGGATTTTAGTTCCCCTACAAGGGTGTCATGGGCGGTCCACAGAGCGCGGACCTGGGATTCCAGGGAAGTCCCCTGGGGGGTGTTATCGCCCGTTCCACGGGGGTTTGAAGCCGCGACCACGGGAGCAGGCCGGGGTGCCTGGGGCACTGCGGCAACAGCCGGAATCGATGCTGCATTCCCCTGCGGGGGTGATAAAGAGGGCAAAAGGAGGTTCCGGGGTTCCCGGTCGGGGGTATCATTCCTCGATGAAACGGCGCCAGCACGGCTGGAACTTGTCCGTATAGGGATACGGGGTACGAACCGAACTTCGGAAGTGTCCGCGTTGTCGCGGGAGCGACTGCGCGTAACCACTGGCTCCGCGTCGGAGGGATTTCTCGACATGAGAAAATACCGTTACGACGGGAAACGATCACGGAACTTCCGGTAAATAAAAACAAACCTCGTAAGAGGGAAAACAAAAACTGATTCAAGGTCGGAAGACCACTTTGTGGTGCAATGCCCCAAAGGGGAAAAACACCGAAAGAAGTTCGGGATCTTCCTCTCACGAGGTGAACCCAGTTGGGTAGAGCCCTCCCAGAGGTGTCACGGCGAAGCCGGTTTGTAAGACCAGGGACACCTGTCGCGACTCGCGCAGGGAGGTGAAGGCGAAGAATCGGTATCCGCGTGAGCGGGGTGTGATCCTCAGTAGAGGTATGTTTCCACGGAAGTGGGGGTGTGTGAGCGGATGCGCACACGAGGGCCGCGGATAGCGGGAGGTGCTACCCTAAAAAGGGGAAAAATGAAGGGCGAAGAGGGGAAAAAGAGGGCGAAGTGAGACGCGAGAGCGACGGGGACGAACGGCGATGCCGGTAACAATACCCCTATACAGGGCGAAACACCAATGCAATTGGAACAATTATACTCCCAGTGATGGGTCCCTTTAGATGTGCAAGGGGGTTAGATGTCCCGTGGTTCACGGCGTTTCCCTCCAAGGAGGAGTAGAGCACGCGCGCAAGCGGCAACAACTAGAGCCAATTCCCCAGGTTGGGGTCCCTTGTTGGGGAAGGTTTACTGGTGCGACGGCAGTGCGCCGTCGCACTAAGTACTAGCTTCCCAGAAATGGGTGTGAAAATAATAAATAATATTAATTAAAATACTCCACATTTCGTGGCAACATCCACTACTGTGGCCAACCGCCAACTTACCCAAAACCGTGTCCCACGTGTCCATATCCACCATAGTGGGGCGTAGTTCATATACACACTACACAACCGATAATATCGGGAAAGCGTTCAAGTACCAAGAATCCCTCCCTGAGGGCGTTGCACTACATCCCTTTTCACCATGTTCAGTGTAGACCACAGCTGTATCCCGAAGCGAGCATATGCCTCTGGGTACTGCCGGGAGTTGGCTGAGAGGATTCGATGGATGTCTATTAGAATCCGGATACTACACATACTGATGGCGAAGGAGTTCTTTCAAATACACATTCTTACTAAAACAATGGTGGTACGGTTCCGGTCAGAGCACCGTACAGAACTCCTTCTCATGTGGAAGGAAGGTAAAATACGGCAGCGGAGGAAACGAAGAGTGGAGCGGAACATTGGGAAGCAGACTGGAAAGGAAGAAGAAGAAGATGTGAATACAGTTTTGCGAGAACGGGAAGAAGGAGAGAGAAAGGTAGTGGATGGTTTAAAAAACCCCTGTATAGAAAAGACTCTTAAGCCGATGCCCTTGGGTGGGCGCGACGCTGAGGAACGTGCTATACGGAAAAGCCAGCGAACAAAGCGTCTTCTTGAGCTGAACCAAAGCTCTGTTCAGAGCAGTGCGATGTGTCTACTCCTCAAGATTCGCATGAAGCGACGATTACAGTTTTCTGATTCTGCTCTGGTTGTAGCGGACATTTTGAACACATTGATTGAGAGATGTGTATCACAGCGCTCCGAGGTGGTGCAAAAAGCGCTCGATGAGAAAACTGGAAGATATTTTGAAGTAGGTGGAGTATCAGGTGTAGAAGAGGAGCAGAAAGGGATTCAGAATGGAGAAGGTTGTGAAGTAGAAATGGAAATTGACGGACATTCACGAGCAAATACGATGAATTGGAAACAGACATATGTAGATATAGAAGCTGAAGAAAATGCGAAGGAGACCGCTGCGACTTCCAAGCTTAAGGCACAAGCTGAAGCACAGATTGAAGAGAATAAGTAGGCTTCTGAGAATGGTTGTCAATCTCAAGAGCTTAATGAAGAGCTAGCAGCCTGTTCTGATGCTCAGCTACAGGAGAAGCCGCACATGGAGCTACCATCAACGAATATCTCTGAATGACTAGCTATGAAGACCGGGTCATGGCCTGAGGCTCAGACAGACTTCGAAGAGAGATTTGAAAACAATAGAACGCGTCCAGGGGTTCAGGTGAATCTTCAGGACGGTATTGAATGTAAGACAGAACTTGCGATGTCAAATGAGAGGCTTGTCTCAGCTCTGAAAGGTTTAAAGAAGGTCTTTGACCTCTTTGCACTGGTTGCCTACATCGCTAAGACATTTGGATACCTCTATGGTGTACAATACTTCTCAGTTTTGCAGACGAGGAAGTCGAGGTCGTCTGCGCTACTCACTGGAGAATTGCGGTGTCTGCGGCACAAGTCGCAGTGTCGCTCCAATATTCTTGCAAAAGTCTATCTGGTGACGAGATTTTGGGTAATTGACCAAGACTTGATACACACGCATACCCCTCAATAGTTTCCATGCCCCGATGATTTGAGAATGAGGTTTGAGGGCATTCGCCCCTCTTTAACCTCCCGTGTGCAAGACTTAGAAGAGCAAGTACGGAAAAGTGGAGAATATTTACGTCTATCGAGCATAATTCGAACCATCCACCCCTTCCAGGGAGCCGAGTTCTACAACAGCCCATCATGCTACCTCCTAGATCATTTACATGGACCTTTATCTCAAAGCGATGCAGACACACGTAGCGAAGATGATGTGGTGTACGGTGACTCCAGTGGTTCTGAGGACTTTTATCCTTCCTTTTGCGTGTTACATAGCACGAAATGCCCTGAGGGGAGGCGTCTTTGATTGCCGTGCTTCACGAAGCGGAGTGTATAAACCCTAACGCAAGCTTTGGAAGCAAGAAACTTCGATCCCACAGGAAGAACGTAGACTGGGTTCAATTCTACCGAATACGCCACGGCAAGGACCAATCTCAAGGGAGGGTATTGAGAAAGGTGGCTTAAACGATGTAAAATGCTCGGATAGACTCCTGGATAACGCGTGTAACGTCAACAGTGGCGTAAGAGGCGATTTTGGCATTAGTTCTTTTGAAACTGTTCCATTTGCTGCTTCTCCAAACTCTTCAATACAATCAGTGGTTGCCAAGCGCGAGCGTGCACCCCACAACACTTTGACCGGTGAGCAATGCTCAAAAATGAGTGAAAAGATTGAAACACTTAACGCGAACGTAGCATATGCACAGCAGGTTTCAGATGAGCAATCCGTTGAAGCTGATGATGCTTTTCTCATTGATCGATTCTTAGATGACGAAGAGGAGATTCTGTCATGCTTCTTCGAAGATTATGATGGAGGTATCCTGAATGAAAAAGAATCGGAAATAAGAGAGAAGGATGGCCTTGGAGAGAAGGACGAAAAGTGCTGGACAGAAGACGCTGATGAAAAAGTGGGAACGCAATCCGTCCAGAACACGATACCCAATGAAAGAATTGAGGATTGTTTTAAAGCAGCTGCCTTAGCCTATCTAGAAACCCTTCCTCTCGATGCTCCTGGTGTTACAGTTCTGAAGGAACTTCAATCTATCGCGGAATGCTTCGGGTACAGCTTATTCGTTAGGACTTCTATATACGCTGGAGAACGAAAGAGACCTCCGGATAAGACATAGTCTCCGAAGAGTCGTGGTGCTGAACGGGGGAATAGAAGGGTGTTGAAGAAAGGAATCTTGAAGTGCGCTCAATACTATAACAAGATGGAGCGATGCCTCTTCTCGATAACGATTAAGACGTAGGATTCTGGGCAGGAGAAGGATGGTGGACTGATCTACGTGGCTAACTTTAGTGGTTGTAGACATGGACATGGCCCCTTCGGGAGTTTTGGTATTACACATATCAAGCCAAAAATGCGTTCTGAAGCGATATATATGACGAGCGATTTGCATATGGGCTTTAGAGATACGATTCGATAACTGGCAGACAAGTACAATCAACAGATAAGTCCGGTATCCACGAGAAAGAAGTTCAGTTGTGCTTCCTCCACAAGAAATCCTCGCGATTTGGAATGGGTAAAGTGGTAAGACCTGCTATTTTCGTTAAGCAAGAAGGATGCAGGGAATAAAGGATTCTTTGCTGGGATGATTCAGGTAGGATGAAGTACGCTTGTTGATCGTTTCGAGAGTGGATGGAAGACTACCAGAAGTTTGGCATAGTCCCGGGGGATCTATTGATTGTAAAGCAATTGCCAATAGATACGACTTCCCTCTAGTCACAATTAGTGGAAGAGCCAATGATGGTTATGTGTTGACTTTTTTCATGGGGTATATGTGCTCTGCGACAGAAGAGAACCTCGTACGAATTCTTTCCTACTTCAAGTCTATAGTCGCCGTTTCACCGGTGATAGTAGGGATGGACCAGAACACTGCGTGTATAAATGCAGCTGAAAAGTTGTTCAATTCTTCCTATATAAGCCTCGACGAATGGCACCTGAACGAGAATCAGAAGAAGAGTGTGGCCAATTGGTGCAGAAAGATTGTTAGGATGGATTGAATGTATGATATGAAGAAAGACCTGGTCAGCCTCAGAAAGCCATATACGTCGGAGAAATTTTTCGAAAGGAGGAGAATGCTAGAATCCAAGTACTTTTATGCTTTTGAAGATCATCTTCTCTTGTATTATAAGTACTTGTACCACTATAAGCCGCATATGCTGGTGTCTTGCTTCCGAAATGCAGCTATACCTACTCGCTTCATGTTACAAGTGACTGACTACCCATAGTCTTCTAGTTATGCATACAAGAAGATCATTATGTCGAAGAAGATTCCCTTGTGCAAGGTTCCTTTGGAGGTTCGGCGTATGTCTCAAGAACGATCTGATACTCGGAACTTGGAGCTTGTACGAACCTTATCTTCTCAAAGTGGGAGATATCGAAAGACAAGGGAGCTTGAGCAATTTCTACCTGTAGAAGTTGTAGACAACTTGGTGGCTGAGTACACGAACTACACTTTGGCGCACTTCGTATATTTGAGTTTTAAGACATAGAAGAACTACATTCTTTCCAGCACAAAGGTTGTGGATTATTCACAAGAAGCGTGTGGCCGGAAGCAATCAGAAACCTGGAAAGTAGTTCAAACCCAGCAATTGGACCTGTAGCTCACTTTTAAGTTGAAATGGGGAAGCCACCTGAGTCAGAGCCGGAATGCATCGGTGGATGAAAAACACTCATCACAGGAGACTGTTGTACAAATCTGACAATGGTATACGGGTTCGGGGGATGACGTATAGGCAGAGTTTATTGGTGTCTGCTCCTGTGGCCAACCGTGGTCAGTTGGCTCTGCTTTTCGTCACATGGTTCGATGTGCCGTGGTGTACCAAGAAGACCGTCTGCGGTTCCTTGAACTAAGACACATACCAAGATTCTTCATACCTCTCGAAGCGCTTTTCTCTACATAATGGAGAAAAGATACATCTGCCTTCACAGTCCCCTACATGGCGAAACTCAGGTCACAGACCCGATACTTCAACAACGAGGAGATGAATTACCGACTGCGCCATTTTGATGAGTCGACGGAGAAACATTTTATCCGCATTGACTCAGATATACTTAGAACCAGTAGAGAAGACTCAGAAGTATATGGGTACAGTACGTACATGGAAGGAAAAGACTTTCACGATGCTTTAAATCGAGAAGCTACTGGAATTGGACTTGTTGCAGTGAGTGGAGTTCTACGTCTTATAAGGGATGCCATAGCCCACATTCAGCAAGGAAAAGCGACACAATTCGAAGCTAGAGGTACTTTTAAAACAAGGTTGGCTTCATTAACAGAACACGCGGAACAAACAGACAACACTGTCACTTTACTGCATCCATATCCTTCTACAAAAAATTTCAGTTCCTCACAGATCCATCAGCCAAACAATGGACGCCAGAGGGCACAACAGAGAAAAAAAAGCTCCTTGGAGCGCACGAGAAAGCGAGCGAGGACAAATCCACATTCGTCCTCGGAAGCATCTCAGAAAGACTGTCACCCACCTTCAACATCCTCAGAACCAGCTTTGGCATCCTCAACTTCCATAGACCAAGATTTACAAGACAAAGCAATTCGAATTATGTCGCAGTCTCTTGGACACATCCACTAGCTGCAGCATTGACCACAGCCTTTTGATCCCTTTCCTTCTTTCATAATCTCTTTGAGCTTTTTCTGATATTCATAAAGGCCCAGGTTTCTTGCTCCCATGGCCTTCTCCTTCACTTAATTCTTTATTCAACTTCTATATATGGTTGCCTAGCATAGAGAAATTCCCTTCCCATATTCCACATTTCCGTTCATGAACGCGTGAACAGTCTTCCTTACATCTGACAACCCCAAAAGTGAAGCTCACATAGAATTGTGTCATACAACTCCATCACTGAACAGCCAACTTTTGTGTCAAAGGACTCAAAAAAAGTATCAGCTGAATTCATGAACAAGCAGTTCATTCCCACTCGCACTTTGAGCGGCATTAAACGAAAATCCGCAGTCTTACACTTGGACTGAAGAAGATTTTCAATCCTCTCACCAGGTGCCTTGTTTTCCATAAGATCTTTTAGTTCACCTTCTAATGGAAGGTAGGGCACAAGGAAAGAAATATTATTTTCACGTAGTATATCTGAAAGCTTGATTAACTCTCGCATAGGATTCCAAAGGGATATGTCAGCAGCTAAGTCGATAT
Source organism: Gracilariopsis chorda (assembly GCA_003194525.1). Taxonomy (NCBI): domain Eukaryota; phylum Rhodophyta; class Florideophyceae; order Gracilariales; family Gracilariaceae; genus Gracilariopsis; species Gracilariopsis chorda. The sequence goes on along the minus strand of NBIV01000003.1, from coordinate 488,095 downwards.
GTAGCCGCTCTGCCACCTTTCGTACCATGTCTTTTCTCTCCTTTTCATCTGGTACCGAAACAGTTAGTCTTCTAGAAAGCTCTGCAAAGGTATGTACAGCCAAGTTTGCCCGTCGCTTCGGTTCTTCAACTTCTTGAAGATCACGTCCCAAGAACGTCAACCCAAATTCTTTCCTACTACTTGGATCTAGCTTTCCATTAGCAGCTGCAGAGCCGATAAGTCTCCCCACAAACCCACCAAAGCGTGGATTGTCAATCTCCATATCAGAAAGATTACGAAAAAGTTTGGAGAAGCACTCGCAGAAAATAGTCCCCTCGATTGGTGAGTTCACTAGACCTGCAAATAACTCGATACTCTTTTCCAGGTGTATGATCTGCGAACTGAACGTCACCATTAGTGCCTCATGCACAAATCCCTTTGTATTTGGGAGCTTTGACTTCGTCTGCAAGAATTTGCTGGACTTCACTTACTGACGGATTAGTCCATTACTCCTTCATCGCTCCCTTTGCCTTTCTCTTCAAAATTTGCGGGTCCATTAACGCTGACTTAAGCGTAGATGCCTTAGGAGCTACTCGATGTTATTGCCGACGAGATACGGTTTGCCAGAAATAGATTGCACCCGTCTCATATCAGCAGCCTGTGTAGCCCCACTTGCATCATTGTCTGAGAGTACTTCTAACGAACCAAACTAAGAACCTCTTGGTCTTAGATATCCTACAGGACAAGCGGATGTCCGAAGCCAAATTTTCACAGAAAAGCCGTCAATAATACCCGAGCTAGTTTGTCTCGGTTGTCTTTCTAGAGTTCTATCCAGCCCAATTTGACCATACGTAGATTGAGGTTGTGATGGCGTCATCATAAGGGGAACGAATGCTTAGGGAGCACGATCACAATTCCCTATCCCTCTTCTTGCTCGGTTACACTCACCAGTTTGGACAACGATGGCTCCAAATGGAAATTATGACATTTACGTTGTGTTGATCAGGCGGCCGGAGAAAGCAGGGATAGAGGGACTGTCCTGAATCTGCGGATTTACTGGTCAAAATACCAAATAGGGGCATATAACTGGCTACAGTACGATCTCATCTGGCATGGGCACATGGGCGTCCCGCCATGGCACGTGCCCGCTGACTCTCTCTTTTTATTGGTTCAAATGTGCACTGACTCGCCTACACTATCTACGTCGTGTAGTTTAGCCCTTCTTCTTTATTTATTGCCTCCAGTAGGAACGAGGGGACTGTACTCCACGTTCCAACTGGTGGCCAGCGTGGCTCCAAGCTCACCGTCCCTCGCGATCAAGTCATTTAGGGCAGAATGCGACTTCAACGATCAGTCGGTGACCTTCATCCTATTTTTGGCTAATTATCGACAAAATGTGGAAAAATATGTCGATTATGAAGATTTCTTGGTATGAAACATTTAATTATCTTTTACACATTGGTGAGCTATTCGGATTTTACCTGCAAGAACAACGCTCACTTCAGTGCTCGAGACTCATAATCATCGCGAAGCAAGCTTCGTGTTTCGCTTCCCAGTCCACGTTCTGCGGGTTCTTTTGCGTCTCAGATGACGCCAAGAGAGCACTTTTGCAGACATGCGGCCCAAAATTGGCACACCTCACCTATGTCTCTCTTGAGTGCTTGTTTCTCGTCTGGCATTCAAGCGACCCCTTTTTGTCCCTTTCGATCTCATCTTAACTCCATTATCGCTCGATTTCTTGCGCGTCAACCCTACCTAAGGCTTCATATACACTCTGAGTGTCTACTGCAACGGCGTGGTGCATGTCGAGGGTCTCGTTTTAATTTCTGGAGGTCTCCAATATATGGATACCCGTAATATGAATCCTTCCTACCTCTCTGAGCCCGTTTCGGTTATTGAGTTACCAATAAAAGGCTATCAAGGTCTTTAAAAGTCTCACAAGTTTCACATTGCTGCTTCTAACAGGTCTCGAACACGCACATTTCTTCTGTCTTACGCATTTTCATTGCTCTTGTGGCGCAGATATGTGCATGATGCAGCTGAAAGCGTCCCTTTGTTTACTTCATTGCTCTTCGACACTACTTTCTCATGTTTATCCAAATCATCGTCATGCAAAATACCTGGAGAAGGCTGTCCTTGATTTTTGCGAGCGATATGGAGGTCGTTGGAACGCAAACATGCGCAAGGTGATGTTTTACCATCTTGGATTTTTACGTCAAGCCTATATCGGTTGTGAGCTCTTACTTGGCGCGTTTCTATGGAACTCTTCGCAGACTGCTTCAATGAGAGTGGGGTTCTTTCCGCCTATTGCAGTATCGACGTTAATGGCCCGCGTTCAGTGCATTGGGTCACTAGGAAGATCACGAAAATTGAATACAAGGAGTTGCAGGCAACCATCCTTTCGATGTTTAGCTCATCACTTCTATTGTCCGTCGCTTCGACATGAATTTGAAACGATCGTTTCCGTACTCCAGGCTAGTTATCCGTCCTCTTGCGGAGAGGTATAAACTAACCAGTCATGTAAAATCTTTAACGTCGGAAGGAGAAGTTTTGGTGTCTGCTTGGCCAGGATCATTCCCGTTCATGAACAAGCAAGTAGTACTTTCAAAAGAAAACCACAAACCTAAACCTAGCAAATATCACTCTGTGGGCATATTGGTATGGCGCAACAGAAAGTATCTTTTGAAATATAGTCCTCCAGTGGATATAGAAGAACTCTATCAGGTATGGATATATGCAAATCTTTATACTCCAGAAGATGTCATTCTCCATGACAACGCCTTTCTCCGAGCCTTTCCGCCGGAGTTGAGATGCTCTGAGTGCATGATTGATGCTTACATGAAAGAGAATTCGTACAGTTTGTAATTATCATAGACAAGGTAAACAGCAGTTGAGTTATAGACAGTTGTTTATGGGCAGAGCTATCGAACAAGGAGCTTTCATAATAATGCAATAACCTCTTTAACCTCTTCAACGTCACTGCTAGTGCATGTTTCTTGCTCCGAACCTGTCTCAGTATGGCTTTAAACCTTGCTATTCCCTTCGTCACCTTCGTCTACACCTATCTCAACGATTGGCTTGGCATTGTTTTGGAATTCTGTCAGTCATGTAGCATCTCAGCCAGAATCTTGACCTTGGTATATGCGGATAGCAGGCTATCTTCATCGTTCTACACAGTCATTCGCCTCGTAGGATTCGAAAACACGTCGTCAACCACTCCAAGCCTCGATTTGCCACATTTAGAAACCCAGCCTCCCTCATTACGTGAACCATTCTGGGGATGGTACGCCATTGACAGGCATTTCTGTCATACTGACGTGAAACTGCTGCAAGCTCATCGGCGTCATTATCTTTCCTCGTCCTGTGCAGCGCACGAGATGCCCCAGTCATGAACCAAGGTAAGCTCCTGAACATGGAGACCTCCATCAACCAAGATGCCGCGTTCTCCAGATGAGCCACGAATTTCAAATTTAAGCTCTTTATATGTCGCATAATAAGCATTTCCAGCGCCTCGTACATAAGCATTTCTCCTTCCATCAGATCCCTGACTGCCGCGTCCAGTGAAGCTGAGCAATCGAACAGCAGCCCGACCTTGCTTCGCAGTAAATAAGTCCCACTGCACGAAAGACGGTATAATACGGCGGACAAACATGTAGAAGAGAGACAGTTCCTGATATTTCAGATGCGTAGATTAGTGTAGAACAGAGTTATGTCTGAACCAGAACGCGTACGTGAAGTCAGTATGACCTGTGCGTGGTAGTAAGTGAAAGCCTAATGTAGGTAGTAGGCAAGAGAATCAAACTGTCTGCACGAAATGCTTCCCATTTGCACCATCTGAGAACCGCCGTGAAATTCTATTTCAAAGCATCTCCCCTACCCTGATTGCGTCATCGGAAATCGATGTGCTCGTCTGCTCATACCGAGAGCCAAACGGGAGATCTTTCCCGCTGTTACGCTCCGGCTGGTGCATTAAGCCAGCGTTCATATCATCTGACGTCAGCCTTTTTCTGTCCTGGCCCGCGTGAAGCCTTTTTACGGGCTCACTCATTGTAGCCTCCTCCAGCAACAAGTTTTCAATGAGATGAATTATCATTGCACTGCCCAGGTTAAACAATACAGCCTTATTGTTGCGCGCATAGGAGTGTGTAATGATGTTCGCCAGATGGGCATCGTAGAGCCCAGCACACCCCGCCAACTCTTCAAGGCCAAGACCGTCGAGCATCTCTTTGCAAAACAAATACATGGCCTGCTCTTCCGCATGAATGCAATCAGGAAACGGCACCATCCACCCATGCAAGAGAAGTGTAGCAGTCGAAACACTACGCGTTTCACGACGCCATGACTTTAACCACAATTCCACGAACAACTTATATGATGGTTGCTCACCACCCACAACGATGTACCGTGGCCGTCCCCGACTACCAGGATGCCATTGCTCCTGAATCATGTTCAAAAAACCTCTCACAGTAAGAATGTCCGCAGCACTTTAGCGGCTTATCTCAACATAAACGACATGCTGGTTTGTACGCGTATCATCTGTAGCTTCAGCCCCACTATAAGGTTTAAATGCGGATATTAGCAACGTCCTGAAGTTAAAACGATGGCCGTTATCAACCCCCAGGCCAAACTCCTTTCTCGTAGCGGCATTGTACTCCCCATTCTGAGCATCCTTCCACCCTGACGTCGGAAAAGCGCGACCAGACCAAATACAATATTGTTGTACTGGTAAATGGTCGCAGCATTCTAGGGCGTTGTGAAATGGTTCACAAACTGTTCCCTGCTACCGAGACATGCAACGATTTTCCATGGGTCGATCTTGGAAATCTTCTTCGGCCTGTTGTCAAACTTCTCGCTCGCTGCTTGCGTATTACCCTTGCGCGTACCCAGCTAGTGCCCTTGAACGAGAGAACCGTTGACTTCCAGCATTGCTTTCCCGTCTTTTTTAACAGCATGAAGCTTAATATCCCAATTGTCAAATTTCAGGATGGGTATCGAAGCCTCATCGATATTGTTGAAGTCCCCGGTGCCCGTATGCTCTCTTTCAGCTATTTCATTCCCACGAAATCCACCGGTCATTTGGTATGATAGAAACAGACCCATGGCATTATGTACACTGACGAACGACGGAGATACCTTGCAAATACCGCTTACAGAAACGGCAATGGTGAGAGGACCAGCAACTCCATCGGTCCTCGACAGGAATGTGTTCTCAATCGCTTTTACCACGCGGAGACAAATCAAAATATCAGCCATAGAGTAAGAACCACCATTGCAGAGCTTTTTCTATATTGAAGGGGAAGGGAGGGATTCCCTTACGTTAGACAGTCGGAAATTGTCCTTTAGCAGCATTCCGGTAGCTCGACTTGCCGCTTTCGAAATTCGCAATCTGTTTCCAGACGCAATAAGTAGGACGTAACCTGTCCCTACAGGGCGCGGGATTAGAGATATAACTTTGGTCAGTGAGCAATGACCCTTCCAAAACTGGAATTTGCGCTTACGAAAAGTATCATACACCAAATGAAGATGGCCATGGAATCCATTGATTGGGGGTCCGAGGTAACGTGCACACATTTGTATTCCATAGACGAGAGAGACGTCTGTCAACCTGATCTACGATCAGGTAGCAGCGCAATCTGTACTCTAGATTCTTCAAAACAACATCCTTCGATGCCAAAACGCCGTCAAGCTGCCTCTGAATAGTTCGCGTATCAATACCAGTAGCCAAAATATTACTGTTGACGTTACTGTCGAACAGTGTAGCTCTAACCTTAACAGATTCTTGAAACGGCAACATACGCAGTCCATCGCCAGATTCAAACTGTGGACAAATCCAGCTGTCTCATAATTCCTTCGCAATAGCACAAAAATTGTTAGCTAGCCCACAATCAAATGCGTTTTGCGCGGTGCACTCTTCTCCAGAGTCTAAGGCGAACAATATACACCGTACTAGACATCTGTCGACAACTAAAGTTATTTCGAAATGGATATAGCCGGACGGTGAACATTTTTCACCTCCATGTCCAGATACAAGCAACGACGACAGCACAACTTCCTCATAACTTCCCGTACATGAAGAGAACCATCAGAATGAGACGATAAAGTTTCCTCAAGTTGAGAAAAATCTTCCAGGGTATTAGCATCACAAACATCGATATGTGGAACGGGTCAAAATCTTGTGTTACTCCTTTTCTCGTGCCTTGAGCAGCCATGGCCATCAAGTACACAGGTGCTGGCTATGGCATTCAAATCAGTGAGGACACTCTACGATGCCTTCTTTTGCGCAAATCGACTTTGTTTTAGATGAATGTAACAAAGAAACACAGCGGAGGGATCCTTCATCACCGCACAAACAATTTGAGGTTCACAACAAGAGTGATCGTGATAATCTGAAACAAAAAATTCAATAGCTTCCTTCGGCATTGTTGAAACATTGTACATGTTCCATTTTTTGGTGAGTGAACGAATATTGTTGTTATTCGGCATCAGTACTCCAATCGCGCAGGACTTTGAGCAAAGTGCTTAGCATATAAAGCAATGCCTTGTTCTCGTTGCGCTCTGTCTTCTAGAACGAGACAGATTGCACCGAGATTTCCATGTTTGTAAAGCCGACTGAGTCATCCGTGGTCCGTACTTACGAGAATTAGAGATTATGTGCCAGCCATATATCTTATTTTGGCGCTCTGTAAAGAGCAAAACTTGTTCCCGACCGAAAAGTCCAGTCGTCGAAATGGTTTTTTCAAGGCTCCCACTATCGACAGATGCCCGACTATGGAGCTGTGTGGGTGTAAGACGTAATTCAGGAATCGGTCGGCGTAGATCAGCAGACCCATATGCCATGCAGGCGAGCGAAGTGTTGTTTTCATCAGGGAAAAGATCTTAGAAAACGTTGTCCCAGCGCTCCATTATGCAACCAGTCAGGACGGGGCTTGTAGACAATGATTATAACCCAAGTAGAAAGTGCTTTGTTGGGGTGTGGGGGTTTTCAGAACCGAGCGAACGATCTGGTGGTAGTTTATTTCGGTCCTTGGACAACGACCAGGAAAATCTTCTGGAATGGAGCGAAGAGGGTGGGGTTTAAAAGGCTCGAAGGACCGGATGGCTCACAGAAAACTTATCATAATATACGAAATTTCGATCAAATGGAGCTGGCTACCGACTGCAATTAGTAATCACAGATAAAAATCTATACCACACTATACCCTTTTAGGAAAAATGTGTAGTTTTGGAAAAGGTATGACACTCTTACTACCTTCAATACTTATCACAATGAAACCAATATATAGATTTTGAAAACAGGGTTGATAGAAATGAAGCAATGTTATCGATACATCAATGCATTCAGATAATATTTACAATTGAATGATGATCTTGAATTAAACCGCAAAGCAACGTCAGTCTTTTGAGGTTTTCAAAGACCACAGGCTTAGTAAATGTTTCGGCAGCTTGCAACTCAGTCCTTAGTGACTTAAAATCAATTACCTTGGTCTCCAGCAGCTCTTTTATGTGGAGATTTTTCAGAGGAATATTCTTGTTCCTTTCCAAGACGTTCGGATTCTTCACAATCGACATAGCAGCCGAGCTTTCGTTGCTATTGAGAGGGGTAGATTTGAATTTCATCCTACACGACTGTTTCGTTGCGTAATTCCCAATAGCTTCTACGCAACCAAGTTACCTTTTTTCTACAAAATGATAGTGCAATATAATCTGCCTCTCCAGGCGACAGTGCAACAAGGGTTGGATTTTTGGTACTCCACGTGACAGGTGCTTCGTTCACCTTATTAATAATCCAGTCATAAACTTTCTCGTCTCACGACAACCAGCCCAATCTGCGTCACAGAACGCCTCCATTGGTGCTCTAGTATCAGCGGGGAAGAACACGCAAAGGCCCTTTGTCCCCTCGACGTATCTCAGTACTCTTTTCGCTAGCCCAACATGTCTCATGCATGGGTCAAAGGTCTGCATTGCCAGCACTGAAGCGGCAAAAATCATGTCTGGCCTCGATGAGACCGCAAAGTACATCAAAATCCGTACCAATTTCCGGTAGTGGACATGTACGCCAGATTAAACATACTAGTCGTTCTCTCGACGTGCTGCGATGTCAGAACCGGACGATAATGGTGTCAGTGCAATGTTAGAGTTGGACAGACCATCTTCTAGCAGTAGTTTTGTCACTATATCTGCTTTGTTGTACCTTATTCCGTTGTTCCCTCTCAATATATCGAATCCCACAAAACTTTTTGCCTTGCAAAGACCCTTAAATTTGAAGAGCTTTAGCATCTTTGACTTGAGGTCTTCCAGAGGAGATCGAGAGCTAGAAGATTTCAGTAGGTCATCAACGACCACTACCATGGTCAAGGTTCCGCTGTTGGACTTGTATTTATAGAGTCGACTTTCTGTGCTGGAGTGCTTGAATCCCAAGCGCGATAGCTCTTCGTGCATCAGATATCCCCATGTATTTCTGGCCTGTTATGCGCCGTATATTGACTTTAGTAGCAAGCATACATTGCAAGGAGCAAATGATGATCCAGAATCGTTTTGGGGGTCTTCCATGATTAAAAGCTCGTCTATATCCCGTACAGATATGCACTGCTAATATCCATGGTCTGTAGTAGCAGGCCATAAGCTGCAGCCTTTGCGAACAATATGAGAATGATTTCAAGTCGAGCAAACGTGGGGTACAAGTTATCTTGGTCTTAATTCAAGTACGAACGTCGCAAGTCGCCCCTTGCTACGCCATGTGCCTTGGGAAGAATGCGCGGAGGGTTAGAGCTTAACACAGTTGTTAAGAACCTCCATAGAAATGGCAAGGGTGTCATGTTGGGTTTTCCATTAATCAGCTTCCAAGTTACTCTTTCTACTAACGCATCGTACTCCCTGTCAATGGCTTTTGCCAATCCTAGCATCACTATAGCTTCTTCAAAGCCCTTGGGTACTCTGCCATGATCCCCAAGGTCTTTGAATCGCGAGTGTGCGACAAGGCAATGAGCAAGAGAAGCATCTAGATTATCGTCAACATCCTCACACATATCTTTCTCGGCTTCGTATCGTCTGATAGAATAGAAGTCTATAAGATCTGGGGTTGAATGAAGAGACTTTTTTGAAACCTTAAAACCTGCCTCGCGGCACTTTATTAACTTCCCATGGGTGGGATTTATATCCTGTACAGTGTCCGCAGGCTCTGCATCCCCATGAAGTCTCCAGAAGTAGCGCGTAGTAGGAAAGACTTATTGGAAACGGCTTCAGGCCTGTGTATGAACGCGTGGCCTTCTTGCCCGAACTTCAGCAAGAGTTTGAAGTCTGGTTTTCGTTCGACTCATAATTTGTAAGGAACCGTCATTCCTTCTCGATGAGTTGGTAGGCTATTTCTTAAGTAGTTCGCGTGAGAGATGGCTTCCTCCCCAAGATCATGTGGTAGTGTGGAGGCAAACAGAAAAGTTCTAGTAATCTTTCACAAGTCTTGGATAACTTTCTCTGCTATGCCGTTCGATTAGTGTGCGTACGGTGGGATGAACTCTAGTACTATAACTTTTTCCATCTCGTATGAGGCACAGTCTTTGGACCTATTCTCACCCTCCCCGTCAAAGCGAGCGCGGTATATTAGGTTAGAGGGTAGTTTGGTTTCTGGAAAAGCCTTGTAACAACGGACAGACTCCAAGAACTGCGTCTGTTTACTTAGAAAGTGTATTGAGCTTGGCTTCGTGTTCTCATCAAAGAGGACTTGCATATACTTGGAGTCTTGTTAAGAGGTCGGTTTAATGGGCTCGGGGAGATCGGTGTGCGTTAACTCCAATAGTCTCTGCACCACGGAGTGTGATTACCGAAGAGCAGCACGCGTGGCTCCGACGTCAATGCAAGGAGTGCATATGACATTCTTGAATTCGTCTGGGGAGATTTCGGGTACGCTTTGACACAAGTCAATGCATGTCAAGACTTTATCTCGGCCAGGGTGTCCGAGTTTCTCGTGCCAATCTTTGGCTCTATTGCCCGGTGCGTTTGCCGCTACTTGTACCTGTAGTAGTGGGTGGGGGTTCGGTAGGGGATAGAGTCCGTCCCTCGGAGTGGATTGTTGTATGACTTTGTTATTTGTACGGTTTCTGATTATGCAGCCTTTTGAGAGTTGTACCTCTAGATATGTCGCCGAGACGGATAAGGATACCAAGTTAGAGTCGAAGGTTCAGGTATTTTTGGCCAACAACATAAGTCTGGTTCAGACAGGTAGCTTTATATTTCCACACCCTACGATATCTGACTGGTGGTCGCAAGTGTTTACTATTTGCGGAGTTGTTTGGTGATATTCCCAGAACAACAGTTTTTCCTTGATGAGAACATTACTAGCCCCAGATTGTAGCCATATTGGGGTTATGTTGTCCTGATGAAGACTGGCATTAGCTAATGCTATGAATCCGCGATGGTGGTTCCTGTTTCTGTCACGATGGTTGCAGTTAGCGTTTAGTCACCCTTGGTTTTTGGCGTCGGGAAAATTGCTCGAATCCCAAGCTTGATTGTTGCTACATCCTCCCCTTTGCTATATTTATTATTGGAGCTTTAATTGTTGGGCTGCTGTTGATTATTATTCTTCTTGCGCCAAAATTCGGCCCTGATGTGGCCAATGCGTCCACAATTCCAACATAAGACACTGTTGTTATTCCCCTTTGCACGCTGTTTGCGGCGGGTTGTAGATTTCCTCGCAGCAGGGTAACGGTGACTGCCATTTTTCTTGGTCTCTGTGATCTTCGTTGTAGATGTAGAAGCCCGGTGAATACGTCGGTCCATTTCAGATCGCAAAAGCGAGACGACTTAATCGTATTCCATGTTGGTTGCGTCCGCTAACAGTGTGGTTGCCATTAATGAGTCCGCCAAGGTGCGGAGCAGAGTCACGGGTCGCTCTTTTTCCGTGAGTGGGTCACCCAGTCTAGCGGGTTTTAAGTAGGTCATCTCTAGCTCTAGCAAATGTCTCTGTATGTCGTCGCCATCCTTGAATGTCACAGTGCTTAGCTTTTGGCGAAGGTTCAACTTGGTCTGCATGTTGCTCTTCTTGTAGGTGGACTACAATTTATTCCGTACCTCCAAAGCAGAGTAGTGTTCTCGTTCGAGTAGTTCCGAGACTGCGAAGATAGGTAGCGTGCAAAGGTTCTGGACGATAGCCGATCTCGCCTTACGATCGCCATCGTCCCATCTCTTTCGACCTGCAGCGGAACCCTCAGTTGGACGAGGTTCACTCAGAACGAATATTGATTGTAGGGAGTGCATGCAATCCCTAATTTCTATTCGCCAAGTGTCTTATTCAGCGCCCGCTCTTAGACGGGGTAAAAATTTATTTTCATTGTCTGTCTCAGAGTCCATCACGTAGTACCACTCAACGCAGGACTAAGGTAGACTGGCAAAAAGAATTTTTCAACAGTCCCCTACTGGTCGAGGGATCCTTCTACTACTTTTTTCGTAGCCGGGTCCACTGGCAGGAGATGCTATCTCCCGTTCCCTAAAGTTCAGACCTCTGGCTTTTAGTTAGACTTTCTCGGTGAGTTGCGATTTCAGTGTTCTTTCCAAGTTCTTCGCAATCCTGAACAAGGGTGCATGTAACTTTTGGAATGCCCAGGAGATGTTACTAACAGTAAGGTATATGTTAATCAGTTGGCCTCCTCTAATTTCTTACGGCTACTTGCACCGCGGTCGTGCTCCATAAGAGGCCCTTGTCCTCAATAAAGTCCGGGCCAAACGAAGAGACACGCTGTCATCGTACGAGCAGCTGCACTCACCCGAGCTGAGCCAGTTAAACGACAAGCGTGCTACCAACAGGTTTAGTTCAAGTCCTCAGTCGATTCCCAACCACTATTTAGCTTGCGAACTTAAGCTCAGCCAAGTGCTTACTTCTCTAAAGGGGTTATAGCTGCGGAGGCCTTACATAGGACTTACAAATTAGCTCGTCTTATGTTCAACTTCCCTTTCTGGGTAATGAAACCACGAGGCCTTATTCAAGACTTTACAATTCCCAGTTCGCTGTCAGTACTGGTATTCCGAGGTCGAAGACTGCTATGCGGAGCGTGCAGTAACTGCGATTTGTCGCCAACAGAAGCTTCAGGTGATCGGTCCGGACCACAAGCCAGGGAAAAGAGTTGTTCAACAACACGATGGCTTTCAAGAAGCTTGTAGTGCGAACGCTCTAACGCAAAGCCGGATACGGGGGGGGTACAACTTGAAAATGTGGTAGTATGCGTGTGAGGAGGGGGGATTGCAGCGACAACACAGAAACCAAGTGATGTGTGTGCGTAAGTTGAGGAAGGCGGCAGCGACAACATGGCAACCAATTAGTATCTGGAGGGGGGGGCGGTGGCGACAACACGGGAACCAAATATTATGTGCGCCAGAGCGGGGGTGGAGAGGGCGGCAGCAGCAACATGGCAGCCAAGTAGTACGTGCACCGGGGGGGCAGCGGCGACAACACGGCAACCCAGTATTCAGGGCACCGGAGGGGGAGAGAGGTGGCGGCGACAACAGGACAAACAATTGGTATGTGCGCCGGAAGGTGGGCGGCGGTGACAACCGGGGAAGCAAACAGGGTCATCCGGGTGGGTGGGTGTGGCGGTGTGGCAGCAAGGGAACCAAACAAAGTATTCAGTGGTTTTGGGTGCAACGGCGCCGCACTCGGGGATGTTATGAGGCGGCGTGGGTGGAAGGGTTAGTTTTGCGGCGATTCTACCATGTAGCGGGGTTGGATTTCACTCCCTTTCCACCCTCCGACCTTGCCGAGAGGTCAGATCAGGGAGATCATTTGTTTATTGCCACCAGTTGGAACGAGGGGACTGTACTCCCCGTTCCAACTGGTAACCATCGTGGCTCTATTCACACTCTTGAGGATTTTAAGATGCAATATCCCAACCACCTTTGGTCGATCCTCAGATATTCTATATTCATCACAAGATATTATTCTCCTTCATACGTGACTGCAAAGCTCATTACTCGTGATGGCATGTACCACACACTTAGACCATCTCCGAACAAGTAGAACACGATTTACCTGTGTCCAGCGGTGAAGAGCTTAAAAAGGAGGAAAGGCTGAATCTACACACCGTGAGTTGCGTAAGAGCTCAGTCAATCACAATGTAGAGGTCAACTGAGAACTCTGCAACTGCAGTACATTACACCACAGTTTCTGCGATGGTTATGAAAGATGAACCAGCTTCCACGCCAGTTAGATTGGGATTTCAAATTGCTGACCATGATGTATCCTTACGAAAGGAGCAAATAGAGAGACGCCGACTGATGTGCGAAGCAAATGTCAATAGTTAGAAAAACAGCGGGAGCGGTACTGTTCGATAAGAGTTTTTGGTACATCGATCTGTCAAAACATGGGGGGTTGGCTTAAAACATCAGAGTAGTTTTTGGACCTAGTGAAATTTCAAAGGGAGGAATTAGTAGGGCCAAGCGCCTGAAAACAATATTTTGGCCATTATATCTGGGGATTGGATAGGCGTTCCGTCAAGACTACGGCACTGTTCTCTGGAGAGGTAGTCGGTACTGTAGATTCGGTTGAAGTCTCGGATTTATGAAATGAAGCTGATTTTCACGTTGTACAACGCTCCTCCGCCATAAAATTGTGAGTTTGAAGATTAACTCCGCTGAGAAATTGATGCAGTCAATCAGATCGAGTTTTTGGCCTCTCGGGGAGATTTTCCAACTTTGAGGGGTCGAATAAATTTTTTCGCCCCCACTGGCAAAACTTTCTGCTGTCCCCTCGAGCCTTGATTTTAATGGGTAACGTTGTGTCTAGTGAAATCCGAACTTAATCCTAGGCTTACCCCTGGGAAAGAGCACAGAAGTCTGAGAAACGCGGCGTCCTGCGAGAATTGAGGTTTGAAACATTCTGACTTCACTAGCTTTGGGAACACTGACCACCGGGGCCCCCCTCCAGCCGTGCTGTGTGATGAGCCGTGGGTGGGGAGGCATGCGAGGAGCGGTGCTCGGGGAACCCAGGGATTTTGTCTACCTTGTTGTCTAGACGTGGTGGTAGGATTTATCAGACTCCTCATACCCAGAGGGGGATGCACTGTCTTACGGTAGAATCGGCTGGGCCGTAGACGTCAGCGTAATGCTCCCGTGAAGGCCTCTCCCATGTGGTCTATTCTATAGGCTCAAAAATCCGTGGAAGGCGTATCGACTAAACAATGCAAGGCTTTAACCGGGAAATTGATCTGGACTAGCCTTACGGGCCTGTGTCAGCAGGAAAATGGTCTTTTGTGGTTTGATGTGCCCTGCTCTAAGTTGAAGAGTAAATCGGATCATAATACTCCTAAAGAATCCTAAGTAAATGGTGCCATGTGCATGTTGAAGAATACACTGTAAGCAAGTGCGGTAGTACGGATATTGAGGGTGCCCCAGCATGAATCTGGTGCTGAGAACTATGTAAATAGTCCACTAGGGGGCTTAAATTGCAGTAGATGCGTTTTCAGTTTCGTCGCTGCAGGAGCACGTTCTCGTTGTGCCGTTAGTGGGTACTCTGGATTCCTGGACAGAAAAGAAGTTCTTTGAACTGTCTGGTTCATTCTGAAAGAAACTAAAACTCCTGCATATCTACATTGGAACGATCGCCGCTTAGGTTGGCTAGTCTGGAAAATGGATGGAAAGAACTTTATCTAATGCTCCCCACCTTATTAACTGATATAAAATTTGGCTGACCACTAGTTCGCAGTGAGCTATGTCCTCTTCATAAGCAGGGTGCGTGTGTTAATTTTTGGGGATGGGAGGGCCTTCGTCTAAGGCAGCTCTGGTCCGAAGGTTATATCTCCAACCCTCAAGAGTTATGAGCGTCTCTGCGATTTTTTGTAGATGTATATGGGTCTTTGAGTTGTAGAAAACCACTTTTTTGAGCGCGGCAAAAATGGGTGAAACCCCTTTTTTTGCTTAGATTCTTCATCGGTGAGGGTCTGTCAACGTGTTTTTTCATGCCACTGCAACAGATTTTTACACTGCTATTGTATTTTCTTGATTGTCTCAACGATCGTTGAACTCGATTTGGAAGATCAAACACTAAACTAAACTTAGAGCTGCATAAGGCCTGTGTTCTTAGGGCAGTTTCTGGCAGCCTGGATCGAGAAGTGTACTTTTCCATCCAATGCGGCGAATTTCCGCCTGAAGTGAGGCCCAACTGCATTCCAGTTTGGTGTCAACCAATGCTCTGGGATTTATGACACGTTTACCTAGTGGCTCTTGACTTACGAAAAGTGGTTGGCCAGTATTGTGGCGCGCCAGGGGCTAGTCTAACTCAATGAGGGGACTGGGGGCTGCGTTACCATAAAAGCTCGATTGCCATTCCTAGTTAACCTGCGAGAGAGAACAGTCTGGGACGGGTCTGGGTACTGTTAGTCTCATAGGAAGTTCTAGCATTGTGCCCATAAACGCATTTAGGTGCTCTGACGTAGCGCACTAAGACTCACGAGGGACTGGAGTGCAAAAATGCAGCCAGTCCGGCTTGGGGAGTTTTTCAACCGACCTACCCCATAAAAGCAGCCCTCCAAACCAAAAAGGAGCCGTTCAGTAGGCTAAAATGGCTAGGAATTATGGTATGAGTCAACTGCTCTTCTATTAAACTGACTTGCTACAAAAGAAAAATTGTCCGAGGTCCTGCGCCATTGTGAAGGTTTGAGATCGAGTAAAGAGGCGCCGGACTATTTCAGAAAGGAGGTGATTTTCGCACAGCTCTCGAAGCTTACTGAAAGTGGCTTGAACAATGCGCTCAATTGGCTTGAAGCAAAATACCCTGATTTTGAGTGGACGTTGGTGATTCCAGAGCCAATGACCGCTTCGTTCGTTACAACAGAGCTTGAGGCTGGAAGCTATCCGTCTCTCATACTTGATATGGAAGACGAGATAATAGTTCCCGGTAAGCATCGCGCAGCTTCAGATTCCGAGACAACGCCGGGGTTCAAAGTCAAATACAGGTCATCCTAGAAGCCAAAGGGAAATAGGAAATCTCGAGTAGATGCTGTCATTTTAGATGGTGAGGAGGTGGTTCCGATCTGCACTTCACAAGCCAGAAGAAGTTGCGAGGAAAGCTTCTCTACAGCATATTTTGCAGCGAAGTTGGACCAGGTTTTCTCAGCCGTGGCGGGTCTAGTTGAGAGTAACAAGAAGCGGGAAAAGGACGAAAGGTCTAGAGACGTAGTAAGCATGCTCAGAGTACGTAATTGAGCTGAAAGAAGTCCACTTCAAAATTCAGATAGTGACTCACCTTCATCGAGCAGTAGATATCATAGTAACAAACTCAATTTGGAAGTGCCTAGACGCCGTCGGAGAAATCACAAGAAGAAAAAGGTGGAAGAAAGCGAAAGTGAGTCGGAACATGATGAAGAAGAATCATGTGCGGTCGTCATTTTTGTCTCACTGGAATAAGGATGAAGATGAAGCAAAAGGAACGGACTGCGGGTAGCCTTATGCGAGACTGGCTTTCGGTATATGAATCGTTCACGGTAGCGGTGCAGCATGTTCCGAACCACAAGTCTAGCAATAATGCCCGTGATACCGGGGAATCTGCATTGATAGCCCGAGAGTTGGGTTTCCTCCTTCAGGATGAGGGTATTGCATGGATGAAAAAGTCTTCTGCGGTCGAGGTGATGGCGTGCCGATTTTATGCCATCGAAACAGCCACTGTTCACCATAACTGGCTATTTGCTGACGCCTTGGAGGAAAACTCCAATACTCACTTCAAGCGTGTTCAGGACACCCAACTGAGGTCGTACAAGCATTTTAGAGCTGTCAAACTTCCTATGGAATGCGCCCAGAAGCCACGCTTCCGGAAAAAAGGGGGACTGGGTGGGGGCGGTTAAGAGTAGACTTTCGTTTTTATTGCAATTTATCGTAGAACAGTTGTTTGTAGTAGTAGTTTGTAGTTATGGGTCGCTGTGACCTATTTTCGTTAAAAGTGGCCGTTCCTGGATACAGAAAAACCTCCACATCTCACGGAAACTGCTAGCGTTTATATCTTTCGCGTCTGATTTTGCGTGCTACTGAGCTTTACGCTGGGAGCTCGAATCTGCTTTATAACCCCAATGCGCGATTTGTTAAGTATTATCGCTCCCGACTCCTGGAAAACCAAGAATGGTACCCCGGTAAATCGTATCTTGCTGCCCACGTCAAGCAATACTTCACTGACCGGTTCGAAAAATTGTGCCGCCTCGCCTTGCTGCAAGTGCAGCCAGTGGCCGGTTTGGAAAGGCACATTCCTTCTAGATTAACTCTGATTTGACTTCACTCTCTGCTGGTCACATTTCACGGTCTGTCCCTCTTTCCGAAGTATTGCCACTGGATACTGCCCGGCAGTATTGGGACCTGGAATCTCGCTCAAGGATTTCTGATTCTGTTCCTCCGTAGCAGCACCGTAATTAGAAAGTCCTGAACATGCTGAAGAATGTAAATTATGAAAAACTCTTGGAAAGGTTATTGAAGGGTTAGTTGATAGACATCTGTGCCGAAGAGCCCGTTGAAATGATAAGCGCGTTTGCAGTTTCAAAAAATTTCAAATCGGCAATGGCTGATTATTGATGACAGGTGGGGGAATATGCATTTTTCGGAACCTGAGGACCCTTCACTTCGTACTCCAGATTTAATGGCACAGCTCAAAATGCATACTTCGAACCAGCTATGGATTGGAAAATTAGACATCGACCCTTTCTATTATCACTTGGAGCTCCCGGTACACCTTTGAGTGTTTAGTGGATTGCGGCCAATCTGCGCAATAGTAACGGGTGTACATCCGCTGGGGGTGTTACCCATGGGTTGGACTCACTCTTTTATTATTGCGCAGCACGATCACCGTTTCGTAGCGTTTCACTTAGCAAAATTGCCAAAAGAACTCTAGATTGTCGGAAATTTTTCAAGAAGGTTAGGGCTGGTGAGATACGGGATTTACAATGATGACTTCTTTATGTTTGGAAGAGATCGGGAGTTTCTGGCAAAATACTACAATCTGTTTTTTGGTGCCTTCGAAAGCACCGACCTCCCGCCGAAGTTATCATAATGCGTATCTTCATGCTATAATCGTGTGTCGGTGTTAAGAATCGTCGTGGATCCCTCGGGTAAATTGGAACCGGCCCCGTAAATATTGGAGCGCGTTATAGCTAATATCTGGCTGTAGGTGAGGCAGGAGATTTAGCCTTGCTAGGTGTTGAAATCGCTCCTAGGCTCATGGAGTTGGTTTCTACTACTGGAAAGGCCGATGTTTGCATGTCTCAAACAGGTTTACAAGTAGCCATAGACTGAAACATTGGTTTTCGCTCCCCGTTTAAGTGTTATAGATTAGTTGAAAAATCCCATCGCCTTGGCACCGTTACTAGATTCAGACGTGAAAGCGGTTCACTGTCCGTTTTTATTATGTACCGATTCTAGCACAAAAGAAGTAGTGGGATTCTAGGCCCATGTAAACATCCAACACCCCGCGCGAACGTCAATTGTGGCGCATCAGTCCGATGTTCTAGAGCCCATTTTCCTGGGAAAGGATCCTCGAGAATTGGAAAATCAAGCACTTGATTTTTCGTTTCTTGGGGAACACCTCAAGTCCGTAGGATAGAAGCTAATCCAATCGCATGAATGGTGGTGGCCTGCGCACATTAATGTAGTTGAAGCGGAAGCGTTACTCTGTAGCCTCAGGTGGCAATGTAACAGTTCCGTCTGAGAGGCTGTAGCGTTTCCTCTTTGATCGATTCAAAAGTCTTGTCTTTTTCCTTGGAAAAAGTCATTCGTCTGCGTCCACGCCCCAGCGAGCCTGCCGTCGAATATCTGCATTGTTATGAGCTGGAGAACTCCAATTTATACCAATCTGGATCGCCGCAGAAATGAATCCTGCAGATGCCCCGTCACGACGGTTTTGAATGAGCTGTAGCGTCACTGGCCCCTGCGACGCATAAACGACATTTGCAAGTCATGAATCGATTTTTGAAATGGTGCAAAGAAAATCCGAAAACCGCGTCTCTTGATGAAATTGACACACTGCTTGGGTAATATTTTTCCTACATCTATCACTCTAACGAAGGAGCTGGAAAGGGCATCTGTACTCAGACAAGGAGGACCGTTTCATTTTTTCTGCCCAAACTAAAAATTCAGCTCCCGCGTTCGCATAAAGCATTGCTTGGTTGGGATCGGTTTGTACCTAGCCAGCAATACACTCCCTGTCCTCGTGATTTAGTAGTTGCTCTAGCCAACTTTGGAAATCGCCTCTGCTTATTCGAGTCTTGCCTTTCTATCCTGCTTTCTTTTTCCTGATACCTACGGTCTAGTGAGTTGGCAGCGCTCCGATACAAAGACATAATCCCCGCTAAGCGACATGAGTTGCATGCTGGAATTCTGATTTAAAAGCGAAGTAAAACCTTCGTGCTACAACAAAGTGTGATTATTCGGACACCTTTCCTTAAGCAATAGTCGCAACGATTATTTGCACTACAGAAATATCATGATCTGAATTCATAACATTTTTCGCTTAGCAATGAGCAGTTTAATGAGTGCATTCGTAATATTCTTCAAAATCATCTCTGCTGCGATCCGAAAAACCCGCACATCACATCGCACTGCTTCCGCTATGGTGGTGCGACGCATGACTACACACAAAACGAGCTTATCCTACACATCCATTGGCCTGGCCGCTGGAAGAAACCGGATACGTTTCTCTGCTACGTACAGCCTGGAGCTGCAACTGATGCCAAACTCGATTTTTCTGCTCAAGCCGAACGGAAAATCAAGTGCACAAGCGCGTCCATCAACGATCACTTGAACTTTGTTGGTGGCAAGTGGTGAAAATAGCCGGATTCCGCGTTTTTGTGTTTCGGCTCAATTTTTTTGGCCCTCTAAAATCGATTTTCCTAATCCCTTTTAATGGAAGCCTCTACCACTAATGAGTGGTGCAACCTGGCCTGGCCTTCAAAATTTGCATCTCATACCTTAATGCGATGAAGGCCCCATGCGAAGAATGGAATTCTTGGAAATTCAAGCAGGTACTTGAATTAATCATAATCTACTACATTAAAAATTGATAAGTTGCAATTATCCCTCCTTCTGGCTCCACGTAGTGAATCAAATGATTAGGATACAGAATTGTTGACTTTGCAGTAGAATAAACCGAGTTTCTGTAAACATATAAATCCAAATCTTTCATAGAGTCGTTCAGCAAGTTCTTCAGACGCGGCGAGTGGTTTAGCGTGTTGGAGTGAGTCAACCAAGGCATTACTAGATGTCAAAATCTGCGGCAGAAGGGCAAGGAACTTTACTCAAATCAGAGGCCCGTCGGAGAGAAACGCATGAGCGAGCGATACTGTGGCAGGCTCAGCAATGGAAGAAGCCGCTGCGATGCTGGAAGATGTTGTCGTGCTTGCAAGTATGATAGAAAAATGTGGGCGTACAATTCGTACTGAAAAAGCTCTCATCACATGCTTATCCGTTCCGGCATGTATCACGGGTTCCACCTCGAGCTCGGCCTAATTTGAATCCCACCAAGCTCTTGAACAAGAAGTGTTTTTAACTGTCCGTGTGCCAGCAACGACCATAAGCCTGCTATGTGGGGCGTATGCTGCTGATTCGAAAAGTTTCTTCAACACTAGTGCCACGCATGGAGTCTCTATTGCGATGGTGCACGCCTGTCACAAGCAGCACATCACGTCTTAATATTATTGGCTGAGAACGCACCACATGGTGTTTTGCAAGTTTTGGCGCACGGAAGCACCCTTGTAAGCGTCTTTCTGTTCGTAGCGACCGCGTGACAAACTATCAAACTGTGTACACATGTAAGGATTTTCTTCTGGCTTAAAGACTTGCGTCGAAAGCAAGTCACCTATAGAGGCCAAGGCGCACGCGGCGCCCGAGGAAGGATGGTTACTATGCTTTGGAGTATGTGGGGTAAAGGGTTGATGGAGGCGTAGCAAGATAGGTATACGTGTAACGTGGTGCATGACTTGGCGTTGCGGCGGCACTCAAAAAAACATGTAAAGCGTCAGCTCCAAGTTCAGCTGAAGTTCATAGCGTGTCTATTGCCTTCAACAATGATATCGCTCTGGCGGATCGGCGCCACTAGACCTCCATTTCATGGCACGCAGTGATTCCCGTCTGCGTTTTCAGGTCCCCCGTGCGATCCCGGCCGATGCGCGTCAAGGTGCCACTTTTAAATCCCTGATAGAGAGTGCCTACAATCTTGTTCCTCTCGCCTGTGCAACTTGCGTGGCACGATGCATTCGCGGCTGGCGTGCGCATGTAGAGATCCATTTGAGTCAGGTCGGCAGATGCTCTCGAACGTATAATTAACAATTCAATTCCAAGTAATTCTGTACTGCTCTCAGAGATCCAGAGCGCTTCCCGTCATTCCTCTATCGCGTTATTATCAACATCGCCAGTAAACAGGCCGACAGGAAAGGAAATCATACCTTGATCGTCACAAAGCGCAGTAAACACCAAAAGAGCTTGCTCAGGTGCTCAGGTATGAATGCTATGTGAAGACTTTTTGCGAAGATTCAAGGCGTGGATTTCTCTATGCCTACTCTACTCCACTAAATCACCAATGCAGGGCAAGATACCGCTTTCAGCAAGTCCCGCCAGTTTGAAACCGTCAAGTTATGTACCTGTTCGCTCACCAACGCCGCATCAATTTTCATACTCTTATCCAATCACAAGGTTAAAAGCCATGGCAGAAGGCTCTTCTGTAAAGCCCAGTCGCCTACATACACTGCTCGTGAAACGCGTTCCTGGTTATAGCTCATTTGTCCTAGTTGGTACGGTAGGAGGGCGTCCGAAAAAGCAAAGTTTGAGCTAGAATCTACTAACAACTCGGTCTATGTTGCCGATACTGTTTTGATGTGGGCGCTATCACAAAACAATAAGGCTAAGAGCCCAAACTTAGAAATAAAGTAGGCTAGAAAGGTTGTCTTCCTAGCTGAAAGCCCCGTGGCGATGAAACTGGTAAACAGAAAGCACGAACGTATGGAAATGTAGGAAAAAAATGGACATAACCTTCTATACAAATATGATAACCAAAGGGAGAGCAAGAGTCTCAATCCCAGTAAATGTCCTCAAAACTTCTTGAAACAGGGCGCAACTAAAGATCTGTTTCAATGGCCACTAAAAGTCAGACTATTGGCTTCCAGTCAGACACTGCAGATTTGTAGCACTTTCTGCAGCCTACCTACTGGTGCGATAACCAAAACCTGGCCCGTACAATCTTAACAGGGCTTCGAAGGAAGAGCGACTAACAGCAAGCTATGACTTTATTCTATACGCAATCTGGCCCTTTGCAGGAAAGTGTCCACGGCACGTCGCTTGCAGGCACCCTCCCGTCCAGCATTTCCGTAATCACCGGGTCTCTCGACCACTACCACTATCTGAGCAAAGCTCTAGTGGGTCTCACAGACGACCGACGGGACTTATTACACACTGCCCATCTCTAGTCTATGCTTGAAGCCATTCAACCGGTCTTAGTGACAGCAGATCCGCACTCCATGTATAAGCCTCACGGCAAACGCTTCACTAAATGTAAATGATGGTTGAATGATTGATAAAAAGAATGGAAAAGGGTAGAAGGTAAGGTTTGTGTGTATGTTTGATGATGAGTTGAGTCCGAACCAACGTTTAAGGCATCAAGGTGCCCTTTTATAGTTTCAAAAAGCACTCAGAACAACCCAAAAACGCATTTATACTTTCTACTTACTACTTTGTGCGTATAGGTTACTCCATTGGCTTCTAACAGCCTCTGAAGCTGCATAATACCCAATAAATCCCCGTCTTCTGGCACCAACGTGAATAAAATACAGTAGCACTACTAGGCCATGGAAGCTAAGAATGCTCTAAGAGCTGCTGGAACACTCTGCAAATGTGTTAAAGCAGTGCCGGAACATTCTACACGTCCAGCGATCAACACAACCTCAACCTCAACGGTTGCTATGTAGCGGCAATCTCCAGTTCTAAGCTTTCGATGGGGGCAAAAATTATATCTTCAAATGACGTGCATGAATTCCATTGCAAATGTAGCGGTCGTGCGGGGATACCAAAGTGTATCTGGGATGCTTAGATGTCACAATTCCATACGGCCCAAAGTACTTGGAGAAAAATGCAGGGCACTTCACTGTGGTATTTAGAGTCTCGAGCAACAATAACCAGCTCATGGACTGCAAACTTCGTTATCTTCTTTGTTAAACTAATTTGATGACGTTCCAACTAATATCACTTAGCTCCTGGATTGGATGCTGCAAATACGTCCTACTCTCTGAATGTATGAAAGTAGTCTGCAAAACTTGGTACAAGACCATTTTCTTTCGAATTCATACGTGTTCGCACACCGTAAAGCTGCTCAAAGGGCGACACTCCACTAGAGCGATGATGGCGGTGGTAGTCATACAGAACTGAAGACAATTGGTCATCCCAATTCAAATAGTTGGATAGCATCATCTTTTCGAAAGCTCTATTCAGAGTGCCAACCATTCTCTCTGCCCGGATATTTGACATCGGAGCATAGGCTAGGACAGTCTTCCACTTATCATCATTCTCTCTCATGAATGCAACAAGCGACTTAGATGTGAAACACATCTCATTGTCTGAAACGATAACTCTGTGTAAGCCGAATGGAGAGATGATTCCATTTTTCACAAAGTCGATGACCACTTTTGATGTAGAGGTCTTAGTGGGTGAAATGATTGGCCAACCTGTCAAAGGCTGAGCGATAACCAAAAGAAATCTCTATCCCGACTGGCTTGTAGGAAATAGGCCGGCGAAGTCCATCGAAGATACGTCAAAAAATTAAGCCTTAGATCTATGGAGACTGCTATAATACTTAGGCAATGGTGACATTCTCGGACCTGCATCACAGCTCTTTACGTAGTTCCCGATTTCTCGATACATAGTCGGTCACCAAAATCGCTCAGTGATAAACTTTGGTGAGGCTACAACGTCTCATTGTTGATTTAGTCGTGAAAAGACTTAATGATGTGCCGTCGCCGAGTGATATCCAGAACAACTCGCAAAATGTTTGGCATCCTTCCTAACAGTTTTTCTTCCCAGACCAGAAACTGCTTTGCCCAACGTCGGATTGCATGAGGAATATACGTGTCACTCTCATTCATCGGCAACTTACAAAGATAGCGGGCAATACTGGAATAGTATGGTTCCAGTCCGGAAAAGTGCTCAACTTCAACTGCAAGGCAAGCAAAATCCCTTTCGTCTTCATGTGAGTGTATCTTGTCTCCGCGGTGAGTCCGAAAAAGGTATTCTGCAGCACCATTAACCTTGCCTGCACGATACACAATCTGAAAGTGGTACTCGCCTATAAAGTCAAGCCATCGGGCTAGGCGTCCATGTATGTCCCGATTCAGGAAAGCGTAGCGTAACTCTATATGATCTGTGATAAACTTGAATGGAACCGAAGAAAGAAGGTATAACTTAAACATCTCGAGTGCAAAAATGACTTTCAGTGCCTCTCATGCACATGCCGAGTACTTCCTTTCAGCAGAGGTCATAGTACGACTGGCTAGCTGCAATGGGTGAATTATTCCATTCTCTTTATGCTGCAAGAACACTGTGCCTAGGGAAACACTAGAAGCATCGGTCTCTAAGAGAAACTGCTTTTCAAAATCTGGAAACGACAACAGTGGATACTCCTTCAATTCCTTTTTCAAGTCACGACACGCATCAAGCATATCTTTTGTCCATGTCAATGTCTTATTTTCTGACGTAGTACTGTGACGTACGACAGATTTCTCAGCAAAGTTTCTTGTACATCGCCGATAGTACCCTGCTAGACCAAGAAACGACCTAAGCTCTGTCGTATTAGTACACACGGGAGCCTATTGAATCTTGTCATTCTTTGAGTGGTCTACATATACGCCATTTGCATCAATGAAATGTCCAAGAAGAGATATCCGATACAAAGCAAAAAAAAAACTTCGACAACTTGAGTTTAAGACCATTCTTTCTTATGCGGTCGAATACTAGTATCAATGAGAAATAAATTCTTCAAGATTCCTTGAGAATATCACGATGCCGTTATGTTTACTCGGACAAAAGCAAGTCCTGGGAGCACATGGTCCATCACACGCTGATATGTGGAAGGGGTATTCATAAGGGTAAAAGGCATGAATTCAAACATGAACATCTCGTATATGCAAACAAATGTGGTCATCTCTTTGGAATCTTCAGACATCTTGACTTGCCAGTACCCTGGAAAAAGATCGAGGGTGGTCACAACAAGGTCGTCAAAGACTTCTTCCGTGCGGGGCAGTAACCATCGATCGGCTTTCATGGCTCTATTGAGTTCGCATTACTCAACGCAGAACCCTGGACATCCATCTTATTTAGAAGCAATGACCACTAGAAATGACCACGCAGAAGCAGAAAGGGTAATAATACTAGCCTTCAATAACAGATCAGTTTCCTTGCGGACCAACTCATTGTGCTTAGGAGACACTCTCCTGGCTCTGAAATATATTGGCTTATCCACGGCTAACTCAAAGGAATGAGGTACAGAAGAGTCTGCAAGACGAAGGTATATCAGAGACCAAGAGAATACATTGGACTCTTGCAATCAAGACATCATCCCTTTCCTTTCTTTTTCGGGAACATGGGATAGCTTAGAGAAAAAACAACTCTCTTTGTTGACTGTCAACAGAAATGTCGAAAGGTGGTATCATGTTGCCAGGATCATCTTGACTCTTGTCTGTCAGAGCGACAATCAGTTCATCTTCGTCTTCAGAATTACGTTCATCATCGAAAGCAGCATCATAATCCGATGTAATGTCATCGCTATCTGTATGAACTTCGCCCCGTCTGGAAAAACAACACGAGCGCAGTTGAAGACAAGTATGAATCTCTTCACGGCAATTTTCATCTTCACTTGCTGGGTGCCAAGGTCAATACAAACTTGAAGTGTCTCAAGAGTGGGATGACCAACTATAACGCCAAACCAAAGACCATCGATAACGAGAAATCCTAGCAGAACGGACATGCCTCCAAACGAGATGGGAACTTCATGACGTATACCCTTTCGTAGGGCGCTGTCCACTAGCTACATTTATCTTCTTCGATGTATCATTCTGCTCGAATGACAACTTCTCACAAAGATTGGGTAGAAATGTAATTCGACACAGCTCCAGAATCGAGTAGTGCTTCAGTCTCAGTTCCATATATCTTCACATAGACTGCTTTCAGACGTCTGCTTACCAATTGGACCGACGAATGAACTTAGAACGTTAAGCCAGCAACCGATAAGCTACAAATCTCCTTCTTAGCATCATCAGCGCCTCCGCGAATCATTTCTCCAAATTTCAATCCGGATGAAGCATTTGCCAGCTCTGCCAGGTCGTTTCACGTGCTTGAATCATCCTGTATTCTCGTTTTCTTAACCTTTCTCTGTTTCTATATCCGTATTCTATGCTCATGAACCGTTGCTTGACGAAATCGTTTTTCTGAACGGGATGGGTCTAGCAAGACTAGGATGGGCGCTCTGCCATCCAAACGGGGCTGTTTAGGAAGGGCTTCGAGCTCGGCATTTCTGTTTGTTTTAGCAACTATCTCCGCATTCTAAAAGTTCTCCGTCACGATCGACACATGATCAGATGTTTTGTGTACACTAGAAGAAGGTTTCTTTTGCCCTTCTTTAGTTTCGCACACTTCTCTAGTCTCTTTTGGCCTGGGACTTTTCCAACAGGTGATCCCAGAGTGTCCAATCCTTCCACAACAAGCGCATCTAATATCACGATGCAGATTTCCATCACATGTTGATGCGTAAGTACCGGCCTTCCTGCAATAAAGGAAGGTTCTGTCGTAGTCTCAACGTTTCATTTGTGAAGTCTTAACCATGATAGTTAGCTCTGCAAACTGTTTGGATGAATTATCAACCTTGGACTCCAAACTTTGGGAGGAAAATTGATCCAATGACCCGTGGTTTTGGACAATACGCTTCGGAGGGCCCACGAATGAAACATGCGAACCCATTGCTCTCTTGGCAGCATCAAAGGCTTTCACTGAAACCTTTAAATCTTCATAATCGTTTGCACTATGAAAGACGATACACAGAGCTACGTCAGCGTATTCTATCACAACTTTTCTCAACAGTCCAAATTTTGCCTAAGCCTTGAACCCAGCTTTCTGGAGGAGGTGGTCCATATGAGTCAAGAAACCAAACAAATATCTGTAAGCTAGTTCACCCAATATTGCCAGGCGGATTTCCTCTTCTGTTTCTTCGCATTTCGCAAAGCGATTGATAAAAGCTTGCTTCACGGATTGATAATGTTTTGGTTCTTCCGAGACTGAGCCATTACTGGCGCAAGTATCAAGAAAAAACTCGAAAGCGCTCTCCTCTGGAAAGCCGAGAAGCTCAAGCGCCATATCGTCTTCGCTCTTTCCTCTCAGAGCAACATTCTCGGTGTAGAAGAAAAACATCACAAAATCGACGGACGATCCATCAAAAGAAGTGTATGTAGGGCTAGACTCAGATGAGTTCCCTGCTTGAGAGTACCATATGGGCGCCATCACAAAACGGTGATGCAGGGGGGTCAAACTCAGCAACAAAGTAGGCTGGAAAGTGTGTCTTCCTAGCTGAAAGCCCCGTAAACATGAAAATGATAAACGGAAAGCACGAAGAAATGGAAATGCAGGAACCAAAAGTACTCAACCTGCTAAGAAAATATGAAATCAAAAGAGAGAGAGGAGTCTCAATCCAAAAAACGTCTTCAAAACTTCTCGAAACAGCGCGCAACCAAACATTTATATCAATGGCCACTAAGAGTCAGATTCCTGGCTTCTGGTCAGACATTCTGGATGTGAAGCGATTTCTGCAGCTTAATTACTTCTTCGCTAACCAGAAACAGGCGCGTACAATCCTTACACAACCTCCAAAGAAGAGCTACAAACCGCGGGATATGCTTTCACTATGTATTCAATCTGGCCCTTTGCAGGAAAGATTGCACAGCACGTCGCCTGCGAGTAGCCTCTCGTCCAGCATTTCTGTACGAAGATCACCAGGTCTTTCAACCGATACAATTATCCGAGCAAAACTTCGGTAGGCCTCACAGACGACAAAAGCACCTTTCATACACACTGCCCGTCTCCCATTCACGCTTGAAGCAATTAAACAGGTCTTAGTGAAGGTAGTTCCACAACCAGAGTATGTATCTAGAGGCACACGCATATGTACATGCAGGTGATGGTTTAATGGTTTATAGAATCAATGAGAAAGGTTGGCGGTGAGGTTTGTGTGTATTAGGAAGTGAGTACTGGTTATCAGAGTGGTCTTCTGGCAGTTAGAGCCCTTCAACTAGTCGGTTAGTGTTGCATTTGTAGTAGCACACGTGTATGCCTGCGGCAACTAGTGCCTCGCAAACGATAAGCCATACAAGTGTGGCGCTGCCTAGCTAGATAGTGGCTTTTCAATAGCGCGGCCGAAGCTCTCAAACAGTAAACTCAATTCGCATCCTACTAGGCTCTTCCTCTTATTTCCTTAGCACGGTTCCTAAGACATAGTAGGATATAAAGCTCGTCAAAGTCCTGTACAGGCTGCGTCATATCAGATATCTACTGTGACATCGCCTACTTGCTTAGGTGCGTGGCATGTTTTTGGGCTATGCAAGTCTCCGTACGCCGCCTTACCACATTGGGTCTTGCGCTACTCTGCCCCTTCACCGTTCTGCCTTTTCCGACTCGGTACCGGCACGGCCTTATACCCCGTTGCGCAACACCCACGGCTACCGTTCCCGGACATTTCACCCGAGTAGGACGCCCGCGCGTCTTACCTCACAGTGTGTATGTGTGATGAGTTGAGTGCAGACCGAGTTCCGGGCGTCAATTGGCCCTTTTATATCGTCTAGAAGCACTCAAAACAACTCATGAAGGCGAAAGGCGAGAGAAAGTAGTGATCAAGAGGTGTAAGGTATAGGTAAGCTGCGTTTCAAACTTAGGAACAAGACTTTCAGGATTTTCATTCAATAATGTACTCGATGTAATAATACCTGATGGGAGTCGAAGAGGAAGAGCTAAACGTCCCGGTATTGTTTCGTCTTAAATGCTTGCTTATGAATCGAAAAATACTTTAATGTGATCATGGTACAGTTTCTTAGCAACTGCCTCTGGTGGTGGTGAGAAACTATCACTATCTTTAATCGGTAAATTTTCTCTTGTCTCTAGCGCAATTTATTACAAAATTTCCGTTGGTTTCGCTTTTGTAGAGTTCTGTGCCTTCATTTATTAGAAAAGCCTAGCACTTGTGCAAAATCTTGAGCAACTCTCGCGGTAACAACATTGATGAATTTTTTTCGCTGCCCAGCATTCAGGAGAGAATGCCACCATCAACAATGTACTGAGGCAAGCGGATCCCAAATCATTCTGTTTGGAATGCAAGTGCTTCAGCACCTGGTGTATTGTGCATTGCGCTGCGAAAACGAAGAGGGTATGGGAGTAATTGAAAATTGTGGTTGGAATCAAGAAAGGATCCAGGAAAGGCATTTATAATTCCGATAGAGTACTTTTACTGCCTACATGCACGTAGAATTATAGACAACGCATTGATGAGAGCAGCAACTTCCTTTGATCCTCCAAGTAAACCCACGTCGTGAACGCTCACGAACACATGCATCAGTAGTCTTCCAACAATCTTGCACATCCGCCTTGTCTATGAGTCAGGACAGTGCAGGCATTACTATGTTTCATACTTTGTACTTCCATTTAGACGGATGGTCTGCACGGTGCCACGCCATTAGACCCTCCTCCCCCAGTTCTAATCGTAGTCCTTTCTCGGAGTACCAAGCACAGGATGTCTTTTTAAACCCTTCTCTCTCACAAAATTGACCGACGCCACCCTCTTTACAGAGAGCGAATGACCAATTTTTGCAGAGCAGCTTTCAATGGGTTCTCCCCATTTCTGCTCTTCGCAGCATGCGTATCAGGCCCTCACTTCCTCGTTTCTCTTGCTATTTTCATCATATTTGATGCCCTTTTCTCCCCCTTCCCGTGTGTTTACGCAAAATTTGTGTTGCTTTGTGGAAAAATTCTTAATCTTCAAACTCACATCTACACTTTATTGAAGGTTTTTCAGAATACGCTAACTTCCCAGGAGAATTCCAGAGGCCTCCTAGGCATGAACCTAAAGTGAAGAGAGGTAGTATTTGACTCCTTCTTCCAACCAATATTGCACCTTTGACATTGGAGTTGGCCTAATCAAGCTCCCAGTGCAAAGATAAGCTTCATTCGCAGCTGTTGGGTATGGTTGAGTATGGTTGGGACGAGTTCTCTGTTCTTTCGAGCAGCTCATCCTTTTTGAAAATGGAAGCGTTACTTGGTAAGTCCTGCCAAAATCAAAAGATACTTCTAGCTTGTGATCAACGCTCTATCACTGAGCTGCAAAGAACCACACATATCCGATATTACATCGACATAAATCGTATCGTACTATTTACGGCCGAGATGTAGACACATCACATCTTGCCACACTCTCATGCAACACAAAGGTAACACCTTACATAGTGTGAGAGTGTTACGTGAGAACAGTGTGAGTGCTCAATGGCACAATGCTCACAACTTTCTCCCCATGCCACGAAAGCATCTCACAAGTCCAAGCAAATTCCGCAGTTCTTGATGGCATCGGTGTGATAGACCCTTAGTGAATATGTCAGCAAGCAGTTTTTCTGTGCAGCGGTAATTCAAAACGATTTCGTTTTGCTGAACACCTTTTTTTACGAAATGATATCGTAGTTCAACATGCTTCGCCCGTCTGCCACCAGCGGCCCAATCCAGAATCCGGTGTTGTCCTCATAAATGATTGGGTGTCGTTCAACTGATACAGGCTTTGTTTCACATAATATATTGCGAACCCACCTCACCTGCTTGAAACAATCTGACAATGAAATATATTCAGCCTCTGTTGTTGAGATTGCAATGTTTCTCTGTTTCAATTTTTCCCACAATATGACGTTGCCAAAGATTAACTCACAGAATCCACTTGTAGATTTGCGATCCGTGTCATCTCCAGCCCAATATGCGTACGCCTATGACACAGAACTGGATGGGTTTCGGACCTTTTCTTAATGCGCATCCCGTAATCTCTTGTACCGTTCACGTAACGCATTAATATCTTCACTGCAGGCCAGTGTATGACTGTAGGCCGTGCCTGAGCCCTTGAAATAATATTGACGGCACGACAGATATCTAGCATAGTTTGTGTAGATAGATACAGCAAGGATCCTATTTATGCGCGTGCCGACATTCAACGCAAGAGAATGTGTAGGGTATATGGAGTTCAATGCCTCCGATTTACTCAGGAGACCGAGTTCATTGCCTTCAGAGCACTGGAACTGTTCCCGATGCGGAAAAAATCTAAAGCAGATGTGCTACCTAATGTGGTGTGCCATCCATGGTTCTGGGATGGGTGACAAGTTTTGTGTATGTCTACAGAAGTGGTTGGTTACTACCCACTACACTGCTCTCCTTTAAAGACATAGTTCCCGTTTAGCCTATGCTGCCACGTCCAGGGGAGTGTTTTTGCGCCTAAACAACTTCATAGTAAGTCTAGGGACATCTTTATACATCTGCTGGATTGGTTCAAGAGTGTCAGCGGCCTCATCAATTCCTTTGCAACGGACACGAATGAACAGACCGTTGTTGTCCTCGACGACCTTTAGTGAACGTGAGACTTTCATTCCAGTTTCTTAGGACAGAACATGAGACATGATGGCTTCTTTGTTGAGCGATGAGTCTTGATTAAACTTCAGTTGAGTTGTATGAATTTCCTCCATCAATCCGTTGCGCAGATCTTCAACCTGATACACATATTCCGAGAAAACTTTCACAATGCGCCTTGGTCCACGCCAGCAGAGAGCAAGTTTTTCGCCATCATTAAAGTCCTCTCTTGCTACCAGCACAAAATCACCTGTTTTGAAGTTTGGCAGTGTACCACGTGAGGCTCGAGAGCGGGATAAGTGAAGATTGTGCTGCAAGGATTCCTGGACCATTGGGCGTAGCTCAGCCACGAGTTTTTTCAGTGCGTCGATGTTGACGCATCGCTCGAGATGAATCTGGGAAAAGGTGACCGGCGTGTGCGTCAGCATGCGAAGGAACGTTGCAATAGGAGGCGATGGATCCATTCCCGTAAATGCTGTGATCGGCGAAAGGTTATTGCGGTGGGGTGACGGGGCGTTGTTCAACGCACTCTGAATCAATGGCAACAAGTCCGGCCATTCTTTGAATTCCACTTGAAACTCAGATTTGAGAGCTTGAAATGTCCTGAGAACTTCTTTTCCAAGACGTTCAACCGCTCTATTACTCCAAAGAGTGTACGGCAGAGTGAAGTGAGGGGGAACATGTAAGCCTTCTGACACTAGTCTGACTGTCTCGTTCTTATAATGTGTAGCCCCATCAGATATTAACCCTTTTGGTACATCAAAAGCGGCGCACCAGTCGATGATAGCGAGAGCAGTATTTTCCGCTGTGGTGCCGTGTGTCGCAAAAAACCACTTGTAATCCGAATGATCATCCCGAAGCATGAGTATATACTTGGTTCCGGCGTGACTTGGGCCAGTTTCAATATAGTCGAACTGGAGTAGATCGTTAGCCCGGGTGCCGTGGAGGGCCGACCCAAATGGCCTGGGTAAGTTATCGCCGCCAAAAGTTGAGAGACAGTGGATGCAGGCCTTGATGAACATGTTAAAATCTTGTGACAGGGTGTTCCAATTGTAATGTTGGATGAGAACTTTGCTGGTAGTGTCCCGGCCTCGGTGTCCAGCTGGAACTGTGTGCGCTATGATGAATAGACGTAGTTGTAGATATTCGGCTTTCTTTGGAATCCAGATAGATCCCTTGGTCGTTTTCCAAATCCCGTCAGAGAGTACTAAATCCGTTGGGCGCTGGGTTGAATATTTTGCTGCTGCTGAGCTATTTCTTCGGCAGTTGGCCAATAAAACGTTTCAGCGTTTGTAGAAGGGAGAACGGGTACTTTGACCAGGCGACGAACCATCTTAGGGGCGGACCAGCAGGTTAGCATGTCCGCCCAAATATTATCGATGCCACTTATGTGGAAGAAGTTGTACAAATAGGAACTTAGTCGAACAGCCCATCGAAGCTTGCGCGTAGATGATTGGCTGAGATCAGGTACCAAAGACAACGGATGGAAGAGGAATATGAGGTTGTTGTGGTCCATGAATAATTCAAAACCTGCCGCAGTGGCGGCAAGCCAGTGCATGCGTTCAATTGTGGCCATGAATGCGAAACCTTCTTTCTCGAGAGTGGACAACCCTATCTGAGTGGAATTGAAAAGACCTGAGCAAAAGGCGAGTGGGCTATGGCACTGTTCTTTGTGCGGCTTAGCGAGATCCTCGATAGGTACTTTTGTGACAATTCCCGACCAGTTTGTGTCGGATGTGTCAGTGTAGATACAGAGTCTTTTTGCTCATCGCGATGTGCTAGTGTCACGATGTTTGATAGGGGTTTCTTGCATTTGTCAAAAGCCTGCATTTACGTGGCACCCCAGTTTAGGACTTCAAGTTGTATGGCTGCCACTGCCCGCTTCGTGTGTTTTCTTGCTGCGCCATACACCCGTTCCAAAATTCGTGAAGCGGCGAAATAAGGTTCGTGAAGTCTGGAAAGCCTGTTTTGACCCACTGCATTGCACAAAAATATTTCTGAAGGTGTGCGCCAGTTGTTGGCGTTTACATCTTAATAAGACCGTCCAGATTTCGTGGGTCGTGTAGAACGTCTTATGCAGAAACGATTTTGCCACACCAAAGGATGGACTGCGCAAAGAGAATGAACTTTTGGGAGTGCAGTCGGATGGCGAACTCCCGCAAGTGCGGAACAGCAGGTGGATTCCGTCCAGTAGGCCTTCAATAGTGGGATGGTGTAAAGAATGCCATCTAGCCAGTATAGTGAATGACTTCGAAGTTTCTTTGGGAAGACTTGTGCAAGTACAGTTTGAAGGTGTGTTGTAGCGTTGGTAGTGCCATGCAATACTTTGGTGGGAGAGAAGACGCCTTCAGGTGTGATGAACGATTGTAGCTCCTGAAATTCCAAATCCAGTGGAAACTGCAAGTAACCATGTGAGAGATCGAAAGTCGCAAAGAAACGAGATTTCGCAGGCTTGAGAAGTTCCTGTTCTACGTTTGCAATTGGATATTAATATTTAACAGTAAAATTATTAATTTGGCGCAGGTCTACAGTGAAACGAAACCGTGCTGACCCTGGCTTTGGGACAATAAGCGGCGCAGATGACCAAGCAGAAGAAGGGTTTGGGTAGGCGATACCAGCTCGTACCAGTTCCGAGACGAACTTGTCCAGGAAGTCCCGTTGGTCTAGTGAGTACTTTTGCAAACGGACTCTGACGGGTGAGCATCGAGCATCAGAGCGATCTTTAGCGGTGGTACTTCAGGTGGAGGGCCTGATGAGAAAGACGTGCCAAATATGTCGATGTGATCCTGTACCAACTTTATCAGCTCGTTTGATTCTTTCTCCGGCATGCCATTTGCGATGGCGCCTTGTACCATGTCGTTCACGGCTTTCCAGGTGGTTTCATGTTGGTTGGAGTTGACTTCATCCAGCAGCGCAGGGTCTGGGAACGGATCTTCGCTACGGCGGATGGTGTCATAGATTAAACGAGGGCGTTTAAGCGGTGGCGGGCTTTCTCTTGCCATTGTCCCAGTTTCATTAAGCCTGGCAATCATCAAGCGACTGACAAAACTGGTAGTGGTAGCCGACGTAGGATACCAGACTCCAGAACAGTCAGATCCATTCAAAGAAAAGCAAGTTTTGTCTAGCAGAGTGTGGGTGTCTACTCAAAGATGCTGCAGAACAGGTTTTCCGAACAATAGATTGTCCCAAGCGAGATCATCATTGGCGACGAGAAAGGAGATTTTCATGAGAACAAGATTTTCTGAAGCCAAATGTAGAATGGTTCACGGTACTTTACATGTACTTGAGAACGAGAATTGCTCCGGAGTGCTCCTGTCACTTTTCTTCAGAGAGACTGCAAGTGTTTCCTTAGGAATGACAGTTATCTTGCCGATTCTCTTTAGCGCTGCTGAGTCTGCAAGTTTGGGCGAGACGATGCTGTCATCGCTACCGTCATCACAAAGACCTGTTGATTCAATCGAGGTAGTTCCATCTGATACAGTAATCGAGCAAGACGCTGAGGTGTTCACTTGATGTGGCTTTAGCCTCCCGACTTTTGCAGCATTCTGAGCATTATTGCTTGCCTTCTGTGATCTAGTGGATCTTGAAGGACCATCTGCAGCTTTCTTTGCAGCATTTTCGGCTTTCAAAGCTTCTTTTTCGGTGTCAGTGGTCTCAGTGCAATTATCAATCCAGTGGAGTTTGCCCTCCCGTTTACAGGGGGGATGAAGGCAGAATGGGGGAGCACGCTTTCCCCTCTGGGTGTTGGTTTTGCTGTCAGAACCAGCGGTGAACAATGAACTTGATCCTGATCCTGTGTCGTTTTGTCCTGAATTTCCTTTGCAGGGCTTAGAGACTCGATTGCGAGCGGGGGGGCCGTTGTCAATGACCTGGAAGGCTTCTGCCACTGTCATGGCTTCTTTCATGAAACCCTTGAAATCTTTCTTTAAAGAAGCATAAACAAATTCCAAATCTGTTTCGAGACGTTGCTGTAACGCTTTAGGCTGAACAGCAGATACTACTAGATGCTTCACGGCCTGTCTTGGATGATACTTGATGACCCATGAAATACCACTGCGACGCAGAAGAGATACGTACGATGCAAAAAGCGCTTTCATTCGGGACTTTGACGAAGTGTCTTTCATGTCCATGGCGAGTTTCTTTCGTATGATAGCATCAATATCAGCTGGGGTAGTGGTGTCCTTCTCTTTTTCAGCTTCAGATTCCAAGTAGGTGCGCAATTTTGCGTCAGTGAGGTCTTTGGATTCTTTGACACCGCTTATACAATCTAACGAATTCGATGCATCATTCCAGCCATTCAGAGTCGACACAATAACTGAGATTAACAGGTTCCATAGTGGTAGAGTCGACAAAAGCTAGTTTTAGCGCTCGAGCTGTTACTTCCTTGACTTATTGGTCATAATGACTGAAGAAAATTCGAACTGGCTTCGGGTTGGCGTGGGTGAGCCGCGGGTGGTTGATTGAAAATGCGACAGAGGTCGGATATTGGAGAGCGTACTGTACCACTTCTCCAGAATGATTTGATTGCGTCGTCGTAGACGCCATGTTGTTGACCGAACGAAGGTGCGATACAACCATCGGTATCAGCAGTGATCACTGTGCTCTTGCCGGTTGCTAGCGCAAGGGGTTGTGCAGGGAATATGGAGTTCAATGCCTCCAATTTACTCATAAGGCCGAGTTCAGTGCCTTAAGAGCACTGGAACTGTTCCCAATGGGGAAACAATCTAAAGTGGATGTGCTATTTAATGTGGTGTGCCACCCATGGCTCTGGGGTGGGTGGCAAGATTTGTGTATGTCTACCGAAGTGGGTGTTTACTACCCACTACACTATTGCTTCCTGATATAGTTCTTTGGGCTTGAATAGGTCTGCTTCTGATGCTGATGCAGGTCTGTAATCCGGACTCAATGTTGTAGTCACCGGCTTGGAGGTGTTCATGTTGAAATTTTGTAGTATGCGTTCCACAGCCGGACGTTGGCGCAGAGTTATTCCATCTTCTTTATGTTGCATGTAAACCTACAAATAGCTGCCTTTAAAAGAGCATTCCTTCATTACAAACTCTGAAAAGAGCATGGCTCTTCACCTTCCTGGTTTTCTGGCGGTCATTGCCGATCAATAAGAGGTCAGCAACATACAGTAGTATCCATAATTGGTGTCATCCCCAGGTCTTGTAGAGGAAAAAATGGTCTGTCACGCATTGTACAAAGCCAATGGTAGTCAACCTTTGTGGAACAGGCGGCTCCAAATTGCATTGGATTGCTTCAGACCATATATTGATGGGTTCAATTTGAGCAATTGATTTCTTTATAAAACAAAGTCCATACCTTTAGGTGGTGACATATAAACTGGCCTTTTGTCATCGATATGTCCGTTCAGAAAAGCACATTTGACATCCAACTGGCGTATTTCAAAGTCAATCCAAATCATGAACTCTGCTTTCGCTTCTGCACTGGTCCCAGTAGTGTTCATTAACCATGCATATCCGTTGTGGCCGTGCCTCAGGGTTAGAAAATAGTAGGTATTTTTCGTTCTCTCTTTTGAACATAAAGCAGAACTCGGAATGCCAGAGCCCGTTGGAGTTGTCAGCGTGCAGTGATTATCCCAGTGGACGAGGAACAATAGCGCCAGTTTAAGAGTTCTCCACGGCCTCACTGCCCGTCGAATAAGCACATCCGCCCAAACATTTTCGGTCGTCTGGAAGGTGTTCAATGACATAGCGGAACGCGCTCAGCTTGGGTGCCCAGCGCATCAGATTGCTGGCAGTGCTTCGTGAAACACTAGGATTGTTGCCAAATGTTTTGTAGAGGTACACCAAACTCCCGTGGTATGTAAGTATACATACCTCCTGACCGAGCAGAAGGTAGTGCAATCGACACATTGCCTCCAAAATAGCAAATCGGTCTTTTTTCAGAGATTCTCCAATCGGCGGAGGACCCTGTGAATGCACCTGATGGAAAGCAGAGCAGCGTGTGGTCTTCCTCTTTAATTAGCTGACGTCACTGGGTGTTTGGCACTACCGTTCGGATCGCCACTCAATGTGAGTCACATGCTTCTGTAGACAGACAATGGTCGTGATCAGATTTTCGGTGCGCATGCTTTACTCAGGCAGCCAGTTATTTGTTGATGCTGTCGAAAGCACTGTCATGTTCGGCACCTTGTCACCTGGGGAGTGAAGTCTTGCGCACAGGCGGTGTCTTCCTTCTGCCTGTTTCGGCATAGGCCATTCCCATGAGAGAGTACAGCGGTGCAACGAGCTCAGCGTAAGCAGGAATGGACTCAGGCATACAGTTAGTGGTACCAAGCAGCTGTTTAAACTCGTCAGGAGAAGAGATTTTCTTTTATGTTCAAGATAGAACTGAAATGCCCTGGATGGTACTGTATTCCTTCTGCAGGTAAAATCCCGCTACAAAATAGGACATGCGCTTTGCACAAATCAAATCTCTTGGCGTAGACCTTGATTCCGATGTTATACAAATCTTCCAGAATGATTCAAGACAATACAGTAATTTGACTTTGTCTCTTGTGTAAGAAAGGAAATCGTCCAACTACTGGATCCTTTTGTTCAGTCGGCTGTCGCTCTTCTCTTGCGGTACCACCTAGAAGTGATTTCCGGGATTGCTTCCCACCTGCAGTATTCGGCGAGAAGGGTAGAATTCTATCCAAGTCTGGACTAACACGATTTCCTGCGCTTCCAGTGACAACAGAACTTGCCAGTAGCTGTGTGCTAAGTCATTATTTGCGGAGCATGTACTTCCAGACACATACCGGAGTTTGGACACCAAGTTGTGCATCGTGGATTGGTTTGGGACTGTTTGTGAGTTTGGACCCCAGATATCTGCAGTAAACTGCAACTTGCGGGTCTGGGTTTTTGAACTTCAAGAGCTGGACGCGCGCATCGAGCTGATCAGTTTTTGTATATTGCTCCATTGACTCAGGCCCACGGATTGTTTGGATGGTAAAGTCCCTTTGCCGGGCAATATAGCAAAGTTGAGGAGAACGGTATGGTTGAGCGTTTTTGATGGGTTTAGTCACCAGATGAAGAGTATTTTTCAGAATTGTCAGGACCCAACTTGATCCTGGAGGCATCCCTATTGTGCTCTAGGATACCTACTATACGCTGATGGCCCTGTCCGCAGATTCCATTGTCTTTGGCGTTGCTTAAAATCGTCCTTATGGCCTCATTGATAGATTCTTTTGAGTCTTTTTCTAATTCAGCTGCTTCAGCCTCAAAGAGAGGGATCTGGTCATCTTCAGTATCCTGATAGGAAAGGTCACAGTACTTTAAAGCGGCAATTTCGAGTTGGTTTTGGTCGATATCGGACATGGATTTGCCGTGCACATGTGTACAAGGTTCCAGATGTTCGTCCAAGTTGAACCCAATGTACTAATTCGTAGTACTTAGTTCTTTCTTCTACCTACGACATATAACGTTACTACACGCAAGAATAAAGGAATGCTAGACCCTGGTAAGTAAATGGTAATGGAAAAGACTATCGAATTTGATGTGGTGTAGCCTCATTCCATATTGAATTTAACCTTTAGATCGGTTCGCCAACACCATTATGAAGAGAGAGAGTGTTGGTGGGGACTGCCTCTTTTATATTGATTCGATTAACTCAAAACCTCGCTAAAATAGTTAATCTCACAGTAGCTTCTAACGCGAGGAGCTACAAATATCTACTATTTGACATATTACGAAACACTGACTTGTTTCGTAATATCTGACACAACACAATTCCATGTTGTCTTACGACAGAACTGTCAGGCTCGCGCAATCATTTCATCAGCCCCTCTTTGCGCGTGGTTGACAGTGCTGAGCTTCAGTCGTTGACAGTTCAGATCATGCTGGTGCACTGGCAAAGGCTTAGTGAATACGTCTGCAATCCTTTCAGATGTCGGACAGTACTTCAAAACGATATTGCAACTCAACTTGCTTCGCTTTTCTGTCTCCTGCAATACAGTGTAGTACACCAGTGTTATCTTCCATTACTGTCGTAGTTCTACTCTGAACATTCATTCCTAGTTCAGAAAGAATTGCTCGGACCCATTTGACCTCTTTAACGCATTCAGAAAGTGCAATGTACTTTGATTCGGTACTTGACATGGCAATGGACCGCTGCTTCAGAGTCTTCCACAACAAGGGTGTGCCATGAAGAAACAAACAGAATCCTGAAGTAGATTTCCGGTCCACATCATCACCAGCCCAGTCCGAATCAACGTACGCAGTTAGAGGTGAGTCATTGTCTCCATCGTCGGCGCAGATGGTGAGTCCCATGTCCAGCGACCCATTCAAGTAACGAAAAACTCTCTTCACTCCCCTCCAGTGGTTGATTGTTGGCCGAGCTTGAGCACGAGCAAGGATATTCACAGCATGGCTGATATCCGGCCTCGTCCGGCCAGCCAAGTAGATCAGTGCCCCTACGACCTCCTGGTAGAGAACAGTAAAGGATATATGCTCTCCCTGCAAAAGATCACCCGGCTTTGCAGCGGAAGACATTGGGGTTGGAGCAGCCTTCGATTCATCCATATTGAAACGCTGCAGTATCTCTGATGTAAAGGCCTTCTGGCGTAGTAAAACAGACTGCTCTCCTCGCTCTATTTGAACCCCAAGAAAGCTAACAGCCTTATTCTCGGTTTTAATCTGAAAGGGTTCCAAGTCCGACTTCACCTTCCCCATCACACCTTCATCGTTACC
The DNA here is from genome assembly GCA_003194525.1 of Gracilariopsis chorda. Classification (NCBI taxonomy): domain Eukaryota; phylum Rhodophyta; class Florideophyceae; order Gracilariales; family Gracilariaceae; genus Gracilariopsis; species Gracilariopsis chorda. The sequence continues at coordinate 447,803 of NBIV01000003.1, read as the reverse complement.
CATGAGTAGCATATCATCAACATAGACGACTATCCACACTGTGCTTCTTCCAACATTCATGATAAAGAAGCACTTGTCTGTCTTTAGTGCATGAAACCCAAGGTTAATCAGCCTTGATGTCAACAGTTTGCCCCATATAGAGTTGGATTGCTTCAGTCCGTATATGGACCATTTCAGCTTCAGAGCTTCACCGGTTCCAATTCCAAACTGTACGCCTTGTGGGGGACGCATATAGACTGGATCTCTATCTTGCATCCAGCCATTCAAGAACGCAGATTTCACATCAAGCTGTTGAATGCTGTAGCCACGTTTGACTGCCAGGGTCAGTACAATCCTCACTGTTTCAAAGTTGACAACCGGGGATTATACCTGTTGAACTGCACCTTGCTGGCATCCATTTGCAACGAGGCGCGCCTTGAATCTTGCAATCGAACCATGTTCATTGCGCTTGATAGCGAAAACAAACCGGGAGCCAATAACTTTGCACCCTCGCGGTACTTGAGATACCTCCCATGTCTCCATCCTCTCCAGCGTCAGCAGCTCTTCTTTGATGGCTTACATCCATTCCTGCTTGTACTCTGATGAAACAGCAGCTGCCACACAGTCTGGAATGTCGTTAGGTAGAGTCACCCGTCCGACAAAGCCACTGTGCTGGGTGTCGGAGAATCGGTTTGGTGCACTTCTATCCCTGGTAGGGTACCTCCGGACTGGGTAGTGTGCTAAAAACTCTTGCATGCTCGAAGAGATGGACACTGCATCAACATTCTCACCAGTTCCACTGTTGCTAGATGGGCTGCCACCCCAATCGGAGGTTCGTTACCATGATTTCCCGAACAAGGATCTTCTCCATCGTGGCCTTCCTGAGTACTTTCCACACCAGTTCCAGATTCCAATCCATGTCCAGTTCCAGATTCCAATTGCCCAAATTCAGCTTCTCTTCTTCCGACAATCTCTTCAAGTGTTCCCGAGTCTGAGACATCACGATCTGCGGATTCTTCTGTTGAGTCTGGACGCATTGCTCTTGTGGATTCCCACTCTGTGTTGAAGATACGTCATCCTCGAAATTCAGATTCGTTAATTTGCACATGACGTGCAGAGGTTATAGAACCACTTTAAATATCGTAAAATCTGTAGTTCCTGTGTGATATGGATCTAAGCAAGATCCCACGTTTTGATTTCTTATTCAGTTTCCTCCTGTTTGGTTCATGCATCCAAACCTCACATCCAAAGGGTCTGAGATGTCCCACGTACGGTACAAAACCGTCAATTATCTCGCGTGCAGATCTATCTTCAGTTGTAGAAGTTGGTGTGCAGTTCATCAGACGTACTGCTGTTACCAGTGCCTCACCCCAGAATCTCTGTGGTAGGCCTGCATGAGAAAGCATTGCTCTCACCATGTTCATTGAGCTTCTGTTGAATCTCTCTGCTGTACCATTTTGCTGTGGGACATATGGGGCACTGTTTTCCCAATCTATCCCCTCTTCAGCAAGGCACCTCCGTAGCCCAATGTACTCATGCCCATTATCAGAGTACAACACTTTATCTTTCTCTCTGTCCGTCTTTCGAAATTGAGTTGAAAGCACCGGAACTGTACCTTTAGTGCCTTTCTCATCTTCAAGAGCCATACGTCTTTAGCAAGAATTTTTGTCAATGAAAGAGAAAAAGTATTTCTTTCCACCAATGCTCTGTGTTGGAAGCGGGCCACAAACATCGGAGTATATCACGTCACCAATTCCTACCGATGCCTTTGATCTTGGCCTGAGTGAAAGTCTCGTCATCTTGCTCTCTGTGCAGGGAACACAGGCTGCTTTCATCTCTGGCTTCTCGTTCAGATCAATACCACTGACAATACGCTCGATAGCCATTCTTCGAATTGTCTATTTCCCACCATGGCCAAAGCGTTCATGCCAGAGCTGCACACCACCGTTTCCTGAGGATGATGCCTTGTACATTCTGTCATGGCGTACAGTGCCATGACGTTCGTAGATACCTTCTCTCTTTGAGGCGAGAATCCTTTGCTCTTGCCTTGCAATGACACAGTGCTTATCTGTAAATGTGTAGTCGAAACCATCATCAGTTATTTCTGAGCATGAAAGCAGATTGCAGTCAAGATCATTTGCAAACAAGACATCCCTGAGAGATAAGCATGATTGAGCTTGTCCCCCTTGTCCTTCAAGAACAATATCCAGGTTTCCACATAATGATGATTCTACCAACCTTCCATCGCCAAGGGCAATGGTCCTAGGTGGCATCCTATGGAAGTTCCTGGATAGAGTCTTGTCCCCAAACATATGACAAGTGGCTCCCGAGTCAACAACGAATACCTTATACTGAGTTCTTGCAACTAAAACACGGTGTACTCTTCTATGCCCGTTGTTGGGAGCAGCTTCTGACTTTCCGTCAGGGCAATCTCTCTTGAAATGCCCTTTCTTCCCGCGTTCGAAACATTTTCCTCTCATTCGCGCTCGCAGCGCCGTTTCCGGTTCGACCGATATGCTTCCATTCCTCGACCGGGCACCCTCGGCAGTAATAATTTCGTACTCTTGAAGTAAGCGCGCAGTTGCTCTGTCCCAGTTGAGTTCCTGGTCTGACATGGTCTGTAGTGCAGATACAACAGCACCATAAGGCGAGCCACTGGTATTTCCAAAACTGGAAAGAAGGATGGCAACTTGCATAGACCCTTCCAATGCGCTTTCCATCCCCTCAAGCCTAACCAACAAGGATTCAAGTTCGTCAATGTACTCAGACATCGTCATGTCTTCAGTGTATTTCATCTGATGTAGCCATGTCTGAATCTGTACTCTAGTGGCCGTATTTGTCGTTGCATATCTATCCTTGAGCTTCATGTACATCAAGAACGGATTTCTGCGTTCGCTACAAATAGTTCGAAGAGGCTTGTCACCTAAAGATTGTACTAACAGCATGCATGTCTTTGAAACCTTCTTCATAGCGTCTTCGGAACCGGCCTCAATATCTCCGTTTGGAGCGGTTATTGCAGGGTCACGTCTTACAATGTCAGCAGTTCCTTAGACTCCAATACTGCTTCAAATCGCATAGTCCACAGCGTGAAGTCTTCATCGCGGCGAGCGGTAAATTTCGGTAGCTTCTTTAACCCGTCTTCGTCCATTGCATAGCTGAATGGACAATGGGGAGGAGAGAAGAGGCAGTTGAATCAGAGGAAGCAACGTTGCAGGCGATGCTACCACTCTGTTGGTGGTGACTGCCTCTTTAATATTGATTCGATTAACTCAAAACCTCGCTAAAATAGTTAATCTCACAGTAGCTTCTAACGCAAGGAGCTACGAATATCTACTACTTGAAATATTACAAAACACTGAATTGTTTCGCAATCTCTGACACAACACAATTCCATGTTGTCTTACGACAGAACTGTCAGGCTCGCGCAATCATGTCATCAGAGAGGTCTGTTTTGATCACATTTTCGAAAAACGCTGAAGTTCTCCCTGTACTCGCCAAGAGCAACTGCACCAATCTTGACCCCAATCAAGAAACGATACCGCCCTTCATATGTTTGCTTTGCGACCAATTAAGCTTTTTTGGAGCTTCTATGTCTTAGAATACTGCTGCAATACCCGCTTTTCTTCCTTTGGTGAGGTAGTAGGAAAATTGTTCACGTGATGAACTGCGTCATATATTCCGTTGAGAAGGTGTTCTATCCACTTCTTGTTTGAAGTTCTTTTCTAAGAAGAGGAAAGCACTTCGGTTCCAGATTGTTGCCCAGTACTTTCCTTTCGATCGTTCTGGAAACAACGTGACTTAACCAGTCTCTCGGACATCTTGCCATGTTCAAGGCGGGAGCGTTTGCCGGAAGCTACACGCGAACGAGCGATTTCGTTCCGCAAAACCTCTATTACCAGTGCGGCAAGTTCCTGAAGAATAAATTTAATGTCTCTCTCATCTTCTGTGCTCCATGCCTCGCCTCATATCCACTAAATCTCTTAGTAAAGATGGCTCTAGTTTGTTCTCCAATATGTTGATCATAACCTTGAATTTGTCATTATGGTTCAATATAGAACACGCATTATGTGGATCGAGAGCTTTGACGGTACTGAACGCAAATGTAATAACCACTCCTGCACGATTCTGCTCATAAAAAGAATTCGATATGGTGCATAGAGCGGATTCAATCCATTCCGGCAGGTCGTTTAATGCAGCCGTAGGAGTTTTGTCAAACAATTTTGAAGTTTGTCTATCGTTGCCTCTTGGCAGTAGAAACGATGTGGATTTCTCCCCTAAGCCAAAGCGCATGAGCGTGCTACTTACATTACAATCGCAAATTGACGCAGTGGCCATCTGATCGTTCTAGCTTCTGTTGCAACTAACGTCAACAACTTTTCTCTTTTACGCCGCCTAGACGGTTTCAACACGAACATGAACCAGTTTCGTAACCGCATGGAAGACGTGGGCCTTAATGTAGGCGAGTAGTTTCTAAGTCAAGGGCAATCTGCCAAAACGTATTAAACGTACTTTAATTGTCCCAGCAAAGCTCGTACTTTTTGATTTAACGCCTTTTGTTGGTGAGGTCTAAGGAAAATGTCATATTTTTGTGTGACAAAGAACCATAACAAAAAGGGCAAACAAGAAAGGCCTAACTTTGGGTGATTCCCATTTTCTTCTTTTGAAGATGGCTTTGAGCTTGGCGCTTGGAGCTTTAATTCAGGGTACCCACAATTTTTGTTGGACGCAGAATCGTGGTAATCGATCACTGGAGAGCATGAAGATATTGACAACTATTCCACACATAACGCTAAACCGGTGCATGTCCGCATTAGAAACATGTGTGAAAGAAAAAAAGTGCAGTGGTTGAAGGGGTTTGGAATCGACGGTCATGATCCAAGTTGAAATTTATAGCATCTCGCGGAGTGTATATAGAGGTTTGGACCTACTTCTAACAGTGCTAAATTTCGATGAAAAATCCTTTCATTTTATAAAACATGTGCTGGGTCTTCTCTTTGGCCTCCATATGTTGGAGATTTATCGGTTTCAGTGCCGGATTTATTCGTTTGATGACTTAGCGAGTTTGATCAGCGATGGTGCTCCTAATATGACTTGCCAAGCATCAGTGACAAGCAGGGTCTTGATGATCTGGCATGAATCTAGCGTTCCCTCAATACACAGCTTACGCTACGAGAGAATTCTGGATATTTGCCATAGAATTCTGTATCATTGCTGGCACAATTCTTTTGCTGACTACGTTTTGTAGTGTTGGGTCAAACGTGTTAAGCAACTGCAGTCAAAATGAAGCTTAAGTATTAGTATCCGCTGCATCGTAGCACTGCAATGCAGTGAGCCAAACTTCGACATGGCTTGCTGTCGACAGAAAGACCACTCTCCAACTGTTGTGAAAACGAGAGCACTTTCGACCCGCACCATTTTGCAGACACTTATCCAAAATTGTCATGAGTGTTCTGCTTTCTCTTCTAACGAATGCCTCTTTTGTAATGCGTGGAACTACGTGCACTGCAGAAACAACCTTTCTAATCACTTGCTTCGTACAAACCGCACTTATACTACGGACTTTACGTTCAATTTCCACTTATTTAGCGAAGCTGCTTGTTTGCTACACTTTCGATTCCAAAAGCCCGATTTGCTGCAGCAAATGCAAGTAATGGGTTGGCCGCATAATAAATTGCATAAAAAACGCAATCGCTACGGGTTAACACCTATTTTGGCTTGCTGTGTTGTACTTCGGTGGTTTGTAGCACCGGCAGGCTGGAAAGACTTGGAGGAGATGTTCGGCAAGCACGAGCCTCAATTCAGCGAAATATTTTGAGAAGCCGTAGAGCACTTGGTCCATGAACGCCAGCAGCTTATCACAGATACGATTAGTAAACATTTTCTGGCAGCGAAGCTAGAGAAATATGCACAAGCTATCCACGATGAATCCAACGCATTTGCCAACTGCATAGGATTTGTTGACGGCACTATTATTGGCATCGCGAGGCCAAAGGAAATTAAAGCTCAACTTGTAGGTTATAACGGACACAAGAGAAAGCATGCACTGAAATATCAAGTGGTTATCACGCCAGATGGTTTACTGCAACACGTCGATGGATCTTTTGAAGGCCGTCGTCATGACTGGTCCTTTACGTCAAGAGTGAAGTATATGATATACTATGGGCAGTATTGGAACTAGATGGTGCTCGATACTGCATTTATGCGGACTAGGGATATAATTGTAGATGGTTCTTGAAAGTTCCAGTTCAAGGAGCTTCGCAGTCACCGGGAAGGGCTGCGTTTAACAAAGCGATGTCTTCCGTTCGCATCAGCGTTGAATGTGTGTTCAAAGAGATTAAGATGCATTTTGTAACTGTGGAATTTAAGAGAAAGATGAAGACTTTTGAGTCTCCGATCGGGACGTTGTACATTGCATTTATGCTTTTTTCTAACTTTTGCAATTGTTTTTACCAAAACAAAATATCAAGGTACTTTGGTGTAGAACCTCCGAACCTGGAAGAGTAGGCTTCTCCTGAGTAATCGAGCGGAGGGCCTGAGAAGCGAGGGTAAAGTCAGCGTCCCGAGGATACCGAGGGCGCAAAGCGAGGAGAAACCACGCAGGTTTCGAGACGTTTCTCTCTAAATCATTCAATATGCTGTACTGAAAGGTAGTGATTTCTACTCATTTACTTGTTGCGATTGAAAGACTCAATCATCGCTTTGAACTTCTCAAGCTCTAGCGTTTGCTGCTCAATGGGTTCATCTCGGGGTTCCTGGCGTTCTGCTTCCCTTTCCAAACGTCTTTCGTGTCGCTCCTTTTCTCGGTCGATGTGGTTTGCAACGGCTTGCTCTTGATAGAAGGCAAGCCGTTCTCTTTCGAGAGCTATTTTCGCCATTTTCGTCTCTTTCATGTGCAATCCAAAATGATCCATCTTGTCGCCATGCAAGTAGTGTAACAAACGCCTCTTATTGTTCTTCCTAGTGGTAGAAGGAGTAAAGCCATCATCATCCGAATCTTTGGCACTCTCTCCCTCTGATTTGTTCTCAATCTGCCTTCGTCTTGTCGCACTTTAAATCAAGGCTTGACCCATCCTCTCCTTTTCTTCTTCTTTCTTTTGTTCACTGGTCTTTGTAGCGTTCTTTTGCGCCTCCCAGTCGTCTTTCGCTTCACGCATCGCCATACGGAGATCAGCCAGCTCGCCCATCTCTCCGCCACTTACACCCAAGCGCACATCGCCATCTTCTTGCATGCCGTAGTGCTCCTGCATCCGCTTGTACCTATCCTGTACTGATTTCCATTTAACATGATCGTTTTCAAAGGCTGCACTTGGGTTAACCTTTGCGGCAACGCTTTCAGACCGTTTTATGGTTTCGAGGTAGTTAGGCATATGTGCCTTTGCCGCTGCCACTTTACTCGCAATGATCAGATCCTGAGCTGCCATAACCCGCAAATGACGCCCCGCCTTGCCTGGTGTAGGCGCGGTCTCTATCAAAACCTCTGCCATCTTTGCTTTAGCTTAGTCAGTAGTTTGGTCAGTAGCCACGCCTTCGCTTACTATCATTTGTGTCAGGAATGTTCGCGCGAAATCTTGTATACCTGTCACCAGTCTTTGCTCACAACTGCGCTCACGGGCCTTCACTAACATCTCAATTTTACGCTTCTTTCATCACATGTGTGGAATAGAATTCTGCAATTTACATTTCAGTGTAATGACGGTTGCAGAATTCTGCAAAAGAATTTCCAGTAATCTCAACACCCCACTCTCAATGATTTACACATGTATGAGGGGGGTGTTGTTGACTGACGGGAGTCGTTGCGCCACAAATTCGCTTTGCACGCCCCCGTTTGCGCATGCAAAACGCCCATTTGGCGCAACGCCTCCCTTCCATTTAAAAAATTCAGCAGCAGCAGCAGCAGCAAAGCTTCCTGCTTACTGGCTGGCACTACCATAATGACTGCAGTGCCACCCAGTTACACAAAGCAACGTGTCACGCTTCCTCATCATTGGCTGGCACTGCAGTCAATTTAGGCACCTAGGCGCCGCCGCGCCCCGTGGTTCTACGAGCGCTATTGCGAGCGCAAGCGAGCAAAGTGCTCGAAGAGCCTCCGAACGCTACTAAATACACAAAGCTACAAGAACAACGCGGCGCGCAGCGCCGCCCACGGCCGAAGGCCGTTTCCACTTGTCTCTCCATCATAAGTATTTGTTCCTCAATGAGGGGGGGGTTCTTGATTGAATGGAGGCGTTGCGCCATAAAATCCTCTTGCACGCCCCCGTTTGCCCATGCAAATCGCCCATTTGGCGCAACGCCTCCCTACCATTTAAAAAATTCAGCAGCAGCAGCAGCAGCAAAGCGTTCAGTTAATTAGCTGCTGCTGCTGAATGTTGACTGTGCAATGGCTGCTGAATGGCTTGCAATACAATCAAATTGTAGTGCCAGCCACTCAGCAGCAGAAACCCAGCGGTTCATTCCGACACGTGGCAAATTGCACTGCGCCAGTGCAGTACATTCCAACACGTGGCAAATTGCACTGCGCCAGTGCAGTGCATTCCAACACGTGGCAAATTGCACTGCGCCAGTACAGTGTATACTGAAGTTTCATTGCAGACATGCCGGCAACAGACGTATATACTGCACTGGCGCAGTGCCAAATGCATCTCGCTTGCTGACCCTAACAACTTTTTGGCATCCCATTCAGGCTTGGCCAATAGCGCAGTGTCGTAACCTTTTGCTACTTTGGGCACTGTTTGCTGGCCTGGGACCTAGGCAAGGCCGAGCTCGTGTGCAGGTCGCCACAAGAGTAACCCACTAAGTACCACGGATCTGGGAAAAGTCAGGTGCTCCTCTGTGGTATACTGGTCGTTTGACGGCGATCAGGAAGTCTGAGGGTTTACCGGACCTAATACCAGCTTGCTGTGCAGGGTCCGGGGCGGCCGCCGTGTCGTACCTCTTGGGGCCGGAAAGCACACTTCGGTGTGTGAGTAAAGGCAGACCAATCCTTACAACCGGACGCGGGTTGAACATCAAACGGCTTGAAAACCGGCTGGGCACACTCCGCCCGTCATAATCCAACAGGAGTGTGTCGAGAGTCCCTGTGCTGCGCACGACTGCATCGGGTAAATATAAGCCTTGCAGCAATTTGTTTTCCATTGCTGCATGCGACTAGGCTCGGTGGGTGCAACGCAACAAACTGCAACCAGTTTTTTTGACTTTCAACTTTGTGTTTTATTGGGAACTATTCTGGAACTCTGGCAAATTTTTTAACGGTTTAAAAACATAGAATTGTTTTTTCTTTTCTTTGGTAAATTGAAATGACGAGAGGAGGGCGACGTCTGAACTCTGGTGGCATCCGATCTAACTCGGGAGGTGCCAGAGACAATTCTGGAGGTGCCAGGTTGAACGCAGGCGGTTCAAGGCAAAACGCTGGTGGTCGTCGCGTCGGCAGTGGTGGAGCACGGGCAGGAGCTGGAAGACCCCGAAGAGAACCAGCTCCTCCAGCTCCAGATGAGTTGGGAGTAAATGAGAGCGGAGCACACGTTCAAGGACCTATTGTTCCAGCGGTTGAAGAAGACGAAATTACTCCTGCACCTACTTCGGTTGCAGCAGCAGTTAGCACAAGCGCCGCTGGAGCCAGTGGGTCCGCTGCCACAGATCTACCAACATCGTGCCCAATTCCTGGATTTCTGGAGTTTGTGAGAGGCCTTCCAAGGCACATTCAACCGCCTCCGATGCCTCCCCCTCTCCCACCGATGCCTGCAGAACAGATGCCTATTGCGATGGAATTGGAAGAGGATGAGATCATCCCTGCTCCCTCACAGCCACCGCCATCACAGCAGCCTGCTCTGCCACAAGCTGAACAAGAGGAAGAACAGATGCCAGTCCCGATGGAAGTGGAAGGGGATGAGATCACCCCGGCTCCCTCACACCCGCCGCCGCAGCCTGCGTCGCCACAAGCTGAACAGGAAGAACAACAGATGTCCATTTCGATGGAGGTGGAAGCGGATGAGATCACACCGGCTCCCTCACACCAGCTGCAGCATCAGCAACAGCAACAGCAACAGCTTGATACGACGGTCATGCACTGTGCTGGGCGTCCTGATCGAGGACTCTATCGCGTGTACTAAGCGTGGGATTCCGTGGCAGCTCAGGCGAGGAATGATCCGGCCATCCGTGCAAGCGTGCCAGAGTTTGAGACGCTTCCCACTGCAGGTCAAAGACGATGCGGAAGATGCGGCGAGCACGCACACACGCTCTCCTCCTGCCCGTACCGGGACTGGACATTGAGAATTCATAGCTGCAAGTACTGCGGATGCGTTTTGCTTGGCAAAGAGACCAATGGAGTGTGCTGTGGAATGAAAAGAATGTCAGGGTGGGGCGTCACGTTCCGCAGAAGGCATAGCAACGAGTTGGTTCGCAGTCTTTATAGTCTGAGAGCCTTCCACAGCCATTTTCTCAACTTGAATACGATCTTCGCTACGACGCAAGCGTTCATGGACATGTCGTATGTGACGGGAGGCGGTCCCTCCTTTCTGAGACTCGAGGGAAACGCAGCTCTCGCTCTGCCCACGCAGAACCAGAACAACACGCGCTACAGCTTTCTGTGGGGTACTGGTCTGCCTTCCTTGGATCCCTCTCACTATGCGCGTGCCAATTTGCGTGCGTTCATTCAAGACATCAACGTACGAGACATCGTGCCCAAGTTGTACGATGTGATCCAGCCCAAGCCAGACGTGGTGCGTGAGCGGTACCGATCCATGCTTAGCACGCAACAACAACAACAAAATGCAGATACCGCCGTCGATATCAGCATGCAGGCACCAGAAGAGGGAGTAGTCGTACGTGGTTACGAAGGAACCCGAAGTGCCACAGTCAGTGCTCCTCACGTAGGTGCTGGGCCTCTCCCTGAAGATGCTCCTGGTGGCGGGCCAACCATGATGAGAACGCTCGTCGTGGATCCAACTGGCCTGTATCGAGTGGAGTCTCAAGTACCGCACTTGGTAGAAGGAACCGTAACCGAAGAGCACGCTGCAGTGACGAGTGCTGCTGCTGCTGGAGCAGGGGCGACTGCAAATGCCGCAAACAATGCGCAAGTGCGGTACCGACTTCTAAAACCGGCATCCAAACTTGCAGAGAAGGGCACTTTCCCTCTTCTCTACCCGTACGGTGATCAGCACGAACCATTTGACATTGTCCTGTTCCTGGAGGCAAGGAACTCCACACAGCAAAGCTCAGATCTCAGCGTCAACGATTGGAAGCTCCGAAAGCTCACCTGGGCTCAGAACGCGAAGCGACGTTTGTACTCAGACAACATCCTCCTCAACAGTGGACCGTTGATGCAGATGTGGATGCTCCGCACGCACACAAACATTGAGGAAATACGACTACGTTTCCTGGACAGAGAACAATAGGCACGTATTGTACAAGAGCAAGAGATCCAGCAAGCACAGCAGCAAACAGGTCATGTGTCACCATCCCAGTTCGCGCAAATGGGACGCATATTTCTGCCCGATGACTCGGTCAACTCAGCAGCGTACTGGAAGAACAAGCGCATGGATGTACAGGCGATCGTAGCGCGGAGAGGACCGCCTTCTCTGTTCATTACAATCACCATGAACATCTGGAGAGAGGACATCCAGCGCCTTGGTATGGATACCAGCAATCGGAGCGCATTTACGGCACAGAGTAACCGCCCTCGACCGTTTGACCGACCTGATCTGATTGCAAGGGTGTACAAACAGTACGCAAACGACTTCATGAAGGACTTGGAGAAGAACTCGGAGCACATCTTCGGATTGAAGTGCCTGGGGCTTGCATCAAAGCTCGAGTTTCAGGAGCGCAATGTGCCTCATCACCACATGCTCGTGTGGCTTGAAGGAGGCGTGATTGAAGACGTTGATGTGCTCGACGAGCTGATTCGTGCAGAACTTCCTCTTCCCGGTGAAGACGACGCGTTGCGTGCCCTCATTCGTTCCATGCACAGGCACCGCCACTCCACCTATTGCCGGAATCGCGCTGGGCGTTGCAAGTTTGGATACGATCGCAACATGATTGTGCCGGAGACGTACATTGAAGAAGGCACGAATCGCGTGGTCTACCGCAGAAGAAGGCAACATGACCTCAAGATAGTGCCGTACAACCCAACTCTGACCAAGAAGTACCGCTCTCATATCAACGTAGAGCGCACGCAAGGAGGGGGCGCAGTGGCTTATCTGATGAAGTACGCGTTTAAGCAGCCCAAAGCTCAGGAGGTGGTGCTCAACGTGAGTGGTGCTAATGAGACAGGCACACACAACGAGCAGCAACAAGAGCCGCAGGTGCAGAACGACATTCGTGCATACATGCGAGCACGTGTGGTGGGCGCTGTCAATGCAGCTTGGAGAATTTTCGAGTTTCGACATGTTCACATCGTACCAAAAGTAGAGCGACTGTCCATTCACTTGGAAGGAGAGCGCACATTTCTGCTGAGAGATCCCAACCAGCTTCTTTCTGCATCACAGCCGTCTACACTGGAGAGATACTTTGCAAGGCCCGAAGCATACGCAAACCTCGACTACCTTTCGTACTTTGAAAAAGTTCGATTGTATCGCACGCTTCCAGCCCGTGTGCTTAACCAATACGACGGAGACAGCACCCAGGTGCCCACAGACGACTACGATCCGCCCATGTACGTGGTAGAGCGCACGGAAGACGAGCAGTGTGTTGCAAGGATCAGAGGTGTTTCACCGTCCGACATTGAGCTATTTGCTCTGCGCTTGCTGCTCATGAATCACGTCTCGAGCTCTTATGATGACGCAAGGACTTTCAACGGACAGCAGTATGGAACGTACCGTGAAACTGCGATTGTAAGCGGACTGCTCGCGGACGGATCTGAGTTTGATATTGCATTCCAAGAAGCAGTGCAGATATACAGCACGGCCTCCGAGCTACGACGTCTGGTTGTCACACTATACCAACAAGGCGCAGACCCAGAAAAAATGGCCGTCGAAAACTGGGAGGCATTATGTAGTGACATAAATACAGGAGATGAGCAGCAACGAAAGCAAGAAATGTATCGACGTGTGGTGGAGATCTCAGACCGGCACGGAGGACGACTGCTTCGCGATCACAGCTTCTTCTCCCAACACCTACAGCAGGATCATACAGCATTGACTGAGGCGAATCGAGCTACAACAACTCGAAACGCACGAGTGGTGCGAAATTCGTCAACTTTGCAGTCAAGGTACGCCACCTTAAAACCTCGCCAAAGACAAGTCATTGACACCGTCATTGCCGCATTGCAACAACGACAGGCGCTGCAGGAGCGAACGAGCACTCCTGGAAACGTGTTCTTTGTGCAAGGATCCGCAGGAACCGGAAAGACATACGTGCTCAACCTCCTTCGTGATATCGTTGAGTCGGAAGGAATGCTCGCCGAAATGACTGCTACAACAGGCATTGCAGCTTCGTTGTACGAAGGTGGCCGCACTTTACATAGCCTTCTCGGACTGGGTGTAGCTGATAGGGACAGCACAAGCAACACTACAGCCACTTTGTCAAAGTACGGTCCCCGATCTCAACGTGCAGAACTGCTACGCGAAATACAACTGCTCGTCTTGGATGAGGCGTCCATGCTCTCAAGAAAGCTCTTCGAACTCATGGATGCGTTGCTCAAAGATCTTCGCTGCAGTGGAATGGAAAACCCACCTCCGTTTAGGGGCTTGACCATCGTTCTATCCGGCGACTACTCCCAGCTGCTTCCAGTGGTGCCGCAGGTTTACATGGAGGCCGAGCCAAGTGGAAATGTGAGACGAGTGTACACAAACATTCTCAACGAATTGCCGTGGAAGAGTGATCTGTGGACATTGTGCTCGGTCCAAGTGCTGTACCTCACGGAACAAGTACGCCAAGCGGATGATCCGGCATTTGCGTCGCTTTTACGTTCCATTGCACGAAACACAACATCCAACAACGCTCCACTACCACTCAGATCTACCGGTGGCATGCAAACCGCCTACCAATTCCTGTGGAAGTGGCTCACAACACGACGTAAGGAGGATGTGGATCTCAGCAAAATGCTCATTGCCTCCACAAATCAGTTGGTCGACGAACATAATGCGGCAGCGCTAGATCTGTTTCCTGGTGAGCGCTTCACTCTTCCGTCAGAGACAACCGTGCAACCTGTTCGTGGACAGAACCCAGAGTCTGACTTTGCCAGTTCTATCGTCCCCGAGTTTGCATATCAGTATGCGCCTACTGGAGTACCGCCTCATAACTTGGACTTGAAGATTAGTGTGCCAGTTATGGTCATTCGGAACGTGCTGCATCCCGCTGTGGTCAACGGAAAGCTGTTCGTAGTCGTGCGTGTCGATCAATTTACGATGCAGGTAGCTCGATTCGACGAGAACAGACAGGTGCTCGAACGACAGCTCCTGCATCGTATCGACGTCGAGTTTTCTTTCGCAGATATTTGCATGATTCGAAGGCAGTTTCCCATTCGTCTCGCGTTTGCAGCTACCGTTCACAAAGGACAGGAAAGGACGTTGGATGGCTTGGTTTTGGATGTGCGATCCAACTTCTTCTGCGCTGGTCAGTTGTATGTCGCATTGTCGCGCGTTCGAAGGAACGACTATGTGCTGCTCCTGCATGATCCGCAGCTTATACCCTCGAATGCGCACACAATTCATCCCATGCCTGTTCCGATCGCCAACCCAGTGCTGCCTGAAGCTATTCAGTTCTGCATCCCCCCACAACCGTAATCATATCTCTTGCATTCTTCTTTCATTGAATTAAACTACTTGCTTTTCTGCTTTTGCTTTCTCCACCCTCTTTTCTCCTCACCGCTGTTTATCACTTTTCCACCGCGGCGCGCAGCGCCGTCCGCGGCCGAAGGCCGCTTCCTCTTGTGTCCTGGCGCAAGCTCACTAATGACTTGCATTGGATCTGTCCGGAATTTTTCGATACCATTTGATCATTTCTGAACCGTGTGAGGTGTCTGTTAACGTTGTGCACAGTAGCCGATGTATAATTCGGAGCGAAGGTTGTTCACGTGTTTGCATAAGATTTTTCTGACAGAAGCATGTTGTGGTGTCATATTGACAGTATGTAATAAAACTTGTCAGTCGCACTTTGAGCCAGTTTTACATGTCAAATAGGTAACTGATCTCTTTAGATGATCGCCTAAAATGAAAAGTAGGTTATGTAGACACGTTAGAAGTGATGCTCGGGCCAACTATACTCAAGAAAGGTAAATAATAACTAGATCTAAGAATGTAGCATCGCAGAATAAAAAGGAACAATGTTCCACAATGGCAAATGCACGGTGAATAGCTTTTGATTATGATCTTAAGTCTTGTTACCATACCCATAGCAATGGTTTCCTACCTAATAATACTAATATCATGAATCTGTTCAGAGCCTTTTTGGGCTGAATCATGAACAAATCAGGTTGGCATTTTATTAGAATTTAATTTTGGGAATATGACATGGCTCATATCAGCAATTGCACTTTTGCACATATGGCATGCATACAAGGTTGTGCGTGGGTTGCAAAGAAGCTCTACGATTTTTGACGCAACTCCTTGAAATTGGAATTGTAGGTGGCTTGCCACATCACTCGGAATTGTGAGCCCAAAGCATGAAAGGAAAATCAAATGGAGTCCAAAATGGGTTCCCACCGAAAGATTTAGTTGTTCTTGCTCGTCGACTGACCTCTACTCTTTTTCTTCTGTCCTTGCAAATCTTAGCTTTTCAGTGTGTTTTCGTTTCTTCTCAAATCCTTTTGCTTCATAATTTCTGTCGTTGACGAAGTTGCCGCCTCATCCCTGGACTCTGTATCCATGTCATGCAAGAAACTTCGCAACATTTCAACTAACCATCTCTATAATGCCAACCATAGTGCACTGGCGGCATTATGTACCCCAGCTCTTACTACTCTCCAAAAGAAGCATCCGAGTATACCTAGAAGTTTGTACAAATGCTTGTCAATCATTCTATGTTGAAGTGAAGCGCTGGTTTTGAAGGACGTTGGTTTTGGTGCAGTTGCTTCTACCGACAAAGAGCAAATGGACAAGATGTTTACGCTGTTCATGGTAAAAGTTGAGGAAAGAACCCAAAAAGATTTGCAGAGTCTTGTCAGGATGATCGAAACATGTTTGCGTGCTAACCGCAATCTCCAGCTCTGTGAGTTTGATGGTACCAACAAGCAGTCCGCTGCATCTCAAATTCTGAAACGGCATTGTTTGCGACAAAAGCTGCATTGGGCAGACGAGATCCAGTAATCGAGCACAGCTCCAGAATACAGAACTGCATTGCTGATGATTCACCACCGCAGATAAATATTCAGCATTCTAACTCACTTTCTGACATTCATACCACAGAAAGCCTTCAAACAAACGCAGTCAATTGTGATAGATTAGCAGGTCTCGCCGCTAGCAATATCGATGACGAAGAGAAGCATCGTTTTCTAAAGGACTGGGAGGACCTGCCCTCATTCTTTCGAATCAATTCGTTTACCCGGAGCTATCAAAGGTTACGCTCAATGTTCAGGTGCAGATGGGACCATTAATACTCCATTCTTTTTGTGAAGACGTTGTAAATATCGAGATTGTCGATGTTGGCCTCGCCAGTAGAATAGAAGACCTTTAAATTCCCTGGTGGAGACTCTAACGCTTGCGAGATGTCTGCAGTTTTATTTATGTACCTTTTCCATTATGGAACAGGCGGTCATAGTGCCCTCCTGGACGGAAATTGCTATTTGCTGACTTTCGACTCTCCTGGAAGGACAGACGCTCACTTCTAGACCCAACATCTTTTCTCTAGAAGAGCCATGGCCACCGGTTCTTACATTCTTATAAATATATCCAGATATCGGAATTCGGGTCCAGGAAAAGCGTTCGCTTGTAACTCTTCAGGTTTTGGCTGAATCCAGGGCAAGAAATGCAGTAAAGAGCATCATGAGGAAACTCTATCAACACAAACCAAATCCGGGGAAGATTGAAGGCGCCAAATAAGTCCTATGACTACATTGACATGCATAATTACCCGTCATTACGTAACGATCACTCTCATTAGATGTTGTCTATGTGGAAGCGATATGAAGTGTCTCTCAGTCTTATATACCTGTCATAACTCTTTTTTCGCTTTCAATCACGCCAGAGAACCTATTGGTCAAAGTCCAGCGGTAAGTAGGGCATAAGTACTCTACGATACAGCGCCTCCGGTACAGCATTACCTACCACTAATACGGATAAACGTCGCACCAATGTCTTGGAACCGAACCTCTCAACATTTCTTACTTCGTTTGAGAGGTTGTGGAAGAAATATATCTCAAGGAGGGCGGAAAAGCTATTCCAACGTGGAATGAGGCGCAGGTCTATTCTCAGTACTGGACGTGATATCCCATTCCATCCTGCACAAAATTCTCTGCTACCTTGTTCGGATTTCTTTCGGAAACATCTTATTGCTGTTCAGACGGTGGGCTCCAAAAATCGGGGTCTTTGCCTGTCAGCGTATAATGTATTCACTTGATGTCTTGTTCAAGCCCTCAGCTTTTCTCATTAACTGGATGAAGCCTTGGCTCAGTATATGGAGAAAGCATACATCGAAGCTCCCTCCGCGGGACACATGCAGGAAATGTGCTATGTGCTGTCCTTCATAAGTTTTGCTAAACCAATGCTACGACAGAAAATTGATCTGCCGCGTTGGGTGATTTCTAGATGGACAAAACCTAGACCTACCCAGCGAGCATTATCCCTCACTGAACACACAGTCTTTGCTCTCTCACAATTGTTTCGAAGAGAAGGCTCAGCTCATGCTGCGATTGCTGTGTTTGTGCAACCGCGCATATACATGAGTGGCAGTGCAGCATTATTCTTACGAAAAAAGAATATTGTATTCCCAAAGACCATTCAGATGCAACACACTGGCAGCAACGCGGCCGGAATTTACATCAAAAGTTTAAGAACTGGCTTTCAATCGTCTACACCGCTTATAAACCATGACTGCATTGTCATTGTCTTCTTATGCACTCACATGTCACGCACATCTCTACAGGCTTCAGAGTATATCTTTGACGTTCGTTCCGCCGAGTACATTTCGCTTTTCGGGAGAGCTGCGATTTTCGTCCGGCTTTCAGGAAAGCGTTTTTCAACCCATACCGCTCACATTGGAGCAGCCTTTTTGATTAATTGAAAGATACCTTGCGATACAATTGCTTTCAATGATAGAGGAAATTTTAAACGTCGCTTTATCGATACCTACCAAAGGGTCGAGCAGAAATGCTCCAAATCAGGTGAAAAAGCTTCTCTACCTGACGGGTCGATTCAGACTGAAGACGATTGATATTTCTTTTAAATGAATGTGATAACTACGTACTTGACCAGCCGGGCCCAGGGAGCTCTTAAGGCACGCATACGGGGTGAATCCGACGACCAGGTACTGGCACCCGGGAGTAGTGAGCAACAGCTGGTGCAGATGCTTTCTACTGTTCTCATATATTACGCGGTTGCATGCCCTACTGGGATTAGCATCCTCTGGAAAAGAAACCGCTGCACGTCTGCAGCATAACGCAAGCAATAGGGCGTATGCGCAAATTAGTGAGTCGAGCGCAGATACTCCCTCTGCCATAGGATACTGCTGTACATCCTATGGCAGAGGCGGTATCGGCGCAGCTAGAAAAAGCAACCGCACCAGAGTAAAGCCTATGCAAAACTAAGACTACGTCTGCAAAATGTTCTCATTAGGAATAGACTACGTAACTGCAGTGAAACGCATAAAAACTGTAGGAGACTACAATAAACATATCTTTACGGACTCTTCTACGTTTTCTACAAACCTCCCTATCTCCAACCAACGTCATGGCCAACATTTCACCCTCAAACGCTGCGAACGCGCTTAACTTGCTGGCTGAGGCAACCTTGCAACGCCAGCAAAAACTTGACGCTGCGCCTAGCACTCCAGCCCATTCCGATAGTGACGAAGATTCGGGCTCTCAAAGCTCAATCTTCGACACTTTCTACCGGCAAGAAGGGTCGAAACCCCTTCTTCAATATACAAATTTTAATGCGTCAGAATTTCAACAGGTCTGGAAGTTCTTGTCGAATTTTACTCGTGAAAACTGGAACACGGGCCATAGAAAGAGATTTTCAGTTTCTGGGAAGGATGTTTTATTTATGATGCTCGCTGTCATTAAATACGGTGGTGAATGGTACTTTCTGGCAAGTATTTTAAAAATGAAAACCACTGCTTTTGAGCTTGTAATCAACAAATTTACCGATATTATTGCAGACCACACGTACGACGAGTTCGTTTAAAAAACCGACGTCCATTGATCTATGCAAAAAACTATCCAGAAGAATAAGGAATTTAAATATTTCAAATATGCATCCTACGCCATTGATGCTACTTTTCGGCAATCTAACTGTCCATCCGGAAGTGTTGAAGAAGGGAAAAAATATTCTAGTGAAAAGCAGAAGCTTTGCGGATTTAAAATTGAATTGTCTGTGCTATCGAGTAATTTGCCAATTGGATGCTCTAACAACTACCCCAGATGAGTAGCGGATGTTGATATTCTGCATTAAAATTTTGTACGTTTTCATGCAGTTGCTTTGAAAAAGGGAAATTCGTAGAGGAGTATTATGGACATTGGAAGTTTATCTGATGAAGGTTACTGGGCTGTGCTTTTGGAAAAAGGATATCAGGGAGCAAAGGAATTTTGCAAGGCTGTACATCCCATAAAGAAGCCAAAGAACGGGTTGCTTAGTTCGGATGGGGAAAGTGAAAATAGGAAATTTTCATTGGATCGGATTATTGTCGGAAAGTATTTCGGTCGCTTGTGCAATTTTTTTGGTCTCTTTTATATTTCAAATTTAGGTGGAACGAAAGAATGTATGACAAAAGTTTTAAGTTTTGCCTCGGAATGACAAACATGCGTGTAGCTTTGCATCCGCTCCGAAACATGGATGGAGAATTTCATGTGCGTTTTATGAACAGAGAGTATGCTACAGGGGAGTAAATTGGAAACAAGAGGAGATTGGCTATTCAGAAATGTCGCGAAAAGTGGCAGCGCCACTTGAACGTTCAATGTCGTGACGTTGCGAGCAATGACGAGACGCTAGATCCACGTTGTTGATTAGGAAGTACGTAGTTTGGAGTTTTACTGGTCTGTTTAGCGAACAACACTAGTACTACACTTTATGAGCAGTTTATGAGCAAATTAATGGTTTGCATTAAATGCCGTGCTGTGTGCTACCTGCGCTCTAACTCGATACCAACGCAAATGCAAGCTCTGGGCGCTTCAGTAGAGTAACTGCTTTGTATTCTTAATGTACTTAAAAAAATAGCGGAAACGGCCTAACTGCATGACGTAGATAATGTAGGAGAATGAGCGTGCATTTACACCAATAAAAAGAGAAAGTCCTTGGGCACGTGCCACGGCGGGTTTCACATGTGCCCGTGCAAGTTGAGATCTTACTGTAGCCAATTATATGCCTCTATTTTGGATTTCAACCAGTAGATCCACAGAGTCAGGACACTCCTTCTATTCCTGCTCTCTCCGGCCGCCAAGTAAGCACAACGTAAACGCAATATAAACAGAGACAAGGTTAATGCGCGGCGTCGTCACAATGTGTGGGAATGGCAGATACGTCACTTACTACGTCCTCCCTAACATGTTTGACAATCTGTTTTAACGATACTGATTTTCTCTACTGGGTCTTCTGGTTCCTTGACTGATGTCGTTCCTCGTTCTGTTGCTTTGAGCAACGAAACAAAACAATGCGTTGGATTAGCTCGACATAATACCAAAAAAAAGAACAATATAACATACATACGTCGTTATGGAAGAATCCTAAAAAAATACGCAAATGCGCATCACTGAAGGCACAGAAAGATTTGAAAACCTTTTTTTGTGTTGTGAAGTACTATGTAGATAGCATTGTGATTGAAAAAGCCAAAAAGCGTCACAGATTTCTTTGGAACATGTTTCATGACCAGATTCGGAATTCTGTAGCGATTAGATATGAACCACTTTGTTGAAAATGGTACCTTCTGCTTGTGTGGATTTTGGAACTTGTATTATTGGAAGGATGATCAAATGACTATCGAATTCATATGAGAGAAAGAACGAAGCATACCGAAAGAAGACTTGGGCCTTTTCAAGAAATGTTTTGCATGTAAACGCAATGTTGACGTAAAGATAATCAACTTCAAGTCTCATTGAAAATGTTCAGCAGGCATTGGGGTGTTTCAATAGGGAAAAAAGTATTCAATGCTACACAAAGAACCCAGCAATGGACAGTTGAGTTCGCAAAAATTCTTGTAATGTCTGTTGAGCGCAGGACTCTTAGTGGGTTTTCACTCTTGCCTCACTGGTGATGAAGCGCTACGTGCAGTGATGGCTGAGCGGAAGTAAATGCTACGCGTAAAAGGGTTTAAGTCACAAAGAGATTTTTTTACAGCTATAGTTGCTATTTGGATTCCCTTTTCATCATGTTCAATGCGGACCCCGGCTGTAGTCCGCAGAGAACCTATGTCTCTGGGTACAACCGGGCGTTATCTGCGAGTATTCGATGGATGTGGATAAAAATCCGGATTTTACGCATACTATTGGGGAAGGAGTTTTTTCAGACCGACATCATTACTGAAATAAAGTTCTTATGGTTCCGGTAAGAGCTTCATAGAGAAATCTTTCGTATGAGGAAGGACGATAAACAACGGCCGCGTAGGGAACGAAGGGTGGAGCGGAAAACTGGGAAGCAGACTGGAAAGAAAGCAGGATAGGATGTGAATACAGTCCAGCGAGAAAATGAAGATTGAGAAGGAAAGGTCGTAGATGTTTTGAACGATCCTTGTATAGAGAAGACTCTTACGCCGATGCAGTTGTCTACCCGCGATTCTGAGACATGAGCTATATAGAAAAAAAAGCGAGCAAAGCGTCTTCCTGAGCTGAGCCATAGCTCTGTTCAAAACAGTGGGATGTGTCTACCCTCAAGATTTGAATGAAGCGACAAGTGCAGTTTTCTGATTCTTTTCCGGTTGTAGCGGACATTTTTGAGCACATTGATTGAGAAATGTGTATCACAGCGCTCCGAGGTGGTGTACAAAGCGCATGATGAGAAACTTCGAACAGATTCTGGGGTAGGTAGAGTATCAGGTGTAGAAGAAGAGCGAAAAGGGATTCAGAATGGAGAAGGTTGTGAAGTAGAGATGGACAATGATGGACATTCACCAGCAAAAAAAATGAATTGGACACAGAATCAGGTAGACATAGAAGCTAGAGAAAGTTCGAAGGAGACCGCGGTGCCTTCCGAAATGAAGGCATTTACTTAACAACAGTCTGGAGAGAAGAAGGAGGCTTCGGAGAATGCTGGTCAATCTCACGTTCTGAATGGAAAGATGGCAGCCTGTTCTGATGCTGAGCTACACGAGAAGCTGGTGATGGAGCTATCACCAAGGAATATCTCTGAAGGAAGAATTACGAAGAACCGGTCATATCCCGAGGTTCAGGCAGACGTCCAGCAGAGATTTGAAAACAATGGAACGCATCCAGAGGTTCACGTGAAACTTCCGGACGGGGGTGAATGTAAACCAGAACTTTCAATGTCAAGCGATAGGCTTGTCTCAGCTTTCAAAGGTTGAAAAGAGGTCTTTGACTTCCCTGTACTGGTTTTCTAAATCGCCAAGACCTTTGGATACCTCTATGGTGTAAAATAATACTCAATGTTACAGACGAGGAAATCTATATCATGTGTGCTACTCACCGGAATGTTGCAGTTTCTGTGGCACAAGTGCCAGTGCCACTCCAATATTTGGGCAACGTTCTATCAGATGGTGAGATCTTGGGTAATTGAACAGGACTTGAT
This sequence comes from Gracilariopsis chorda, assembly GCA_003194525.1. NCBI lineage: Eukaryota > Rhodophyta > Florideophyceae > Gracilariales > Gracilariaceae > Gracilariopsis > Gracilariopsis chorda. Next base: position 425,004 of record NBIV01000003.1, on the reverse strand, counting down.
ACACACGCACACCCCTCAGCAATTTCCATGCCCCGATGATGTAGTGGAAAGGAGGTTGGAGGGCATTCGCTCCTCTTTAGCCTCCTTTCTACAAGAATGAGAAGGGCATATACGAAAAAGTGTGGAATGTGTACGTCCATCACGCATATTTCGAACAATATCCCCCTTTCCAGGGATCTTAGTTCAAGAAAAGATCTTCATGCTACCTCCTAGAGCATTCAAATGGAGCTTTACCTCAAAACGATGCAGACACAGGTAGCGAAGACGATATGGCCTACGACGACCACAGTGGTGTTGAGGACATTTATGCTTTTTATTGCGTGTTACATAGCACGAAAAGCCCTGAAACGGGAGGCGTATTTGATTGCCGTGCTTTGCGAAGGGAATTACACGAACCCAAACACGAGCTTTGGAAACACCAATCTTCGGTTTTACATGAAGGAGGTAGACTGGGATCCAATCTACTAAATACTCCGCGGCAAGCGCCTATCTCAAGGGAAGGTGTCAGAAAAAGTGGCATAAACGATGTAAAATGCTCGGATGGACTGCTGGATAACGCGGTTAACATGGACAGTGGCGTGAGAGGCGATTTTGGTATTAGTTCTTTTGACGCTAACGCCCTGGCTGCTTCTCCAAACTACTCAACACAATCAGTGGTTGCCAAATGCGAGGGTTCACCCCACAGCGCTGTGAGCAGCGAGTGAGGCTCAAGAATGAGTGAAAAGAATGAGAAACGTAACGCGAACGTAGCATAAGCGCAGCAGGTTGCCGATGAGCAGTCTGTTGAAGAAGGTGGTGCATTGCTCCTTGATCGATTTGTAGGTGAAAGGAAGTATTCTGTCATGCCTCTTCGAAGATTCTGATGGGGGTATCCTGAATAAAGAAGAATCAGAATCAAGAAGAAAGCATAGCATTGGAGAGAAGGAAAAAAGTGCTGGACAGAAGACAGTGGTGAAGAACTGGGAATGCAATACGTCCAGAACACGATACTGAATGAGAGAACTGAGGATCGTTTTGAAGCAGCTGGCTTAGCATGTCTGGAAACGTTTTCTCTAGATCCTTCAGGGGATACGTTTCTGAAGGAACTTCAATTTATCGCAGACTGCTTCGGGTACAGCCTATTAGTAAGGAATTCTACATACGTTGGAGAAAGAAAGAGATCTCCGGATATGACAAAGTCTCCGAAGGGTCGTGGTGCTGAACATTGGGAATAGAAGGGTCCTGAAGAACGAAATCTTGAAATGCAATCAATACAAGCACAAGATGAGGCCATACCTCTTTTCGATAAAGATTAAGACGGAGAATTCTGGGCAATAGGAGGATGGTGGAATGATCTACGTGCCTAGTCCAAATGATTGTAGACATGGACATGGCCCCGCCGGGAGTTTTGTTACTATACATCTCAAGCCACAAATGCGTTCTGAAGCGATACATATGACCAGCGATTTGCATACGGGTTGTAGATATACGATTCGATACCTAGAAAACAAGTACAGTGAAAAGATAAATCCAGTATTAGCGAGGAAGAGGTTGAGATATGATTTCTCTACAGGCAGTCCCCGCAATTGTGAATGTGTGAAGTTGTGTGATCTGATCTTTTCGTTGAGGAGGGAGGATGCAAAGAATAAAGAATTCTTTGCTGCGGATGATTCGAGTAGCATGAGCTCGCTTGTTGGTGGTTTTGTGAGTAGATGGTAGACTACCAGAAGTTCGGCATTGTACCGGGGTATCTATTGATTGTAAAACCAATGCCAATAGATAGGGCTTCACTCTGGTCACCATTATTAGAAGAGCCAATGATGTTCATGTGCTGATGTTTTTTCATGGGGTACATGTGCCCGGAGACAGAAGAGCACTTCGTACATATTATTTCCTACTTGAAGTCTATTTTTGCCGTCTCACCGGCGATGGTATTGATGGACCACCACACTGCGGGCATAAATGCAGCTGAGAAGGCGTTCAAGTTGTCCTAGATATCCCTCGAATAATGGCACCTGAACGAGAATCATCAGAAAAATGTGGCCAATTTGTGTAGAAAGATTGGTAGGAAAGATTGGATGCATGATATGGAGAAAACCTGTTCAACCTCAGGAAGTCATATACGTCGGAAAAGTTTTTCGAAAGGAGGAAAATGCTAGAATCTAAGTACTTTTATGCATTTGAAGATCGTCTCCCCGAGTGTTATAAGTACATATTTCACAATAAGCCGCATATTTTGGTTTCTTGCTTCCCAAATGCGGCTAAAACTACGCGCAATATGTTCCAAGGAGCTGGGTCACCGAATCTTCTAATTCTGCGCACAAGAAGATTATTATATCGAAGAAGATTCCCTTGTGAAAGGTTCCTTTGGAGGGTTGGCGTATATCTCAAGAACGAGCTGATAACCGGAGCTTATAGCTTATATAAACACTATCTTCTCAAAGTGGGAGATATTAGAAGACGAGAGAGCTTGAGAAAGTTCTAGCTCTAGAAGTTGTAGACAACTTGGAGGCTGAATACACGAATTACGCTTTGGCAAACTTCGTGGATTCGAGCTTTAATCCATCGAAGAAATACATTCTTTCAAGCACAGAGGTTGTGGAATATTCACAAATCTCATGGCCAGAAGCAATCAAAACTCTGGTACGTCGTTCAACCCCAACAAGTGGACCTGTAGCTGGGTTTAAGTTGAAATCGGGAAGACATCTGAGTCAGGGCTGGAATGCGTCGGTAGATGAAGACCGCTCATCATAAGAAACAGTTGTACAATTCTGAGAACGGTATACGGGGTCGGGGGATGACGTAAAGGCAGAGCTTAGTGGTGTGTGTGCCTGTGGGCAGCCGCGGTCCGTTGGCTTTGTTTGTCGTCACATGGTCTGATGTGCCGTTGTTTATCAGGAAGACTGTATGCCGTTCCCTGAGCTACGAAGCATACTAGGATTCTTTATATATGTCTGAAAGTGCTTTTCTCTGCATACTGGAGAAAAGAATCATCTGATTTTACAGTGCCCTTGACGGCGAAACTGAGTTCAGATACTTAATACTTCAACAAGAAAGAGAGCAATTCCCAACTATGCCATTTTGGTCGGTCGATGGAGAAAGATTTTATCCCTATTGACTCAGATATACTTAGAACCAGTAGAGAAGACTCGGAAGTAGATAGGTAAAATACTTATATGGAAGTAAAAACCCTCTACAATGCTTTACGTAGACACGCTACTGGAAATGGACGTACTGCGATGAGTGGAGTTCTACCTCTTTCGAAGGATGCCATAGCATTCATTCAGAAAAACGAACTGACCCAATTAAAAGCTAGATGTACATTTAAAACAAGCCTAGCTCCATTAACCGAACACGCGGAACAAACAGACAACACTGTCACTTTACTGCATCCATCTTCTTCTACAAAAGATTTCAGTTCTTCATAGATCCGTCCACTAAACAATGGACGTCAGAGTGAACAGCGGAGAAAGAAAAGCTCGTTGTGCAGCACAAGAAAGCAGGCGAGGACAAGCCCAAATTCTTCTCAGGAAGCATCTCAGAAGGACTGCCACACATCTTCGACATCATTGGAACCAGCTGTGGCACCTTCCACCTCCATACCCCAAGATGTGCAAAAACAAAGCACTTAAAATTATGTCAAAGTCTCTCGGACGAATCCACAAGCTGTAGCATTGAAGATGGGAGCGTGATTGCTTTCCTCCTTTCATATTCCCTTTCAGCTTTCTTTGTTCTTCATAAAGGCCTCGTTTCTTGTGCCGATCGCATTTTCCTTCACTATACTTCTTTCCTTAACTTCTATATATTGTGGGGCATCACAGAAAAATGCCCTTTGCATATTCCACATATCCGTCCAGGAATGCGTAAATAGTCTTCCTTACATCTGAGAACCACTAAACTGAAGCTCGCGTGAGAGTTTGCCATACAACTTCATCACTAAAGAGCCAACATATCTCCTAATAGACTCAATGATAGTATCAGCTGACCTCATGAACAAACGATTCAATCCCACTCGCAATATATGCCGCATCAAATCGTATCCGCAGTCTTACACTTGGACCTAAGACGGTTCTCCATGTTTTCAAAAGGTGCCTTGATTTCGATAAGCTCTTTCAGTTGACCTTCTAATGCATGTTAGGGCACAGGAAACGAAAGAATGTTCTAAGTCAACATATCTGAGAGCTTGCTTAACTCTCGCATACAATTCCAAAGGGACAAGTCAGTAGCTAAATCAATGTGTAGCGGCTTGGTAATCTTTCCTAACATTTTTTCTCTCTACATTTCATCTGGTACCGAAGCAGTTAGTCTTCCAGAGAACTGGGCAGAGTTATGTAAAGCTGCGTTGGCCAGTTGCTTCTGGTCTTCAATTTCTTAGATATCACGTCCCAAGTACGTCAACCTATAGTCTTCCCTATCACTCGAATCTAGCTTGCTAGTAGCGCCTGTAACGCCGATTCATCTTCCTAACAACCTAAAAGCGTGGATTGTAAATCTTCATACCAGAAAGGTTACGGACAAGATAGGAAAATCATTCGCAGAAGATAGTTCCTTCGACTGGTCAGTCTACAACACATGGAAACAATTCGATACTATTATCCTTGTGTATGATCTTTGAACTGAAATTCGCCATTTGTTATTCATAAACAAGGCCTTCGTAATTGCAAGCTTTGATTTCACTCGAATGACGTTGACATAGGCGTAGTCGCCTTTAGAGCTAGTGGATGCTGTGTTCCGCGAGATATAGGATGCGAAAATGTAGATTTCACCCATCTTCGAACAGCATTCTCTGCAGCTACACTTACATATCTGTCTGAAAGCACTTAAAACGAAACAAACCAAATCAAGACTCGTCTGGTCTCAGGAATCTAACAAAAAAGGTGATGTTTCAAATCAAAGGATCATAGAAGAGCCGCTGAAATGATAGGGCAGGACAAACTTGGCTCGTTTATCTCTTTAGAGTTCTGTTTAGTTGAGGTGGACTACACGTGCATCCAAATGCTGATATCATGATCATTGAAGTGCAACGCCCTCAGGGAGGGATTCTTGGTACTTGATCGTTTTCCCGATATTATCGGTTGTGTAGTGTGTATATGAACTACGCCCCACAATGGTGGGTATGGACACGTGGGACACGGTTTTGGGTCCATTGGCGGTTGGCCACAGTAGTGGATGTTGCCACCAAATGTGAAGTATTTTAGTTGATTTTATTTATTATTTTCACACCTATTTCTGGGAAGCTAGTACTTAGTGCGACGGCACGCTGCCGTCGCACCAGTAAACCTTCCCCAACAAGGGACCCCAACCTGGGGAATTGGCTCTAGTTGTTACCGCTTGCGCGCGTGCTCTACTCCTCCTTGGAGGGAAACGACGTAAACCACGGGACATCTAACCCCCTTGCACATCTAACGAGGCCCATCTTTGGGAGTATAATCATTCCAATAACATTGGTGTTTCGCCCTGTATAGGGAGTCTTGTCCCTGGCATTACCGTACTCGTTCGTCGCTCTCGCGACTCACCCTCGCCCACTCTTCCTCCTTTCCCTTCACCCTCCTCCTTTCCCCCTTTCAGGGGAGTACATACCCCTACCCGCGGCCCCTCCTGTGTGCACCCGCTCACACTTCCCCACTTACGTGGAAACATACCTCTACTGAGGATCACACCCCGCTCACGCGGATACCGATTCTTCGCCTTCACCTCCCTACGCAAGTCGCGACAGGTGTCTTTGGTCTTACAAACCGGCTTCGCCGTGACACCTCCGGGAGGGCTCTACCCAACTGGGTTCACCTCGTGAGAGGAAGATCCCGGACGTCTTTCGGTGTTTTTCCCCTTTGGGGCATTGCACCACAAAGTGGTCTCCCGACCTAGAATCGGTTTTTTGTTTTCCCTCTTACGAGGTTTATTTTCATTCACCGGAAGTTCCGTGATCGTTTCCCGTCGTAACGGTATTTTCTCATGTCGAGAAATCTCTCCGATGCGGAGCCAGTGGTTACGCGTAGTCGCTCCCGCGACAACGCAGACACTTCCGAAGTTCGGTTCGTACCCCGTATGCCTATACGGACAAGTTCCAGCCGTGCTGGTGCCGCTTCATTGCGGAATGATACCCCAGACCGGGAACCCCGGAACCTCCTTTTGCCCTCGTTATCACCCCCGCAGGGGAGCGCAGCATCGACTCCGGCTGTTGCCGCAGTGCCCCAGGCACCCCAGCCTGCTCCCACTGTCGCGGCTTCAAGCCCCCGTGGAACGGGCGATAACACCCCCCACGGGACTTCCCTGGAATCTCAGGTCCGCGCTCTCTGGACCGCCCATGACACCCTTGTAGGGGAACTAAAATCCCTCCAACAGGTGATCTTGGCAACCCCCGTAAAGAAGGTTGCCGAGGAACTCCGTATTTTACGGTCTGACGTCAACTCCGTGTTAGAGAGTTTGGGACAACCCGCCACCTTCATCGAAGGAGTTGAAGCCCGATTTGATCAGATTGGTTCCCGCTTGGAGACGCTGGAGCAGATCGTCCTCATGGACAAACCATCCCCGGAGGATCCAGTAAACGAGGCATCGCACAAAGACCAGCTTGCTGGGAAGAAGAAACGCCGTCATCGACGGAAACACCACCGAAAATATTCGGACTCCGATTCTTCGACATCGTCGGACTCATCCCGAAACCATTCGGTTAGCTCGAGCTCCTCGGATTCCGACTCGGAGGACGAGAAGCGAGGCTACTCCTCCCGCTCGAAGCGGTCATCGGCCACTGAAGGTTGGATCCGAACCCGCCAGAAGGGGAGAAGACACCCCGGTCTCCGGGAATTGAAACCGAGACACCCGGATTACCGGAAGCTTTTATCATACCGGTACTACCGCCTCAAATATTCTTCACTTGGACGTACGCCCCGTGGTACGGGAAAGGTGCGAGAATGCACTAAGCGAATGCAGCTCTCGCTCCGCAACCAGTATTTTACTGGAGAGGACCCAGTCCTGGTACTGGATTTCTTATCCCGCTTCGTAGCGGAGGCCCATATCCTCGGTATGAATGAGGGACAAGCCTATTTGGCTTTACCGTATTTCCTACGGGGAGTGGCGGAGGACCAATACAACTTTGTCAGAGGATCTCCTCGTGCCTCCGAGGGAGGGGTTACTTGCTGGCCGGAGGCTGTGCAGTATCTTCTGCGCTCCTACGCCACAAAAAACGCTATTCAGCAGGCCATCCTTGCTTTGCGAGATACACGCCAGCGTGCTGGAGAGACCGAGACCGAATACTCGGTGCGCCTTAACAAGGCTTTCCAAAGATGTGGTAACGTATACCCCGCTGGGGAGCGCAGTACCATGTTCATCGATGGTCTTGACCCGGCAATCCGGAGTTTAGTTACCCTTTATTGGGAAGAAAAGCGGAGGATCACCTATCTCAAGCTGGTCCAACACGCCCGAGTGGAAGGGGATGCACTTCGTGCAAGAACTCCGAACAATTGGTCTAAATCCGCCAAGGCGTTGTTGCTAGAAAGCGAAGCTTCCTCACTCCCGCTCACTGCGGATGGGAACCCTGGACAGGGATTTGATACCGTGAATTTAGTGCAGGGGGATGGTGTGTCGACACCCACCAGTGATTTGCCGTCAACGACGGAGATGAACCGTGATACGGGAACAGAAGATCCCGTTCTATACGGTGGTAACGGTCGGGTCCAACCCCAACGACTCCCGTTTTCAAACGGTCATTCCCGTTATCAACGGCCTGGATGGACTGACACCCGCCCTGCGGTTCGCTTCTTCGATACTTGGAATAATAATCCGCGTGTCGCGGTGTTGGCTCTCATTTGCCACCTTTGTTATGCCCATGGCCATACCTCGCCTCAGTGTATCTGCTCACTGAAGGATATGGCCAAGGTGGTGGCAAAGTAAGAGGCCCTCACCCCAGAGGAGAAACGTTCCGTCGCGACGGCTTCCTACCTCCGTGCTAAAACGGACTTTTCCCGTGCCTAACCACAGACCCCGCGTGCGCGGCAAGCTTCATACGCCCCGATTCGGGAAATCACGCAACCATCCGTTGCAACCCCCGCTTATGCGGATAGAAACCCCCGTCAACGGGATGAAGCACTCGTTGTCGAGGAAACCAACCCACCGCCGAAGGCGGAAAACTAACTGAGGGAGTCTCCCCATTGGGAGAGGCGTCCTCAGACAAGAGGCTGTTGGCGCCCGAGACGTCCTCGCCTCGCTCCTCGGTGAAAGTCCTCTCGAGGAAAGACACCGCTGACGCGGACTCTGCGCACCTCGTTGTGTTGCGTCGCCCGTGGATACGGAGTAAAAATCCCCGGATTCCCGGTAGAGTCTTGGTCTTGGCAAAGCCCAACTATAAGGTCTATGCCGACCTTGGCCTTGATCTCCAGTTTATGGTGAGGTTTCTCACCGTCCTGGATACAGGTGCAGGCCCCACATTTGTTGTGGAATCATTGTTACCCCCACTTGTGCGGTCTCGTATCCGCTCTGACGCGGTCCCCGACATTTCAGATGGGAACAACAATCCGTTACAAACGGTGGGCACAGTGGACCTAGTCGTGAGACTTGGTACCTCTGTGGTGAAGTTGGACTTCATCGTTTGCCGTTCATTGGCAGCACCAGTCATAATGGGATGTGATTACTGCGACAGATTTGTCGACACAATCAGGCCCCGCCTCAGGCGTGTAGAACATGAAAATGGATCGTCGGTTCCGATTTTTCGCTGCCCGCTAAAGCGGTTGTCTCGGAAACAAGGTCCGCTCCCTGCTGCGCAGGAACCATCGCCCGCGTCCCGCTAGTCTACCAAGCTCCGCGTCGCTGCCTCGGTTTCTATACCACCTGAGTCCCAAGTCTGGGTGCAGGTAAATTCCAGTCAACACGGTCTTCGGGTTATACAACCCATCGCCTCATTGTACGAGAAATCCCAGCTGGCGCTGGCTAATGGAATTGTCTCCATTTCCCCGAATGTTTCTTTCCGGATATTGGTTGCCAACCTTGGCAAATACCCCCAGTATCTGGTAAAACACCAAGTAATTGGGAGTGTAACCCCCCATCCTATGGGAATGCTGCCAACGAAGATGACAGCCGCCGATGCACTCGGAGTTACCACCTCTTCTGAGGAGTTCGCCCCGCCGTCCGAAGACGTCAAGTCTAAGGAGGGGGAGGAAACCGCTACTTCAGCGTCGAACACACCGAGTAACTCGGAATTGCGAACTACACCTGTTCCACAGGACAATGCTCCATCGAGCAACGACCGGACTGATCCGGAAAAGGCACTTGAACCGCTGGACTTCAGCCACGTGCCAGAGTCGCACCGCCACAAACTCCGTACAATGTTACGGGAATTCACCACAATTTGGGATGGCTCGCTTGGCGAGATTAATGCAACGGAACACCGGATCGATTTATTCCCCGGTGCGTGACCGGTTGCACAACCCCCTTACAGGGCAGGTCCGAAAGCTCGGGAAGAGGAGCAGTCCCAAGTGGACACGATGCTCCGCGCGGGGGTGATTGAGCCCGCTCAATCACCCTGGGCATCCCCAGTTGTACTGGATTTGAAGGCCGACGGAACCTGGAGGTTCTGTGTCGACTACCGCCGGCTCAATACCGTGACTGTTAGGGACACGTACCCTATCCCTCGTATGGATGAATGTATTGACTCCCTCGGAGACGCCACCGTGTTCACGGCTCTCGATGCCAATTGGGGATATTGGCAAGTCCCTGTCAGACAGGAGGATCGCGACAAAACCGCATTCACCTGCCACGCAGGAACGTACCGCTTCAAGCGGATGCCTTTGGGTTAACCAACGCCCCCGCCACCTTTCAGCGTGCAGTACATATTCTACTCAACCGCTTTAAGTGGCGGAGTTGTCTGGTCTACCTTGATAATATTATCATCTTCTCAAACTCGTTGGACGACCATCTCAATCACGTCCGAGACGTGCTGACCGTACTCCGCGATGCGGGAATTACCCTCAAGTTGAGGAAATGCGAGTTTTTCACAGATACTGTGAAGTATCTGGGTCACATTATCCGTCCTGGACGGTTAGCGATGGAGAAAGATCGAGTCATATCCCTTGTTGAGGCGAAAGAGCCCCGTATCAAACGGAACTGTGCTCCTTTTTGGGGCTGGTCAACGTCTATCGACGGTTTATCCCGAACTTTTTCGGATACTGCGGCGCCCCTGAACGCGTTGTTGCGAAAGAGGAACCCCCCAAAACTGGGAACATTTACGCCCGAGCAATCGGAAGCCTTTAACTCCTTGAAGAAGGCTGGGACATCAGCACCAATCCTACATCTCCAAAAACTTGGGTTGCCATACTCCGTAGATACGGACTCGAGCGACTACCAAGTCGGGTGTGCTCTTTTTCAAACAAACCCAGAGGGGGAACGACACCCAATTGGTTATTGGTCGCGCTCGGTCAATGTTCATGAGTGGAACTACTCCGTATCGGAGAAAGAGTGCCTCGCCGTCGTATGGGCGATGACCACTCTGCGCCCCTACCTTATGGGAGTTCACTTCACCGTGTACACGGATCATTCCTCATTGAGGTGGTTAATGAATATCTCCGACCTGTCGGGACGCCTCATGCGCTGGAGACTCCGCCTCGCTGAATATGACTTTCAAGTCATTTATAAAAAGGGCGCGCAGAACACCCAAGCCGACGCCCTGTCGCGTTTACCCACAAGTGGGGAAGCACACCCAACGGAAGATGATGAAGTCCCATGTTTCATGGCCATAGACCCGGATGATCCGGAATGTGCCGTCGAGGCTGGGCCAGAAAACTGGGACGAGGATGCTGACTTTGACGAACTACTCGCATCGCGAGATGAATCTGAGAAACCGTTACCGGGAAACTTTATACCGGTATCACCGGAAGAAATGATCCGAGAACAATTCGGCGACCCATTCTGTACGAGGGTTCGTGCCCGTATCAACGGTGGTGAAGATCTCTCTTTCGGGGTAAACGACAAAGGCTACCTCGTAAGGAAGGTCGAAGCCCGCCCACAGATTGTGGTACCTCATTCCCTGCAGTCGCGGGTGTTACATCTATCACACTACGCCCCCATTGGAGGTCACCCAGGTGGGAGGAAACTATACCTAACCCTGCGAAGGGATTTCTATTGGCCCGCCATGGCGGTGGATTGCTACGCAACCCTGCGTTTTTGTAGCGAATGCGCGAAGAATCCCGTGAAACTCCGCAAAAATGCGAAGAAGATGAAACTATTCCCCGCAAGGGCGCCGCTCGAGTATATCGCGGTCGATATTCTCGGACCACTACTCACCACGAAACGTGGAAACAAGTTTCTACTTGTCATTACCGACCGCTTTTCTAAGCTGGTACGGACTGTCCCTCTTCGGAGGATAACCGCTCTCACGGTGGCCCAGGCTCTGGTGACGCACTGGATTTTCGTCTACCGTCCCCCTGTGGAGGTGCTCTCCGATAACGGGAAACAGTTCGCGAGCCAGTTCTTCCAGGATGTTTGTCGCATCCTGGATGTCAAGAACTTGTTCACGACTACCTACCACCCCCCAGTGTAATGGGCAAGTTGAACGGTTTAACCGGATGTTACTCGCGGCGTTACGTCCTAAGATGCAGACCACCCAAAGAACTGGGACATGTACGCTGATGCGGTAACGTACGCGTACAACATGCAGATACACCTGATTGCCGGAGTTTCGCCATTCGAGTTGGTTCTATCTAGAACACCCCCGCCTGCGGCGCTGGAACCCCAAGCTACCTTGAACAATTTCCCATCAGTGGGTATCTACCAGCAGCAATGGAAGCAATGGCTTTCCAAGCTCGTCCCCGCTGCGCGGAAGTCTATGGCATGGACCCAAGCCGCTTACAAGCGGGATTTTGATGCTCACTTGCGAGGGAAACCGTCCCCGATTCGGGCGAATAACTACGTCTTCATCAGGAAGGAGTACTACAACCCGGAACGGGAGAAGCGCCATAAACTTTCGCCTTTGGCGGATGGACCATTCAAGGTCATCTCTGTAAACACCGACACTGTCGTGGTAGAGATGGGCGACACGCACGAACGGATTTCCCGTGATCGTGTTGTCCTTGCGCCTCCTCCCTCGTCAGAGGTAGTCCTGGACCCAGGCAACCCCGTTTCTACGGACTCTGCAACACCGGAATCATCCAGGAGTAATAGGCCTACGGTACTACCACACCCCAGCCGGGGACTCTCAGACCTACCGACCCTGTCAGACTCACCGGCTCAGCCGGGTAGTTCGGGCCTCTTAGCGCCCGTTCCTACCACGCCCGCCCCCTGGCGCGAATTTATACCCGCCAGGCGGGGAATGTTATCCCTTATCCCGCCGCTCCGTCTAAGGAGGGGGAGGAGAACACTCGTTTTCGAGGAACGCTATCGCCGTCGCAACGGGAAACACGGAACACTAATCCCCCGTTCTCGGGCAGTGCTGCGCAACAACAACCAGACACGCAGGCCCCGCAAAAGCGGCAATTATACCGTGCAACACGGGAGGTTGAAGCGCAACTACCGCACACCCCTGTCAGGGAAAAAGGCAGCCAAGTCGCAGTCGAAGCTTCAGGCCCTGGCGCGCAAGTGCCGGAAACGCCTCCCGTCATCGACGGAATCGAAGCCCCCGCTCCGGGGAATAATTTGCCCCAACTTCCGCAACGCTGCGGCGAAGAACCGAGGAACTCAGGAAGAACGCGTGCCATTGCACGCTCGAAACCGGTCGTACCGGACGCTGCCCCTCCTCATGGAGACGGTGCACCGCGCTTAGCGGCAAGGCCCCGGAAAAGGGTGTCATTGGCACCTGCCCGGCATCCCCCAAAGAGGAATTTTGACCAAAATACAGGTGTACCGGAATTAGCCCCACACAACCCGTCAGTAGCCTGGGACACCACGGCGTCGCCGGAACGTATGTTGCAGAGCCCTCGTGCACCTGGCAGGGAGGCAGAACGCTTACCAATCACCGTGTCGCACGGGACCCCGCAGGGAATGTCGCAAACGCCGTTCCCGCATACGCGGCAAAGACCCCGCAAGCTCGCAGTTCGCGAAGAAGACCGCACTCGCGGAGTTCAAGTCCCCCGCCGACTGGCGGTTCGCCCGGCCTACCGTGATGGCGGGAATAACGACGCCCCTCTGGCGAATAGCTTGGCGGGGAAAACCATGACGCAAAACACCCTCTTGGGGGATATCCTCCCGCACGAGCAGCAACCGCTACCACAGCGCACGGCAACGCCGGAGTTATCGCCGAAAACCCTGCTAAGGGACATTATACCGCACCGCGGGTAACCCTCACAAGGGAATACAACCACCACCCGGCACGGCCGGCAGGTCTACGAACGAGAGTTCGTAGTAGACCGACTTGTCGGACACACCTGGGACCAGGATGGTATTCTACAATACCGCGTCCGCTGGTACGGGTATGACCCCAGTAGGGATACATGGGAGCCAATTGAACACCTCCCACGATCGCAGGTCGTGCGATACCACCGTCAAACGGGAACTGCAGCCCCAGCCACGCTGGTTAATGCCCAAGTTGGGTAACGTTGCCGCACGAGCGGAGGGCAGTAAGAAAGGATAGCAAGGGAAAGTCCGTCCAGGACGGGGAATTCTAAATGGAAATCACCGTCCGAGACGGGAAAGGTTACCTAGTGGAGCAGCAAGCTCCATACTACACTACACTAACTGGCATAGCCAGGGAAGGAACACCAGGAAACTAGAAAAAAGGGGCTCACTCTTCGCCGTCGCCCGGGGCGTAACCACCAGCGAGGCGGTAGGCCAACGCGTCCGCCATAATGGTGACATCCCTCGATACCTCGGCAGCGCTCAGACCGGCACTCCGGAGAAAACGTGCGATGATCTCGTTTTCATTCGCCGTCACCCCGCTGGAGATAGAAGGTCCGGCACTCGCCGCCGAAGGGTCAGCAGCCGGCTCGGCCGGAGATACCCCCTCTGTGAAAGCTTCCGTGATAGCGCCGGTTTCTTCTACGTCCATCTCCCCGGGTTCTTCCGGTTCGTTATCGACCATTGGGTCATCCCCGCCATATGCGCGGTAGTAGTCGTCAGAATCGACGTACCCCACCGGGTGGTCTTCCGGCACATGCCGGGGCGCATCGCGAAGCTCGCGCGCCTCGTCGGAGGAAATTTCCCGGAACTCCCAGGGGTCGAAGTGGATAAAATCCCCCGCAAGGGCGGTGTTTCTACCCAGTCCCGGACCACCGGTGTTACCGCTGCCGCCATACAGACGACCGCTTTGCTCCAGCGGGACCTCACTCCAGCTAACGCTGTCGATGTACCCAAGTAATTGGAGAACCTCTTCATTGTTGGCCTGGCCCCCAAGGGGGATGCGAAGATCCAAATTGCGGATCGCTGCCCGCACACGTGGTGGGAGGAACCAGAGACGAAACCGGTCGTACGCCTCGTTTAGGATATAAGCCGCAACGCGGGCTGCCCACTCCGTAACCAGTACGGACCACAACCCCGACCGGGGATCCTGCATGAGCAGCGAACCGAGGTACATAAGTACCGGCGGGAGTTCTATGTAGCACCCCGGCATGCTTCATGGAAGCGCCACCACTCGGGGAGTGCTACATACCGACCTAGTCGGTGAGGCGGCGCAATCCGCTCTATCTCCACGTTCTGATACGGGATGAAATACCCGAATCTGGATCGCCAACGCCACTCATAGCGGATGAAGTTCTGGAGGAAGGTTGACCGGTATTCCTGGGAAAGATAGCGGAACTCCGCCCGAATAATCGGTCGCTCCCAACAAAGGGCTTCTTGCCGCGCTGCCGGGAAATTCCTCCAAGCGAGGGTCTCGAGGCGGAACAGGTTGTCGCCGTATCCAATCCCCCCGGGAGTGCGGAAGTAGCTAATGTCGAAGCCGAACTCCGGTGGGACCGGTACATCGAATGGAGCCCGGCTCTGCCGTTGGTATGCAATGCGCGTCAACGCGGTCTGCGCCGCAGCGACGATCTCGCCCGAATTCCTCCGGAGGTGGTGACAGGGAATCGCAATCCGGTAACGCCAATTCCACGATGTGGTGACTGCTATGGGCAGATCCCCCGGAAGGGTGTCTGAGCCATCCGAATAAGCGGTGACCAATCCCTCATTGGGGACAGCGACCGGGTGAAACCACGGGGCAAGGCGCAGGCGCGACGCGTGATTCCGATTCATCGGGTTGAGCCCCACCAGGGTGTTGTAGGTTGGCCAGTTGAACGCCGGAGTGGTTCCGGAGGACCCCACCGAAGGTGGTAGTGCGAAGGGATGGTCGGCTGTAGCAGCCATATTCCCCGGTTGTACCGGATGTCGATCGCCCTGAGGCAGGGGAGCTGACCGGAAACCGGTGGTGTATCGCCCGAGAGGCCTCGGAGGTTGGCTGTTGTTGTTAATGTTGTTGTCGTTGTTCATTTCTCCCTTTTCGAGGGTGGCTGTTGTTGTTGTTTGTGCGCTCGATGACTCTGGTGCAGAGGGATTTACCGGAGAACCGGAGACAGAGCACGCGCTTTTATCACCCATTTTCGTCTGGGAATCCTCCGCGTCCGCGGTCGTTTTCCGTCCTAGGGGGGATATGAGGTGCAACGCCCTCAGGGAGGGATTCTTGGTACCTGATCGTTTTCCCGATATTATCGGTTGTGTAGTGTGTATATGAACTACGCCCCACAATGGTGGGTACGGGCACGTGGGACACGGTTTTGGGTCCATTGGCGGTTGGCCACAGTAGTAGATGTTGCCACCAAATGTGAAGTATTTTAGTTGATTTTATTTATTATTTTCACACCTATTTCTGGGAAGCTAGTACTTAGTGCGACGGCACGCTGCCGTCGCACCAGTTAACCTTTCCCAACAAGGGACCCCAACCTGAGGAATTGGCTCTAGTTGTTACCGCTTGCGCGCGTGCTCTACTCCTCCTGGGAGGGAAACGACGTAAACCACGGGACATCTAACCCCCTTGCACATCTAAAGAGGCCCATCTTTGGGAGTGTAATCATTCCAATAACATTGGTGTTTCGCCCTGTATAGGGAGTCTTGTCCCTGGCATTACCGTACTCGTTTGTCGCTCTCGCGACTCACCCTCGCCCACTCTTCCTCCTTTCCCCTCACCCTCCTCCTTTCGCCCTTTCAGGGTAGTATATCCCCCTACCCGCGGCCCCCTTCTGTGTGCACCCGCTCACACTTCCTCACTTATGGGAAACATACCTTTACTGAGGATCACACCCCGCTCACGCGGATACCGATTCTTCGCCTACACCTCCCTGCGCAAGTCGCGACAGGTGTCTTTGGTCTTACAAACCGGCTTCGCCATGACACCTCCGGGAGGGTTCTACCCAACTGGGTTCACCTCGTGAGAGGAAGATCCCGGACTTCTTTTGGTGTTTTTCCCCTTTGGGGCAATGCACCACAATTATAAAAGAAATAAATGTTTGCGAATAAAAATGACGATTTTCAATGCCTAATTTTTCTTGGTTTCGCTCCAATTTGCACAACGATGGAGGCAAATAGGAATTACGACATTAACATGATGCTGACTGTGGGGCCGGAGAGAGCAGAGATAGAGCTAATGTCCTGACTATGGGGATCGACTGGTAAAAGTCTAGAATAGGGGCATATAATTGGCTACAGTAAGATCTCAACTGACACGGGCACATGTCCATCCTTCTGTGGCTCGTGCCCACTGGCTTTCTCTTTCTATTGGTCCAAATGCGCGCTGACTTGCCTACACTATCTACGTCGTGTAGTTTAGACCTTTCCCGAAAACGTTCTGAATCAGTTTTCAATCTACAACATTCTGTGTTCTGGCTGTGGACAAAGGCGGAATAAATCAAAATATTTACTAAAGTCCTCAGAAACGCCGAAATCATGGTTCTTGCTTGTCAAAAAGGTTGAACGTCTTCTTTTCTAAAGTCTATTAGCTCTTCTGCAGTCCCCACAGACCGTATTTGACACCATGAGGTGGTTAGACAAGACAAAAAACCTCTGTTTTGGCTACGTCAGGAACGAAAACCAACCACCATACAACTGCCAAGATAGTCACCCTTTGTCTCAATTTAAAAACACCGCACCCTAGATTAAGTCTTCCACATGAAAAGAAAGCGAAAATGTATGCATCTGGCGGCCTGATTTATTGGAAAACACAAACCAGTGTAGAACGAAGCATAAAGTGAAAGTGTTCTCAACTACTCTCACCTGTTGAATAACCCACTCACTATATACACTGTCATTGTTCATCTCTTTCCTTCCCATGTAACACAACTCGATAATATCTTCGAATACTAGCTGAAATGTAGCTGAGCTTACACGTATCAGAACCGCGTTTGTGGCTTATGAGAATGGCACGCGAGCATTTGAATCAGTACGCATAGCAAAAGTAACAAGGGTCACTTTGGTGTACCGGTATTAAACTTTCGAGCGCTTTCTCATATTTTTAGGACACTGAAGGCATCAACGCTATACGAATTTTATTGCAAAACAGTAAGGCTTGATCATTCACCATTACTCTGATCTAGGGTACTCAATGTTGAGCAGCGATATTCTTTATGGTGCAGAAATAATCATTTTTCATCTCCCTTCTGTCAGAAGACAGAAACAACCATTCACAAATGGTCACTGAGAGAAGAGGTGGTTAAAACTGTTTCGAAGATGCCACGAACACGCAGTGAGACTTGGCAGATTCAATATGCAGGAGGCAATCCACTTTGATCTAATCAATGTGAAGAAACTAAAAAAACATCATATGGCTAAAACAAATCACCAGCGACAACAATATTGATCCATCCCACATCTTCAACCTTGAAGAATGTGTAGAAATCCAAAAACGAGAGTTCAACGGCAAAATCAGGCGGAAAAATTGCAGCAGGAAATCGAAGGGTGGCTCGAGGGACAGCATCTTCAACGAGCGGTGTTCTTCAATAGCATACCCAGAGTCTCGATGATGCAGATTATATGCGCCAATGGAACTACATTGTCTCATATGTTCGTCATTCAAGGATGCAGAATTGCGCACCAGACGATAAAAGTAGCTGGAAAGGAAGTCCTGGAGACCCTGGTCGATTGTATACCAACCGCCGCGCCCTTGGGAACTCTAAGAGAGGTGGATAGCTTCGATACGTATAAAGTTGTGCGCTGGGCTGAAAAATTCGCCGAGCAGTCTACCCTTTTACGATAGACGACCGCAAAGCCCTTCTCATTTACGACAGGCACAGGTGTGTGGCAAACTACGGTAGTTGTTCGTCCAAGAAAAGTGAGATTTCCCATTTGGGTTCTGAGTACCCACGCAGAGCCGGCAAGGGCTACACTCCTCTCATTCAGAGAAAAAGTGCAGTGCGTGCGGCTTCTGCGAGCTCCGGCGGAGTGGTCTTGCGGTTGAGTAGGCGCGTAAGCATTATCGGCACATCTTCGAAAATGCGGTGCAGATGTTCCAAGGTGTCTTCTGCAACGTCGAGTCCTTTCCAACGTACTTGCACTTTCAGGCCAGTGTCCGTGCACACGAGTTTTATCACGCGTGCAACCGGCATTCCGGTTTCGGAAGCACTCACATGCGAAAAGATGGCGGCAGTGTCGAGCGAATTGTCGTGGTAGAACTTGAGCCGTGACCCATGAACTTCTTCTGTAGCCCTATTTTATAGAGCCTCCACTTGATAAACGTAATCCGAAAGCGTCTTGATCACCCGTCGCGGGCTGCGCCAGCGGAGTGCCAATTTCCCACCAGCATGGTACTCTTCCTGCGCAACCAAAACAAAATCGCCTTCAACAAAGTTGCACAGTGTACCATTTGAAGCCTGATTCTTGACGCCTCCCGGTTCTTCTGTAAGGGCTTTTGTACTAACGGGTTGAGCTCTGCGCAGGCCTTCTGAGGAGATTCAACGTTACTGCAACGTTCCAAGACAACGCCTGAAATTTCTACAATCTACTGTGTCGTGTTGCGAAGGAACGACGTTATCGGCGGGGTCGGTGCATGCCCAAGAAAGCCGTAACTGGAGCTATATTTCTGTGGTGCGGCGAAGGAACATTGTCAAGGATCCTCTGAATGAGAGGTAGGAGGTCGGTCCATTCTTTAAAGTCCATTTGAAACGCTGATGTGAGTGCGCGAAAAGCGCGAATGACTTCCCTCCCTAAACGTTCGACTGCGCCGTTGCTCCAAGGAGTGTAAGGCAGCGTAAAATGCTGCGGCACTCCAAGAGACTTAGAGAGCAATCGGATTGTCTCGTTGCGGAAATGAATGAGCTCCTCAGACATGAGCCCTTGTGGTACTGTAAAGGCTGCGCACCAATCGACAATAACTTGCGCTGCGTTCTCAGTGGCGGTGTTGGGGAAGGCGAAGAACCATTTATAGTCCGAGTGATCGTCGCGTAGCGTCAAGACATACTCTTTGCCGCTTCTGCTTGGCCCAAATTCAAGATAGTGGAACTGCAGGAGGTCAGTTGGAGCTGTGCCATGAACTGCCGGACCAAACGGTCTAGGGACCTTTTTGCCTCCAGTGGTCGATATACAATGGATGCAAGATTGCACGAAAGTGAAGACGTCTTTTTTCTGGGTTTTCCAGGCAAAGCGTTTACCCAAGGTCTTCGCGGTGGTCAAACGGCCTCGGTGTCCGGCTGATCCAGTGTGAGCGATAATGCAGAGTCGAAGCTGCAGAGAGTAGGAAGTTTCCGGGATCCATAGGGCACCGTCCTTGAATCTCCAGAGTTCTTCCTCTTGTTGGAGTCCTTCCCGGCGATGTTGTGCGTTTGAAAATTGCTCAGAACGGATTTCTTCGAGCTTGGGCCAGACAACGTTTGCTGCAGAGCTCGATGGGAGAGCTGGGACCTTGACCAGTCGCCAAACTGTTTGTAAAGCAGGCCAACGAGTGAGCATGTATGTCCAAACGTTGTCGATACCCTTGATGTGAATACAGATGTAGTTGTAAACGCTTATTTTGACAGCCCAACGTAGAGCCTTCCGAATTGACGGCTGGCTGAGGTCCGTCCGGGATGATGGAGAGCGGGTCAAAGATGAAAATGAGGTTGTTATGGTCTGTGTACAGATCGAAGCCAGAAGATGTTGCAACGAGCCAGTGCATTCTTTCAAGAGTGGCAAGAATGGCAAACGCCTTCTTCTCTATGACAGACCACCCCTGCTGCGTCGCGTTGAAAATGCCAGAGCAAAAAGCTAAAGGACTGTGCCGTTGCTCATTATGTGGCTTAGTGAGGTCGGAAAGTGGCACTGGCATGATGATGCGACCAAATATTGTCAGATGCCCGACCAAATATTGTCAGATGCATCCGTGTACACGACGAGTCTCTGTCTCTCGTCCTTGTGAGCAAGGGTGACGGTATGTGCGAGTTCTTCCTTCCATGCCTGAAAAGTCGTCGACTCCACTGCGGACCAACCAAGGGCGTCAAGATCTATCTGCGCGACTGCTGTCTTCGTACGTTTTCCCGCCTTCGAATACACCTTTCCCAGAAAATGATGTAGAGGTACGGTGAGGTTGGAGAAGTCTGGAATGCTCATCTTGACCCATTCTACTTCGCATAGGAGCTCCTGAAAATGTGTCCCGTTCACAGGGGGTTCCATGCGCAATAGTCCTTCTAACTGTCTTGAGTTGTACCTTACTCCGGCTGCCGAAATGATTCTGCCACACCACCTTATACACTTCGCAAATAGGATGCATTTCTTTGGGTGAAGGCGAGTGGAATATTCGTGGCAGACTTTGAAAAGCTTCCTTATTCCTTGTAGGAGCCCCTCGACAGTTTTAATATGGAGCAGAATGTCGTCGAGCCAATACAAAGGAGGTTTCGAAGGTCCTTTGGGAATATCTCAGCCAACACTGACTGAAGGTGGGTTGTCGCGTTTGTCGTTCCATGCAGGAATCGTGTTGGGGAAAAGATGCCGTCCGGGGTGATGAAAGACTGGAGTGCCTGAGAAGCTTTGTAAAGTGGGAATGGCCAGTAGCCATTGGAGAGGTCGAAAATGGCAAAGAATTCTGATTCAGCGAGCTTGAAAATCTCTTGTTCGATGTTGGGCAAGGGGTACTGGTGCTTGAAAATGAATTTGTTCACTGGGCGGAGGTCTACAGTGAACCGAAAGCGGGCTGGTCCTGGCGTTGGGAAGATGAGCGGGGCACTTGCGCACTGAGAAGTTGGGTTGGGTTATGCCATTCCTGTGCGGATGAGGTCCTCCACAAAGTTCTGGAGACATATGCGCTGGTGTCGAGAGTATTTTCTGAGGCGGAGACGGACAGGTTGGGCTTCTGGGACAAGCTCGATCTTCAGCGGTCTGATGTTGGCCGGAGGCCCGGCGGAGAGAGATACCCGGAAAGTATCCATGTGCTCCGTTGAGATGGCTTGAAGTTCGGTGAGGTGCGGGGCTGTCATGCCATTTTGGCGTGCGGTCTCGACCATGCCATTTATTGAGTTTTCGATTTCTTCGTGCTAGGCACTGTCCACATGGTCAAACAGCGAGGGGTCGGGAAATGGGTCTTCTTCCTGGCGTGTGGCATGATAATTCACCCTGGGGCAATCAGCAGGCAGCACAGATGTTGTATTGATGGATGGGGTTGGACCAGCGTCTTTGTGGAGCCTCGCGATCATCAAACGGCTGATATACCTTTTCTCAAAGTCGACTGTTGCGTTCCAAACTTCAGAGCAATCTGCTCCGTTCAGCGCAAAACGATTATTGTCCAGCAAAGTCTCAGTGTCTACGCGAAGGTGACGCAGAATTGGGCGACCGATGAGAAGTTCTTCGCACGCTAAGCCATTGTCTGCTACGAGATACGTGATATTGACGAGGGCGAGACTCCCTGATGGTGACTGCAAGACAGTACGTGGGGCTGTCCATGTGCGTAAAAATGCAAGGCTTTGGGGTGTGGAACCCGACTTCAGCGCGACAAACAGGTGTTTGGTCTCGATGGCTGCAATCTTCCCGATGCCCTTTAGCGTCTCTTTCTCCGCAAGGTGAGGAGATACAATGCTGTCGTCGCTTACATCATCATAGCGACCGGTGCCGTTTAAGAAGGTTCTGCCGTCAAAGAGAGTGATGATGCATGATGCGGGAGAACGAGGTGCTGTACGTGGTGTCATTCGGTTGACTGAGCCTTTGGCCAAGGTGTGTGTCTGACTGGCTTTGGCCTTGTTCTTTTGGCTACGTGTCGATTTTGACGGGCCGTCTGCCGCTTTCTGTGCCGCAAATGCGGCCTTCTACTCCTGCTTCTCTTCATCCGTCGCCAGATCGCAATCTTCCACCCAATGACGAGCGGCCTTCCTTTTGCACGGCGGATGAGGGCAATATGGTGGAGGCCTGTTGCGTGAACGCGATCTGCGCGGCTCGCTGCTGGCACTGCTCGCTTCGCCGCTGGTATTGTTCCTCTCAGATTGACGTTTCCATTCCTTGCGGGTGCGGGAGTTGGTGCTGCGAGGGGTTGGACCATTGTCAAGATCCTCAAACGATTGAGTGACTTTTACTGCATGTGCAAAGAATTCGTTAAAGTCCTTTTGCAACTACATGTGAAAAAAGTTTAGATTGGATTCGAGTTTTGCGAGCAGTGATTTTTGCTTGACTGCCAAGATGATGTGCTCAATAGCGATCTTGGGTCTCGATTTCGTTACCCATTGCAATCCGTGCTGTCTTAAGAGTGGAAAATATGATGCAAACAGAGTTTCCATGCGCATTGGCGCGGACGTCTCCATCATGTTCATTCTGAGTTCTCTGTCAACGATGGGGTTAAGATTCGGAAGAGAAATAGTATTCTTCTTGGTTTTGGAGCGCTCCTCTAGAGAGGTTGGCAACATTGCGTCCGTTACCATGTCCACGTCAGTCAGATTCGGAATCAATTTGAGTTTCACGATGGATTCCAGCCATTCTCAGTCCACGCAGTATGTAAGGTTGACTGGTCGGACGAGCTCGGTGGTTGTTGCGTCGATAATGCCAAGCTGAAGGGCGCGGGCGGTAGATTCCTTGCAATATTGATCGTATAGTGCGAGAAACTTTCTGGTTGACACGGAGTCGGTTTTTACCAAGCACGGGTGACTAACCGATGTAGGAACAAAACTAAGCTCTTAAAAAGCAATGTCAGGCTGCGTGCCATCTGTCTGGCTGCTGGGTTGTGGCGTCGGCTGTGGATCAGACATTTCGATCGAACGGGCAAGAAAAACGAAAAAACCGTTGTAGTGAAACCATTGATCACTGTGGCAAACTACGGTAGTTGTTCGTCCAAGAAAGGTGAGATTCGATGCCTCTGGTGTTACTCAGAGGCTGCTCTGTCGTGCCTTAAGACAGAGGAGCCAAAAGAACGCTGCCCGTAGCTACTGCTACCTACGGGGCCACCTACGCAGCGTTCGGGTGGAAGGAACCCTGTTTACCATTTGGGTACCGACTACCCACGCAGAGCCGGCAATGGCTACAAGGTGTCACATTTGGCCAGCTTCTCTCAAATTTCTTTACAGCCACGGTTTTACTTCCTATGTCCTCCCGGAGTACACTTCTGCGGCCACTCAACCTCTAGATATCAGTCTTTTCAGGCCATTTAGTATCCATTTGAACAAGCTCACAAGTGAGCTGTCGTCAAATGATGATGTAGAGTTCGATATCTTTGACTTTTTGGGGATCACGCGGCGAGCATATGAGCTGAATTTGACACCGCAAACAATAGGGGGATCATTTACAAAGGCCGGTATCTGGCGGCTGGATGCAAGCCGATTGTTGGGTATTCTTCGACCTGCTTCTTTAGATGAGCCAAGGAGGATGCTATCGCTGGCCGCGATCGTGAAACTATTTGAAGAAAAACGGCGGATAGTGTGGGATGGTTTGAACCTGCAGCCAGTAACTTTGTCTACCGGTTAGATAGATTCAAATAATGGTACCCAGTAGAAATCTAGAATCTGGTACTGGTATAGAAATGATATGTCATGAGGGCATGAAATAGCTAAAGAAGTAAAGAAATTTGATAGTTTAGAGATATGGTAATAGGAAATCTCGGTTATTATTCGATATGCACTAGATGTGTAGACGGTAAATCATTGAAAGTGGTTCAAGATGATTACGAAAGCTTCCGTATAATTCCGATATATTTTGAAATTTTCAGTATCTGTTGAAACTTATTTCAGAAATAGATCAAATATATATCGACATCCTGCGTGAGCATCGCAGAAATATAGTGTGGGATTCCAGAATATACCGAAAAGATATCTTATATATATATAACATTTATTTGTTCTGCAATAAACCTATCAGGTCCATATCAAACTCATATCTCATATTTCCGCTGGGGTACTTATGTTACCTCGGAATCCGCGATAGCTCTCGTACGAGAGAAGCAGCGACGAAGAGAAGCTGCAGCTTTAGCAGTAGCGGCTAAAGAGGCTGAGAAGGAAGCAAAAGCAATTGAAAAGCTAGAGAGAAGAGGAACAGCAAAATACCAGTTTTCAAAGTGGGCATTGGAACGCTGACACAAGTAGTACGACAATTGGGCCGATTTTCAAATGCCGCTCCCCATGGCTATTCATCGTGCTATTGCGAAGCAGAGAAATAGCGAGTGGTCCCTTCGTTGTCTAGGACGTCATCAGGTTTGCGCGGAAAAAGATTAAACTCTCAAATAGGTAGATGGTTTACGATGATTTACTGCACTTCTTGTTCAACGTACAGGAGCTGTAGTTAGTTTTTTAAGAGCTTGGATTTGTTTAGAAAATGATCCACAGATTTCGTAAGGATTATCGGTTCTCTTTAGGAGTTGGCGTGCAGTGTGCCAAAACCATTAGCTATTATGCAAAGTGCTTCGAAGTTGACGGTCTTCAACATTTCCCAAGATATGCTGCTTTTGCAGGTTTGTCCAATTTCATGGGGTGATTCCTTCACGTGTGCTCTAGTTCCAATGCTTCGAAAGTCTGATGGGGGCCCACAGAACATCTCTCAGTAGTCCACTTCTTTACATCACTCGAAAAAATCTACTCTGTAGTTCCATGGAAACATCTAGAACATTCTTTCCCTCGGATAGGCGGGAGCTGATTTGTTGACTGTTCCCCAATCCATCTCCTTTTAATACATATAACACATATTCAGAATCAAGTTTTGATGATTGGTAATGATGATACGCACCTCTACCATCAGGTGTGTTGGTTTTGTACTCTGCGCAGAGAGAAGAACCGACGAGGGCTCGCAGCTGTACAAGGCAGGCAAGAAAAACGGGCACAAGTCCTCATAACACTCTCTGATGTTGCCTCCGTCCTCCATGCGACTACGCCTTCGAAGTCAGGCTTTATTCTGCGCTCCAAGTCCGTACGAAGCCCCTCGTGGTCTGCTTCGTAAGCTGCATTGTGCTGTACCTGCTGGAAGCCACCTAGGGCTGCCTAGGCTGCGTGAGCAGTTCTATATCCAATTCAAACTAACTCAGTTTGAGATACTACATTGGGTAACGCTGGTTGCCCATTACGGGTGCACTACACCACGGAAACCTACCAAATTGCTCAGTACATCAACGAGGTGATGAATTTCTTAGGAGCTTGCGACTATGTTCATCATGTACGGAGCGTTCTGTCGCTTATTCATACAAAAAGCGATCAAGGTAACCAGCCGTTCGAATCCGCCAGATCACTTCAGCTTACTCTTCGAGACATGAAATCTTCCTTCTGCATGGTGTTGCCCTATTGTCAGTCCATTTTGGGTTCTCCAGTATTTGCATTTGCCCCTGTTCTTCGTCTACAAGCTCAAAACGTACCACCAGCCCGGTCCCGTCCCACAACAGTCTGGCTCCAAGAAACCCTACTGCAATTTCGACGGAGTTCTCTTAAGCCTATTCCTTATCCACTCCGCACAAGGGAACGGCAACGGTTTCGGGATACAATCCAGTTTTGCTCATCTTGTTCAGCGCTTATTATTCCCTTGCTACTTGCATTTGTTCTGGCTTAGGTGGCTAGTAATGGTAGTCGGTAAATATCCAACACGTGAATATTCGCTTCGGTCCGCAAGACAACTGCACCATATCGAAGTGCACCACCGCCAGAGACAGGCTCATTGTATTCTCCATCTATCTCTCGCAGAATAGTGTCTAGCTCACGACTTATTTCCAATAGCTTTAAAATGACATCTCCGGCTTCCATACACCATGAGAGTTGTTGGTACTTCAAAGAGTCAAGTGAGCTCCAATATTCAAGGTGAGGAATTTAGGAATCTTCCATTACAGAAGGAACATAAAAACGAGCAATTGAAACGTGGCCTTCTTCTGGAACGTATTCCGGATCCTTGCCGATGATCGCTTTCACGTACCAGACATTGTTTTCATGGAAAGGGACATTCCAAAGACATGACGAACGGACGGGAATAGTGGCAAATCGAAAGTCTGGAGTAATAATGATGCTTCTGTGATGAAATCAGCGCTTACAGCCAAGTCTTCTATATCAATTACCAATTCTACGCGCAGAACTGATCGGTCGATCTTATCATTATTACAAATTTGATTCTCTTCATGCTTCTCTTCTGGACCCCCCATGTTCTTGGCTTTATTGAACTCAAGGACCCAGGTTTCATCTCCCACAATTATCTGTTTACATCAGAAAGGCCATAAGGGGGTTTATTGCGCCTAAAAATCGTTGCATATCCTCGACGCTTTGCAATTGAGCTTTCGCTTGGGTTGTTGGCGGCGAATACTTAAAAATTGAGAAGGATAGCAAAAAAATATCAGAGCAGTTCTCTCTTTTGTTTTACAAGAACGTTTATAGGTAAACACTCGCATCTGTCATTTGATCTGGCGTGAATTGTAGCACCAAATTTCATAAGTTCTTCTGCAAATCGATAGAAGCGGCATACGGAGAGTAAGAGGTGAGCATTTAGTCAAACTTCGAGCCAATGGGATCCTGCTATGTCCATAGATGGCTGCAATACGACCCGCACACTTCTGAGACCCACTTCACCAGTATAGTGCATTTGCTTCATTGTCTTGGTCGATAAAAAGCACCGCTCAGTGCATACGTAACATGCATGGCTTTGAGCGAGCTAATGCTTTCTCGCAGATCCAATGATTATGGAATGCAATTGAACACGGCGAAGCTTGCAGATTTGCTTCTAATCCAGTTGTTGCCATTAAGTAATATCTACATGTTTCTTGCATTCGCTACCGTACTCTTTACTGAAACACACCACGCAATTTGTCACATATTCGACGTGGCGGCTCCCTGTTGGCCTCTTTCGCACATGCCCCTGTATGGAGTATTGTTCAATGAGTAGCGTTAGTGCAACTAGTAGTACGAACTCTGGGAGAGGATAGCTAGATAATTACTTTGCCGAGAGGCTTCTGTTCGAAGGCACGGCGCTGTAAGAACCCCGCTCGCGCCCGACCAATTCCAGAGAAGGAAGCGGAAGGGCAGGGGAATCTGAAGGATAAAGCATTACGTCTTAATCAGGAAATTTAGATAGTTCTGGGCCCGCAGAGCTCAGATCTATCAAAGAGACCACGCTTCACTTGGGATATTGTTGATGCACCGAGAATATTCGACAGCATTAGTTGACTCAGTCTACGCCAATTGGAAAACCAGCGTTACCCAATGTAGTATCGAATTGAATTACTTTGATTTTGATAGAGCATGCGGGGGCAACCTACGCAGTCGTAGGTGGCTTTCAGAAGGTACCGCACAGATCACCCTACGCAGCAGACTGCGAAAGGCTCTGTGCGGAACTGGAGTGCAGAAGAAAAGCCCGACATCCCAGACGAAATGGCCTTGGAGGAAAGGGGGGAACGTCAGACAGTCTTCTGAGGGCTTGTGCCCGTGTTCTTGCCGTTCTCGCATAGATGCGAGTCTCATTCATTTCCTCCGCGCGTCGTACGCGACCAACAGATATGAAGACAGTACCGTGGACCGACCGCAAGGGCAACCAGGAAATGTACGCAACAGCAGTCACTCAATGGAAATTGCTCCACCTTAAACTTGACGCTACAAACTCGAATAAGGTAGGAGAAGATCTGATGGGTATCATGCTGCAGTGCCAAGTCTATGGCAAGGCAAGAGATATTTGCAAGTCTATTCCTCAAGAGTTCATTATTCAAAAGACGGTGTCGACCCAATTGTAACCGTATTGTATACACTTGACCCGTTAGCCGTGGTCTCAGAAGTGTATCAGGATTTTCTTGCTCTACTCAACACTAAACGACGGCACATGCAAATCGCCTTCACGCGATGTGCCTGACTTCTCTACGATCCTGTCGCAGAGAAGCGAAATGAGTTGGCGATCGGGTCTCCTATGGAGGCTAACAACTTCAATACCACTCAAAAATACGAGTTCACAAAAAACACTGACGAAGATAAGTATTCTTCAACTTAACTGTCGAAGTCTTCTAGGATCAAGAAAACGCGCCGAGCTTGTAGCCACCGCTCACCAATACAAAACATACATTCTCTGCCTGCAAGAGACGCATCTTCGACCGCAAGACGATACGCCAACAATCCAAGGGTATGCTGTGATTGGAAGATGCGATCGGCTTCCGACGTACTCGAGTGCTGGAGGGAGAGGGGGCAGACTCATCACATACCAACGAAAAGTGTATAACGCAGACTTCATTGAAGCCAAAAATCTAGGATCAGGAATCGAAACAGTATCAGTCGCACAAAAGAATTTAAAGGGTTTTCTTCGAATCACATATGTGTATGTCCCACCGCAGCTAGCCGCAAATTCCCGTGCAGATCAAATTGAAGAAAGCCATATGATCATAGGAGACGGCAACGTATGCAGATCATGGTGTCCCGATAGAGTAGAAACGATAGGCATAGAACTAGAAAATTAGCTGGAGTCAACCGACAGATAAATCATGAACACAGAAAACATTGCTACGCGAACTGACCCCTCAACTGGAAGCCAGAGGGGAATAGACATCTCCGCAGTACCGAGCAAGTGGTTGCCATATGCAACATGGAATGCACAGGAAACTCCGTTTTCAGATCATCACGTTTTGCATCATCACATTGGAAACCAGCCTATACTCAGGACAGAGAAACGGGAGAAGGAATTGGAAATTGAAGTCTGTGGATTGGCCAGCGTACCAGGAGGATGTATAAAGACAACTCAGAAACAGTCAGACCAGTGTCACACTATCGATGCAGAACATGCGGCCTTCACGAACGATGTTCTCAAAGCAGCACTCAAAACTATCCCGAAAAACAACCGAGCCTGATCCAACCCATGATGGTCAGAAGAAACTTCTGAAGCGGTCACACAGATGCAAGAAGCCTGCAAAGAATACAGAATGAACCCTACAGATGAATCGAAGTCAAACCGGGATAGGATACGCCATGATACCGCCCGTGTAATAGACAAGCTGGAAAGAAATGCGTGGCGGGAACTCATGTACGATATGTCACCTACATCGTCAGATACGAAGCTATGGAAGACCGTCAAAGCCATGGACCAAGGCAAGAACTCAACTCAATCACTTTGCACCCCAGATGTAGAAGGGTGAACAGATAGGAGACGGGCAAAATGGTTTCTAAGGCACGAGATAAGGACAGGAACATCCGAAGACAATGGAACCGAAATTAGAAACCTGTACAGGACAATTCTCGACTCCTATCATCGACAGGCACAGAACGAGAGTTCAATTAACTTCAAGATGCAGCACTTGCAGGTTGCTCTAGCAGAGATGAATCCAAAGAAAACACCGGGCTTAGACGGTATCGAGATAGCATTACTTCAACATCTACCGGAAGTTGGAAAGCTAAGGCAGCTCCAGCTTATTAATAGGTCATTCAAGAACTCTGAGGTACCTGCAAAATGGCTAATGTCAATGTTGATACCCATTCCTAAGCCAGGACCAGACCGTAAGATCCAGCCGATATCTCTAACTTCCGTCATGACCCGTAGAGCGGAGAGAATGGTGTATAAATTTTCATGCAATGGCTACATCCACTCTTGGCGTACAGACAAACAGGATTTCGTATGCACAGGTCAACAGAGGAGCAGATAGAGACCTTATGTGAAGGAGTGACACACGGATGGAATATAGGGAGACATACCATGGCTATATTCTGCGACTTCTTAGCTGCGTACGACGGTGTCTCAAATCACGACCTCATGGTGAAACTGGGAAACATGCAATGTCCAAGGTTACTGTAGAGATGGATACGGGCATTCATCATGGACAGGAGGTGGTGGTGCTAGTGGAGCACAGCACTAAGCTCGGAACGTGTCGTGCCGCAAGGCCTGCCACAAGGGTGTACAGTATCCCCTTCGCTATGGATCGCATACAACGCACACTTGGACAAAGCAGTGTGCGAAGTAAATCGGTCACTAAGGATTAGTATGTTCGTGGACGACAGCGCAATATGGGTAACCGCGAACACCCTCACACGCTGTCAAACAGCACTGCAGGGGCAGTACACAAACTAGAAACTTATTGTGTCCACAATAACATCAAGATGAATGCAGCATAAACCGTTCTAGTCCCCTTTACATACAACAACTGGAAAAGCAATATCGAGCAACTTGCGGTTTCAGTGAACGGGACTTTGGTTACTCCATTCAACAGAGTGCGATTTCTTGGACTGCAGCTGGACAGTAGGTTGAAATTTAAGGTACACCTGAAGAAGGTGAGAAGCAAGTATTTGAGTATATGCACGATTTTGAGTAGACTAACAGGAACAACTTGGGGTGCAAATTCGCAAACGATATACATATTTAGACAAGGGTTCATCGAGCTCATAGCCATATACGGCGCCGGAGTGGCAATTCTGAATGCTTTCGACACACACATACGGAACCTCGAAAGAGCCCGTAATGTAGGATTGAGAATCCAAACAGGGTGTGTTAAATCCACACCAGTCGACCAACTTCGGGAATTCACCAAAGTGAAGTCACTCCCAGAGATAGCTGCTCTCAAAGCCGCAACACTATATAAGAAGGCCATGCGGCTTCCCGAGGATATACCGGTACAACAATCAACCTTAACACTCTCCAATACGCGAATCAGGAAAAAGAGGTCTACATTGAAAAGAGAAACAGAGAAGAAACTGGCAGAGCTCGCCTTTCTTCATCTGCCGCGCGCCTCGCTTTCAATCGATCTAGGACTCGCCTATATACAGAATGTGCAGTTCGATTATACTCCGTGTTCTAAAGAATATAACAAGGCAGTCCAACAGGAAGCAGCACAAGTATTGCTGGGCGCAGTACAGCCAGCAAAACGAGAAATATGGAGCGATGGCTTGGTAGGAGAGCCATCAGAACAAGCAGAAAACACGGAATCTCGAATTGCGGTAGAGTGGACAGATGAGTGGTTTACGGGCTGCGCTAGGAAGTTTTTCAGATCTATGACAGCACACCCTCAGTGCCAACAGTTTCATGAACGGCATCGCAGAATGCCAGACATGGTGGTATAATATGATGATGAATTTGTCATGGCCTACTCCTATCTGGATTCCCAGATCATACTAGATGCAAACGGGCATGAATTGGGATACCAGCGGCTTTTTCTGAAGAAAGTAGGAGCTACAGGCTACACTATCTCGTGGGACAAGAACTGTCCTAAACAAGATCATGCCATACTCCCGGCTGTAGTGGAAGTGTCCTTGTTCACAGCAAAAGTCACCGCTGCAAAACACGCCCTTAAAAAGGTTTTGCAAGGATGTGACGAAGGATGGAAAGGACGAATCAGATTGGCAACGGACTCCAAAAGTATGGTAGATGGATTGCAGAGCTCACTTCGAGAGCAACCCTCTTTTTTACAAACTGTTTCACGAATACTAAGTTCCATCACCGACAAAAGAGACTGTTTGGTTGATATCGTTTAGATATTCGGGCACTGCGGCCTTGCGCAGAATGAACGGGTGGGTAGCCTTGCAAAACAAGGGTTGAGTACTCCTTTGAAAGATCAAATCCGAGCACCGGTCTACTT
The DNA here is from genome assembly GCA_003194525.1 of Gracilariopsis chorda. Taxonomy (NCBI): domain Eukaryota; phylum Rhodophyta; class Florideophyceae; order Gracilariales; family Gracilariaceae; genus Gracilariopsis; species Gracilariopsis chorda. The sequence goes on along the minus strand of NBIV01000003.1, from coordinate 393,215 downwards.
TGAGGACGCCAAGGCACGAATAATGGCTTCCTCTAGAGCCAAGCCTCTGATCAATGATGTCCCAGAAGAACTACAAAACATCATATCGCCGCGGAAAGCCGAATTCACGCTGTCTCAGATCTATGTAGGACACACGCAGAAGCCTTACCTTGTTGCAAGCTACATAGAAGGGAAACCATCACAATGTGACTGTAACAGGCACGCTATCAACATCGCTGAACACTATGTGCTTTGTTGTCCTAAGTGGACAGATTCTAAGGGACGCGAGCTTCTTCTCGCAGCAGAGAGAAAAGGTAAGACTCTGGCGGAGATAGTCCGCCAGTGGCCACAGAAGTTGTTAGCCTTTCTTAGGAGAGAGAGGTTTTTCTCATAAAGGGAAAAAAACCCTATCAGTATGCCGTAATCAGACATATTGAACCCAAAAATAAAGAAGAACACTAAATGAGGACGAAACGAAAGTATGTGGAATTTTAAATCCCGTTTTCAAGCACAAGTTTCGCGACTAAGTGCACACAGATCCGAGGCTAAACTATAGGACGCACTTGTGGCATTTATCCTATTGGCAAACTCAGACGTCGATAACATCCAAAGAGTGTCTGTCCTGGCTAACTGTGCACCGCAAGGCACGAATCCTGGATACAGGGCATCGACTAGTGACTACTCGCAAAGCGTGTCGTTCAGCGCTATCGCCTCAGTTTTACGACAGTGTACAAGAACATCTGGAGATTCTCCATCGCCAGCGTTGACCAGCCACTCTTCGTATCTACAAAAGGTGCGTGCCCGTAACAGTTCTGTATCTCGCAGACAACCAAAAACACCGGAACAAATTGCGGCTCTGAAGAGGAAGACTAAATGCTGCAAATGCAAAAGGTATGGACATTGGTATCAGGATCATTAGGAACATGGCAGTCTCAAGCCTGGATGTTCAAGCTATGACAATCCTCCAGAGGAGGAAGAGAACAAGCGAAATGTACTATCATTCAACATGGTTTGCCTCGGCCGAAACCAAGACAAACTACACAGACCTCTATTCGACGATGGAGCGCGGTACAGCGGTATTGGAATGGAAGAACTGCAGCTCGTAAAGGTAGTATGCCCAGAGTGGGACGGTACGCTGCAGCCGATACACTACTGTGTCGCAGACCGACCACCCTGGCAGTATGATTCAGGGAACCACAGAAGCGAGCCAAGGCCTATTCTTGGATCTGTCACTCTAAACGCACGCTCAAGTGAAGGTCGCACTATCACAATCAGACATCTGGTAATTGAAGGATCCTCCCAATGGGTAGTGGGAAAGAATGTGACGAAGCATTGCAACATTCTACACATGGGACAGAACGTCCTTCAACTACCGCAAGCTGAGGGCGGGCAGAGAGACACAATGAATATCATTGACAGAGATATTCGTACACCTCCTTTACGTCTCACACAGCCAATTTGAGCACTTATAATGATATGGCACATTTCTGACCAACCGCATAGTTTGAAGATAAATGCGGGGAACGACCATGGGAGCAATTGCAAAAGATCGTTGACAAAGTTCATCATGACGTGTATGGTCATTCTACTTACTCGGATATCAAAGTAATCTTACAGAGGAACAACCTGTGTGTAACACAGACGTACCTGTAGGGCCACGGAGCTCAGTCGAAGACAGACTACAAGCTCTGTCTCCGACGTTAGTGTCCCGTAATGTAGTGTCAGGATCTTCTAGATGTATCGATTGTAGCCATTAGACTCTATTAAAGGAGATGAAGTCTGGCGTTCTCTGCTCAGAACCAGCCAGACCTTCCATCGTGCCGCCTCTCCAGTTTCAGTGTTACACTGTGGAGCAATTAGGTACACAAATACCTCCAGCAAAAGCTCGAAAAGTGCTCTGCGTGCACCACCACCGCAAAAACAGCCTCAACAAGAAATGTGTCTCTCAGTAGCATGAAAAGGGAGTTTAACCAAGTAGTGTGCATTGATCACTTATTTCTTGATAACAACTGTGTAGCACAAGTCATGGAAACTGCATCAAGATATTCTACAGGAGCTCTGGTCGAGGATACCTCAATGAAAAACGCCATCTTGGCATTCGACACGACATGGATCTCAGCATTCTGGCTGCCGGAATCCGTGCTCTTGGACCCGGCGTTTGACAATACGATATTCCGAGATTATTTTACCGATATGGGAATTCATGTTTGTCTCATCCCTCCACGCAGTCAGAACAAGAATGTGCAGGAATCGAAGCACCGAGTTCTTCGTGATATTTTTCTACGGCTGAACTCGGACACTACTATGAAATCAGAATGCTCTGCAGCCTTATTGGTACAGCAGACGATAAGGGTTTCAAATAATTTGTATGGTAGCCACGTCATGTCAGCGCACGAGCTCGCAAAGGGGTATACACGACCGATAGAGCGAGGAAGCACACCAAAACCACTTCCCCAAGATTTGCTTCAGGCTCATCACAAGATTCTAGCAAAGCGCAAACTTACGCTCATTTTGCGTTCTAAGGCCGTGAAAGAATTCCCAGTGGCTATTGGAGACAGCGTTCAAATCTTAGTCAAGCAGCAGAACGAGAGGAGATGGAAATTGACACAGCCGAGAACCATTCTCTCCTCCGATTTGGACAGCAGAACAGTAATGGTACCAAAAAAAGGGCGAAGGGTGAAGGCAGCCATGAAAGATGTCAGACCCGCAATAATCGAGAATGAGCTAGCTGCTACTGTGCAAGATGCAATCGATGATCTTGACAGAAGCTTAGCAGAAGTTAGGGAAAATATCACACAGGAACATGACAGTGAGACACAGACAATGTAATATAGTATTACGTGACGACTCCTTATAGTATTACCTAGCACCCGTTCATTTCAAATTCATATCGCTCAATAGAATTCAAATACCAAAACCCTTCCTGTAAGAGGAACGGCTTTTGGTATCAAGATGATGAGAAGCAGAGCTTCCATCGTTGCACTGTGTAAACGTGAAGTTCAATTGTCGATATTGCTCCTCTCTTACAGACAACCCCCAAACCGAGAAAAACGAGCTCTGATGCAGACTTTGGCAGCACAGGACGCGAGGAGACTATGAACGTGGACCAGCAGAGAACCAAAGATGCAGCGACCAAATCGGCGTCTACTGGCCATTGGATGATACGTACTATGAAGGTACAATATCAAAGCACCATTCGCGAACAGACAACTACAGCATACAATACACAGACGGACAGAGAGAAAACCTTCGTCTCCAAGATCAAACGTGGAAAATTTTGGACGAAGATGATACTCAACGAGGTACTGCAGAAACCAACCAGTTAAAGTACGATGAAAGCAAAGGAAGTGCAGCTGTCACCGGGACAGGAACTTCAGAGCGCTGAGAAGGAAACCATCCGTATCTATTACCAAGCTTTTGGGTCATCAGAATTCATGTTACACGAAGCTCAGGTAATGCCACCATTTGTTACGCAGAACCCATACGACCGTGAAGAAAAGGCATTCAAGCGCATTGCTCGCGAAATACCCATTGACTATATTCCGGAAGGTGCAAATGTCATCACTAGTCATGTGTTCCACAAGGTGAAAAATGTGACGATGAAACACTATCCATGAAAGCAAGAATTGCTGTTCACGGCTACAAGGATAAGGAGAAAGATTCTTTACGAACCGAATCAGCAACCTACCCTCCAGTCGGCATTCGCATATTGCTCTCTATATCGGTGATTCTAAAATGGACTCTGGCCAAAATTGATTTCAAAAGCGCCTTCCTGCAATCTCCTGCAGCGCGAGATGTCTGCGTCATACCCCCCCGCGAGTGCCAAACACGGACTAGGATGTACTGCCTCCTATTAGCCGCAGCCTAGGGATTGGTCAATGCTGGAGCTAGATGGCAAGAAATCAGTGATACATGTTTGAGACATATTGGGTTCACATAACTCGTGTATATACCTCAACTGTTCTATACGAAGATGAATGGGAAGCTGGCAGTTTGGGCGGTGAAAGTGGTTGACGACGTTTTATTCGCAGGTGAAAGAGAACGTCTGTCGGCCGTAATCAAAAGAATGAAAGAACAGTACAAACTTGGAGCAATTGTATTTGGACCGGGCATAATACTGTTTTACGGCCTAGAAGTATTGCAGCGTGAAGATCACAGCATTACGATAACTGGAGATCAGAAGCTACATGGCTTTGCGGTGCCCATCGTCGATCGATTGTGACGCAAAGAACAGGACCAACCAGTGACTACTATTGAGCTCAAAAGCTTTAGGTCACTCAATAGCTCCATCAGATGGCTTGGAATAGCAGCATCATCTTTTTGTGCACTTGTTGCGAGTCTGCTGCAGCAGCAAGGACGTCTACCGACTGTGAAAGACTTGTTTACGCAATTGAACGTACTGAAGGGTTTAAAGCAGCGCTTCACGTGTGTTACCTATACTAGACCAGACAAGGCCAAGGATTGCAGGCCTTCCTTATTAGTTTTTGTGGATGCAAGTCGGACTACTGACCATGAAGAACTGGGATACGTAGCTGGATTATTGCTTGGCTACCTAGAAGAAGGTACTGAGTTTCACAGTTGCATGGGGTTCACATAAATCACGTCGCCCTGTCAGATCTATTGAATCTGCCGAGATTTTGGCCGCAGGAGGGGCTATCGACGAAGGAAAGCTTTTAGCTCAGGCTTACCAGAAAATGCTAGGGATTGAAGTTCAGGTGTGGATAGTAGTCGACTTACTTAAAGGATTTGTATCGAACCCTTTCTACCTGCTGTAACGCTGCTGATCGATTAATCCGTTGCGATATTAGTGTCATACGCTACGATTTCGGGACTAAGAAAATCGATCGAATGATATGGCTACCTGAAACGTGCAGTTTTGCAGATCCGTTGACTATGTTTGATAGTCCTATGGCAAGCACACTTGAGCTGATGTTACACGATGGAAAAGTGTCAATATACCTGTCTAAGGCTCTACCTACTAGCTCTTGCAGAGCAACTGGATAACAAGACTACGAAGAGGAAGTGGTATGGAAGGCAAATGAACACGGCGAAGCTTGCGGAGTTGCGTGTGTAATCCAGTTGTTGCCTTTAAGTAATATCTACGTGGTTCATGCATTCGGTACCGTACTTTCCACTAAAACACACCACGAAATTTGTCACACATTCGACGTGGCGGCTCCCTGTTGGCCTTTTTTGCACATGCCCCTGTGTGGAGTTTTGTTCAATGAGTAGCATTAGTGCAACTAGTAGTACGAACTCTGGGAGAGGATAGCTAGATAATTACTTTGCCGAGAGGCTTCTGTTCGAAGGGCACGGCGCTATAAGAACCCCGCTCGCGCCCGACCAGGGCCAGAGAAGGAAGCGAAAGAGCAGGGGACTCCGAAGGATAAAGCAATTACGTCTTGATCAGGAAATTTACATAATGATGCCACTTTGGGCATCTTCTGAAGCGCTCCTTTAGCTTTCACTCAGCCTAGACTTTCATCTTGCCACACTTTGTCACTTTGCCCAACTATCAGTAGTATTTCCTACAGGTGAGCCCATGATCAGGATCATATTTCTCTTTGGTGAGACTACTGAAGTGTTTGACAGAGATCGCCTGAATAAAAGGTACGAAGCCGTAGCTAGTGATCGCAACGCGTTTCTGGCAGTTCTATATTTCTTTCAAGACAATTCTGTTTTCAGCCAATCAGTGAGACGCTTAATTCAGTTGGAAACAAGATTTATTTGATCTTCAGCCACTCCACCGAAGCACGTTGTGCCACCCGCACTATCCATCTCGAAGAGACTGTACAACACAACCGGTTGTAGGGCTGAAACACCCTTTTTATACCAACCCATGTTGTGTGTGAGAAACGACGCCGCAACAACGTGGAAGCCATTCATCTGCTGTAAGATAGATCTATCTATGTGGGCATTACGCGCGTCAGTCAACAATTCCGCAGATCCTCGGACAAGAGATATTCCAATCGTAGAGACTAGAATCGACGAGGCCAACTTGACCTTTTTTGTAACCTCCATAAATAATTTCGTTTGCCTCTTGGTTGTTATCTTTGTCTACTGAAGTCCTGTAATCCTGAGCTACAACTTGGGATTCCACCTCACTTATGAGCGCCGTTACAAAGCCCTAGGACGTCGACCCTTCTTCTCACAGAATTCATTATGATAGTTAAATGTATGATCCTGATCCGGAGCTCAGAGTTGCATACGATCTTGGTCCCGCATAGCCCCAGCACAGTACGAAAAAAAAAGGTGAACAATAAGTGTGCTGAAGTAATAATATGCTGTGGTTTTCGAGTATTTTGCGACAACATGGCCGGTACGAGATAGCTATGCAGGAGGGAGTTGAGGGCACGGTTACACATGCCCGGGTAGTTTTTTGCTTAATTGCCCAGGGCGCTGGAAGGCATTACGTCGTACACGTAGACTATAGTATTCCTTGTGTGACACGTAGTGCGTATTAGCGTATTTGGGCCGCTATCTGTGAAAGATACGAGCCTCTATTTGCGGCGTGTCAAAATCTTGGAAACGTCCCGAGTCGTCGAAGAAGCAGCCAATAGCGTGGAAGCGCACCAAGGGCTCAACACGAACAACGACTGCGGGTGCTATCGTGCGCGCCCGCGCGCGCCCGCGCGCAGCGTGAGCGATGAGGCTGCAGCACTTGTGCGCGCAGCGCCGCCTCGCGTAGGCGGCGTGCTCACGTCAATTTCGTCGCATGGCTTGGCGCAGAAAGTGGGTGAATGAAAGGCGCAGTGGCGCCGACATCGCGGCGAAGTTGCGTGCGCGAGAGGAGGTTGTCGACCAGCGCCGAGTACTTGTGCTGAGAGTGTGTTTGCTGTTTGCAAATGTGAACGTTCAGACGTTGCGCTGCTTGTGCAGAACAGCCTCCAGAACGGAGGCAGCCGCGGATCACTGCATGACGTAATGACTGAACCTAGAGGGAGAGCGGGGGATCAGGGGATTAGAGCAATCACGTCGCAAGCTACTAGCTAGAGAGAGTAGTGTCTCTAGACAGAGTGCAGGGTATGAATTTGGCGCAAATGGGAGATGTTTTTAAGATATAAAAATGCTCCCCATTCGCCAGTGTTGAGATATTTGTGAAACCCTGACACGATATCTTCAGATCATTCAGATCTCTTCATCCTCACATTAATTTCCAATCTGCCCTACTCCGTCGCCTAGTTGTTGGCGCTCAAATCGGGTCTCCCAAAGCCAGTCACGCACGCACTGGGTGGGTGGCTGGTCTCGTTGACCATCCCTGCTCTTAAAACCAAGTCAAAGTCTTCCTTCCTTCAAACTCCGATGCGAGCAAGTCATCCGTCCATTCTCACCGACTCCCTCACCGTCCACGGCGCATCCCTCACAATGTTGGCCTTCATTCCCACGTCCTCTCTTCCCGCGTTCAAACCGAAGCCGTTGTTCCAAATCGCTAGCAACCCACGCGCCGCTACTTCAAACTTTGTCAAAATGTCCGCCGCCCCCATTTCGCGCCGCTCCTTCACACTGGCCGCTCTGTCCACCATTTCCGTCTCACTGCTTCCGAAAACATCTCAAGCCGCAACCACTCTTCCCGCCACATCCTCTCCGCCCGCAACGCGCGAGGCGCAAGCACAGTCTCTCCGCAGAGCTGTGCGTGCGGCAATCAGCGCTGATCCTACTATGGCAGCCACACTGCTCCGTCTCGCCTTCCACGACTCGTTCACCTTCGACCTGGTGTCCGGCAAAGGGGGTGCCAACGGTTCTATTCGTTTGGAGACCAATCGTGGCGAGAATTTTGGGCTGCAACGCGCCGTCGACGTGCTGCGTCCCATACAGGCGTCTATAGGGCTAGGTTGGGGAGACGTGGTGGCTGTGGCAGGCGCCGAGGCAGTGGAAGCCACCGGTGGCCCGCACATTGACGTTCGTCTCGGAAGAGATCAGGCTGAAGTCGAGGATCCACGCGGCGCACTTCCGGTGCTTTCTGAGACTGTGGATGAACTTCGCGCCCGATTCGTACCGAGGGGATTCGATGATGCGGATCTTGTGGCGCTTTCCGGCGCGCATACGTTGGGGAAGGTTGGTGGCGGAGGACCGTTTGTCGCAGAACCGAATCGATTTAAGAACGAGTACGTGTCTGTCGCGCGCCCTCCCAGCGGATGCTTCTGACTGTAGCTTTACAACTGACGACGACATTTGACTGCTTTCTGTTCCCTGTGTGTTTTCGTGCAGCTACTTCAAAAACTTACTGTGGTACCAGGATAGACGTGAGCGGAATCTGCCCACCACGACTGGGCCACCGGACCGGCCTAACTTCCAGCTGCCTAGTGACATGCACCTGCTGGACGACCCAAAAACACTTGCTCTGGTGCGAAAGTTTGGGGCTGATGAGGCGGCGTTCTTCGCGCAATTTGCCGCGTCTTACAAGAAGATGGTCAGTGTTGGTACCCCGTTCGCATCGCGCTGATAGCTGAAACTTTGCGTGTTCAGGCGCTCAGACAAAGCTCGACGATTGATAGAAGTGCAACGGAACCGATCATAACTTCATCGCCGACCATCCAGGCATTGGTTGGTGAAGGGCGCCAAACATCTCATCGTTGATCCGATTTTCGCCAGGGAGCACATCATCCACGTGGCGCGTACGTTTTGAATCTTCAAACTAAAAAATATTTTTACCAATTCGCAAGACGGCGTCATCTGAGCCTCACGTGCGGCGCGCTCGCCGTCAACGACGCGGCGTTTGTGTCGTGCGGGCCCTGCCACCGACGGCTCCGGCATTTTCGCAACCGCCTCGCCGCCATCGCGTCGAGCCACCATCAATGAACGTCACCTTTTTGGGAGCGGAGAGAACAAAATTCGCATTTCACAAGTGACAAGTACGGCACAGCGACAGAGCTCTCCCCACTACAGGGTGTTTAGAGGTAAAACCGTGGTGGCTTCTGGCTATACTGAGGGATTTGTCCCCGAGAAATTGGTTACCAAAGGGTCAAAGTAGTGCACAGATCCGTGTTTTTGGTGTTCCAGGTCGGTCACGGAGAATCTAAAGTAAAAAAGAAACAAATTGGGAACAAAACAAAGAAAAGGTATAACCCAGTACGTTGTGCGAAAAGATAAAAAAGACCCGGTGGTGGAGGGTGTCGCTAATTAAACCAGCACTGTAAAACTCAATAATAACTCAAACGACTACTCATTACCAAAATAAGCTAATAAGGTAAAACAATGAACAATGAGGAAACCCGCAAGATAAAACAAATCAATAGTTAGTTTTTACTTTGCAGCTGGGTATAACGAAACCAAACATGGTAAAACCACAAGATAGAGCGGGAACTTTTGCGCAGGAGATATAGTCAGAGCTAATTCATGGCCTAACTTTACTTTATAGCAAAACGGCAAGGCCATTCTTTCCTAAATACTAGTTGTCACAATAGAACTAGGCATACTACTACTGTAGAGTGCAACATGGGTGGGCCACACGTTTGTGGTCACTGAGCGGTAGGGCTGGCAAGGGCACAATACGACACGTGTGAATCATTCCCACGACCAATAAAACCCGTATGATGATAACGCGTCCATCTATTACATATATCATAAAAATCCCTCACAAAGGTTCCAGGAATACCAAAATGTAATTTGTATCAAATGTCACCCAAAATGTTTTAAGGTACCACTCATAACCAAGGTAGGCAGATGCCACTTCGATACTGAATCATACAGGTTTTACTTCGCCCACAAGGTATGCGCATATGTATCGCTCTACAGAAATCACGTCACATCCGGAGTTTCTGATCAGAAGCTGGGATTCTGGCTTCCAGTGACCACCGAAATATGTCTTTGGTCACCCGCTGTTTTAAGAAATTTCGATGAAGTCTATTTGGGATTGGGGTTGTTGTTCTCCGTTTAATTTTCATATTTTATTTGCATGTTGAGTTACTTTGGTCCTTTCGTTTTTAATTTTGGCGTTTTCCGTTTATCGTTTTTATATCTATGGGGCTTTCAGCTACGAAAAGACGCTTACTATCCTACTATATCGCTACATTTGGCTTGCCTCCCTCCGTCAGGTTCTACCGATGGCGTCAACATGGGACTCTCGAGGAGAAAGTTCCTCTGAGTCTAGCCCTATATTTACTTCTTTTGCTCGATAGAATGTTGATGTTGTGACGTCTTTCTTTTAATTAAAGGATGGTACTATGAGAGGAAAGACCGAAGAAAATATGTCGCATGAGCTTCTCGGCTTTTTAGACAAGAGAGGCTTCGAGTTTTGTAGTGCAACGCCCTCAGGAAGGGATTCTTGGTACTTGAACGCTTTCCCGATGTTATCGGTTGTGTAGTGTGTATATGAACTACGCCACACTATGGTGGATATGGACACGTGGGACACGGTTTTGGGTCAATTGGCGGTTGGCCACAGTAGTGGATGTTGCCACGGAATGTGGAGTATTTTAGTTAATATTATTTATTATTTTCACACCCATTTCTGGGAAGCTAATACTTAGTGCGACGGCGCACTGCCGTCACACCAGTAAATCTTCCCCAACAAGGGACCCCAACCTGGGGAATTGGCTCTAGTTGTTGCCGCTTGCGCGCGTACTCTACTCCTCCTTGGAGGGAAACGCCGTAAACCACGGGACATCTAACCCCCTTGCACATCTAAAGAAGCCCATCCTTGGGAGTATAATTGTTCCAATCATATTAGTGTTTCGCCCTGTATAGGGAGTCCTGTCCACCGGCATTGCCGTATCTGCCCGTCGCTCTCGCGACTCACATCGTCCTCTCTTCCTCCTCTTCGCCCTTCCTTTTCCCCCTTTTTAGGGTAGCACCTCCCACTATCCGCGGCCCTCGTGTGCGCCTCCGCTCACACTTCCCCACTTACGTGGAAACATACCTCTACTGAGGATCACACCCCGCTCACGCGGATACCGATTCTTCGCCTTCACCTCCCTGCGCGAGTCGCGACAGGTGTCCCTGGTCTTACAAACCGGCTTCGCCGTGACACCTCTGGGAGGGCTCTACCCAACTGGGTTCACCTCGTGAGAGGAAGATCCCGAACGTCTTTCGGTGTTTTTCCCCTTTGGGGCATTGCACCACAAAGTCTTCTAGGTCGGGATACCACATTGCACCACAACGTCTTCTAGGTCGGGAGACCACTTTGTGGTGCAATGCCCCAAAGGGGAAAAACACCGAAAGACGTTCGGGATCTTCCTCTCACGAGGTGAACCCAGTTGGGTAGAGCCCTCCCAGAGGTGTCACGGCGAAGCCGGTTTGTAAGACCAGGGACACCTGTCGCGACTCGCGCAGGGAGGTGAAGGCGAAGAATCGGTATCCGCGTGAGCGGGGTGTGATCCTCAGTAGAGGTATGTTTCCACGTAAGTGGGGGTGTGTGAGCGGAGGCGCACACGAGGGCCGCGGATAGTGGGAGGTGCTACCCTAAAAAGGGGGAAAAGGAAGGGCGAAGAGGAGGAAGAGAGGACGATGTGAGTCGCGAGAGCGACGGGCAGATACGGCAATGCCGGTGGACAGGACTCCCTATACAGGGCGAAACACTAATATGATTGGAACAATTATACTCCCAAGGATGGGCTTCTTTAGATGTGCAAGGGGGTTAGATGTCCCGTGGTTTACGGCGTTTCCCTCCAAGGAGGAGTAGAGTACGCGCGCAAGCGGCAACAACTAGAGCCAATTCCCCAGGTTGGGGTCCCTTGTTGGGGAAGATTTACTGGTGTGACGGCAGTGCGCCGTCACACTAAGTATTAGCTTCTCAGAAATGGGTGTGAAAATAATAAATAATATTAACTAAAATACTCCACATTCTGTGGCAACATCCACTACTGTGGCCAACCGCCAATTGACCCAAAACCGTGTCCCACGTGTCCATATCCACCATAGTGTGGCGTAGTTCATATACACACTACACAACCGATAATATCGGGAAAGCGTTCAAGTACCAAGAATCCCTCCCTGAGGGCGTTGCACTACAAGTTTTACTATGGCACCTACGTCTAAGTGTTTCACTCTCCTATGGAGCAAATGATTATCAATTTATGAGGCAAGCTTTCATCAATCGCTTTGGAAACGTCCAAAAACCTGGGGAAGATACTTGCCTGGCAATTCCGCCCAAACTAGATCATGGAGATTTGATTGGCTCCTTATGTAATATGGACAACCTCTTCCAGAACGCTGGGTTCATTGGTAAGGCAAAGTCTGGCTAGTCAAGAAAAGCGGTGATGGATTGCTCTGACGTAACTGAGTTTCTCATCTTTTGTGGTGTAAAGGATTATGAAGAGCTGAATGTTTAAGTAAAAGCTTTTGATGCTGTCTAGAATGCGATGGGCTCGCATATTTCATTTATGGGCCCACCGAAGCCTATTGTCCAGAACCACAGTTCATTGGATCATCTTTCCCCCGAATGTATGGATTTCAGGGTTGATAAGTTACCGAAACAGTTTGGAGAGCTTACTCTCATGTATAAAAAGTCTCAAACGTAACGTCGAGACTACGACAGAATCTGCGTTTATTTTAGGAAGCCCGGTCACTTTTCATCACTATTTGATGCAAACCAGCATCGTCATACTAGATGTGCTCGTTGTGGAACGATTGGACACTCTGAGATCACCTTTTGGGGATTTATTACGCCAGAGGAGACTAGAAAAGTGTGAGACATCAAAGAAAAGAAAAACTACTCTTCGTCCGGTGCCCAGAAACAGATCCAATCATGACTCAATTTTGACTGAGATCTTTGAGAATGCGTAGATAGTTGCCACGACTAAGACATATGCCAGAGTTCAAGCCTTCCTAAGAAACCTTTTTAGGATGCCAAAGCGCCCATCCCCGTTCTGTTACCAAACTTAAACCCTTCAGGTTCAGTCCTCGCCACGCTTTCTCCACAGTACCCTAAGAAACCTAAGCCATCAAGAGAGAGTTACTGTTTTTCTTTTATGGTGTTCCAGTAGGCTTTCAAATAGTGTTTAGAATACTAGCGTATTCCTAACATGACGCATAAACTATTTCGTACGAGTGTGTTCTTTAAAATGTTGTAGATCTTTCTGGAGTAGAACAGTTTCTAGTTGCTTTCTCACATCTTCTAGGTGCCTCTGCAACAGGATGCTCAAGAGTAGGCATAATTACGAAAGATGAGTAAAGCATGCACATATTTTGAGCTCTCGGCGAGCTGATGAACTACTATTCTTCACTTCTCTCGACACGAAGACGACGTTGTTGTTGAATGATTGAAAGAATTGCTGTATGAAGTCTTCTCTTGATTAAAAACGGATCATTGCAGCATTCTATAACGACTAAGATGGAGATAAGGTTTGAAATACGGAGCCAAAAAGCAATGTCTTCGAAAATTGGGATCGTTGGCATTGGAGACATACCAATACATAGTGTGGTAGAGCTTACAAAAGCCTTCGCTAGAAAAAGGGTGGTGAATGTTGTTGGAAACCGTGTTCTGTTTAAAGTGCGATGCCAGTCAAGCGGCTTTTATCTCATCAAAGGGTGTTATGTATTGATCACGATACGTTTAGAATAAAACAAACAGAGAGTGTTATTACTCAAACTCGGCTTGCCTTCTATCCACCGTCAAACACCCGCTTTTTTATCTTCTTTTATCGTTTTGTAGTAGAGCTTTATACTGTTGTAGACCTCTACATAGTTGTTATCATATAGCATAAGAACATTGTACATTTCTTTTTTGTAGAATGTTCTGGAAGTCTCTACATACAAGCAGTTTCTAGTTGGATCTTAGAAGCGTTTAGATGGTTCTAGAACACCCCCTCTCAACTTGAGAAATGCTTAAGTCCCAATATGTCAATGAAACACCAATGCTTATTCTTTTGTAGGGACTTCGTAAATACATTAGCCGGCATGCAGTCGGTATTACAGTATGTAATTCTGACTTTTTCATTTTCCACGCAGTCCTGAATGTACAGCCACCTTACAGCACTGTGCTTCCACTTTCCATGGCTTCCATCCATTTTTGAAATTGCAAATTTTACACTGCTTCTCAACAAAAATGTAGATCCTTTGCTCTTGTGTTGCTTTGATCTTTCAAAATTTTTGCTACTCATTTCCCCTGTCCAATCGTTTCGGATATTGAAATTAATTCAGCCTAAGTAGACGATAAGAACACACAATTTTCCTTTCGACTACTCCCTGACAGCATACAATTCCCATAAAACGCAGTATATCCAGAAACTGATTTTACATTTTCCGTATTTCCTAAACGTGTATAACTATAGCTATATAGTGACCCTTCGAATTTTTTGTATACCAGATATAACTGTTTTGTAATCTAAATATACTTCAGAACTCTTTTGCACGCTTACCAATGTTCTTTTGTACGCTCCTCAGAAATTTGGCTTAGTTTTCCAATTGTATATGCTAGATCAGGATGCGTTCCAAGCATGAGATTAATAAATGAACCAGTTTGTTCACTGTTCGGAACGCTCATAGTTCTTTCACCAGTTTCCTTTTTTTGCAGATAACTGTTCACCTCCATGGGTGTATTAACTTCTTTGTAGTCACTCATATAAAAGCTCTTCAGAACCGTAGCTGCATACGAATGTTGATTGAACGTTATAATTCCGTGTTTTCGGTCACAGACAATTTCAATGCCAAGTGCATGCCCAATTTTTTCAAGGTCCTTCATTTAAACTTAGAACTTATTTCTTTTTTCACAAGATATAAAACGTGAGGACATTCACATCCTAGTACTATGTTATCGTCATACATTGAAATGAATACTTTGCAGTTATCAGTATTCGCGAAAAATATTCCACTGTCTCCATGAGCCTTCGAAACTGTCATATTGTTCAATACCGAGCTAATTGTTTTGCACCAATTTATTGGGGCTTGCTGCAAACCATACATTGCCTTCTTAAGCTTGCAGACGTTCACTGAATGTTTTGTGTCAATAAACTCTCAGGCTGTTCCATAAAACATTTATCTTTAAGCAGGAGGTTTAAAAATGATGTCTTCACGTCCATCTGGCAAATGGGTATTTTTCTTTTTGAAGCTACAGCAAACATTGTTTTGGGTGAAACCATTGTTACGACTGGAGCATAGGTTTCATAGAAATCAATTCAATATTTTGATTCATATCTGTTGCACACAAGTCGTGCCTTAAAAGACTTCCTCCTGTTTCTATGTTTCGATCTTTATCTTCAAAAACCCATTTTGGTGATAGCGTTTTCACTTTTGCAGTTCTTGGAGCCAACTGACGAGTAGTGTTGTTGTGTAGAGCTTGCATTCTTTTTTTCATTGCACTTTTTCATAAACTATTATCTTGCCAGATAAATGTTCTCTGACAGAACGTGGCTTAGCTTTGCTTGCTATCGTCATTACTGCCATTGAAGAAGTTCTCCATCAAGCTTGGCGTGTTCGTATGTGAGCCTTATAGGTTGCCTTCGAATTCTTCCACTTCGTCTCGGTGGTTCAGAAACATTTCCAGAACTATCAGAATTATTCTGAGTGATTCCTGTACTTCCCACATTTTCTGAGGGGCTTTTAAAATGTTTCTCTTCGGTATGTTATGCTGTTTCTGTCTGTATTTCGATCGAAAAGTATTTGGGATCTTTAAGAAATTTGCCGTTTTTGAAACAACAAATATCCACGTAATTTCATCCAAAAAGAGATGATGTGGACCGTCATACCCGAAGAGTGTGCAGATCCTTGATTTTGGGTCCCATTTGCTTTTATTACCTTTCGGGATAAGAACATATGGGATACACCCGATGAACCGTAAATGCGGCACGTCTGAGTTGCTCCCTTCTCATTTTTCATGGGGGCTCTTATTTCCAAGAATTTTGTAGCCGTAAGGTTCATAGTAAATTGCATTCTGTATTGCTTCAGCCTAAAGTTGACGAGATAGATCGTGATAAAATAACATGTATCGAGCGTTTTCACAGATAGTCCGATTTATCCCCTGATCAATTCCATTTTGCTGTGGTTGATAATATCCCGTAGGTTCGTGGATAATTCCTCTATTTCTGAAATTGCCTTCAGGGGCATTAGAAATGTATTCTCCTCCAAGGTCACTTCGAATTATTTTGAAAGAGAGTCCTGTTTGATTTTCGACTAGTACTGATAAATCTTTGATGTTGTCCAAGGCTTTATCTTTTCATTGTAAAAAATATATGAAAGACTTTCTGGTGTAATCATCTGTACATAATATGAAATATATTTTTCCTCCCATTGAATTAACGCTCATAGGTCCACACAGGTCTGTATGGACTAGTTTCCCCTGTGACTGAAAGTTTTCTATAGTCTGAAATGATTTAGATACCATTTTTCCAAGGGCATAACTGTAACTATTGAACCTCCTTGGAGTCGTAAGTGTAGCAATTGAACGGTCTTGAATTTTTAATTTGAAGTGCTGCAGATGGAAAGGGGGTTACATGGTTTGAACTGTCGTCAAGAATAGTGTACATAAGCGAAGTTGATGCTCGCTAAGCCGTATAGAAAGAAGGCGATCGACCTGTCAGAGGAACCGTATCAGTAAAGAGATCCCATTCGTTGCACTGGTAAGCATCGCTACTCAGTAATGGCAGGTCAAACTTCTTCTATGTCGATCAACTTGAAACCGAACAAGCCGCAAGTCGTCAATGGAACTCGAGACTTTCTCACTGTAAACACGTGGTTGTACAGGTGAAGCAATATTTTAATTTACTTCAACTCGCTAATGCAAATGTTAATCTTGCAGATGACAATCGCATTTCGTACACTACAACCCTGTTAACAGACACGGCTGCAATTTGGTGGTACACTATCGTGAAGGCCAGAAATACCCCGCAGACCTGGGAAGAAATTGTTGTTGCTATCAGCAGAGAATTTGTCCCTAAAGATCACGAAAGGCGTGCTCGTGATGCGTTGCACACATGCAAGCAAACTGGGTCCGTTGCACGGTACCTGTCAATGTTCCGAAGTATTTTGTTCACCAACCCAGACATGAGTTCAAGCGAGAAGTGGGACAAGTTTGTCAGCGGGCTGAAGTCCAAAAATTCAGTTCGAACTCCAGAAAGTTTACTGTAAAGACTTTGACGAAGCTACTGAGATAGCCATGCGGGTCGAAGCAGCTTTTGCAGTACTTTGATTGCAAGGGGTTTCAATTGGACCCAACAAAGCGGAAGGTTTATCTGTTTCTGGTCCCACTCCAATGGAGATTGGTAATACGAACATTGTTAACGCGGCACGTTCAAAGCAGCGTCTACAAGATATTCGTAAAAATGCTTGCTTCAAATGTCATAAGCTGGGTTGCATGCCATGGAAGCATCACATTGGATCAAATGCAGTCCAGGCTTCAGTTCCGAATATTGAAGTGGCTTTGGCGTCTGTTGTTTAATCTGCTGCGGCTGTCGCGTCGCACAAGATTTGGGCGCAAATGCACAAGTATAATTAGGCGACAGATGCGTCTGAATTTCTTACATCATTATCTTGCGCACGTCAATTCAGTACTGTAACTACTCTAGCTTAATAGTACTGATAGATTGCGCAATAGTCTATTCTTGTCATCTCGGCAGACAACTGAGATGGCATGGGGCGCCTATAAAAACCTCCGACTCGCTTCGGAGGTATCCACGAGAGGAAAAAAAAGCCGCGTGGGTGTGCCCGTTCTTTCTCTGTCTAGCTCCTATCCCTTCCCTTCCCTTCCTGACAGCACGCCGTAACGTAGACGCCGCCGGCCAACACCCAACATCAGCGTCAGAAGATCATGCCAATAGTCTACATTCTGATATTTTGGAAAAGTAAAGCGTCCCTCTAGAATTAACAAGTGCACGTTAGAAGTACTTTGCTCAACAGACGTGTCGCTGCAGAATCAGAGAATTGTGGATTATGCCGAAGTTCAGTGTATTCCATTGTTGGTCATGGATGGAACGTTTAACTGTATTCCTGCTCGAGTCCCCAAAGATGATGGTTGTACGTAAAATTTTGTGTCCCAGGAGTTTGCTTCTGGTAATGAGCATCTACTCAGATTTACTTCGATATTGATTAATGTCAACCATTTTAAGCAGGATCCAAATGAGATTGAAACTGACATGATTGCTAAGGGGAAAGTACAGATCGCGTCCTATTGCTACTCTGGAAACTGGACAGTAGCTGACAGTCGCTACGACGTGCTTCTGGGAATGTCATGGCATACTGAAGAACATCCTGTGGCTGACTACGGCCTTCCAAGGGTCTAGGTGAGAAATAATGTGCTCTCTGGGAGCCATCTTGCTCTCTCATATCCATTACGGCTGGCAAATATGGGCGTGAAACGTTTTCGGCGACTCCTGTGCCACGGGAAACAAAAGGATGCAAGTATTTAGTGTCGTTGAAGTGTCATCCTCCCAATTTTCAAGGGCCTCTGCCGACAAGGGTCCAAGGCTTAGTTATTGGACGATGATGACCTTGAGCTCTGCACGTTGCTCAACAAATCTGGGGACGTGTTCCACGAACAAGTACCGGACGGCTTGTAACCACAACGTGACGTGGGCCATGAGATTCAGATTCTACCTGATTGCAACCCGCCCCATCGCCCGCTTTATAAAATTTCTCCAGGGGAGCTAGTTGAAGCACGAGATTATTTGGACAAGCTTCTGCGTTCGGGCAAGATCCGCCCCAGTCAGTCGCCGTATAAATCTCCTCTATGTTTTGAGAAGGAACCCGACAGAGGTCTTCGTGGTTTCGTGGAATATCGAGGCCTTAATCGCATTATTAATCGAAATAAAGCTCCGCTTCCGAGATGTGATGAGATATTCGATAGGCTTGGGATAGCTCGTTTCCTCTCCAAAATTGGACCTGAAAACTGGTTTCCATCAGATTCGTTTACGTCCATCTTGTGAAGCTTAATTTGTGCAGTGTGCTGTGCAGTTGCGAAGGGAAAGGCGTAGTGCAGTAGTTGAAGCTACTTTCTTCTTCTTACTCAGATCAAGCTAGATCTATCGCTACTTATACTGTTTTTCAGACCTAGCCTACTTAGCTGTTCAACTGTTTCTTACATCCTGCTTGGAGGTGAAAGTCCTCTCTGAACCAACCACTGGTGGCTATCTACCCATGCAGCAGTCTGGTAGGTGATGAGCAGACCTCTAGGTTCGATCAGACTGCCTGCACATGCAACCCTCAATGTCCGACGTGGAAAGCAGCGCAAATGCACCAACCGCGATATGGTAAAATATCCTGATGCTTTTCTCAATGCGGCATTTTGGTACAGCGCAACCTTTCTGACGTTGAAAAAATGGCGTTCAACTCGAAGTACGGACAATTTAGATACATGGTCATGCTCATGGGTTTGTCCAATGCAGCGGCCACATTTCAACCCTTGATGAATCGATTGTTTCATGATTGCATTGACTGATTTCTTGTTGTCTATATCGATGATATTCTGATCTATAGCAACACGCCTGAAGAACATTTCACTCATGTTCGTATGGTTCTGGAGCGCTTACGTAAGCATCAGATCTATGCATCTCCCAAGAATTGTTTTGTATGCAAGCTGATACCGAGTTTCTGGGTCATGTCCTCGGTCAAGATGGGATTGTAGTTCACTCTCAGAAGGTTAGCGTAATTCAGAACTGTCTATGGCCGATGAACCTCACATATTTGCGTAGCTTTCTTGGGCTAGTCCAGTTCTTTCGTCGCTTTATCTGTAACGTTTTGTCGCGCGCTTCCCCTTTCACTGTCTTTCCTCAGCGGCGTTCAGATATTCGCGAGTAGGATAACGATACTCAGGCCGCATTTGTAGACCTGATAGAAGCTCTGATGACTGCTCCGATTCTAGTGCCTCCGGATTAGTCCCACACGTTTCGTGTGCACATTGATGCTTTCCAATTTGACGTTGGGGCTACGTTGACGCAGTGCGAGGATGAATGAAGTTATCATGTAATTGCGTACATATCTAAGATGCTAACGGCACCGTAGCAGAACGATACTGCAAACGAATGGGAGCTGTTAGTTTTAGTGACTATTTTGCAACGGTTCCACTGCTATCTCTAAGGGTAGTCATTAGATATGTTAACAGACAATCAAGTGGTCAAAAATTGCTTGACAAAGAAAACTCTCAACCGTCGCGAAGCACGATTGTTAGATATTCTTATTTCGTTCAACATTCGCTAGATTAGCGTTGTTCGAGGTAAAATACATGTTCTTGGGGATTTATTTTCTCGTATCCCAAACCGGCTTTCGATTCAACATGTGAAATGCTCACAACCTTCGCTTTTCTATCTTCGAACTATTATTGAGAGTTATGAAAAGGACCAGCAGTTTCGTAAGATCGTGGCCGCACTGTAAAGAGAATGGAGAATGTTCTGCAGATCCAAAGCAGAAGCGGAGCTTTGAAAAATTATTACCTTCTTTTTCTCTCAGCGCAGAAAAACTACTTTACAAGGGCAAGCTGTTCGTGCCCACTCATGCACGCAAGGCTGCCTTAGACCTTGCTCAAGATTATAAGCTTTCTCCGCATTTTGCATTTTCCAAGACAATCGCCCACCTCGCGGAGTTTCACTGGAAGCACAAAACTAAGGACTTCAACCGGTTATTGCGACAGATATTTTGTATGCCAGCAGCATAAGGATTACCATGGCCAGACGTCAAGTGACCCTACGGCTCTTCCGTTTCTCACCCGTCTTTGTGGACTTGTCGCCACTGATAATATTTGTGGTATAGCCAGTGGTGTGTACAAAGTCTGCAAAATAGGACTTTTAGATTCGGCCTAACAGATGGGTTCCAATAGGTGGTGGTCTCCCTAATATAGGAGCGGCGACCACGGGAATCTTGGAAGGAGATCAGCAAGCCCCAAGCGGAGAGTGGGTTCAATGGGCGTGCGATAATCCTACAGGCGCTGCTATGGGACGCGCTGGGTATCGGCGGCTTAAAAAATACACCTAGAGGATGACGTAATAGTGTAACTGAGGTTGAGTATCACAAGGTTTACCCAGAGAAGCTAAAACAAGCTTCGAGGGTGCTTAGCTTTCTTTTCCGGAGGTGGAGCCCCAGCGGCGCACTAATACAGTGCCACGAGCTGAGCTCGACGGAAACTCTCTACTGTATCCTATAAAATCTAAGCTACGTTATTCTAACTAAGTAAATTATAATCCACTGGAACAAATTCTCTGGAGCACTCCTCCCAGAGGGAACCAGTTACAACATACGAGCACTCAATTAGTAATCTTCCGTAACAGCCCATCCTTACGAGCATGCACAGTACCCGCTGTACTACATACCCCCTTTCTTGGATTGCACCACGTTCTCGATGTGCATCATGCCTGAGCACTCGTCTTCCTCGAAAATTCGGTGGATCCGCTAGGAGCGCGCTTTGCAGCGGTGAGTCTCGTTACCTCCATCGCAGGTGCTACCCTCCAATACGATCTTCTTCCGTGCGGCGTCCATTCGGAACCTCCAAGAAAAACAATTGGCCTTAACCTCACAAATATCCACCCGCGACCGCTCATACCCAGGTTTAACTCCTTCTGGTGATCGGGTACACTTCAGCTTCATTTCTTCACTCCCTGTTGCAGGTGACTTCCATATCCTGGGGGAACGCCTGAACGCGGAACTATGAATCGGTTCCGCATTCTGGAGCGGCCTGCGTCTCTGGTATTCTCTGAGGCGTCATCCCCTTAAATTCTGCGACTAGGTTGCGGTGATCCTGTGATTTTTGAACGACATAGAAGCGGCGGCACCCCTCAGCAGGTAATTCCCTCCTTTTTGGGTGTCAACACACAACTTTTTACTGCTCTTACTGCTTTCTTCTTCTCCTTTGGAATGTGTCAAGCCTATAACGATCAATCTTCGACTTCCGTGCAACCTCTGGTGTACCACACCTCTCCTGGTGAGCCACTCTGGCCTGGGGCGCATCTCGATCATAGTACCGCTCGGAAGTTCGTGACTTTTCACGTTCGGCCGGTCAGCCTACCCTGGTACGTCAGTGAATACATCCATCATTTCGTGCAATAACTTTAGGCGGGGCACTTTTGCGTGGTTTACGAAACTCCCTGGAGTGAGGGCCAACTTCACCGTGAGGATTCGTATCGCGCTCATTGGCTCCACGTTCCGGTGCATGGTGATAACGGTCCGACAACTGTGGGGTACTGCGATACTCCCTACCTTAGATGTATCAAGGAACGTGAAATGCACTCGCGTCTGCAACTTCTCCTTCAGAAGTAATCCATTCACCATGCAAAGCGTCGTCCTGGCAGCTTTGCAGATGGCCGCTCTCCTCTGGAGTTGCTTCCTTATGACCCTCCCTACTACGGCATCTATTGATTAGACCACATTAAGTGGGGTAGCAACAACGCAGACGAAACACGTATTACGAACACCTTTAGATTCGTTTTCGGATCGCACAACACAGAGTTCCATGATATGCCTTCAGGTCAGCATTCTAAATACTACTTCCCCATCGTCACTCCTGGAGGGACAGTTGGATGTCACCTCACCTGAGCATGGCGACGCCTATGGTGGTTTCTCCGGCTCCTCGGTCTCCATCGCCTTCGGTTGCTGGATCTGCTTCTCCTACTCAGGCTAGTGCGTCTGCACCAAAGGTGGTATCCGCAGCTCCTTCGGTGGTTTCTACCGCAGTCTACTCACCAGAAGGTGCGATGGCAGTCACCTTTCAGGAGTTGGTGCAGGCATCATGTAAAAGTATGTCGGTAGAGCTAGAGGAAGAAAGGGAAGCAGATGGGAGAAGAAAAAACGCGAAATGAAAACTTTCAGCCCGAGAAACATAGCACGTCGTCACGAAACCCCCATCTTTGTCAAACTCGGAGCCATCTTTAGTGCGGACGTATCATGTGGTACATTTTCTGGTCTCTTCGTCTCCTACAGAAATCTAACGATGGTGCAAACTTCTGTTTTTCAAAGCACCCCTCGGTGACTGGATGTTCTGTCAGTTATCATAAGTTTGATGGAGCCCGATCTACGTACGATTGCAAACGCACGTATTTGGATGCATTTTTGATGTGAATAGAGTCTTGGCGGTTGGCCCGCAGATATCCTAGGCGGTGCTGCCGGGGTTTTGATGCACGACAGAAGAGGCAATGATAGCGATGACGGTTTTCAAGACATTAAGCCTGCTGTTGGAAAATTCGGACCAGTCGTACCAGCGTTGGTTCTTGCATGGCCCTGAGAACAGAGCGGGTGGAGAGAATTGGAGGCAATGGTGGCAATGTAACTCAACTGCGGCTGAACTTTGTAGGAGGGATCACGAGTAAAGACGAGAGGAAGCATGTGCTGTTGCCAATGCACTTCGGTTCATGGAAAGGAATGCATTAAAACGTTCAAGAAGGTGTGCGTGATGAACCGTAGGATGAGAAATGGGTTCTGGGAGATGTCAAGGGCTTTGGCGTTGGAAAAGAACGAAAGTCTATGGAGCGTTCTCCTCATGACAACATATGGTGCAAAATGTATTAGAGTATTTGTTCAAACTAATATATCTGCGAAACGTTTAGGCACGCCGCCCATCCAGCGTCCAAACTCACCTGGTCCACCCCACCCAGCTCATTATGCCACACCATCTACAAAGGTAGACGAGGTTCCTTGACGCCAAAAGTCAGAAATAATGACCATATTTATCCAGTTTGATTCTGAAACCCACGCGCAATCACTCGTGTTTCAATTGAGTTTTATATAACTCGCATCTTTGAGTTTTATAACCCGGTACGGGTTCGTTTCGTTCGCGATTTCTTTTCCATCGAGCAGCTTATCCTTCGTAAAGTACCGTACGTCCTTCTATTATTATATCTATGCTTCACAGGGTTTGTCAAGAAGTGCTATCCCGAGGATGCTGTTCACACTGCGAGTAGTACCCATGTCGATCACTTGCAAGGAACGGTGATCGAAACTACAATCTACAATTTGAACAAAGCACATGCATTACTACCGATGGACGTTGGGTGATAGTGGGAGCAATCGGCAATGGCAGATACAGCGGAGCGGTGTACGCATACGAAATAGTGACAGAATCGGGTGATTAGACTTCTCATTATTTAGCGACGCACAAAAGTACGTCGTAATGACATGGAAATGCGCCGCAAAGAATGATATGTGTGAGTTACGAGTGGTGGGAAGTGGATTTGTGTTTTCACAGGCCATGCAAGAGGATGGTTTGCAGCTTGTCTCCGGAAAACCTGGACAAAGATTTTACGCAGTCATGGTGTCCACCAAAAAGAAGTTGAGACTGAGAAAGTCGGTTACAGCATTTTCAAGATATAAAAAAAAATCTAGAAACAACCCTCGAGATAAGCACAGTCTGAAGCCCTTTTAGAAAAACCTATTGACTTAGTTCCTAGTTCTCTCCGTCTTAACATACTGCGATTGGAGAACCTTAACAATTCAGGACAAACGTCTGCCAAACTGCTCATGTAAAGATGTTACTGAGCGATATTCAATACAATAGAGCGTTTGACATCCACTCACGCTTTCTTTTTATCTGTCCAACAGAGCCTCAACGTCTTTTCGCAACACTTACTCCGTGTTGGGTTCCATCCATTTTACATAATCCGCAGCATCTGCACTTTTTCTTCTGTGAGACTGTTGAGGATTCTCTTCGCTACATCTCGCCAATGAAACATCATCCAGAGTTGAACTACACAGTGGACATACTCGTCTAAGCATGGCTTTTAGGGCAACACGAATCACTCGGTATCTAAAAACATGGATGATCTCAATGTACTTAACGCGTTGTAGCTATCATCTAAAAATTGTGATGCACACAAAAGTTCCACAGTGAGTTCTACTCGAGGCATATTGGTGCTAAGCCTAATCTTTCTTGGGTCACATTGCAAGAGAGCGAGCCCAACAGTACCTGAGAGTACGTCTGTGTTTTCGGAATGCTAGTTTGAGTGCTATTTTTTCTAGTTTGGGGGTGCTAGAAAGTCTATGGTCGGCATTCAAAAAAATCTCAGAATTTTTGTGCTAGTATATCTAGCAGAAAATACTATAGCTCAAATGAATGCAGAGGTGAATGTGAGAAAACTAGCAACATTCATATTAGCCGTAAGAAACTAGCAGTCTATAGTTCAGTTCTCATTCATACTAGAGCATAAATACTACGAACAGTGAAGGGGTGAATGTTTGTCATCTAGTGCCAGATCATTCACCATCGGCGATGAAATCTAGCAGACATGGACGTTTCGGATGCGGTACTCATTCACTTTTACCTCGTCTAATGGATGTAATCTTGAATCTATACTACGCCGGTACAGGCCTCCCCTCACCGTCTATCGTGGAATGGAAACCGCTTTCATTGTCGTTTCATTTTGCTCCAGGCGTAGTGCGCCTAGAACAAATCGAAAACGGTAACAAAAATGGCCTCCATTCCACGATAGACGGTGAGGCGAGGCCTGTACCCGTCACAAAACGAAACCACAAAGAAACAAGTTAGAATGCGCTCCCTCCTTTCATTACGACGCCTCCAATAACACAACTTGTGTTGAACACACGTACCTCATCCAAACCTCTGCTCATCCCCCCTGGCTGCACTTTCTCCCTTCGACCTCCCCATTCGCACCTGCAGAAGATAAAAATAAGCAAACACAAACAAACACTCGTTAGAAACCATCAAACCTCATCGAATCTGCAACTTCTCTCTCGCACATTCGCATCAATAAACAAACAAAAGTCAGATCTCCATCAAATAAAGAATCCAAAATAACTTCGCCACCGCACTCACCTCTAAGAAGAACACCCACTCCTTATCACCTAGTACGGTATCCACAACGCTTCGCAGCAGAAACCAAAAACTTGTCAGTTCTCCGTACATAGCCAATACCAGATAACATTAGCACTTAAACTCACCTGGCAACCACCACTTCTTCGAACCCATTTCCCATCTCGCTCGCTTCGCATCAATAAACAAGAACGTGTCAGATCTCCGTAAGTAGCCAGTCCCAGAAAACATTCTCAATGAAACTCACCTTGCAGCAACCAGTTCTTCGCACCCATTCCCTCATGCCTCTCCCTTCGCGCTAACACACAGAAACATGTCAGACCTCCATCCAAAAACGGAGCAAAACTAAAACACAACCGCACTCACCTCTATGCTCGCCATTCATTGGCTCTCACCTATCACCGCATCCACAACGCGTCGCAACAGCAACAAAATCTTGTCAGATCTCCGCGCGTATTCGTTACCAGATAACATTCGCAGTCTAACTCACCTTGTAGCAACCACTTCTGCTCACCCGATCCACCCTTTCTCATTCATATAGCTCCGTATCAAGAAACAAAACATGTCAGGTCCTCGTCCAGATTGAAAAGTGAACAGCATAGCAAACTCACCTGTTCCTCGCAGTCTTCGAAGCCCCTAGCTTCATCCCAAACACTGCCATTGCTCCCTCTCCCGCATCAACATAGAAAGCGTAGCAAGAGTCACATGTCAACACACGAAAAAAACGAGACGTACTCAATTGCACTTCACGAACCTGCAAGCACGAGCGGGACGTTCCGCCACATCCAGCGTCCATAAAATCGCACGCTCAGAAAATCACACTGATCTACACCCCCGTCTACACATGTTCCCAACCTCCTCATGCGAAATAATCAAGTCCTCGCCGTCGTTTAAAAAATTTACCAACTTTGAATGTTTTCATTCCAAACCACTTTCCCGTCCACACACGTGCCATGCCTGCCGTGCCTGTCACGCGCCTCTCTGGCGCATCACAATGCCACCTGATTGCTGCTCCTGAGCAGTCATATATTTTCCCGGAACGCCTCCCACCTCTTTCTCATCTCCCACAGACTTACATCCTTCTCCTCTGCACCATGCAGCCTTGTCGCTTCCACAGGTGCTCCTTTCAGACAAAACTCCACGCCTCCCTTGTCCAACACCAGCGCCGTTGTCGCTTCCGCCACACCCCCAACCCCTTCCTCGCCACCACTCCCAAGAACGCTCCCACCCCGCACCAAACGACCACGCATTCAGACCGCAGACTCCCGCTCCGTTCGCATCTCAAACCGCCCCTCTGACAACGTTCCACTCATGGAAGACGATGAATACCATTTCAGCCAGCTCGCTCTAGCCCTTCGCTCCGCAGACGCCGTCCACCTTCTCCACTCCTCTCTCTCCTCCCCTCGCAACACACCTGCGTCCAGCACCCCCGCACCTGCCAACCTCCACCCTATTGTCTCCTACATCGCTTCCATCGCCACCAAGCTCGGCAAACGCAAAGCAGACGAACTCATCAACCTCCTCAAAGACCCGGATTACTCCCAGGCACTCATCCAACAAATAACGTCCGTCTCTTACTGCCTTGAACTCCATGCAAAGCTCTTCGAGGACACCGTCGGCTATATCGGCTTCGAATCCATAACTATTCGTCACAAGCCCTCAAACATCACCGCAACTCTCTACCTGAAAAACCCCGTCGATGTCCTCCTCAAACAACTCCGCTACGCTTCTCGCGCAAACACCTTCTTCCAACCACTAAGAAAGTCCGCGTCAGACGGCTTCCCCGCACACGCTCACCCCATGGCTTCAAAACTCGGTACATGCGTCTAAAAGGACCTCAAGCACCACATCCTACATTCTCAAGACCCAGATGTTATTTGGCACAGCTCCAACATCACTGGCATTGAAGCTTTCATCGGCTTCGTACAGCTTTACTCAGACAAGTTTTCAACCTCGCTCAAGAACTCCTCTATCACCTCCTACCCCCTCCAAATCACCCTCCTCAACTTTTCAGACTCCTTCCGCCGCCATTGCATATCCCGTAACTACACCCTACTCGGCTACTTCCCCACGTCTTTCGAAGCCCTTCCTCCCCATCCGACGAGGATTCCCTCGAAGACCGCTCGCTTTCCTCCGCCATCACCCGTACCACCCGAATGGAACTCATTCAAGAAGCTCTGCAAACCATCCTCGAGCCCCTCGCAGCTGTTGCCGTCAAAGGATTTCCTTTCCGGGATGAGGACCAGGTCATCCGGCAGTGCCACCCAGTCATCGCAAACTATGCTGCAGACATCCCCGAAGCAAAAGACATCCTCGCTGTCCTCCGCGGCACAAAACCGTTGAAGACCTGCCATAGATGCCTCGTCCCCCGCTCCGACCTCAGCCTCCACCTCAGCTCCCTAACCCCTCGAACCGCTTCCCACACCCTCCAAACAAGATCCGCACACGACGCCCTTCTCAAGGATGCAAATAACGCCGAACTACAACGCAGACCGCGCGTCGCAAGGACTCTCAGAGATCAAGCAGCATCTCTCCTGCACACAAACTCCCTCTCCCCCTACCACTCCTTCTTCGAATCTTACCCCCTCCTCAACATTTCACCACTGCTCACCCCATACTCCATCTTCTCCTTCGAACTCCTTCACAATTTCCACCTCGGTATCTCCAAACTCGTCAAACTCGCAACCATCGAACCCCTCAAGTCCGACAATCTCTTCACCACTGTTGGCTCCTCCTCGAGATCATTCAAATCCATTCGAAGCACCCTTCTCACCCATGCAAACAACATCCTCGCAGATATCGAAGTCAAATTCTCCGCACCGGGACTTCACATTGACCTTTTCACCGCAGAGAAGGGCAAATCCCTCAACGGCTTCTTCACCCCGGACGGCATCGAAGGCATGCTCGAGGCAAAAGATTACCGCACAGTCGACATGGTGTTTCCCTTCGTAGGTGCCTTCTTCGATCGTTGCTGCAACGAAGTTGACACAGCACCCATCACATCCATCTTCACGACATACGCCGACCTCTTCACTACAGCACTACACTACAATATCACCTCAGAATGGACACACCAACAACTTCGTTCCCTTCAAGAACTCATCAAGCACTTCAAGCATCTCTGCGTCTCCATCCTCGGCCCTTTCCAGGCTTCTCAATTCGGAACGCTCAAATTCCACCTTCTCGATCACATCGTCGCCGACATCAAACTATACGGAGGTCCCCACTTCACTGACGCTGGCATCTACGAACACGCACACCTACTATTCAAAAACCATTATCGGCGCACATCCCGAAGATCTTCAACCGCTCACAGAGAAACAATCGACGCAATTCAACTCACAGAAGGCTTTCGAAACTCAATTGCCATTCCCCACCGCCTTTCCTCCTCCTCAAAATCCCACACACTCCCAGCTCGAAGACATTCCATGGTTCGCGACGGTACCACCATTCTCTTTCGGGATATAATCACCGCAGAAAAGTACCTTCGGGCGAACCCAAACTGCTCCAATGCCTCTCTCTCAAACATCTTCACCTCTTCCACCATATCGTTCATCACCCAAATCTCACGAGACGCAATCTCACCGTTTCACAATCTATGCCTCGAAGCGCTTGGACTTTCACCTTCTTCACCCTCCCTCTCTTCTCTCAACTTCTCCGTCGTCAACTCCGCCATCATCCGCAGCGGTTTCACCCCTTCCTTGCAAGACGTCGACAGAACGTTCAAATGCATCCGGTTCAGAGAACCATCGGCCCCTGTTCTCCAGCGCATCTTTGCCACCACCAGCTTCGGTCCTTCAAAACTTCGAAAGTTCTCTCATATTCTCGTCTCAAGCACTCCACCACCCAACTGCAAGTTCCCCACGGTTTGGGTATGTACGCTTCCTGCCCTTCTCCGCTTCCGCATAAAAGACGATGAGCCAGGTGAACTCGAATATGCTTTCGTCCGCTTCTTCGAACTCACAGATCCTCTTGATCACGTGGATGAAACTCTTAACTGCATCACCCTCCGTTGGGCGACAGACGATGAACATGACCATACTATTCTCCCCGCTCTTCAGGGAACCTCGAATCCCAGCCCCAATGCCGCACCTTGGTTCGGTCTTGTTCCTTTCTCCGCCAACAAAAGTTCCGTGCATCTTGTTCGCCAGAACTACCCAGCACGACCTTTCTTTCCGCCCCTTCCATGGCAACAACATCGGTTCTATATGAACAGATTCTTCCGCGACCCACGAGCAAGAGCTTATTCCACCGCAAGGTAATCAAATTTAGAAACACAGACCCGCTAACTCTAGCAATAAACTTCTTAAACGTCTCATTCCTCCGCCATCTCTTCTCCACGCCCACCGTCCTCTCCGTCTTCCTTCCCCTCCCCTTCCTCTCTGGTGTCCAACATTTCTTCCTCAACGGCTACCAACTCCTTAAACTCCCGTTCTTCAGGCATGCAACGGCCTAGGTAGCAATCAAATACATTACAAAGGTACGTAGTACACAATAGTCCCATAGAAGTGACAAACAGCCTCTCCTTCTGCGAAATTCCGTGCACTAAAGACTCCGAGCCCGCTAGATGGGTGCTTCACTGAAGACTTCGCCACCACGCGCCAGTAACTTGATGCATCTACACCACGCAACAACTCTGGCTCTAACTCTTTCAGCTTTGCCTGAGTGCTTTGCGGCCACAGATATAAAGCCTTAGTACGATACTTGCCGATAAGATCCATATCACCCCATAAAGTCGATAGAAAAGCCATTATATGGAAAGGAAACCTTTGATACTGCGGGAAATCCTTCGGTGCTGTCCATTGCATTCCTCTGGATCTCTTCCTGAACACCGTGGCCACATGACGTGCCGCCTGTACAACAGAATTAGTACCGACGCGTTCATCACATTCCAAGTCACTGACTTTGAGGGAATTGTCGGCAATTAACTTTCCCATATGCACTATACTGTTATGCTTCGCGTGTATGAAAAAATTACGATACTTCTCACCGCCGATGAACTTTCTGTGCGGAACAAGTTCCATGCACGCGAGTGCTGTGGTAAACGTTCCTGAGAAGAAATCCATCACAAGGTCTCCAGGTTGAGAAAAACGTGCTATTAGCTCTTTCATCAACTGTCTCGACTTCTGCTCCGGGCGAATCTGACGATTTACAAATCGTTGCCCATCCTGCACCTTCCAGTACAGTATCTCTCCTGAGGCATGATGGGGAACCTGATCGATTACTCAGACATGTCCAGGGTATCGGCTGGCAACATGTTTGAACTTACGGTAGTTCACCATTGTCTTCTGCTCCGCATAGGGAATGCCATTCCGAACCGCATGCACTACCTGCTCCCCTGCGGGGAACAAGCTAATGTTGTTGCGACCAGGGAACGCCATCGGGTTTGAGCGATGGCGCAAACACAACAGGGACGTCTTATCCACGGTGAAAGACTTCTTCATCCTCCCGTCTGCATCAACGTATTGGCAGTCGGTCAAAATCTTGTACCATATTGGGAACTGAAAACCTGAACAGAAGACGAACGAGTGTCCGCCACGACGCAGGCATTCCGAGTTGTGATCGGCAAACGAAACCATCTTCTGGTGACTGATGCGATCGTATTCGGTATCCCGAATTTGATACGGTGCGTCAGATATAGAGAGTTGAACTCTCCCCCTCGGAGATATAGTGCCTCCCGGAACACTTTCATGAACGTCCACCAGCTCTTCGGAGTCCACGCAGTAGAACGCAAAGTTCTTGTCCATCACGGACTCCAGAATCTTCATAGCCTTCGCAGTCACAGGCCCCAGCGTCCCATGAGGAGGGAAGATGTTCACCGAAACTTCCACCGTTGCCTGTATCTCCGCAGCAGCGGGAGCAGTAGGCGTGGCAATTACGTCATCACTGCTACTACCGCTCCCATCCGTCTGTCTGGAGCCATTGGAGCTCTCACGAAGCTGCTTTCCAACGGCCTGCACGCTCTTCGTGTGGCTCTTGGTTCCAGGAGCGGCGGATGGTTTGGAATGTACATCCGTAGGGCGCGACCAAGCTTTGCTGGGTTGAACATTATGCTTTGCACAAGCTTTCTTCACTGATTTGACAATATCTTCGGACAAGGAGTCAAATCGAACCGGTGGGTTCGTGCCGCTTCGCGTAAACGAAGATAGCACTGGCCATTGCTCGGTTTCACTCAGCTCATACATCTTCTTGTCCAGTACAATACGCTGAAGATCCGAGACGAATTCTCTGGCCATAATACGCATATTGCGGTCTACGTCATCCGAAAAAGCAATAGCCCAGGGAACAACATTGTCCTCGGATACCGTCGGCTTCATTTCTTGTCCCAGCTTGTACGCGGCGGTTTTGGGGCTGTAAGCAATCGTTCGGGAGTGAATATCAGAGAGCTTAAAAGTGTCTCTGTTGATAAGGAGATAAGGAAGCATCATCTGCTCGCAGTCTCTGAAACCCAGAACGACAGCAAACGCGTCCCAAGCCCTGCATACGTGCTGTACGCCGTACGCCATACGCTCACCGTGCATGCAATTAGACATGGTGAAACTTTCCATGTACTTCACTGCCTTCACCTTCTTTCCGTGTCCGAAGAGTCGCTTCCGTTCCCGACCCGTGCGTTCAATCTCGATGTGCTTTACCACCGACAGGTACAGCAGCTGTTGGAATCGAGTAGCAGGAACGGTCCTAAACCTTCCCCTTCCCTTCCCCGTAGCGGCTCCGCGAAAGTACCTCTTGAAGATGTCATTGTTGAACACCCTTTGTACCATCCCTGTTCCACCTCCGCGCCTCTCGTCAATGGTCCACTCGTAAAAGTCCCGTACACGCCTGTCTTTCGACCCGTCTTGTTTATCGAACAATGCCACATATTGATAAACCTGTCGAAAGTACTGCGTCGGACCCTGTACAGAGGTGCAAAGATAAGCAGTGACCTCTTCGTCGCTGTAGGAGGTGTAGGAGGAACCAAGGAATCTTTCCAACAATCCGACCACTTCTGAATTCGCTCGACGATTCTGTAGCATAAACTCTACAATCTTCTCGAATATGACATCGCGTTTTGGGACCCCGGAGCCTCTCGATTCCGCGTACGCATCATGGACGGACATAAACACATTCCAGATGGTTGTGAAGCTTTCCGAAATGCTCATGTCTGAGGGCGGGTGCGCAGGAGCCCTATGCCCTATCACGGGTGCACCTGAGGTACTCCCCTGTTTAGTGGAGGGGAACGACATGGGTGGAATATCGGCGGGAGATGCACAGATGCACGAAAGAATGCGTTCTAGTTTGAATGGTTGCGAAGGAGATGCTTCGTGGCAACCGAGGAACGAAGACGCCCGTTCTGATGATTCACGTCCCTCGATCTTCAAATAGATTTGATTTCGAAGTGTGTAATGGAGCAGGGAGGGAAACGTCGGAGGGTTTTGTTTGGAATGAGGGAGTTGGGCACTGCAGAACAGACGGAGAAGGTGAAACTTCGAGAATTCGTCGCAGTTCTCACAGTTCAGGTTGTCGGTCTAACGGCGCAGCTGCGCCGGGTGGATGGTCTTGACATTGTCGGTCGACAATGTCAAGCACGGACACCAGAATGTTGATTTTTGATTAAATAAGGGGGGTCGTTCTTGACATTGTCGACCGACAATGTCAAGCACGGACACCAGAATGTTGATTTTTGACTAAATTACGGGGGGTCGTTCTTGACATTGTCGACCGACAATGTCAAGACCGACCACCCGGCGCAGCTGCGCCGGCCTGGGGGTCGGTGCCAGCAATGAAGCGTTGACGCGTGGCAGGAGGGGGTTAGAGAAGAGGTGGAAAGGGCGACCGGAATGCTTCCTCCGCAAAGAACTGTGAGCGAACTCACCGAATCCACTTCTTCGTGCTACCTTAATGAAGATGGAAATGATAATGCGGACGACGCCATTTATACTCAAGAGGAGGGTGAGAAGGGAGATGAGGATATGGAAGAAGATAATTAGCGATGACAGATACATTCTAGTACCGCCGTAAATAAAGCATTGTCTCATTTATATCATGATGCACATAAGAGCTAGGAGTCGTCCTTTTCTTTCTTCATCAGAAACATATGTCTTAACCTGTCAACGTTTCTTCTTCAAGAGAGTACCTCGCTCCACATGTTCACTTTTGTCTTCCATTCTTTTCCTCGTACCTAGGCAGCTTCTATGAGCACGGCCTGCTCCACCGGCCCCGTGTTGTGCTGCGTTTACTCTGTTTTTCAAGTGCACCTGGAATATCAACGGCCTCTCTAAGCTGCATTTCAAGGACAGTCACTCTGTCTTCTAGAGCATTGTTCTTTCGATAAACTGCTCCTATTTCCCTCACCAAGCACTCCACGATCCCTTCCACATGATCCCCCATCAAGACCCCTGCCATTTTCATCCGATTTCGAACAATAGTAACCACGTCCAGTGGAATCCCACCATCAAAAACGCTCCAAGACAGGCCACCATACTCAAACACTACATCTGTCATACAAGTATACAAACTCTCCTTCAACGAGGCACTTAAAGCCTTAACCCGGGCCTTCATATCCTTTCTGAATCTGTGCTCCGGTCCACCACCTGCATCTCCTCCTCCATTCGCAGCTATTACTCCAACTCCCAGCTCTCCTAGCCCAACAGTCTTCTTCTTCTCTTCTGTTCCCTCATAACCATCTGCTTCATCTCTGGGCGGCGTTTCGGGGACTTCCGTGTGATTCAAAAGAGTGAGCAGTTCTTCATCTCTAATGTACCCACTCGACTTCGGGAAAATAGCTTAAGCTCTGAACAAAGCCGCTATATAGTACGCGAGATATTTAGTATCGACGCTAACCCGTCCTCAAATATTTCGGTCTCCAATTTTCTACTAAAACCGTACTTACGCGACATCTAAACAGATTTCCACGTACGCAGCTTGATATGTTAATACTACAATATGCGTCTAACTGTGTTTCTGAATCAGAATGAACCAAATATAATTCTTACCGTGTATGGAGTCGTCTACAAGGAGAACCTTGGCATTGGATATCTTACTTCAAGCTCACTCGCTTTCTAAAATGTACAATGAACTCACTCGCGTACATTAAAAAGTGGGATAGTTATAAGAAAAACCTCTACAATGGGGTATAGAAGAGAAGCATAGTATGTAGCTCACATATCCTAAATCTTAACAGCTGTGAAAAGACGCCGACTGGAAGGGAATGTGGAAGATAGAAGATGAAGGGGCTACGACAACGAAGGTATTCTGTATTGTTGGTCTGTTGTTCTAGAAGTTATTCGTACGGAAGGACCCTAGAGGTTGGGGGTCTGGGGTTTGTTCCGATAGCTGCAATATATCGCTTGAATCTATATTTGATTTCGTAGTCTATAGCGCTGGAGCAGACGAGGAGAAGAATGAATAAAGTGTTAGTCACTATTGGAGGGAAACCTCTTTGGGTTGAAAAGGCAGAAGGTTGGATGGACTCCGAAGTGAAGTGCGCGAAGAAGACGGGCACAACTCGACAAAGAAAGGTGCGAATGGAGATTACGATGTCGTCCAGTAACGATGCTCTTCGAAGAGACTTCCAGGCCGTTGACGTAAAAATTTGTATGATGTTGGAGAGATAGTGTGGCGAATATGGGAGAAGGACTCTGTTGTTGAACGGGTGGCCTGTGAGGGCGTACACGGCCAATCTTTCGACAAAGTTGACTGTTAGGGCGAAGAAGAATCCACCGGGAAAGAACGCGATGGAGGCGTTCCGTATAGAACAGCTTAGGGATGCTGGCGTTGGTAGCAGTTCGTAGGCGGCGAATATGTTCGCGTTCAGGGCGAGGAGTCCAGCTATGGCAAATCCTGCGAATCTTGCGCTGATGGTGCTCAGTCTGCCATAATGTTGAGTGGGGTTCATTGGGCAGAAAGAGAGGGAGCCGAACAACTCCTTGTGAAGGGAGAATGCAAAGTCGAACAACAAGATATGGAGTACTGTCTCGATGATACTGTACAGTATGGTATATCCAGTCTCCGCTTCACAGGGGGAATGGCCGGATAGAAGGAATTTGGTGACCACTGGTTTCAAAACACCGTAGAGAGTTCCAATGGCGAAGGAGAGGAGGGAGGTGAAAATTAGTAGAGAAAGAAGACTTTCCATATGGAATGGATTGTTCGAAAGGGATTGAGAGGAACGAATGTAGTTGGATATGTGTCGAAGGTATGGGAGGTCTTGTAGTAGAAGGTGATTTTGCAAGAACCGGGGGTCAGAGGGGTTGTCGCGCAGGAGTTCGTCAATGTTGGTCATTTCGGCTTTCACTTCATCACTTAGAATGGATGCTGCGCCTGAAAGATATGACTTGTTTGTGTCCCTGCAGTACTCTAGCTTCAAGCAATTGTTGAAACGAAGGTAGGTTTTGTTGGGGAGAATGTCGAACGTGAGAGTTGCTCGAAAGTCATTGTGGAGGAAGACGTATTGTTGGGAGCGAAAGTTCTCGAACAACATGTTTAGAGGTGCTAGGTCAAGGGCGGAACTGTTGATGAAGAACGGGAGAGAGAGAGAACGGGCAGGTGTGTCTGATTTTATATGCAACAGAATAGCTTTATTGAACTAGATGATGGCGACTAGATGAAGGAAGATTAAAGGCAGGACCAAACGGTTGTTCTATGCGTTTTGAACGCGTTTCTGTTCATATTCAATGCACAATATTGAGAAGTGAGGACGAGGGAGATGTGAAACACTTTCTGGTAGAAGTGGTGTAAGAGGTCCAGAATGTGCGCGGAACAGGGGGAAAGGGTTATGAAGAAGAAATAATGAGGTTTATATAAATGGGGGCTGTGGGATGGCGGTAGAGGTAAAGAATATGAGTTTATTGGGCATAGAAGGGGTACATCTGGGGTGTAGAGAGGGGGTGACGATATGAGAGAGGTTATTGGGTGGGGTAGAAATGAAAGTAAAAGCGGAAAGTGCTAGATATTTTGAAATACAGTGTATGGGGGTTTTTGGAAGGGGGTTAAATGGCGGGGAAGTGAATGCGTGGGAGCGGCTGGCGCGTGAGGTTCTCACCGGAGGCTTTCCACTTATTTCGATCTCTACCGCTTCTTTTGATCCTTGCCGCTTTCTTTGAGCTGTGTTGTGTTTGAGATGACGAGTGGCCGCGGATCGCGCAGCTGGGGACAGTTCCTTGTGGAGATTGAGGAAGCCGTGGCTGTGGGGATGCAGAAGAAGCGGGAACAGGAGGAAGCGGGGGAGGAAGGGTTGGAGGGAGTGCTTGCATTGTGTTCTAGGGCGATGGTGAGGGAGGTGGGGAAGGAGGTGGAGAGGGGTGTGCGTGGGATGGGGAAGAAGATTGCAGCGTTTGTGGTTCGAGAGGTGGGAGGGTTGAGGGAGGAGCAGGAAAGGTTTCAGGCGCGGCTACGGGAGGTGGAGAAGTTGGTGAAGGAGGGAGGTGGAGTTGGGGAGAGTCGTGGTGGACGGCGGGGCTCACCCGTGACTGTGACGCCGAGTAGTAAGATGACGGGTGGTTTCAGGTATGTGAGTGGCGATGGGATAAGCTTTGGACCTGGAGACGAAGGCTTTGATGGGGAAGTCGAGAAGGAGGGGGTACGGTTTGTGGCCGAGACTGCGGAGAGCGAGGCGGAGGTGTGCAAGGGGAGGGTTGGGGAGAAGAGGCCGATAGTGAGAGAGGACTTGAAGGGATGCGGTAAGCGTGGAGTGGGTGGAGGGAAGGAGGCGAAGAAGGGCGCTAGGAAGGGGACTCGTGGGCTTAGGAGTGTAGGAGAGCCGGCGAGGGAGGCAGAGAGAATCTTGGGTGATCAGCGCAAGAGGAGGTGGGAGGTGGATGGTGAGGTTGATGAGGAGAGGCGTTGTGGAGGTTGGGGGAAGAGAGTGAAGAAGGAGAAGGAGGAGAGCGTACCGGACGACTTCTTCAAACTGACGTTCGCGGAGACGGAGACGCAGCTGCCTCTCGGTGGAGAGTGGTTTTGATGGGTGTCGTCGTGATATGGGTTGGTAAGAGCGGTTCTTAAGCTCCAGACCCGTTATTCACATCTAGCGAATGACATACAAAACTCCACGGTAAACTAGCGACGTCTTTTGCGTTCGTTTTGCATTCATAATATGGAAGACTCTGTGCTAGAATCGAATGCGAAAACTAGCTGGCATTCTAAAAAATTAACGAAAATTACCTCTGCATTCGCGATCCGTCATTTTCTGCAGAAGTTTTGGACGACATATTTCAATCAGACCAAACTAGCCTCAAATACTAGCGTTCCGAGAACACAGACGCTCCCATCGTCTGCGATATAAGTGTGGAAAACGCGTTGCACTGTATCCATTGGCCGCTTGAAGCGTATAACATTTGGAAGTTCTCGATTAGCCGTGTCAAAGAATCGTTTAACATCAAGCCCGATGAGGAGTGAGGATGAGCCATGTACCAGGTCGAAACTGATAGTTGTTGGCCTTCCATATATATCATTAACGACAAGGCTCCATGAGCATACAATCGGCCGAGCGTTTGCGCCAGCGATACTCCAGCCGTGAAGGTTGTGGTGTCGGGGAGGTTTAATTGAAAACGATATAGCGAGTGCGTCACAAAGCGCCGCAGCCTCTTCCAATTCTTCTGTCGACGTCGGTGCTCCTTCGCCCAAAATTGGGTTGAGATCAGAGGAGAGCACTGCCGATCTCACTCCCGAAAAAGCAAAGTTGCCAGCACCTCTTCTTTGACATCTTCTGCCGGAGGATCTTCATCCTGGACTAGTGTAGGCTTTCCTGAACTACCTCGTGCCTTACACTTTCTTGTAGTAGAATACTACGTCCTTTGGCCAAGTGGGGTAGTAGTCTACTATGGGGTAGTAGCAGCAGAGAGCCAGCCACTGCGGTGACAATCCCCTGGGTCTACTAGTGACGCGGGCACCAACTGGCAGCGAGGCGCAATGGGCGAGTGCTATCTCAAGTCCTTACAGATCGGGAGAATGGTAGCGATGGCTTGGAGGCCTTTGGAGTCCTACTGGCTGCATATGGCGGCAAGAAGACGGTGAGGGTGCTTGTCTTTACGCTTCGGAGATCGGGGGCACTCGAGCCAGCCTATATGGCTGGCAAGGCGCTCTGACCTCCGGAAACTATCCTAATAAATTAAATAAAACTAGCTACATAAAAAAACCTATGGTCACAGTGCCTTGGCAATCGCACTGTCTCCTGGTATCTGCTGCATAGGCACCCAGCTTGGCCACGTGGAATATTTCGGCCAGCAATGTTCTGACCTCTGCCAGCCCAGCCCCATGGGTACTTCACCACTGCTCCTGCCCAATAGTCATTCTCCTACGGACCTCCCCCCTTAAGATCCGACGTCCCGTAGGCCGCTTCCACGTCGGTGAGCTATCAGTTTCTTCCGCGGGCATTCTTTCCTCCAGCCCAATGGGGTTGTTGTTCTCGCGTCTTCTCCCCCGATTAGGTCTCTCGCGTCCTGGTTTACATGGCTGGTCGGCCCTTCCAAAGCAGGTAGGGCGGCGGTACTGTTTTGCGTCCATTTGGTTGCTTTTGTGGCAAGTGGCACGTGGGCGCTACCATGCCATTAGTCGCCTACGACGGGGCCTCATCAACTAGTGAGTCTCAACTGGGGGGCACTTCTCGTGCTCCTGCGTTTCACCGACCCCTGGCGTGGACGCCCATACTTCCCTCTAGATTACCTCGTCCTTCTGGTTGCTCTTTTCTTCGCATACCGCCTTGGTGCATCCACCATCCCCGCCCCTTCGGTAGATCGTGGTGCATTTCCTTGGCATTTCAGAATTCTGACTGTTGGTATCCCCTGGCGCCGTGTTCACTGTGCTGGCTTATCAATCGCGTCTACGCTATGTCCTTGGGGGCATATAAGGGCTCCCATGGCTACCTCTTGGACTATAACGGCTTCGAGCGCATCCCTCGGGTGGCAATACCTGTAGACTCGACCAACATGGCTCTGGTCCCCAGCAGCGCATATGCCCACCCCAGGGACAAGTACGACCACACCTTGGGTCGGAATCCTATGGCCATGCACAGTACCCATCTACCCAGTTCGGTTGCTGAGTTCGTGCGGTATGCTTACCAATACTTGGACGCCCGGCGGTTCGCTGCGATTCCAAACCATGCCCGTGAGAAGAAGAACTCCCAAGAGGACTCCTGCTACATCCGTTGGCTCCACCTTCCTGCTGATGCCCGTTCGGTCGTGCGTTGACGCGCTCTGCTCCCACCGGAAATGCCCTTCGTCCGCTGCAGCGAGGAGTCTGATTACCAATAGAGAGCAAACAAGCTCCTGGAGGACTTTTTTTCGATGCAGGGCGACCCAAAGGCCCCCTTTCCTCCCCCTGGTCATAGACTTCTGCGGTTAGTCTGCTTCAGACCTCCATACGACCGCTTGTACTGGTTATCGAACCGGACATATTGTAATGATATGATCCAGCCCAATGGTGGTATTTGAACCAACCTCAAGTTCTTCTTCTGTGGGCACCAAGTAGAGTTTCACGATATGCCTCCGTCCCGCAGGTCTTCTCTATATCTCATGCTACCGCCACTTAGCGTCGGACCTGAGGCCGCCTTCTGGCACATTTCCAATCTCCTTATGGTCCCTAGTCCGTCCTTGGTGGCCTACCAGACTTATCAGCTCCAGGGGGACTTCACTAAACGTCTCCCCTGGCTGACCTGGCAGGTGCTTTTTGCTGAATGGGCCGTGTTCTGTTTCATGGCAATTCTGGATACCACCCGCTATGGGATCCAAGCTAATGTCCGGGAGACCGACTGCCATATCTGGAACGAGCGGGTTCTTCCCAGTCCTGAAGGTCGACTCGTGCCTCTTCCGCGGCACTTGATCCGGCTTGTCCGTGAGATGCGCGTGCAGAACATTGTCCGGGATACTGAGTACGAGGTTGAAGAGGCCAAAGCCCTATTGGATTATGTCCTTCAGGTCGACTGGGCGCCGACCCCCGGGTTCCTTTGGTACGATTATGACACCTACACCTTCTCCTCGATCACGCGACATCCTCTGGGCAATGACGACGGGAACGCCTACCAGGCCAAACCATTGCTGGCTGTCCCCGTGAACGAGCCACGTCAGTCCGTGCCCATTTACTAACCTCAGGCCATTGGGTTTCACGAAGATTGTCTTCGTCCTCCAGTCCGGGAGCAGGCGGTAGTTCCTGTACCGGCCCCATCGGTTGCGCCGTTTTTCGTGCCGGCGCATGACGTTGCCGTGGTAGAGCCCCCAGAGGCGTCCATTGCTGCCTTGGCTTCCCAACCTCTTATGTCCATGACGGTTTCCGCCCCTGTGGTCCCTCCTCAGCCTCCCGAGCCAATCATTCCTGAGGTCATTACAATGGCCTTTGATTACCTGAAGAAGTTATGCACGTCCGATGGTATCCTTGAACCCACTGATATCGTCGAGACTTTTCGTTCCGCCCAATCCTGGGCTCGCCGGGCTTCACGGTACCACTCGCTGGTTCAGCGTAACCAAGAGGTCAAGGACGCCTTAGCGGCCATCCTGGAGGAGAACGCTAAGGTGTTGTCCGAGCTTGTCGCGACAGACCTTGATAACCGCTTTGGTCTTAACCTTTCGGACACGGAGTCCGCTGGTGATGCCTCATCCTCATCCGCGCGTAGTCCGGCTCGCAAGCGTGGTCGCACGAGATCCCCTTCTCAACCGGCTGCGTCGTACTATTGGTCGTCCTTACGGCTAGTAGTCCTCAGTAAACACTATGGTTCTCTTTTTGGCCCTTCTAGCGTCAAGGTGTGCGTCTTCTCTGTCGCGCTCCATCGGTCTTCATCTCAAACCTTGAATACCAATAGGTCGGTTTTGAAACAAGTCCCTGGGGTTTTAATGCACTCTCCTTATAGTTCAGCCGCCCGCGCTTCGTTTCTGAGGTTTTCAGCCTTGATGATCCAGGGACTTCGGAGTTATGTGAAGAACCATTTGGCCATCATCGCGGCGGACCTTAGGAAGAACCTGCTTGAGGCCAGCGAGTGGGGGTGAGCGAGCGGCGTTTCCTCGTGCGAAGTGGAAGGCGGCGGCAAGCAGGAGGCGGTTCCGTGGGCAAATACAGTGTTCCTATTGGGTGGAGGCGGATTAGGCCCGTGCTGGCACACATTTGTGGCCAGGGATACCCCCCTTCTTAAGGTCATGCTCCGTATGGCCTGTTTTCGACCAATAGCGGGCCAAAACGTTTTCCGGGATGTCTGAACTCAGGAGCCAAGTATCGTCCTTGGGCTCTTAGCCATACCAGCGGACTTTGTAGCGCACTTCGCCGTCGTCGGTCAGCCCAGCAGAGACGATGCAGTCAAGAACTTACTCCCGTTGGTCGTCGACTTCGGCGTCCTCCGGCAAGTCCATTTGATCCAAGGGGCCGTATACATCGGGGGAAGGGCCTTCTGGATCTGCGGAGACCTGCGGTTCCTGAGGGACCGTACGGTCATTGACCAGTGGTTGCATAGGGATGGAGGGTGGGGGTTGGGACGAAGAGAGAGCGCGCGAGTCCAATGGTTCAGTTGAAGGTGGGCGTGGCGCCAGAGAGACTCGGTCCATTGTGACTGTTTCCTGGAGCCCATCTTGGTCGGTACTAACCATGTGCCCAAGGGCCTGAAGTACCTTGAAGGGCCCAGTGGACTTTGGCAACAGCTTCTTGGTGATGTCCTCGTCCTCGTGCGTTTCCTTCGGTGGTCTGTCCAAGTGGACGTAATCTTCCACGGCCAGTTGCGGTGTAAACCAAACGGACCGATCTAAATCGGCCTTATTGCGCGCTTGCGCTTTGTTCAACGTGGCCTGTGTGGTGTTCAAGATAGAATCAATTCGCTTCCGCGAATACCGTTTGGCCTGGGCGGTATTCATTTACTCCGTTATGTCCTGAGGTGCGCTTAAGTCCTGTAGGTCAACCATATATGGCGCAGGGGCACGCACGAGGGTGAAGTCAAAAGGAATTGTACCAGTGGGCTTATGCACTTGATTATTATATGCATAGACCAGCGGCTGGACATAGTCATCCCAGTCCAATTGGTGCTCGGAAAAGTAGTGAATTAGCCTCGTGGCCCGGGTTCGGTTAAACCCTTCGGCTTTTCCATTGGTCTGAGCGTGGTACGCGGTAGTGAGGAGATGTTTTAGACCTAAGGCCGAGCACACATGCTCAAAGAATTTGGAGATAAACTGAGAGCCATCGTCCGTAAGGAGATAGAGCGGCAGTCCATAGGGATAAATCCAATGGACAAGGGAAGCCATGGCGACGTCCGTGGTGGTTGTTGATTTGAGCGGAATTGCTGACTTGGTAAACCGACCGGTAATCACCAATATAAATCGGTTGCCGTGGGTCGACTTCGGAAATGGCCCTAGGATATCCATAGCAATGAACTCCAAAGGCCCGGCCGCTGGGAATAACTTCAGTTTCCCTTGATGTACCGCTCTTGTCCCTTGGAGTTTTGCGCATGCTGCACAAGTCCTTGCCGTCTCCATTATCTCATTGGCCATCAGGGGCCAGTAAAAACATCTCCTAAGGGTCTCATACATCTTAGTCCCTCCAGGATGGCCAGCCAACCTCGGATAGTGCGCGAGATAAATAATACGTACCCGTAAGGCCTTAGGCACTACCCGCTGTATCGCCCCGTACAATGGTGACCTGCGACATAATATGCCTCGGCGGTCATAATCAAACAGTGACCCAGAAGTCCCTACTTTCTGTCCTACCTAGACGAAGTATTCGACCTTTTTCTGGTCCTGAAGGAATTCCTCGAGGGGTATTGGCATAAAACCCACGCTTTCCGACTGGGCCATATGGATATCCAACGGTGGATCTTCCCAGTTTACGGCGCATAAGATCACTGCGCCCTGTCCGTCCGTCCATCCGGCCATTCTTGCCTCAGCCACCGGTGGTTCCTCTCCCTCGTCATCAGTGTACTGTGGTCCGTCCCAGATCGTGGGAATCTCATCGTCCAGGGGAGTTTGGTCCGTACCATCGGTCAGGATGCGTGACAGCGGGTCTGTGGCCTGATGTTTCAGCCCTAGCCTATAGGTCACTTCGTAACCGAATTTGGCCAGGCGCAATCTCCATCGGGCCAGACGGGAGGATGCTTCCGTCATGTTCAGTAGACAGGGGACGGAGTGGTGATCTGTCCTAATGGTAAAGCGAGTTCTTTCCAAATAAGGCCAAAGATGGAGCACTGACCACACGATGGCCAAACATTCCTTTTCAGTGTTGCTATAGCTCCTTTCGGCCTTGGTCAGGGACCTACTCCGGTAGCCAATTGGGGGCCAGTTCGATGCCTTGTGGCATCGATCTCGCCCAGCTTTCCACTCCACATGCTAGCAAAGTCCTTGAGGAGATCAATGACTTGTTTCCTATATGGTTCAAAGTCATCGCCAATTTTGACGTCGTTTTCCAAATTGGCCGGTGGTTCACCCCCAGGAAGCACCTCCTCCCATTCAATCTTCATAATGGCCACAGAAGCAGACATAGATATCCTCACCTTGTAGGCTTGTCATGGAAGTTGCTCATGGTGACCGCAAAGGGCCGGTGGGGTACCACATTCATTACTCCATTGGCCATGAGAGAAAGGTCTTTCGTTACCACTTTGCGGTGGTTTTGCAACAAAACCAGACCTGAGGACTCGCATACCCCTGCAGCGGCTACCTGGGTCATAGGCGGTATGACTATCGCTTTTGCCAATCTGACGTTGTTGGACACGGTCCTCGTGGGAAACTTGACCTTAGCTGGGGCAGCCTCGGGTCCAGGGTGCGAGCCCACAATCGCCAATGGTGGTCCTTGATGGAAAGCGACCCTCTTTTGACCAGGATAGATTGCCTTTACATATCTATCAATAAAGCTCGTCCCTAGGATCCCTTCTGCCCACAGGTTCGGACATAAAAGAAACCAAGTCTTAATCTTCAGGTGACCCAATTGGACGTAAAGCGGAAGTATTCCGCGAATATCCATCGGCCGACGTGATGCGTCCGTTACCTTCGGTGACTTCTTTTCCTGTATCATCCTTTCCCAGCCCAATGG
Source organism: Gracilariopsis chorda (assembly GCA_003194525.1). NCBI lineage: Eukaryota > Rhodophyta > Florideophyceae > Gracilariales > Gracilariaceae > Gracilariopsis > Gracilariopsis chorda. The sequence goes on along the minus strand of NBIV01000003.1, from coordinate 348,655 downwards.
TAAGACCTTCGGATGTACCAGATTGGGGCCTGCTCCAGTATCCAATACGGCCGTAAACGTCCTTGTTGTATTGGCCTGTAGTCCCAAGGTTCCCTGTACCTTGTAGTTATCCTTCCTCAGGACAAACGGCGTCCTCCAGGTCTTCCCATTGGTCTACAGCATACACCCGACTCGAGATCTCTGTCATTTAGTCCTCTGGTTTCGTTCTTTTCTCAGCTTCTGTGGTCTGCGAGTCTGATAGTTTGAGGCGGCAGTTATAAGAGAGATGACACGCCTCTATGCGTCCCTCTGGTCGTTTTCCTGCGGCGTGGGCACCGCAAGATTGTCCTGTCCGTCCAGGTATTCGACGCTATCCCTTGGGTCTTCAACCATGTTGACCTCAGGTTGCTTCACCGGTTTGGTCAGGGGAGTCACATAATTTGAGCTCCCTGGCGCTCCAGTGGTCCTCGGACGGAAGGTCCTACGGAAGTAACCCTCGGCTCGGTGCACTTGATAGTTCTACTCCCTGCGCCCCATAATTCCTTTGCAGATGTCTTCAGGCATATACTTTATGCAGTCACACGGCCAGGCCGTGGAAAGACAAATATAACAGGCCTGATTAGACTTCGTAATGAAGTCCTTCCTGGGGGCAATCGGAGAATAACAGGGTGTCGCCGGGGCCGATGGGGTGGTCATTCCTGACGAAAAGGCCAATGGTGCTCCTGACGGAGCTGAGGATAAGCTCACCGCAAGAGCATCTGCGGTGTCTGAATGTCCAAAGGCCGAGTCCAACTCGGACAGGGACTCTACCATGTGGGCCTTCATTCCTCTGGTCAGGGGTCTTGCGCGACCCCGAGTATTCGTGCACCCGTTCGACGGGAAGTCCTGTAGGTCTTGCCGTATCCTTCGGCATACATCACCACTTGAGGCAGCGTCAAGTCTGGATGGGCAGTGTGGTGGTTTTGGACATGAGTCCGTATCGCAGGGAGCAATTTCGCGATAAAATGTCGCTTCAGCCGACCCTCGGAAAACAAATTTGCGCACCTGCGAGCTCTAGTCCAAAGTTGGTCAGCGTAATCCGTTTCGGACATGGTGGAACTCTGGTGGTATCCAATTACGTCCTGATAGGCATCGATTATGTGTTCATCGGTCGCATACGTTTCTAACAGGTAATGAACAACGTCTGGGTAGGTCCTTAGAAGCTCCTGATCTTGGGCATCAATGGGGTTGGCCGAGCCGAAGATCTTGGCAACGACTTGGTCCTTCGCTTGTCCACTTAGGAGAAACTGGAAGCACTAAAGCGCTGCTCCTTCATGGACTCCATTCTTGTCACAGGGCACCTAGAACGAGCTCAAGAGCCTAAGGAATGTAATGGGATCCTTCCCAGAAACGTGTCCGGTACGGTCAGCTTCATTCTCTTCGCCCACCTGGCAATCTTCTTGGCGACCGAGGAGGTGTACCGCGTGGACCCATCCATCAAACGGTACGTGTTCACGTCTAAGACCTTCTGCAAAAGCTCATTAGTCGTGAACAATGGTTTGAGGCGCCGAACATCCGCCTCATCCGTATCGGTATCGGAAGAGTGCGACGAGTCCGAATGGTCATCGCTCGAGTCCGAGTGGTGCCTCTTCCGATGGTTCGTCCTCGACTTACGCCTTCGGCTGCGTCTCTTCTTCCTATGGGTCTTGGTATCTGCGAGGTCCTTTTAAGCGAGCTCTTCATCGTCCTCGAGGTACTCGTTGGCGTACCGAATGCCGTGTTGTCCGTTGGTCTTATCTTCTGCACGGCCTCTTTGCCTCTGGAATCTCTCTTCTCCAGGCGGTATATAACCCAATGGGCCTTCTTGTGCTGTACCCAGGCGAGGGGCTACTTCTATAGCTGCTCCCTGAGGTCCGGTGTGTGTTGACCGATGGATATCCAATGGTTAACTTTGAGAAACAGCCCGAGGGCTGTGAAATGTGCCTGCCTGGCGAGTGACTTCCCCTTGGATGGTCGTGGCAATGGAATTCACGAGGACATCTGATAGCACAACCTGAGGAACCAGTTGGTCTGCCAAAGAGGAGAGGCGCTCCTGTAATACTCTATCCAGTTGGTCCCTAAGGAATTACTCCATTTGATTTTCGCGCCAAGAGCAGAGTTGCGGCCATAGGAGAGCGGCGACATCGTCCAACATACGGGGGGTGGTTACGGTAGCAGCTAAGTGTTGAGGATGTTCTGCATCATTCCTTGGGCCCTGCGAAAGATTGAGCTGATCCATCCTCTGGCGTAGGCGAGCGACCAATGGCGAATCTCTGGCTATCCTTTCAGGATTGTCCACAGGGTCTATAACAAGTCCACCGGAGCGGCTGCGGGTACTCCTACGGTCACTATTATTGTCCGCTTGGGCGGCCGATGGGGTTACGGCGACTGCGGGAGGTGCGGTTGCACCCGGGGTTCCTTGTTGGTCTTCGTTCCTTGGGTTGGGTTGTTGGTTATCCGTACGGTCGGTGTTGCGTTCGAGCCAGTTGCGTCGACTAATAGTCCAATGGTAGAAGTCCTATGCGTAAACTTCTTTCCTTAAGGTCCAAACGGCTGTTCCTGTACGCTTCTAGGTCGGGAGACCAGTTGTAGTAGAACACTACATCTTTTGGCCAACTGGGGTAGTAGCGGCAGAGAGCCAGCCGCTGGGGTGACAATCCACTGGGTGTACTAGTGACGCGGGCACCAACTGGCAGCGAGGCACAATGGGCGGGTGCTATCTCAAGTCCCTACAGGTCGGGAGAATGGTAGCGATGGCTTGGAGGCCTTTGGAGTCCTACTGGCTGCATATGGCGGCAAGAAGACGGTGAGGGTGCTTGTCTTTACGCTTCGGAGATCGGGGGCACTCGAGCCAGCCTATATGGCTGGCAAGGCGCTCTGACCTCCGGAAACTATCCTAATAAATTAAATAAAACTAGCTACATAAAAAAACCTATGGTCACAGTGCCTTGGCCCTCGCACTGTCTCCTGGTATCTCCTGCATAGGCACACAGCTTGGCCACGTGGAATATTTCGGCCAGCAATGTTCTGACCTCTGCCAGCCCAGCCTCATGGTTACTTCACCACTGCACCCGCCCAATGGTCATTCTCCTACATTTCTTTTCATCTTTTCTCGACATTCATCACGGTCTCGATACCAGTGTCCAAGTTGGCCACATGCTCTACATTGGCTCTCCTCTTTAAGCTTCTTGATAAACTGTGATCGGCCTGGCTGAGGAGTTGTGCTGCGTTTGCCGAGCAAATATGCATGCGCATTATCCGGATTACAGTCCACTGTGCTCTGCTGCGTGTGATCTACATGCGAAAGATATTCTGCAGCTTTTTCCATCGTAAACATGGGGACATTACAGGAGCGTTGATCATCAATCAAGTTCATTGAATCGCTGAGTTTGGACTTGAGGGCTGGAATGCCGGAAAGGCTTTCGTCTCGGTTTTCTTTCAAAAGCTCTGAAAGTAAATTCAACTCAGACTCTTTCTTACAAGAGACGGAGCGTTCGATGCAGATGTAAGTTGGAAAACGAGGGCGTTCATGGTGTCCGGCGTAAAGTGTGCGTTTCGTAGCATCATCATGGCAAACTGTCGGCTGGTACCATCACTTAGCCCAGCAGTTTGGTTTGAGTATAGAGCAACTGCGCCACTAAATCTGCTGGCGTATGCGGCGACAGACTCGTTAGAACTTCGCTGACATTGCTGGATTGCGTTCAACAGGTCAACTTCTCTCTTGATCGATTCGTTCGGACTGTCCTTGGCAATGATCATAAGAATTGACTTAACCAGCTTTTCTTTACTTTTGTCGTTCGCAAAGCCGTCCAGTGATAATTGGCCCAATGCTTTAGCTTTTTTAAACAAATCCTGTGCGGTGTCGTCGCATGACATATAAATGATATGACCAGTGCCAGCATGCAAAGCCTCCCACTTCTTATCAATCTTTGCAAATTTGGTTATCATTCGCATCCAGCGTCGAAACGAGTCACGATAACGCACTTTCGACGTGACAATAGTGATAAACGTCGGAGCGCAGTTCAAATTAAGATCTGAATTGGCAGGCACAGACCCTGCTGAGCCCATAACTGGGAATTTGCGATCAGTTAGGTCACTCATTGTTGACGTAGGGTTGTGCTACCGCGTCGATGTTGGAAAATGGAAACAAACAGCACAATGCTGGGATTCTGCCTCTCTCGGCTCGCCCTCTGTTTACTCGGCCAGTTGCTCGGCCTTTATGCTATTTTCTGTGCCCGTTCGCTTGGGCGCTTGCTGACAATAGCTAATTGTCCCTTTAGGCCGTTCGGGCTCGTGCTTAGTTGCAATGCAGCTCTGTGTACGTTCACAACCATACAGTACCGCCGGCGGTTGACAGGACTAGTCATAAGCAAACCAACTCCCAGTAAACGACGGCCTCGCGCCTTCCCACGCTGTCAGGTTTCACACTGCATATTGCAGACTCAAAACCGGTCTTTGCCGAATTCTAGCAAGCGATGCACATTCGCTGTACTTTAAGAAAATGCTTAGCAGGTAGGTAGAGGTTAAAAGCTAACACTTTTCGATTTGGCCAAACCATACGCCACGTAAACCATGCAAGTTCACTCTATAATATAATTCTTTTATTGCTTTCAACATAACAAAACAAAGAAAAAAGTGTTTAAAAAGAAAAAAGGCAGTATCAAAACAAAAATAGCGCTAGGTGATGTACTTAAGGATTAAATGAGATGAAATGTAAGAGCAGAATTGTTAATCACAAAACTCATGAGATAGCAGAGAACGTCGAGCACACTAGTAGATTTGTGGTTTTGTTTCAACTTCAAAGAAACGCTCATACAGATTCGTATATATAACAAAATTAAAATATGGAAGCTACGAAATTACTAAAGTATGAGTTTTGGGTAGCAACAAACAAACTTTTATACTCTGGGAGCTAAGTGTGACAACGTAGTATAAATGGCTTTATATTTTTCCTTTCAGAATTTCAGAAAATAAACTACGAACAAAGACCATCAAATATCACATATTCATACTAAACATGAATTAAGTTTTCTCCCTAAAAGCACGTCAAAAATTTTGCAGATTTTCGCAGCTAGAAATTGATACGTGTAATGCAAGGTTTTCTGTTTTACGATTTATTTAAATAAAACCTACGTAGTCTCTAACATAGTTGGTGCAGGAGGATACACGAAGCTTTCGTGAATAGATAAAGATCAGTATATACAGATATGTTCTGAATTATGACCGTTTTCCCACATCTATCAAGTTCACCCGGTCTATAACTACTTAATGTTGTACCAATGGTAGCGGTAAGAAAGGCTTAATCTGGAACAAATTCATGACCTTAAAATATGCAAAATTATGCGTAGCTTTCGGTACGTCCCGCATAGACGGTATACGAAGAAAGATTTAACTTGAGACGAGGATAAAGCTCGGACTTGCTATCATCTCTTAAAAGGTGCGTTCTGTTTTGTCATAATGGCTCTGACTCTTGTTAGTTGGAACCGCAATACAGCAGACTATTGTTAACTAACTCATTAGTTGCGGCAATGTGAAGATAGCGGACATCATTGCTTTTTTTAACGCAACGCAATGGTAAAGGCCTTTGGTCCACGTATTTGGAAAATAAAGCCAACGGCTAACAATAAACGTGAACCACAAATAATATGCTTCTTTGTACAGACTAACTGCTTTTCTTGCTTTTGCATAGAGGATGCACAAGCTTTTACCTTTTACTTCACACTCAAATTTGCAAGCCTTGTATTAAAATACATTTTTGCCGATTTTGGCACGTGGAGAAACAAAACGCATCTGAATTTGACACTTTGATCGAAAAACGCTCGTAATTCGGTCTGAACTTCAAGTCGCAATTTTAAAAAACCGAAAATTGGCTATTTACAACAACGAAAGACAGGTTTTGCCCTTCATCAGCCATCTTTTTGGCGAACCTATCGTCTCAAATTATAACCCATTTCTCAAAACCGGCTGGTGTGACTACTAAGGGTAGATTGCTCCCACTCACCGAACAATCTCCGCATCCACTTTGTTCCCTACTCTTCTCACAGTAATATATGATCGGTCCTTCATTCCGTATTCAACTGACAGGATCGCCTTCTCCTCCACTCTTGAAGAATCGTATACTTCGTTCATCTGAGCCAACCAATGTGAAGCAACGCCCTCAGCTGTAGCCAAATCGCCCCGGATTGCAAGATTACTCTTCAACCTTCTTAGCACAAGACTTCCAACGACTATTATAACTGTCCCCACGGAAAGCAGCAAAACACCCCATACTGTCAGTGTAGGTGCTGTAGTATTCCGAATTCCCTCTACTACATCCACATCTCGGAACCCATCCGATCCTATGCCTTCCAGCATGCCTCCACACAATGCGACCAAAATTGCTACTTCTCTATACGAGTGCGTTCCAATGTTTGTCCCAATCATCCATGGCATTGCCTTCAGAATGCCCAAGTCGTGGAATGACCTGCGTCCCTCTAGAGCTACAGACATAACCAGTTGATAGTCAGGGGTGTCTTCGTAATCATCAAATAATCCCACGACCGTTCGGTTTTTGGATAATGGCAGCAAGCACGCCTCTAAAATATACTTCTTCTTTTGCTTCCTCTCCTTGCACTTCACCAGGCATTCGATTTGCTCTCCGCTAGGAACGGTATAGTTGAGCGTGATGAGGGACTCTGTTGTTACGACATACGTCACGTTACCTGTGATTGGTCGTTCAGTTCCCTCTACCTTCTTCGGCCTCGTAAAATTGACCGCCAAGAAGCTGTAATACTCATTCGCCCCAATAGAAACATCTTTCTTCGCATCCAAAGTACTCATTACTTCGGCGTAATCCACATCCCTTCCCATTCGAGTCTCGTTCATAGGCCAGTATCCCATGCTCGTGAACTCAGACGCGTTAAACATGGCTTCAGTTATTAACGGCGTTGCATCGATAGGCGTGGTGTAGTTCTGGAAACACTTAGCAACATGGCCGAGGGCTTGAAAGTCCGTTGCAGAAGACATATTCACAACCACAGGATGGTACCATTTCCTTTCCACGCTGTAACAAGTGTTCTCCACTCGTTGCAGTGCGCCTCTGAGTCTGAAAATGTACCTCGGATCGGTCTTCAGTAACGCGTCCAAACTAGATACCTGATTTGCCACTCGAAGCCGGGTGCTCTTTTCAATCCATACGATCTCGGCTCCAGTGGAAAACTCGACGGACATCTCTAGAACGGTTACAACTATTGCAGATATTATCACGATAGCGCTTCCTGTCGAACGGGTAAAGCGTAGGTTGCGCCGCAGTCGAAAGTAAGGCGCAGAGCTTACTGGTTTTGCCCAGCCCCTGTCTTTGAGACTCTTGGCAGTTCGGTACGAATGAAGAGCATCCAGCAGAACATCGGATGCATAGCTAACCGTTATAGTCATGAACACGTACTTTATGACGTTGAACACATTTTGGTCGAGGAACTTGAGGACGATCATTTTTGCCTCGAAATGGGCTGGAGTTCATGTGGCGGTAGCCCCGAAACTAAATAGGAACAGAAGAGAAATGTGGAACGGTTTCTTTCGTCATTATATCGCTAACGAAGTCGAATGCATGACGGAAGCCATGGTAGATGCCCAAGTGACAGAGATTCATGCTTTCTCATAATGAGATAGGAGGCTAGTGTCATCCTCGGAAGACGTCTACGGAACTGTACCTGCCCATTGTGTGCGGGTATAACCTTTATTCATGTGGTGTCCGGCAGTGGGTTGACCAATAAACATTGTTGTTGACGAGCGAGCTAACCCTTAACCCTTACTACAAAACAATCCAACGAAGCACACGAGAAGTGAATCAATTCGTAGAGAGCCAACTGTTCCGAAGCCAACATAAGGATATCTCCTGTTGTCTCGGCAAGTTTGAGACTGTTCTTCTTCAGTGGCTTTGTCCAAACCGAGCAATAGGCAGTTCATCGAAGGACTGTATGATAAGATAGCTTGAGCATTATTCGGTAACAATGAAGCAAGTATGCTCCTAGGAACTGAGAACGCCTGATAGACGCTTCTCCATCAATCACCGATGTTTCAGGTGAAGCGTTTCAAGACGGGCTCACAGTCACGCAATGTCTGAACGGTCCATTGTTCTCTGACTCCGTCGTGTTGTTCTTGATATCGGTCCTTTGATTTCGACATAATTTTTTTTTGGTTCAATTCTGAAGCATTCCTGCATTGCGTTTGATTGGCTACAGGTAGCGCGACAGTACGATGTTATATCGAAGAAATCTCCAGATATGGGTCACTCGAAGGGAATACTGGTACCGCCCCTGCGGCTCGGGACGAATTTTGCCCCTTTTCGTGCCCCGCAGCCCGCACTCGTCCATGCAAGTCATACGACTTCGTGACGAATGGTGACAGGACACAACAAGGCCGAATAAGGCAATCAATGTGTGATCACGCGTAAGGGTCCTGGGTAAATCAGTCAGCTCATCTTATGTCATGAGTCGGCACAAAACGCATCCACTAGCTAGGAAGACGGCTGTATTCCGGAGTATGTCGATGAAGTATGGTGATACGAAGATTGGTTTTGTAGACATTACGGACAACGTCTGGTCCCAGCAGAACCCCTTGAGCCACAGACTCAGTGGTGAAATCGAGATTGCATCCTATCACGAAGTGCCTCAGTTTTTGTGCACTCAGGTTTCCATAAGCCTCGAAATGACTTGGCTTTTGAGCAGTCAAGTTTGTCAGTTAGCTTTTCAAATTGTCCGTCTTCTTGGCCGCCGTAGCTGCTACGTGGGAGGCGTGCGGAGAACAAAGACAACACTTTGAGAGATGATATCCCAGTGGACGTGCCATGAATAAAGCGAACTGAAATAGCCCGGGAATAGAACACCATGCGACCAAGCAACTTCGGAATGCATGTACAGTGGTTAGTAGGGAAGGCAACAAAAAGACAAGGAAAGCACGGTGATATTGGTGACAGTATTACGAAGTTTTTCATAGTCAGTATGAGTAAGGAAAACAAAATTGAGGCATTGTTCCATTGTGCTTCTTGCCCGGCGTTGACGTCATCTGCGGCATTGAAAACCAACATGATTCTGCCCTAATATTGATAGCGGGTAGAACTCTCTCGTCCAGTCGGCGGAATGTTGGCAGGGAAAGGAGAGTACTTATTCTCGCGTATGTGCAAGACGGGGTTGTCTCTTGCTGTGAGTTAAAGGGTTAACCTGGGAAAGTGACCACAATAAACTGTGGCTGAGCCCTTCGGGCTGAGCTGACCCCCCCGCTACCACCTTTGGTGCACAACGGTGGTCTTTAATTGTGCCCTCGCAAAAGGTTTTCCGCTGACGGTAGCCTAATAAGCGATAGTCAGCCCGTAGCAAACTGATCTGTGTAGAAGACAAAGAGATTGAGCTTGTTGCACTACTGAGTTGCACTACTGACGTAAGCTCAACAACAACTTACGCTGACATGGCCTCGTGCAGCTCGCGCTCCTCCGAGGATGAGCTAAAATAAACTCCTGAGTCGCGCTTGGCACTGCCTGCCAAGGGCGGGGGACAGTGACGAAGAGGACGGACTTCTCACTGCGTTTTCTCCCCTTTGAACGGACCCTGTGCGCTGCGCGAAATGTCCACACAACCAATAGAGCTAATCTGTCACGATACTGTACAGGTAGTATCCTGTGCCGCAACAAAACGAAGCGGCCACAAAGTATTGTTGATTGCTCGACGTATCTCTTTTGTTCATCGCGAAAGCAAATCAGTGGTGCAGAGCTCGCACCACACGGAGTGACGTGTGTTGATGCGGGGGCGGGTTTGAAGTACAATTAGCCGCGGACGGATTAATCGTAGTTGTCAATTGTGTCTTTCACTTAAATCGAAGGGCTGAGTGAGCTTGAGCCCTTGCTGAGAAGAGAGGCGGCCCGTGCTTAGTACCTTGATGCTTGCTAAGCTTCGAGATGAGAAAATGTACCACGTAAAGTGAGCGCTTCCACACCATATTATGTATCAAAGCATTTGACGGGATTGATCAAATGGGACAGATAAGTGAGCTGCCCCTTACAGAAGCATGACAAACTCTTATAACAGCGTGCTCTTTCTGCATGCACTAGGCTCTTTGCCAGTAACAGTACTCGCGTACGTTTATTACGCAAGTGTGATTGCATCACTGAGCTCATTGCAGAAAATGTGGAAAGAACGATCGTTCTCTGTAATGTAATGGAGTTTGTACTCGGAAACAAAGTTAGCCTATGCTGGGGCGCTGTGAAAATTTGATTCACAATTTGAAGCATGCACTCAATCGTGGTTGATCGTCTGAATACTGGACCGGACTCTTTTTGAACATTCATGACACATGACGTCGGGCTGTGTGTGATACGATTTGTCGTGCGACGCTTGGTGAGCATGTTTGTCACATTGAACAAGATGGAAATGTGTACTTTGCAGGCAAGGTTCTTGAGGAAAGACGCTACCGTTAAAAGTTGGTGCGATGTGCAGTGGAATTTGCAGGTGAGCAAACTGTTCAGTTTGAGGGACGAAATGTGGCGCCTTTTCTCCTTGCATTACACGGAAAAGAAAGCACTTTAGCGAGCGTTCAACAAGGAAGAGCCCTCCATTCCACACCTCGTCAATGTCTTACTCAAACCGTTGATAAGCTGACAAGTGCAAGCCAACAAGGATTGCACGGTAGGAAAATACACCACGAATCCTGGATAAGCATCAACAACATGCCATATCGTGGCAGCAACAAAGCCACTTCACGTGAACACTGTGATTATCTCTACTAATGTGCGCCACACTGGTTTTGCATGTTTTCTGGAGCACCTCACACACTAATTTAAGTACCCATCTAGAAAGCTATTATATTTCTTTACAATATAACGTAGGAATCTTCTGGAATAACAAAAGCCTGAATTTCAAAACCCGTATTACCATCATATAACAATTTTCGAGCACAAACATAACTTACTGTGGGGCTACACTATATTTGTTATCATAAAGCCCACATCCTAATTTAACACCGACACTAATCACAGTGTTCGCCCGTACCGCCTAGCAAGCCCTTACACGTACAGCTAGATCGTGCAAATTCACCAACATCAGCACCCACGATTTCATGAAGTTTATGCATTTCTTCTTTTTGCATGATTATTCATGCATAAACTGTAAAAACTCATGTTTTTTCACGATGTAACCGCCAAGCCCCGCTTGTACCACATATGACACGTGGCTGAGTTGTACGACCTGTGCTTGCACACGTGTGCACCTGTGCCCGCTGGCGGCCGCCGGGAGGTCGTGCTTTCCAGGACATTGGCACCACGAGTTCAACCCTATTCTTGAGCTAGTTCAATCAAACTTGATCCAAATCAGTCAATCCGATAGTGATTATCACGTATGGATCGGGATTATGCTTCAGATCGATGATCCGGTTTTATTACAGTAGCTGACAGTGTCTGGGTCGCATATCGAAGGGCAAATCGCCGATTTCTTCATGAATCATCATTATTGCGGTCATTTTTGGAGAAAATGCATGAAAAATCAGACATTAATGAAATCACAGATCAGCACGTACACCCCTGTGACGTGTACAGCTACCCAACTCGCCACGATTCACTTTTAAAGGAACAAATTTCGCAACTCTCTTTGCCACTATACATGTGCCAGGGTAATGCTCCACGTATAACACGACGCACGCGAAGCGGTGTCAAGATGTCTTGAGATCTCAAACAACGCCAAGAAGGCGACAACGCGACGAGTCTCAAGAGCGCCACGGCGTCTCTCACGCGGCGGCGGCGGCATTGTCCTTCCGCGCCACGCTCCGACTCGGCTCGCAAACTTTCGCCAAATGCGACGGGCGCGTCCGCCGCGCATGTCAGTGCCGCCACTTGTACCCCTCACACCCGTTCCACCCTCAGATAATCCGCTGCTTCACCTGTTGTCCGCCAGGTATTCGCCTATGGGAGCTTCATGATGGTGAGCTCCGAGTAAGCCTGGTCCCCTTTTCTACAGCGAAACCATCAGTTGCTTGCAAACCCCAACCTCATAGCATTTTGTGAAATTCTTGTTGCTTGTCGTGACAACGCCTCTTTTATGACCTCCAATACTCTCCTCTCCGTTTCCACTCCACGCTTCCAGTCACGATTGAAAGAAAAAAGCTACGTCGTGTAACTCTATCTAAACCGTTAAGAATCAATCTCAACACCCGCTTCTTCATTCATGCTAGCGCTCTACCCTTGCAGCGTCCTTCTATCTCGCCCACCATTCAAATCAATTCTACGCCTCAATCATTCGTCTCTAAATGCTACTACTTTGCACTTCTGTCCGTCTCATTCCTACGAACCAAGTCACCCCACCAATTAAACAAGCTCTACTGTCCGAAAATCTCACCCGCTAGAGGCTCATTTCTCTACCGAACGCACATTAGCTGCTTTTAACTGCTTGAGGACGCACCCCTAACTCAAGTGCCCTTCGCCTCCACCCATTCAACCCAAGTGCTATATAAACCTCCTACCCTCAACTCCAATCCGATCACATAACCCGACCATCCCATCCCATCCCATCCCATCCCATCCCATCCACTCATACACAGGAAAGCTTCCTACACCGCTTTCAATCAGCTTCCCCCCCCGCAATCATGAACGCCCCAAGCTTCCTCGTCGCCCTGTTTATCGTCACGGCGCTCATCACAAGCTCTTTCGCCCAGCCTCCACGAAGGATTGGCAGGGGTTCCGAATTTCTGAGTGCGCTTCCACCACCACCGGCAAGAGGACCTCCAGCACAAGCAGCTCAGTTCTCCATAGTTCGTCGTACTCCACCGCCACTGCCCCCCTCTGTCCCCACCGTCGCTATGCCTGCACCCACTCCCGTTGCAGTTCCCGACTCCGTAGAGCCCGAGGTTACTGAAGTTCCAATTACGCCAAACGTTCCTCCGACGCGTCCTCCCAAACGTCGCCGTCCGAGATTCTTCTATTGGCCTCCGGGGTTTTACAGGTATAGATCCACCCGTGCTAAGCGTCCATATGGTGGGTACCTTTGATTAGTGCTGATGTTTTGGATAGAGAAAGATTGTGTTCACGATTCATGAGATATTCTTCTGACCTGGACTTGTTGTGGAATGCTTTGAAGTGCTCTGTATGGCATGATTGCCCATGCATCATCATTCAACTATTCTTGCATTTCTGCGTGTGGTAATATATGATCTCAACCTTTATACTACCCTGTGAAGACTACTTGCTCGTACCATTAAAATTCTGTTGTTGTCTTTTTGGGTTTGCCTATGTACGTGTTGCTCACTGCTCTGGTGGCCAGCATATATTCTTGCGACCACTTCCATACTTCAGCAAAGCTATGCACCATGCAGAATGCTACACTCACTGCTAACGGTTTTTACCCGTTCTCAATGAAAAGAGGGCTTATGATCAGTAAGTCAGCTGAACACTGGTGTTTGGGCATTTCATCGTCACCTGACCGTGAAGGGTTAGCGATTGGTTAGACCTCTAGACCTTTCCGCATCTTCCCGTATTTACATGACTTTCATATCCAGAATATGAGTGGACGAAAAACCGCAGACGATCCAGATCGTGGACAAAATCTCCGCGGATATCTGACATCTTGATCAAAAACTCATTGGTTCACCTGAGGGTCAAAACAGGAAGTGTGATCTTCGGTTGATTCGAAAGCTCGTGGACAATGAATACATTGCTCTATCCTGGTGTTGTTCTTGAACTTTCTATCGTCGCAGAGCTCACAACGAGCATTTGGATGAACGTAGAACCGGCCTGCTGGGCAAGAAGAGGTGCATTCCCCCATGGTATCATCGTACACTTCACCAAACGGACAGTAAAAGCATACTCTTGATCCTGGTCTCGAGTATGTCCCCTCCGGACATCTGATGCAAGCCTTATACATAATCTCATCTCCTCCTGAGCCGTACGTGTTGGCAGGACACAGTTTGCATTCCAACGCCTCACGATCGTACCACGTTCCATCTGTACATCGAACACAGGTGCTGTTTCGGACAAACACCTCTCCTGGTGGGCAGCTTTGACACTCTGATGCTCCTTCTCCCGCAAATTCCGTTGCACGACAGGGAATGCACTCTCCCAGCAAGTTCCAACAATTCGAAAAAGTGTTTGGCCCGCATTTGACACAAGTCTGCGCCGTGCTATTGTAATGCGTTCCAGGTTGGCATCGTCCACAACTTCCATCACTCAGTGGGGCCGTATTCCCGGTGCATGATTGCGTTTGGCATGTACCATTTGGAAGAGGTAATGAACCTCCTGGGCACAGTTCTGCGCATTTAGAAGCACCTTTAGATGAAGTTTGTCCTTCTGGGCAAGGCATACATTTTGTTTGTCCTTCTCCCGACTTAAACGTCCCTTCAGTGCATAGGTCACAAGAAAGGATGAAACCATACCCCGGCGGACATAACCCACAACGCGTTTCACGGTCGAGTGGCACGGTGCCAGGCTCACACGCGATGCATGATGAAGCCCCCCTGCCTGACATTTCACCATCTGGACATTTAGTGCAAGAAGTTTGACCTTGTAAAGGCTGATACCAACCTGGGGAACATTGAATGCATCCAGTAGGAGTGCGTCCTCTATAGTCTCCGTACTTCTGGTGTCTTGAACCCGCGGGACATGGTTCACAGTCGTTTGTTGAGTTCCGTTGAAATCCTGCTCTGCAATCGCACCGATTCTTCTTCTCGATCTCGTTTTCCTTGCAAGGAATGCATTCGATTGAACCCCTGGGGGCAATATGCCTGATGGGACACGGTATGCAATTTGTTTGGTCTGGGAGCGGTTGATACCAGGTGGGAGGGCACTGGATGCAAGTATTATTGGAACTCTTATGAAATCCAGGTTGACAAGTGGTCGAAAGAGCAGACTTTACCCAGATCAATAGAAGAATAGATACCAAAGGTGCTCTTGAGCTCATCATCTATAGCCCTTTGCTGCCGGTAGGAATGAAGCTCGCAGTGTTTCCTGTTCTAGAAGCAGTTTGATGGAGTCTGAAAGCGTTAGCGAGTTATGTTGGAGAACGACTTGGTTTGAGCCAAGGAAATATTTAAATGTATCGAGATGAAGAGCCCCTTGATGTAAAGGTCATACGCCGTGACGAATTTTCAAAAGTTGAAGTTCTTTTGGGTATCTAGGAAAGATATGGGATTTTGGCTTCTGTGGATTTCTGACGATGAAGACAGAGAAAACTAGTCTATAACGCTTCAGAAGCGTTATATTTTGAAGTTCAAACGGTTCACGAAAGCTGCTTACAGTTCATGGCACCGTGTTTCTTCGGTACGTGTAGGAAAGACGGGAAAGAATCCTGTCCCACAAAAGCAGCTTCCCAAATCCGAGAATACAGGTAGCAATCTACCCTTGGTATGACTGGGAAGATCTATATACTCTTGCTGGCGAGCAGCAGAGCTGAGCTCTTTGGCAATTGAACGCATTGAAACGTAACGTTGTAGCATTAAATCGTATAGGAAGGAAAGTGAAGTCGAGAGCCTGCGTGCATTCAGTGGGAGCAGAAGTAGCTCACGAGGATTGCGTGGGTTGAAAATATGAATAAGCACTAATTGAGATTTGCTTTGATGGATTTCCGTCAATGCTCTCAGCGAACAAAAGTGAGGATTCACAACTAAATCTGGCGGCGTTATTCACAAATGTCATCAAAGCATGTTGCAGTCCGGTACCGAAGGAAGCTCTTGGTACCGATGGTACCTATTCTAGCTAGGTCTTCTCTTCATTTCCTCCCGAAAACCTAACGACTTCAGTTTCTTTTCAGCATTTCCCAAGCACAACTTGTCTCTGAGTAACACCATCGCACCTCTCTCTTTCACCTTAGATTGGTTTCTTTGAAAGATCGTTGCAAATGTTCATGCGAATCCTGTTCTTTGTTCCGCTAGCTTTGGCTTCTATACAAGCATGTGCACCAGGCAACTATGTAACAGACTCAGGGGATTGTGTCAAATGCCCGAAAGGATTCTTTCAATCTCAACCTGATCAATCCGGATGCATACCTTGTCCTGCGATATCTATCACTCCAAACGAAGGTGCGACGGCTTGTATCGAGTGCCCACCGAATGAAGTCGCAGCACCATGGAAGGACGAGTGCGAATGCAAACCCGGCTTCCTATTCCCGGGATCAAGTAATGGAGTTGGAAGTGGCGGTTGCGAACCCTGTCCTCGAGGGTCTCATACTATTGTCAGCAGGTACCCTATCTCCTTTAGAACCTGCGTTCCATGTGGAGAAAACGAAATAGCTCCGGAACTGGGACAAGCGGAATGCCAGGCTTGTCTATTAGGTCAAATAGCAGCGCAGAACTCTACTGTGTGTGTATCTTGTCAAGCAGGTGAAGAATTCGTCGAAGGTCGCTGTACAAAGTGTCCCCCTGGAACGTATTATGACTCGTACGAAGAAAAATGTACCGCTTGTGCGCCCGGTACGTTTAAGCCTGTGGAAGGCAACTATCGGTGTTTACCCTGCCCACTTTCGATGACTTCTAATGAATCTGCAATAGAATGCTTTCAACTCTGTCCCTCTGGTACAGCGCAAATGAAAGATGGAACTTGTGGAACGTGCCCTCCAGGTTCTTATTATTCAGTGAGTGACAAACAATGCGAGGAATGCTCATATGATCGATACATGCCTTACATCAATGTGCGCTCCGAATGCTATCCTTGCGGTGCGGATAGCTACTCTACGGTCGGAGCTACAACATGTATATGCAGAGACTCTTCTTTGAATTCTACATGCACTACTTGTTCGTGAGAGCCAGATGTCATTTGTAGTGCTGAGGTTTTACTAAAAGCTACTCAAACGCACTTGGACGTTTATAGGAAAACAACATACTTTCGGATGTAGTAATGCTACTGAAAGTACACGGCCTTTCCATTCACTCGTGATATTTATCTCTGTAACAGAGCAAAAGCAGGGTCGCACTGGTTACTGAATGGCTTTAGCAGAACAAGACCGACGCACTGTCTATAATAGAGAGCTTACGCCTGCGCGGAATTCTGCGAGCCACTCACAGAATTCCGGCAAGTTTGCATGCCCACGTGTAAACTAAAATTGATACAGAATGTTGTCGGAGGGTTTACGCAAGCACGCACAAGTTGACTCTTGAGTATTACGCAGGAAGGCCTCAGCATCTGTCATGCTCCGGGACTCTGGCAGCAGCCACCATGTCTGGTCATCGCCAAAAAGACCACAGTCTAGTTGCAATTGCAACTAGATTCCTCACTTCTACTTGCGCGTTACAAGCTGTCGTTCGTAAGCGTAATGTACACAAAGTCTCTGCCTTTTGCTCGGACCACGCGTTATTGCAGCTTTCGCAATACTACATGCCCCATATTGCTAACTACACCAATCACCTCCGCCGTCGCAACCGTGTATCTCTTACTGAATTTACATTTAACTTCAATTCGCTTAGCGACTTAGATTGTCTAACTCAATTTCGTTTTTGTAAAGATGATCTTACTAAGCTCGTACCTGTTATGGCTTGGTTTTCTATTAAGACTTCAAATACCCGTAATCGGTACGCCTACACACCTGTTTTAGCCACTTGCGTCGTACTTCGTCGACTTGCTACTCCAGCGCGTTGGGTAGACTTGGAAGAGCTCTTTGGCAAGCACGCGTCACAAATCTCCGAGGTATTTTGGGAAACGATGGAGCTATTGCTTTATGCAAGAAAGCGTCTGCTCACCAGCCCTATCAGCGCCGAATTTCTCAGTTCAAGACTTCCTCTGTACGTGGAAGCGATTAATAGAAGTTTCAATACGTTGCCGAACTTGGTCGGCTTGATAGACGGGACTGTGCTTGGCATAGCACGGCCAAAGGGTAACCTTGCGCAGCGTGTCGTCCAAAACGGACATAATAGCAAGCATGCGCTTAAGTAACAAGCCTTAAATACTCCCGATGGACTTATCATGCACCGACATGGCCCATTTGAAGGGCGTGAACACGACTGGACCTTATAAATTCGCTCCGGACTGGACAACGAATTGCCAGAAATGCTGCAGCATCAAGACGTATCGTACTGTATATACGGAGACTCGGGTTATAATACAAGGTGGTTTATGGTGATGCCCTTTCAAGGTGCAACCCTATCACCAGCACAGAAAGCTTTCAACAGCGCTATGTCAGGCGTACGTATCAGCGTAGAGTGGGTCTTCAAGAGCTCAAAATGCAATTTGCTACAGTGGACTTCAAGCGCAAGATGAAGGTTTTCGAATCACCTATCGGTATGCTATACACAGCATCGATGCTGTTGTCGAACTTCCGCAACTGTTGCTATCCCAACCAGATATCGAAGTACTTTGGTGTGCCCCCTCCCTCTCTTGAGGAGTATGTATCGCATAAAGAATAAATCGCGGAGAGTCCCGAGGAGCGAGGAAAAAGTCCGCGTCCCGAGGGGACAGAGGGCGCGAAGCGAGCGGACTTTTTCACAGCCCCGCAGGGAGCTCTCCGAGAAGAAAATCTAGCGCGATTTTGATGGTAAAAGATGCAAGTCGTTACTTTAAAAAGGGCGATGGAGAGCGAAAAGGTTACTTTTACTTGTGCTTAGCCAGTAGCTCCAGTAGCGCTTTATGCTTCTCCAACTACAGCTTACTATGCTCGAGACGCTCTTCGCGTCGCTCTTCTTGCTCTAAGCGGCGCTCCTCTCTACCTTCCTCGCGCTCCTTCTCGCGCTCGATACGGTGCGCAATTGCGCGTTCCTGCTCAAAGACCAAGCTTTGGCGGTCGAGGTCTACGAGAGCAAGATCACCCTCTTTCAGATGAGAGCCAAAGAGATCCATCTCACTACCAACAACTGACGGACCTCGGCTGCCATTCTTGGCTGTCTTCCTGCTTCTGCTCCCCTTGTCCTTCTCAGGTTCCGAAGACTCCCCATTTACTGACGAACCGCTGCTTCCGGCATCACTTACAGTCTCACGCTTTGTAGAGGCAGACATGAGAGTGGCACCCATGCGTTCCCTATCTTCTTCCTTCTTGCGCTCAACCGTTTTCAGTGCATTTTTCTGTGAGTCGTAATTGTCTTTTACCTCCCGAATTGTTATGAGCAGATCGGCACGCTCCCCCATCTCCCCTCCCCCCACTCCTGACAGCCGCTGATTACCATCGTCAAGCTTGCAGTATTATCTCCTGCATACGCTTGTAGCGGTCTTCAAGTGGCTTCCAGCCTATAGGTTCACCAGCAAAAGCAGAGTTTGCATTGACCTTTGTGGCTGCCTCTTCAAACCGCTTTCTCGTCTCGCCATACGGAGGCGTATGCACTCTCCTAGCTGCGACTTCGCGCGCAATGACAAGGTCTTGCGCTGCTGTTTATTGCGACTTCTTTCCGAGGGTGAGGGGCACAGCTTCAACGTCGTAAACGTCTCCCATTGTGGCTGCGTCGCGGTTGCTGGGCGTGGCTGTGTCGTGGTTGCCGGGCCGTATGGTGCTTGCGGTGGTGCATGTAAGGCTAGCTCCCTACCGCGAAATTCGTGAAATGCGTTACACGTGGTACTACTAGCTTTACTCATGCAACTTCCGTAACGACGCACTATTCAGCATTATTCGTGAAGTCCTCGTTAGAGAATTCTGCATACTAAATTTCAGTGTAATGATTTTGGCAGGATTATGCTTCGTACTCTGCAGAATTCTGAAGTGCAACGCCCTCAGGAAGGGATTCCTGGTACTTGATCGTTTTCCCGATATTATCGGTTGTGTAGTGTGTATATGAACTACGCCCCACAATGGTGGGTATGGACACGTGGGACACGGTTTTGGGCCACTTGGCGGTTGGCCACAGTAGTGGATGTTGCCACGAAATGTGGAGTATTTTAGTTGGTTTTATTTATTATTTTCACACCCATTTCTTGGAAGCTAGTACTTAGTGCGACGGCGCACTGCCGTTGCACCAGTAAACCTTCCCCAACAAGGGACCCCAACCTGAGGAATTGGTTCTAGTTGTTACCGCTTGCGCGCGTGCTCTACTCCTCCTTGGAGGGAAACACCGTAAACCACGGGACATCTAACCCCCGTGCACATCTAAAGAGGCCCATCCTTGGGAGTATAATGGTTCCAATAACCTTGGTGTTTCGCCCTGTATAGGGAGTCCTGTCCACCGGCATTGCCGTATTTGTTCGTCGCTCTCGCGACTCAGCCTCGCCCACTCTTCCACCTTTCCCCTCACTCTCCTCCTTTCCCCCTTTCAAGGTAGTACATCCCGCTACCCGCGGCCCTCCTGTGTGCACCCGCTCACACTTCCCCACTTACGTGGAAACATACCTCTACTGAGGATGACACCCCGCTCACGGGGATACCGATTCTTCGCCTTCACCTCCCTGCGCAAGTCGCGACAGGTGTCCCTGGTCTTACAAACCGGCTTCGCCGTGACACCTCTGGGAGGGCTCTACCCAACTTGGTTCACCTCGTGAGAGGAAGATCCCGAACGTCTTTCGGTGTTTTTCCCCTTTGGGGCATTGCACCACAAATTCTGAATGCGTATGCTCACTAATGGAACCAGAAGAAGCTTCGCTCTTAGAGTGAGCTCTATGCTTCTACCAACTGTACGTGCAACAGTGTTTAATTAGATGAAACGCAACTGAACTCGCCTGAACGTGTAATTGGGTGTAGAGTACTATGACTTTTAATTGGGCTCAGGGTGAGGGTCGTGAAAGTATCACAAGAGCTGCATATAAGCGTGCTGGAGAGAAAGGAGCAGAGAGAAGAGGCATCGATCAGTCAGAGAGAATAAATCTTCTACATCCTAACCACTTGTTTCATAACCCTCGTTGCACTGCCAAGCATCGCTGCAATGGAAGCTCAGGATCTTCCTGTATCGATCAACCTCAAGCCGAATAAACCGGAATGCTTCAGTGGAAAGCGCGATTTTCTCGTTTTGAACACTTGGCTCTACAACGTGGAACAGTACTTTGTTTTAATTCAAGTCGCAAATGCCAACGTGGTGCTTTCTGACGCAAACCGCATAGCTTTTGGTACAAAACTTTTAACTGGTACAGCAGCAATTTTGTGGTATACGGTTTTGAAGACAAATGGAGTCCCACAGTCATGGGATGGCTTTGTTACAGCAATCAGACGTGAATTTGTTCCTGAAGATCACGAACGCCGAGCCAGAGATTCTCTCAGAGCCTGCTAGCAGACTGGCTCTGTCGCAAGCTACTTGTCTGACTTTCGCAATACCGTGCTCACTATTCCAGATATGAGTGCAAGTGAAAAGTGAGATAGGTTTGTTAGTGGCCTTAAGTCGAAAATCCAATTCGAAGTGCGAAAGTTACACTGTGCTGAATTTGAGGAGGCCACGAAAATTGCAATGCGTGTAGAAGCCACTTTTGCAGGTGTTTCCATCGAACGGCAAACCTCTGGCTTGGCCTCTGCTTCAGCACCGAATGACGCACCGGATCTTATGGAAATTGACAACACCGAAGTACGCCCAACAGAACGTTCGAAGCAACAATTGATCGATACTTGTAACAACGCATGCTTTAAGTGCCACAAAGCTGGATGTCGCCCCTGGAAGCATCGTGTTGGTGCGCAGGGTAATACGACGGTATCGAATATCGAAACAGCTTTGGCGGCAGACGGTGATGATGATGGTTCTGATAGCTCGGAAAACTAAAGCGTTCTTTCGAAACTAATAAGAGCACGTCGAAAGGACTTTTATGTAATAACGTGTTGCCTAACTCTGTTCAACAGAGTTCGAAGAGTATTCGTTGTGTTCCTTTACTGGTGTTGTCTGGGACATTTAATGACATACCTACACGAATACTCAAAGATGACGGATGTACCTCTAATGTGATTTCAAAAGCATTTGCTGAAGCCAATAGAGATGAATTAGAATTCTGTACGATTCTCATGGATGTTTGCCACTCCAAGCAGAACTCTAGTGAAGTTGCTACCGAAATGATGGCTAATGGCACCCTTCGCATTGGTAACTACTCGTATACAGCAAACTGGATTGTCACTGATGCTCGTTACGATGTTCTCCTGGGTATGCCATGGCATGTGAACTGTAACCCGAAAACAGATTATCAGGCCCGTGCTGTATCTGTGGGTGGCCTTGAGCTCTCTGCACAACCTGTGCCTCGTCAAGTCACACGCCGTGTCCAATCTATGGGGGTCAAGCAGTTTCGTCGTGCTCTCTGCCAGCCCAGGTTAGGCATGCAGTTCTTTCGGGTGGCTCAAGTGAGCAATGCGGAATTTCACGCTGCAAGCCCAGCCCAACACGATCCAAAAGCTGAACTTTTGAACGAAGACGATGAACAGCTGCGTACCGTACTGCGTGAATGTGAGGATGTTTTCCAGGCCGAGCTACCCTCCGGCCTTCCTCCTTCTTGCAACGTAGATCATGCCATCGAATTGTTGCCGGGTGCAAAGCCTCCTCATCGTGTCCATTATCAGCTTTCCCCTGTTGAGTTACTAACCGCTCGGGAATATGTGGACAAAATACTCCAGTCAGGAAAAGTTAGGCCTGATCGTACCCCTTATGGGGCTCCACTTTTCTTTTTGAAAGAGCCAGGGCGCAACTTGCGTGGTGTTGTGGATTACAGAGCCCTAAAACGTATTACCAAACGGAACAACGTTCCACTTCCTCATTGTGATGAAATGTTCGATCTCTTGGGTCAAGCCCGTTACTTTTCAAAGTTGGACCTTAAGACAGGGTTTCATCAGATCCAACTCCGCCCCTCCGATGTCGAGAAGACCGCGTTTAACACTAAGTATGGACAATTCGAGTATCTGGTCATGCCAATGGGTCTCTGCAATGCACCTGCGTCGTTCCAATCTTTAATGACCGGAGTTCTTCATGATTATATCGACCACTACTTGGTCGTGTATATCGACGACATTCTCATATATAGCCGAACACGTGAGGAGCATTTGGAGCACATTCGGTCTGTTTTGGAGCGATTGCGCAAACATTCGCTATATGTTTCACCGAAGAAATGCTTCTTCATGGCATCTGAGACGGAATGTCTTGGCTTGAGGGTCAGCCGTGAAGGGCTCTCCGTCCATCCGGGGAAGCTTGAGGTAATTCGGAACTGGCCTCGACCTATTAATGGTACTGAGCTTCGCAGTTTCTTGGGGCTTGTTCAGTTTTTCCGGCGCCTTATTCCACAGTTCTCGTTGCGGGCTGCTCCACTTACCAATCTCACAGAGAAAGGCTCGGGTATTAGAGATTGGAATCAGGAGTGTGACCGAACCTTTTTGGAACTGAAGGAAGCGCTTATCTCCGCTCCAGTTCTTATGGCTCCAGATTGGTCAAAGCCGTTTCACCTTCACATTGATGCTTGGCAGTTGGCGCTACTCTCACCCAGCTCGACGACGACAGTCGTGATCTTACTATAGCCTACACATCTCGCAAATTAGCCTCGGCTGAGCGCAATTATACGGCGAATGAGTGCGAGCTTTTGGCGCTTGTGTTCGCCCTACAGCGATTCCGTTGTTATCTTGAAGGATCCACTTTCGATGCTTACACGGACAATCAAGTTGTTGAAAACGTTTTGACAAAGAAGTCGCTAAATCGCCGTGAGGCTCGCTGGCTGGATGTTTTGGCTACGTTCAATATTCGCAAGATGAACGTTAGTGGAAAGCTACATGTTCTTGGCGACGCTTTATCTCGTATCCCGGATCGTGCAGTGGTGCGGCAGATCCAATTTGTGACCCCGTCCCTTTCAGAGCTTGAAGATGCTTTGCCAAAGTATGAGCATGATCAATTCTTCGGTTCGATAAATGCAGCGCTGGCAGGCAATTGGCGTGAGGACCCTAAGCATCGTAAGCGGATTGAGGTCATATTGCCTTCTTTATCAAAGGAAGGATGGCGACTGCTGTACAAAGGAAAGCTTTGTGTAACGTCATCCTGTCGTCGGCATGTCTTGGAAATGGCCCATGATTCCAAGGTAGGTTGTCATTTTGCATTTTCAAAGACTCTCGCGCGTTTGGTTTAGTTTCACTGGAAGCATTAAGCAAGGGACGTAAAGCGATATTGCGATGGTTGCAGTAAATTTCAACAACAGAAGGACTTTGACGGACAGATATTGAATGATCCCACCCCTCTACCAGTCCCAACTCGTCGATAGGGTATGATTGCCACTGAAGTTATTGTCAAACTTCCAAAGACGGACCGTGGATATGATGCTATTGCTACCTTGGTGGACACGTTTTCAAGAAGAGTTCGTTTTGTGGCTAGCAAAGAGAAGGATACAGCACCAGAGGTGGCAAAGGCCTTTTCTACCCATAGCTTCCCGCACCATGGTCTGCCCGACTCTATAATATCTCATCGCGATCCACGTTTTATTTCCCACTTTGGCCTACAACTCGGCTGTTTCCGAAGATATTGGGCTGTCTCCATTTGAATTCGACTTGGGATGGAAGCCAAAAGCTCCGTTGGACAGTCTGTTTCAAGTTACAACCCCTCTCGAACTTCTTTCTGATTTTTGAGATCGTCTTCAGGCTGTCACAGATGAAGCAGTGTATGCTCATCAAGTCGTGAAGGCCCGACAAACCTCAGAAGCTAGTGTTCATTTTAATAAGCCTACGTATCAAGTTGGGGATTACGTCTGGGGGTCCAGGAAATTGTTCAAAGATTCGTACTCCAAGGCACAGGAATCTTTTAAGTTATCTGCCAGCAGATTTGGACCGTTCCGAATCTTAGAGGGGATTGGAAAAAATGCCGTCCGGCTAGACTTTCCCGCTCACGTTCGGACCTACCCTGTAGTTCATGTTTCTCACACTAAGCCAAATTGTGTGCAGCCTATGAATATTGCGCAGCGAACGTCTTGTACCCCAACTCCAGTTATGGCGTCATCAAGAATCAATCTGTATAACGTGGACCACATTCTCACCGACCGGAAAAGGGGACGAGGATATCAATAGCTTACGCTGTTGGAAAATTCCAACACGCATGATGCTCAATGGGAACCCACAAGAGATTATGTGGACGCAGGCGGTACGCTAACAAAAGCGTTTCTAGATTACATTATTAAGAACAACCTTCTTAGACACTTGCATTGAAACATTGACGTGTTTGTCAATGATGCCGGGAGGACAATGGTGTAACAGTGTTTAATTAGATGAAGCGCGACTGAACGCGCCTGAATGTGTAATTGGGTGTAGAGTACTATGGACTTTTAATTGGGCTCAGGGTAAGGGTCGTGAAAGTATCACAAGAGCTGCATATAAGCGTGCTGGAGAGAAAGGAGCAGAGAGAAGAGGCATCGATCAGTCAGAGAGAATAAAGCTTCTACATCCTAACCACTTGTTTCATAACCCTCGTTGCAGTACGGGTGTGAGTCACCTTCTAGTGGTTGCCATAGTAAGCGGACGCTACTCTATTGCAGTCTCCTAATTAAAACGAGAAAATATCTGCGGGGGCGTGACACATGCAGTGTCTTCGACATGGTTCTATTTCCAGTTTCGGACCACCAGCTGAAACCCCTGGTGTCGAGGACAAAAGGTGAGGAGTTAGTGACAGGCAACTGAAAAGTAACCCAACGAGAATGGGGACGGCTCGACGGCCCCAACTGCTTACCACAGCCAAAGGGATGCGAAGGGCGCGCTTTTTGCTCCTGGTATCCCTGGATGATCTTCCACTGAGAATGCCATAAAGACTTACAGGTAAGTAATTAATTACATAGACTAGCGCGTTGAAATGAAACGTAGAGTGATAGAGGATAAGGTCCTTTGAGAAGATTCAAGCCTTTCATGCACTTTCAAACTCAAAGAAAGCTGTATTCCCTGACCCTCTTGCCCCCGTTCTCCGATTAACAATACCGAAACTCATTGCCAGACTATCGAAGTTACTTAAAAGAGTGGATATCATTTCAACGAGATTCAGAACGAACGTAAATGAGCCACGGCGGTTTTCAATTGATTCGGATAAAATTGCTTGTAAAGCACTCTACATACAGGCAATTTCTATTGGTAAGATGTCTGAGAACAAACTCTGAAGGCCGCCATCCTCAAATCGGCATGCTTAAGCTCGCCGGGTAGAAGCCGATCCGCCTTCACGAGGTGTACCCGTCCTCCTTCCGTCAACGAGGGAAGCGAAATGGACAGGCGATTGGGTCTCTCACGGAAACCAACAAACTCTCAGCCTTCAGCTTAAGCTCGCCACGTCTTCCATTGGTCCCAGTTTCGAGGATCCATTTGTTAAACTTGAACACGGAGCAGCTTCGAAACAATCAACTGACAACATGCTTGTAATGAATCAAATTACGACGACTCGCAGGCGATAGACCTTCCTCTTGGACAAACCAATGCCAGCCGGACGAAATGACGCGTACCACGCTTAAGTGCTCTGTTCCTTTTGTATCTCACCTTTCTCCGAAGTCTCACGTGCGACGCCTCACACAGTGGTTTCAGGATGCTCAATACAGGCCGTACGGTTTTCGTTGGACCTCAAGAATCCTCTTGAAGCACGGAATGGGCATGTTGTACAACCCTGCAGCCCAGTTACGTTCTTAAACGAATCACTGAAACAGGGCCTGCACCGCCCTTCTTGATGAAAGTAGAAACGACCCACTGAACAACTGGAGACACATTCTTTAACCGTATCATCGTAGGCCTCACCAAATGGACAATAAAAACACTCATTTGAACCCGGTCTTGCGAAACTTCCTTCTTGACATCTCGTGCAAAGTTCATCCGTACCGAGGTCACCACCAGGGCCGAAGTGGTTCGCAGGGCACGGCTTGCATTCCAATGTACTGCGGTCGTACCATGTCCCTGGTCCGCAAGTAACGCATGTTCCATTTCGCGTGAGAACCTTTCCTTGGGGACACAGTCGACACTCAGATGCCCCTTCAAGAGCAAACTCCGCGTCTGGACATCTGTGACATGAACCCAGCAGATTCTGGCAGTTTGTGAAAGAGTTCGGTCCGCACTGATCGCAAGTCTGCGTTGTGCCGTTGTAATGCGTCCCTGGACTGCATCTTCCGCAAGTCCCATCGCTTAGAGGGGCAGTACCGTCCGCACATATTCCAAGAGAACAGGTTCCATCCGGTAGAGGTAACACATCTCCTGGGCATAAAGGTCCGCATCTTGAAGCCCCTTCCGGTGATTTTAGCCCTTCTGGGCAGTACAAACACTCCGACTGTCCAGCCTCTGCTTTGTACTGCCCTTGGCGGCACTTAACACACGTACCAGAGGACCCGATGTAGTTTGGTTCTTGAGTATATCCAGGAGGACACTTTCCACAACGAGTTTCGCGATCTAGCGGAATCGTACCATTCTCACATGCTATGCAAAATGTTGCTCCTCGGCTGGAAGATTGATCCTCCGGACATGTATTACAAGAAGCCTGGCCTGCTAGTGGTTGAAAGTATCCAGGCGGGCATTCTATGCAACCGGAAGGAACACGGCCACGAAAATCTCCAATTTGGTCGTAAGTACCGGGACGACAAAGTTGACATTGGTTGAGTGTTCGATTTAATCTTGAACCCCTAATGCAACTGCATTCATTGTTCACGACGGACTCGTTCTCTGCGCAGGGTGTGCAGACACTTGCGCCTTCCGAAAGTGCGACTTGCCCCTCAGGACAAGGTATGCAGCTGAGTTGATCGGAAAGTGGTTGATATGTAGCCGGGGGGCATGGCAGACATGTAGAATTGGACTTGAAGCTTCCAGGTTGACATGTAGTTGACTCTGCCGATTGTAAGAATGGAAAGAGAAGGACTACAACGGAAAGAAGTTTTGCATGTATCATATCAGCGAGTTTGACGAGACAAATCTGAAAACGGACGTCTCACGTTGAGGAGGGAAGCAAAACGCTGGGCAATACGCTGGTGCCCTCATCGATTCCCTCGTGAACGTACGTAGATGCGGCGCATCGGGAGGAGAATGTTTGTGAAATGGCAGGTGCTCCGATAACCGGGGAACTATCTTCTGAAGTCCACATAACTCCCCACCAATAAGATGACGCATGCGTACAGTGCTGACGGGATATGGAGGAGGCGGGTAACCTCGTACGAACCCAATTTAACACATACAGATCATGACGTGCATGGCACCACGCAAATTGGAATCGACGTGTTGCTGTACGAGAAACCCGTGATTTATAACTCTGCATTGGTAGATTGCTATCCAGGAGTGGAGGTTCAGATCAGCCTTCGGCTGCTTGTTAATATTCAAAACAGTACAAAGGTTCATGCTATACGCGTACCTCATCTTTCACTGTTCTGTCCACGAAGCAGTGTTGTTCATCTCAGTTGGAAGAAAAAGGGAAAGCAGACACCCTGAATACCACGCACAGTCATAACTCCTTGAAGTGTATCACAGAGAAACCGCACAAATTCATGGTAGCCGTAAGGCTACTTACAGTAATACCAGTGCTCGATGTGCCATGGCTGGATTTCCGGCATTGCCCTGCCACCAATCAGTTCAAGCAGAACGCCCCCAATGCAATGCATTGATGGACTGGCTTTGAGGGCTCGTCGTCGACAGCACAATCTCTCGGACAACCATGACATTCATCTGAACGATCCAAACCGAAGCTGCCAGTTGCTCGGAATGTGCTTCAACATCGACGCGAACGGAGAGAGCCTGTCTCGCCTATACTCCCGCTCCGCATTGCATGTGCACCTCGCAAAGAGCAAGCACTAAAGTTGTTTCATCACTCACACTCCCACCCCTCCCGATCTCATTGATTTGTTTCACAGAAGGTCGGAGACCTTGTGGCAACTTCGCAATACGCAGCTCCAATGGAATGGCAAAACCGCGTTCTACTTTGTGCGTTGTTATTTGTCGCGAATACATCAGCCCAGTCATGCCCGCAAGGAAGCTTCTTCGATAGTTCGGGAGAATGTACCCTGTGCCCTTTGGGATTCATCCAGCCGAAATCTAATAAACCCGGGTGTGTGCCATGTCCAGAGAGTTCGTTCACCGAGACGGTTGGCGCCACATCGTGTACACCGTGCGACTCGGATCAAGTTGCCAATCCAAGAAAGGACGGGTGTGAATGCAAGCTTGGATACGTTTACAAAGGAAGGGAAACCCCAGCTGAGGTGTCATGTGAGCCATGTCTACCCGGTACTTACTTCATCATTTCGAGAAGCCCGTTTTCGTTCAGATCTTGTGTTGCGTGCCCCGTCAATTTCTTCACATATGAACGCGCCCAGCTGTCATGTCAACCCTGTCCACGAGGCCAGATTGCCCCCCAAAATTCGAGTACATGTCTTTCATGTCAGCCCGATGAGGAAGTGATAAACGGACAGTGCGGCAGATGTCCAGCCGGGGCTGCCTACGATTCATACCAAGGAAATTGCAAACCCTGTGAAACAGGTTTCTTCAAGCCTGTGAAGGGAAACTTTCCGTGTATACAATGTCCCCATTTTACGGTCTCAGGACCTGGTGCAACTGAATGCTTCCGACCGTGTACAGAAGGAACGGTTCAGATGGCGGATGGAACTTGTGGAACATGTCCTCCTGGTTCATTTTTTGCTCCTTGGAATCGTGAATGTCAGCAATGTTATGAAAATGAATACATGCCCTATGACAACACGAGAGCGAGCTGCTACAAATGTGGCGGAGACAGTACAGCAGTAAGGGGTGCGACTGAATGTACCTGTAAAGCGGCTCTGGTAAACAACAGCTGCAATGTTTGCGTGTGATGTTACAAGTCTTATTATCGGAGCGTAGTGGTGGGCACGAGTGACAAGATAAAAATGATGGTTAAAGAGTGTAGAGGCTTATCTCATTCTTTACATGTAAACAAGGGTGAGAAGGGCCTTCGGCCCTACCACTCTTTCCTGCATTTGTGACGTCTGCATCTTGCCTGCAGGAAAGAGTGGTAGGGCCGCCCTACCATCTTTCCTGCAGTTGTGACGTTTCCATCCTGCCTGCAGGAAAGAGTGGTAGCGCCACCCTACCACACTTTCCTGCAGTTGTGATGTCTGCATCTTGCCTGCAGGAAAGAGTGGTAGGGCCGCCCTACCACACTTTCTGCAGTTGTGATGTCTGCATCTTGCCTGCAGGAAAGAGTTGTAGGGCCGGAGCTTGAGAGATAGCGTTCGAAGGCTCTCCGAACACTTTGCTTGCTTGCGCTCGCAATAGCGCTCGTAGAACAACGGGGCGCCGCGGCGCCTAGAGTATGTGGAGCCGTAAGGGTTTTTGTTTAGGTGGTTAAATTGACTGCAGTTCTAGCCAATGAGGAGATAGCGCGACACGTTGCTTTCTGTAACTGGGTGGCACTGCAGTCATTATGGGAGTGCCAGCCAGCAAGCAGCAAGCTTTGCTTCTGCTGCTGCTGCTGAAGGTTTTAAATGGTAGGGAGGCGTTGCCCCAAATGGGCGTTTTGCATGCGCAAACGGGGGTGTGCAAAGCGAATTTGTGGCCCAATGCCTCCCGTCAGTCAACAACACCACCCTCATACATGAGCAAATCATTAAGAGTGGGGGTCTTGAGATAAGTAGAAGCCGCCTTCGGCCGCGCGCGGCGCTGTGCACCGCTGAGGGCGAACCCACTCGTTCACGCCAACCTGTAAAAAACATTGAAACGTGGCGTACAAAGATTGGT
Source organism: Gracilariopsis chorda (assembly GCA_003194525.1). Lineage (NCBI taxonomy): Eukaryota > Rhodophyta > Florideophyceae > Gracilariales > Gracilariaceae > Gracilariopsis > Gracilariopsis chorda. The sequence continues at coordinate 318,170 of NBIV01000003.1, read as the reverse complement.
TCCCTAAACAGCAAGAAATTGAAGCGTTTCTTTACGACATGCAGTTTCAATGAAAGCTCCCTAACGCAAAGAACAGCGTGATCGGGATCACTGTCTTGTACGCCCGACCACCACTGCAGCTATTTCTACCTCATCGGACTCATCAAACGATGATGTGATTGACTCTCTTTTGCTTCTTGTGACACAGCTAGTGCCAAGTCGTAAACAAAAAGCCAAACAAGGTGGATCCAAACCTGGTAAGCAGCCAAATCGAGATATTGGGCGAGAAAGCGGCAAACGTCGTCTTGATCAAGACTACTTTTGTCGTGTTTCATTAGCTCCTTCTGTTTTCTTAACGGCAGAATTTGAAAGAAGATTCAGTGTCACGAGGACAATATACGAATCTATAAGAACGCGGCTACTTCAAAACGAGTCTTTTTTCAATGAACTGTCAGATTGCTGTCACGTTAATGGCGCTTCAACTGATCAAAAATTATGCGCAGCTTTGCGACAACTCAGCTCTGGAGCTACCGCAGATACTTTGGTAGACTACTTTCGGTTGTCTGAAACTACATTATTAAAAATTCTAAAGCACTTCTCCAAGGCTATAGTGCAGCACTTTGAGGAATATATCCGTCGACCAACACACGCAGAACTACTCAATATTGAAAAGCAGTATGCAAAACTGGGATTTCCTGGATGTATCGGTTGTGTTGATTGTTCTTCTTGGGAGTGGGCAAGGTGTCCTGTGGGATTGCAGGGTCAGTTTATTGGAAAAGAGGGGAGACCGTGTGTGCGTATGGAAACTGGAACGGACGACAAACTATGGATATGGCACATTCTGTATGGCGTTCCTGGTGCTCGCAACGATAGGACGACATTTGATCAAAGCCCCCTGTTTAATGATATCAAGACAAGACAATGGCCAACAGTGAAGCCCAATTATGTTGTAGGTGGAATGGTGATTGATTGGTTCTATTTCTTAGCGGATGGAATCTATCCAAGCTTTCGCATTTTTGCCAAGCCACACCCCAACCCCACAAATGCGAAATCAAGGTTGTACACCGCGTCACATTCGAGTGCACGCAAGGCTGTTGAGCGCTTGTATGGCGTTCTTGACGCTCAATTTGAGATTCTTTCCCGCCCTTGCAGGTTGCATCACCTTCAAGAAATGAATGACGTCGTAATGTGCTGCGCCATTTTACACAATATGATTGTGAAAGAAAGGGGTTATGAAGGGACCGCAAAGTTTCGAATTCCTGACGCAGAACTACAGTCCTTGCCACCTACATTGTCGAACTATGAAACTTCCCACTGCACCTACAGGCAAGCCGACTTGTGGCGCGAAACAGTTGATGACCTTGACAGTGTTGCAGATCATAACCGTCTCCTCAATGCGCTGATTCAGAACATATGGAACGCGCATGGAGACATTTGATGATTTGCCGTAGTAAACTTTTATTGAGACACTTTGACTTTCATCCCGCACCATGACCGATGTCACTATCTTCATTCTGTGCACCACAGCCATGCTCACTTTTAACAGATACTGCCGATATTTGAAGTAATGTACTAGCACAGTTTGCATCAGCCCGAGCTTCGTCGTCTACTTCCCCCCTCCGTTGTTGTGGGACAATGTTCTTCTCTCCTGGTGCCAGAAGCCGGTTCATTAAGCGGCGCTTTAGTAAGCCGGAAATAGTTCTACGTTCTTCTGAGGTTGCATCTGAACCAGGTCCAAGTAATGTCTTCGCCATGTCCCACTCCATTCTTTCTCTTTCGTACTGTAGCTTGAGCTGCGTGGTCGCCTTCCTCGACTTTATATTCTCTTCAATCATCTGCTGAATTCGCTTCACACTTTGACCTACATCTTCTTCTTTACTATTCAATGCTTTGGCAATCTCTTCTGCTTTGCGCTTCTTAGCCGTCTTGACCCCTTCCGGTCGTAATACTTTGGATGCTCCCTCTTCCGTCACCACAAAAGCCTCCAGCATAGTTTCTGAACCTGAGAGAACCTTGTACGCACTCATGAACCTAAACGGTTTCTTAACGTGGTAGTCCTTGTTACGGATGCAATCATACAAGTGCGACATAGCTCTGCTTCCGTCACTGTAGAGAAGCGACGCGCAACGTAGTTGATCCTCTTCGCTGGGGTTTCCTGTAAGTTGCGCACGCCCAATTCGCTTTACGCAAGCATGATACTTCGTGCACTCCCTCCTTATTATCTCCCATTGTCCCAGCACTGCTCGCGCAGATCGTCCATCCCATCTGCGATGATCCAGGTCGCCCTTATCGTCGGTAGTGCAGGCTTCTTTCGGACGTAATGGATCCTTGATGAACGCGGCTCTGATTCGTCTTGCTTTTTCTGCGTTGTTCATGCTCGATCCGGTAGTAGGATCTAGCAAAGCCTTCTGCGCTGCATGAGACAATGCGGAATTTTCCTTCTCATTCCACACTAAACTCTTACCGACCTTCTCCTTTCGTCTTAGCTCGCGTTCCTGTGCGATTCCATCATTTACACTCGGTGTGTTTTCTGTTGGGTTCATCACGACAATCACGAAAGAGGACACAGACCCAACCTCGATCCGAAGAATGACACAGTCCAACAGCAGCTTTTCCGTGAAACACAATTTCGAAGCCGACACTCTCTCTTCTTAACCAAGATTGCTACTCTCAGCAGCATAGAAATTAGTATCGCAGACAGTGAAAGGCACAAACTCATTCGATAGTGTGCGAGAGAGTTCAAGGGCGGCCGAAGAGAAACAGTGCGGCACCGAAGACAACTTTAGGTTACTCCACATTTAAACAAAACTAATAGATCGCAGGAAATGTGAACGGTTATTTCTGTCAGAGTTCTTGCCGTTGAAGCAAAGATACAAAAATGACCGTTGAGAGTATTGTTAGTGTGAGGTTGTCGGTATCCGGCCATTGCGCGATTCTGTGTTCCCACCTTATGGCGTTCGCCTCATTTTGGCTACGTCGCCAGGGTGCTGGCGAGGGCGTCGCAAGGCTGGATATTGAAGAGAATTATGAACGACAGGGTGAAGGCGGTGGTAAAGTCGTGAGTATACGGAAGAAACAAAGCAGGAGTTGCGATGATAGCTTGCAAGATGAGCTAAAGGTGAATGAGATTGGGTAGTTTCGACAACTATTGCTGTAGAAGCCTAACCATTGTGCCAAGTTTGTCGTCGACGACGCGTTTGCACATAGAAAGGCTGCGGTCGGCAAGAAGCCAGCTGCAATTGCCGGAACGCAACAAATGCAGCAGAATAGGTGGAAGTGAGTGTGAAAAATTGTCATGCACGCGACGGTGAGTCGGAGGAGGTTTTGGGGTAGTCGCGCCTCGAGCAAAATGCATGATGACGAAAGAGCGCGAGAGCGGCAAATATGTTATTTGGTGCTTGTTGTTTGCGTGGTTACATGTGTGTTGTCGGCTATGGCGTCAGTTTGGTGGTAAAAGCAGCGGCGTGCTGACGGAGAACACGGCCGTGGGCGTGGTCACAAAGAACGCGGTGGTGGGCGTGCGGCAAGCGTTGCCGTAGCTGCGCCGCCACCGTGCCCACCGCGCGGCAAAGGGCGCGCCCGAAGCAAGAGTGGTTTAAAGCGCGCGAGGAGGTCGGTGGGAAGTGCCCGGAATGCGCGACGGTTTGGGCGCTTTGAGCGCGGTGGAAGGAGCGCAATGTGAAGCGCGGGGTCAGCTCCGCGATGAGCGTTATGCGTCGCACGATAGACACGCTGGGCAGAGGGCGACGACGTTTGTGGTGGATACGGAGACCTCCCCAAAAATTGTTTCGATAGCGTCGCCGCAAAAATTTTGTGGCCGTTTTTGATGTTACGGAGATACAGTGGGGTTGCTGAAACTCCAAATGACAACGCAACGTGGGCGGTATACGTTGCGGAGGCCTGAGTGGGGTCGCCCTGAGTAAGGGTGACTTTGGGGGATCTGCAGGCCGCTTATGCTCGCTAACGCTCGCAAACGACCTGAAGACCCATGAGGGCCTCGGCGCTGAGAGTGAATATAGAATAGAGTAATAACTTAGCGTCCATGCGATTGTGATTGGCGGGCACTGCAGTTGTGCATGGAGAGTACAGTGGAATGTAATTGGCCGGCATTGCCAAATTGATTTTAGTGCCAACCACTGTGCAGTGTGATGGGTAGCAGTGTTGTAAAGCAAGCCACTGAGCAGCAGTGGCAGTCAACATGCAGCAGCATCCAATGACCTCTGAGCTTTGCTGCTGCTGCTGCTGGTGAATGTTTTAAATGGCACTGAGCGTTGCACCAAAGGAGGTTTCTGCATGCGCTGAAGAGGGCTTGCGGGCATGTTTATTGGCGCAACGCCTCCGTTCAATCAAAATGTAGGTGCTCATACGCTTGTTAATCTATAGAATGGAGAGACAAGTAGAAGCGGCCTCCGGCTGCGGGCAGCGCTGCGCGCCGCGGTGGAGGAGTGATAAACAGCGGAGATGAAAAAAAGGGTGGAGAAAGCAAAAGCAGAGAATCAAGTAATTTAATTCAATGAATGAAGAATGCAAGAAATATGATTATGGTTGTGGAGGGATGCAGAACTGAATGGCTTCAGGCAGCACTGGGTTCGAGTGGCCACAGGCATGAGATGAATTGTGTGCGCATTCGCGGATGTAAGCTGCGGGTCATGCAGGAGCAACACATAGTCGTTCCTTCGAACGCGCCACAATGCGACATACAACTGACCGGCGCAGAAGAAGTTGTATCGCACATCCACAACCAAGCCATCCAACGTCTTTCCTTGTCCTTTGTGAACGGTAGCTGCAAACGCGAGACGAATTGGGAACTGCCTTCGAATCATGCGAATATCTGCGAAAGAAAACTCGGAGTCGATACGATGCAGGAGCTGTCGTTCCAGCATCTGTCCGTTCTCGTCGAATCGGGCCACTTGCATCCTAAAATGATCAACACGCACGACTACGAACAGCTTTCCGTTGACCACAGCGGGATGCAGCACGTTCCAAATGACCATAACTGGCACACCAATCTTCAAATCAGATTTATGAGGAGGTACACCAGTAGGTGCATACTGATACGCAAACTCGGGAACAAAGGTATTGGTGACGTCGGGCTCTGAGTTCTGTACACCGTCAGGTTGTACCGTCGTAGCTGACGGAAGAGTGAAGTGTTCACCAGGACACAGATCCAGCGCTGCCGTATTTTGTTCATCGACCAACTGATATGTGGACACAATGAGCATTTTGCTGAGATCCACATCCTCCTTGCGTCGTGTTGTGACCCACTTCCACAGGAATTGGTAGGAGGTTTGCATGCCAACGGTAGATCTGAGTGGTAGTGGAGCGTTGTTGGATACTGTGTTGCGTGCAATGGAACGCAACAGCAACGCAAATGCCGGATCATAGGCTTGACGTACTTGTTCTGTGAGATACAGCACTTGAACTGAACACAATGTCCACAGGTCACTCTTCCACGGCAATTCGTTGAGAATGTTTGTGTAAACTCGTCTCACATTTCCACTTGGCACGGCCTCCATGTACACCTGCGGCACCGCTGGAAGCAGCTGGGAGTAGTCGCCGGATAGAACGATGGTCAAGCCCCCAAACGGAGGCGGGTTTTCCATTCCACTTCCGCAAAGATCTTTGCGCAACGCATCTATGAGTTCGAAGAGCTTTCGTGAGAGCATGGAAGCCTCATCCAAGACGAGCAGTTGTATTTTGCGTAGCAGTTCTGCACGTTGAGATCAGGGACCGTACTTTGACAAAGTGGCTGTAGTGCTGCTTGTGCTGTCCCTATCAGCTACACACAGTCCGAGCAGGCTATGTAAAGTGCGGCCATCTTCGTACAACGAAGCTTCTATGCCTGTTGTATCAGTCATTTCAGCGAGCATTCCTGCCGACTCAACGATATCATGAAGGAGGGTGAGCACGTATGTCTTTCTAGTTCCTGCGGATCCTTGCACAAAGAACAGGTTTCCAGGAGTGCTTTTTCGCTCCTGCAGCACCTGTCGTTGTTGCAATGCGGCAATGACGGTGTCAATGACTTGTCTTTGGCTAGGTTTTAAGGTGGCGTACCTTGACTGCAAAGTTGACGAATTTCGCACCACTCGCGCGTCTCGAGTTGTTGTAGCTCGATTTGCCTCAGTCAATGCTGCATGATCCTGCTGTAGGTGTTGGGAGAAGAAGCTGTGATCGCGAAGCAGTCGTCCTCCGTGCCGGTCTGAGATCTCCACCACACGTCGATACATTTCTTCCTTTCGTTGCTGCTCATCTCCTGTATGTATGTCGCTACAAAGCGCCTCCCAGTTTTCGATGGCCATTTTCTCTGGGTCTGTGCCTTGTTGATATAGTGTGACAACCAGACGTCGTAGCTCGCAGGGCGTGCTGTAGATCTGCACTGCGTCTTGAAATGCAATATCAAACTCGGATCCGTCCGCGAGCAGTCCGATTGCAATTGCGGTTTCACGATAAGTTTCATACTGCTGTTCATTGAAAGTCCTTGCGTCTTCATAAGAGCTCGAGCCGTGATTCATGAGCAGCAAGCGCAGAGCAAATAGCTCAATGTCCGACGGTGAAGCACCTCTGATCCTTGCGACGCAATGCTCGTCTTCCGTGCGCTCTACCACGTATATAGGCGGATCGCAGTCGTCTGTGGGCACCGAAGTGCTGTTTCCGTTGTATTGGTTAAGCACTCGGGCTGGAAGCGTGCGATACAATCGAACTTTTCCAAAGTACGAAAGGTATTCAAGGTTCGCATATGCTTCGGGCCTTGCAAAGTATCCCTCCAACGTAGACGGTGGCGATGCGGAATGGATTTGATTTGGACCTCTGAGCAGAAACGTTCGCTTTTCTTCCAATTCAATGGCCAGTCGCTCTACTTTTGGTACGATGGGAACCTGTCGAAACTCGAAAAGTCTCGAAGCTGCGTTGACGGCGCCCACCACATGCGCTCGCATGTATGCACGAATGTCGTTCTGCACCTGCGGCTCTTGTTGCTGCTCATTCTGTGTGCCTGTCTCATTAGCACCACTCACATTGAGCACCACCTCCTGAACTATGGGCTCCCTAAACGCGTACTTCATCAGATAAGCCACTGCGCCCCCTCCTTGCGTGCGTTCTACGTTGATATGAGAGCGGTACTTCTTGGTCAGAGTTGGGTTGTACGGCACAATATTGAGGTCTTCTTGCCTTCTTCTGCGGTAAATAACGCATTCGTGCCTTCTTCAATGTACGTCTCCGGCACAGTCATAATGCTGTCTTATCCAAACTTGCACCGCCCAGCGCGATTCCGGCAATAAGTGGAGTGGCGGTGCCTGTGGATGGAACGAATGAGAGCACGCAACGCGTCGTCTTCGCCTGGAAGGGGAGGTTCTGCACGAATGAGCTCTTCTATCACATCAACTTCTTCAATCACGCCTCCTTCGAGCCACATGACCACGTGGTGATGAGGCACATTGCGCTCTTGAAACTCGAGCTTTGATGCAAGCCCCAGGCACTTCAATCCGAAGATCTGCTCCGAGTTCTTCTCCAAGTCCTTCATGAAGTCGTTTGCGTACTGGTTGTACACCCTTGCAATCAGATCCGGTCGGTCAAACGGTCGAGGGCAGTTACTTTGTGCCGTAAATGCGCCACGATTGGTGGTGTCCATCCCAAGACGCTGGATGTCCTCTCGCCAGATGTTCATGGTGATTGTAATGAACAGAGAAGGTGTTCCTCTTCGCGCCACGATCGCCTGTACATCCATGCGCTTGTTCTTCCAGTATGCTGCTGAGTTGACCGAGTCCTCGGGCAGAAAGATGCGTCCCAGTTGCACGAACTGGGATTGCGGCACGTGAACGGTTTGCTGTTGTGCTTGCTGCATTTCTTGCTCTTGTACAATTCGTGCCCGTTGTTCTCTTTCCAGGAAACGCAGTCGCATGTCCTCAATGTTTGTGTGGGTGCGAAGCATCCACATCTGCATCAACGGTCCACTGTTCAGAACGATGTTGTCTGAGTACAGTCGTCTCTTCGCGTTTTCAACCCGGGTGAGCTTTCCGAGCTTCCACTCGTTGTCGTTGAGACCTGAGATTTCCTGTGTTGAGTTCTTTGCCTCCAGAAACACGCCGATGTCAAACAGTTCGTGCTGATCGCCTTACGGGTAGAGCAGAGGGAAAGTGCCTTTCTCTGCCATTTTGGATGCCGGTTTTCGAAGGCGGTACCGCACGTGCGCATGGTTTGCGGCATTTGCAGTCGCCCCATCTGCAGCATTAGCAGCAGCAGCAGCCGTCACTACGGTGTGCTCTTCTGTTACAGTTCCTTCTACCAAGCGCGGTACTTGAGACTCCACTCGGTACAGGCCAGTTGGATCCACGACGAGCGTTCTCATCATGGGTGGCCCCCCATCAGGAGCATCTTCAGGGAGAGGCCCAGCACCTGCGTGAGGAGCACTGACTGTGGCACTTCGGGTTCCTTCGTAACCACGTACGACTACTCCCTCTTCTGCTGCCTGCATGCTGATATCGACGGCTGTATCTGCATTTTGCTGTTGTTGTTGCGTGCTAAGCATGGATCGGTACCGCTCACGCACCACGTCTGGCTTAGGCTGGATCACATCGTACAACTTGGGCACGATGTCTCGTACGTTGATATCTTGAGTGAACGCACGCAAATTGCCACGTGCATAGTGAGAGGGATCCAAGGAAGGCGGACCAGTACCCCACAGAAAGCTGTAGCGCGTGTTGTTTTGGTTCTGCGTGGGCAGAGCGAGAGCTGCGTTGCCCTCAGGTCTGAGAAAGGAGGGACCGCCTCCCGTCACATACGACATGTCCATGAACGCTTGCGTCGTCGCGAAGAGCGTATTCAAGTTGAGTAAATGGCTGTGGAAGACTCTCAGGCTATAAAGAATGCGAACCAACTCACTGCTATGCCTTCTGCGGAACGTGACGCCCCACCCTGACATTCTTTTCATTCCACAGCACACTTCATTGGTCTATTTGCCAAGCAAAACCTATCCGCAGTACTTGCAGCTATGGCTTCTCAATGTCCAGTCCCGGTACGAGCAGGAGGAGAGCGTGTGTGCGTGCTCGCCGCATCTTCTGCATCGCCTTTGACCTGCATTGGGAAGCGTCTCAAACTCCGGCACGCTTGCACGGATGGCCGGACCATTCCTCGCCTGAGCTGCCACGGAATCCCACGCATAGTACACGCGATAGAGTCCTCGATCAGGACGCCCAGCACAGTGCATGACCGTCGTATCAAGCTGTTGCTGTGGCTGATGCTGCGGCTGGTGTGAGGGAGACAGTGTGATCTCATCCGCTTCCACCTCCATCGAAATATACATCTGTTTTTCTTCCTGTTCAGCTTGTGGCAACGCAGGCTGCGGCGGCGGGTGTGAGGAATTCGCGGTGATCTCATCCTCTTCCAATTCCATCGTGACTGGCATCTGTTCTTCCTCTTGTTCAGCTTGTGGCAGAGCAGGCTGCTGTGGTGGCAGTGGCTGTGAGGGAGCAGGGATGATCTCATCCTCTTCCACTTCCATCGTAATAGGCATCTGTTCTGCAGGCATCGGTGGGAGAGGGGGAGGCATCGGAGGCGGTGGAATGTGACTTGGAAGGCCTCTCACAAACTCCAGAAATCCAGGAACTGGGCACGATGTTGGTAGATCTGTGGCAACGGACCCACTGGCTCCAGCGGCGCTTGTGCTAATTGCTGCTGCAACCGAAGTAGGTGCAGGAGTAATTTCGTCTTCTTCAACCACTGGAACAATAGGTCCTTGAACGTGTGCTCTGCTCTCATTTACTCCCAACTCATCTGGATCTGGAGGAGCTGGTTCTCTTCGGGGTCTTCCAGCTCCTGCCCGTGCTCCACCACTGCCGACGCGACGACCACCAGCGTTTTGCATTGAACCGCCTGCATTCAACCTGGCACCTCCAGAAGTGTCTCTAGCACCTCCCAAGTTAGATCGGACGCCACCAGAGTTCAGACGTCGCCCTCCTCTCGTCATTTATATTTACCAAAGAAAAGAAAAAAAGAATTCTATGTTTTTAAACCGTTAAAAATTTGCCAGAGTTCCAGGGTAATTCCCAATAAAACAAAAAGTTGAAAGTGAAAAACTGGTGGCAGTTTGTTGCGTTGCACCCACCGGGCCCTGTCGCATGCAGCAATTATAAAAAATGCTGCAAGGCTTATATTTACCCGATGCAGTCTTGCGCAGCACAGGGACTCTCGACACACTCCTGTTGGATTATGACGGGTGGAGTGTGCCCAGTCGGTTTTCAAGCCGTTTGATGTTTAACCCGGGTCCGGTTGTAAGGATTGGTCTGCCTTTACTCACAAACCGAAGTGTGCTTTCCGGCCCCAAGAGGTACGACACGGCGGCCGCCCCGGACCCTGCACAGCAAGCTCGTATTAGGTCCAGTAAACCCTCAGACTTCCTGATCGCCGTCAAACGACCAGTATACCACAGAGATGCACCTGACCTTTCCCAGATCCGTGGTACTTAGTGGGTTACTCTTGTGGCGACCTGCACACGAGCTCGGCCTTGCCTAGGTCCCAGGCCAGCAAACAGTGCCCAAAGTAGCAAAAGGTTACGACACTGCGCTATTGGCCAAGCCTGAACGGGATGCAAAATAGTGGTTAGGGTCAGCAAGCGAGATGCATTTGGCACTGCGCCAGTGCAGTATATACGTCGGTTGCAGGCATTTCTGCAATGAAACTTCAGTATACACTGCACTGGCGCAGTGCAATTTCCCATGTGTCGGAATGAACCGCTGGGTTTTTGCTGCTGAGTGGCTGGCACTACAATTTGATTGCATTGCAAGCCATTCAGCAGCCATTGCACAGTCAACATGCAGCAGCAGCAGCTAATTAACTGAACGCTTTGCTGCTGCTGCTGCTGCTGATTTTTTTTAATGGTGGAGAGACGTTGCGCCAAATGGGCGATTTGCATGCGCAAACGGGGGCGTGCAAAGCGAATTTGTGGCGCAACGCCTCCCGTCAGTCAACAACACCCCCCTCATACATGTGTAAATCATTAAGGGTGGGGTGTTGAGACAAGTGGGAGCGGCACTCGGCCACGGGCGGCGCTGTGCGCCGCGGTGGAGGAGTGATAAATAGCAGTGAGAAGAAAAAAAGGGTGGAGAAAGCAAAAGCAGAAAATCAAGTAGTTTAATTCAATGAATGAAGAACGCAAGAAATATGATTATGGTTGTGGAGGGATGCAGAACTGAATTGCTTCAGGAAGCACTGGGTTCGCGATGGACACAGCCATGGGATGAATTGTGTGCGCATTCGCGGATGTAAGCTGCGGGTCATGCAGGAGCAACACATAGTCGTTCCTTCGAACGCGCCACGATGCGACATACAACTGACCGGCGCAGAAGAAGTTGTATCGCACATTCACAACCAAGCCATCCAACGTCTTTCCTTGTCCTTTGTGAACGGTAGCTGCAAACGCAAGACGAATTGGGAACTGCCTTCGAATCATGCGAATGTCTGCGAAAGAAAACTCGAAGTCGGTACGATGCAGCAGCTGTCGTTCCAGCATCTGTCCGTTCTCGTCGAGTCGGGCCACTTGCATCCTAAAATGATCGACAACCAAGACTACAAACAGCTTTCCGTTGACCACAGCGGGATGCAGCACGTTCGAAATGACCAAAACTGGCACACCAATCTTCAAATCCAAGTTATGAGGAGGTACACCAGTGTTGCATACTGATACGCAAACTCGGGAACAAAGGTATTGGTGACGTCGAGCTCTGAGTTCTGTACACCGTCAGGTTGTACCGTCGTCGCTGACGGAAGAGTGAAGTGTTCACCAGGAAACAGATCCAGCGCTGCCGCATTGTGTTCATGGACCAACTGATTTGTGGACACATTGAGCATTTGGTTGAGATCCACATCCTCCTTGCGTCGTGTTGTGAGCCACTTCCACAGGAATTGGTAGGCGGTTTGCATGCCACCGGTAGATCTGAGTGGTAGTGGAGCGTTGTTGGATATTGTGTTGCGTGCAATGGAACGCAACAGCAACGCAAATGCCGGATCATAGGCTTGACGTACTTGTTTTGTGAGGTACAGCACTTGAACCGAGCACAATGTCCACAGGTCACTCTTCCACGGCAATTCGTTGAGAATGTTTGTGTAAACTCGTCTCACATTTCCACTTGGCTCAGCCTCCATGTAAACCTGCGGCACCACTGGAAGCAGCTGGGAGTAGTCGCCGGATAGAACGATGGTCAAGCCCCCAAACGGAGGCGGGTTTTCCATTTCACTTCCGCAAAGATCTTTGCGCAACGCATCTATGAGTTCGAAGAGCTTTCGTGAGAGCATGGAAGCCTCATCCAAGACGAGCAGTTGTATTTTGCGTAGCAGTTCTGCACGTTGAGATCGGGGACCGTACTTTGACAAAGTGGCTGTAGTGCTGCTTGTGCTGTCCCTATCAGCTACACACAGTCCGAGCAGGCTATGTAAAGTGCGGCCATCTTCGTACAACGAAGCTTCTATGCCTGTTGTATCAGTCATTTCAGCGAGCATTCCTGCCGACTCAACGATATCATGAAGGAGGATGAGCACGTATGTCTTTCTAGTTCCTGCGGATCCTTGCACAAAGAACAGGTTTCCAGGAGTGCTTGTTCGCTCCTGCAGCACCTGTCGTTGTTGCAATGCGGCAATGACGGTGTCAATGACTTGTATTTGGCTAGGTTTTAAGGTGGCGTACCTTGACTGCAAAGTTGACGAATTTCGCACCACTCGCGCGTCTCGAGTTGTTGTAGCTTGATTTGCCTCAGTCAATGCTGCATGATCCTGCTGTAGGTGTTGGGAGAGGAAGCTGTGATCGCGAAGCAGTCGTCCTCCGTGCCGGTCTGAGATCTCCACCACACGTCGATACATTTCTTCCTTTCGTTGCTGCTCATCTCCTGTATGTATGTCGCTACAAAGCGCCTCCCAGTTTTCGATGGCCATTTTCTCTGGGTCTGTGCCTTGTTGATATAGTGTGACAACCAGACGTCGTAGCTCGCAGGGCGTGCTGTAGATCTGCACTGCGTCTTGAAATGCAATATCAAACTCGGATCCGTCCGCGAGCAGTCCGATTGCAATTGCGGTTTCACGATAAGTTTCATACTGCTGTTCATTGAAAGTCCTTGCGTCTTCATAAGAGCTCGAGCCGTGATTCATGAGCAGCAAGCGCAGAGCAAATAGCTCAATGTCCGACGGTGAAGCACCTCTGATCCTTGCGACGCAATGCTCGTCTTCCGTGCGCTCTACCACGTATATAGGCGGATCGCAGTCGTCTGTGGGCACCGAAGTGCTGTTTCCGTTGTATTGGTTAAGCACTCGGGCTGGAAGCGTGCGATACAATCGAACTTTTCCAAAGTACGAAAGGTATTCAAGGTTCGCATATGCTTCGGGCCTTGCAAAGTATCCCTCCAACGTAGACGGTGGCGATGCGGAATGGATTTGATTTGGACCTCTGAGCAGAAACGTTCGCTTTTCTTCCAATTCAATGGCCAGTCGCTCTACTTTTGGTACGATGGGAACCTGTCGAAACTCGAAAAGTCTCGAAGCTGCGTTGACGGCGCCCACCACATGCGCTCGCATGTATGCACGAATGTCGTTCTGCACCTGCGGCTCTTGTTGCTGCTCGTTCTGTGTGCCTGTCTCATTAGCACCACTCACATTGAGCACCACCTCCTGAACTATGGGCTGCCTAAACGCGTACTTCATCAGATAAGCCACTGCGCCCCCTCCTTGCGTGCGTTCTACGTTGATATGAGAGCGGTACTTCTTGGTCAGAGTTGGGTTGTACGGCACAATATTGAGGTCTTCTTGCCTTCTTCTGCGGTAAATAACGCATTCGTGCCTTCTTCAATGTACGTCTCCGGCACAGTCATAATGCTGTCTTATCCAAACTTGCACCGCCCAGCGCGATTCCGGCAATAAGTGGAGTGGCGGTGCCTGTGGATGGAACGAATGAGAGCACGCAACGCGTCGTCTTCGCCTGGAAGGGGAGGTTCTGCACGAATGAGCTCTTCTATCACATCAGCTTCTTCAATCACGCCTCCTTCGAGCCACATGACCATGTGGTGATGAGGCACATTGCGCTCTTGAAACTCGAGCTTTGATGCAAGCCCCAGGCACTTCAATCCGAAGATCTGCTCCGAGTTCTTCTCCAAGTCCTTCATGAAGTCGTTTGCGTACTGGTTGTACACCCTTGCAATCAGATCCGGTCGGTCAAACGGTCGAGGGCAGTTACTTTGTGCCGTAAATGCGCCACGATTGGTGGTGTCCATCCCAAGACGCTGGATGTCCTCTCGCCAGATGTTCATGGTGATTGTAATGAACAGAGAAGGTGTTCCTCTTCGCGCCACGATCGCCTGTACATCCATGCGCTTGTTCTTCCAGTATGCTGCTGAGTTGACCGAGTCCTCGGGCAGAAAGATGCGTCCCAGTTGCACGAACTGGGATTGCGGCACGTGAACGGTTTGCTGTTGTGCTTGCTGCATTTCTTGCTCTTGTACAATTCGTGCCCGTTGTTCTCTTTCCAGGAAACGCAGTCGCATGTCCTCAATGTTTGTGTGGGTGCGAAGCATCCACATCTGCATCAACGGTCCACTGTTCAGAACGATGTTGTCTGAGTACAGTCGTCTCTTCGCGTTTTCAACCCGGGTGAGCTTTCCGAGCTTCCACTCGTTGTCGTTGAGACCTGAGATTTCCTGTGTTGAGTTCTTTGCCTCCAGAAACACGCCGATGTCAAACAGTTCGTGCTGATCGCCTTACGGGTAGAGCAGAGGGAAAGTGCCTTTCTCTGCCATTTTGGATGCCGGTTTTCGAAGGCGGTACCGCACGTGCGCATGGTTTGCGGCATTTGCAGTCGCCCCATCTGCAGCATTAGCAGCAGCAGCAGCCGTCACTACGGTGTGCTCTTCTGTTACAGTTCCTTCTACCAAGCGCGGTACTTGAGACTCCACTCGGTACAGGCCAGTTGGATCCACGACGAGCGTTCTCATCATGGGTGGCCCCCCATCAGGAGCATCTTCAGGGAGAGGCCCAGCACCTGCGTGAGGAGCACTGACTGTGGCACTTCGGGTTCCTTCGTAACCACGTACGACTACTCCCTCTTCTGCTGCCTGCATGCTGATATCGACGGCGGTATCTGCATTTTGCTGTTGTTGTTGCGTGCTAAGCATGGATCGGTACCGCTCACGCACCACGTCTGGCTTAGGCTGGATCACATCGTACAACTTGGGCACGATGTCTCGTACGTTGATATCTTGAGTGAACGCACGCAAATTGCCACGTGCATAGTGAGAGGGATCCAAGGAAGGCGGACCAGTACCCCACAGAAAGCTGTAGCGCGTGTTGTTTTGGTTCTGCGTGGGCAGAGCGAGAGCTGCGTTGCCCTCAGGTCTGAGAAAGGAGGGACCGCCTCCCGTCACATACGACATGTCCATGAACGCTTGCGTCGTCGCGAAGAGCGTATTCAAGTTGAGTAAATGGCTGTGGAAGACTCTCAGGCTATAAAGAATGCGAACCAACTCACTGCTATGCCTTCTGCGGAACGTGACGCCCCACCCTGACATTCTTTTCATTCCACAGCACACTTCATTGGTCTATTTGCCAAGCAAAACCTATCCGCAGTACTTGCAGCTATGGCTTCTCAATGTCCAGTCCCGGTACGAGCAGGAGGAGAGCGTGTGTGCGTGCTCGCCGCATCTTCTGCATCGCCTTTGACCTGCATTGGGAAGCGTCTCAAACTCCGGCACGCTTGCACGGATGGCCGGACCATTCCTCGCCTGAGCTGCCACGGAATCCCACGCATAGTACACGCGATAGAGTCCTCGATCAGGACGCCCAGCACAGTGCATGACCGTCGTATCAAGCTGTTGCTGTGGCTGATGCTGCGGCTGGTGTGAGGGAGACAGTGTGATCTCATCCGCTTCCACCTCCATCGAAATATACATCTGTTTTTCTTCCTGTTCAGCTTGTGGCAACGCAGGCTGCGGCGGCGGGTGTGAGGAATTCGCGGTGATCTCATCCTCTTCCAATTCCATCGTGACTGGCATCTGTTCTTCCTCTTGTTCAGCTTGTGGCAGAGCAGGCTGCTGTGGTGGCAGTGGCTGTGAGGGAGCAGGGATGATCTCATCCTCTTCCACTTCCATCGTAATAGGCATCTGTTCTGCAGGCATCGGTGGGAGAGGGGGAGGCATCGGAGGCGGTGGAATGTGACTTGGAAGGCCTCTCACAAACTCCAGAAATCCAGGAACTGGGCACGATGTTGGTAGATCTGTGGCAGCGTACCCACTGGCTCCAGCGGCGCTTGTGCTAATTGCTGCTGCAACCGAAGTAGGTGCAGGAGTAATGTCGTCTTCTTCAACCACTGGAACAATAGGTCCTTGAACGTGTGCTCTGCTCTCATTTACTCCCAACTCATCTGGATCTGGAGGAGCTGGTTCTCTTCGGGGTCTTCCAGCTCCTGCCCGTGCTCCACCACTGCCGACGCGACGACCACCAGCGTTTTGCATTGAACCGCCTGCATTCAACCTGGCACCTCCAGAAGTGTCTCTAGCACCTCCCAAGTTAGATCGGACGCCACCAGAGTTCAGACGTCGCCCTCCTCTCGTCATTTATATTTACCAAAGAAAAGAAAAAAAAGAATTCTATGTTTTTTAAACCGTTAAAAATTTGCCAGAGTTCCAGGGTAATTCCCAATAAAACAAAAAGTTGAAAGTGAAAAACTGGTGGCAGTTTGTTGCGTTGCACCCACCGGGCCTTGTCGCATGCAGCAATTATAAAAAATGCTGCAAGGCTTATATTTACCCGATGCAGTCTTGCGCAGCACAGGGACTCTCGACACACTCCTGTTGGATTATGACGGGTGGAGTGTGCCCAGTCGGTTTTCAAGCCGTTTGATGTTTAACCCGGGTCCGGTTGTAAGGATTGGTCTGCCTTTACTCACAAACCGAAGTGTGCTTTCCGGCCCCAAGAGGTACGACACGGCAGCCGCCCCGGACCCTGCACAGCAAGCTGGTATTAGGTCCAGTAAACCCTCAGACTTCCTGATCGCCGTCAAACGACCAGTATACCACAGAGATGCACCTGACCTTTCCCAGATCCGTGGTACTTAGTGGGTTACTCTTGTGGCGACCTGCACACGAGCTCGGCCTTGCCTAGGTCCCAGGCCAGCAAACAGTGCCCAAAGTAGCAAAAGGTTACGACACTGCGCTATTGGCCAAGCCTGAACGGGATGCAAAATAGTGGTTAGGGTCAGCAAGCGAGATGCATTTGGCACTGCGCCAGTGCAGTATATACGTCGGTTGCAGGCATTTCTGCAATGAAACTTCAGTATACACTGCACTGGCGCAGTGCAATTTCCCACGTGTCGGAATGAACCGCTGGGTTTTTGCTGCTGAGTGGCTGGCACTACAATTTGATTGCATTGCAAGCCATTCAGCATCCATTGCACAGTCAACACGCAGCAGCAGCAGCTAATTAACTGAACGCTTTGCTGCTGCTGCTGCTGCTGATTTTTTTTAATGGTGGAGAGACGTTGCGCCAAATGGGCGATTTGCATGCGCAAACGGGGGCGTGCAAAGCGAATTTGTGGCGCAACGCCTCCCGTCAGTCAACAACACCCCCCTCATACATGTGTAAATCATTAAGGGTGGGGTGTTGAGACAAGTGGAAGCGGCACTGGGCCACGGGCGGCGCTGTGCGCCGCGGTGGAGGAGTGATAAATAGCAGTGAGAAGAAAAAAAAGGGTGGAGAAAGCAAAAGCAGAAAATCAAGTAGTTTAATTCAATGAATGAAGAACGCAAGAAATATGATTATGGTTGTGGAGGGATGCAGAACTGAATTGCTTCAGGAAGCACTGGGTTCGCGATGGACACAGCCATGGGATGAATTGTGTGCGCATTCGCGGATGTAAGCTGCGGGTCATGCAGGAGCAACACATAGTCGTTCCTTCGAACGCGCCACGATGCGACATACAACTGACCGGCGCAGAAGAAGTTGTATCGCACATCCACAACCAAGCCATCCAACGTCTTTCCTTGTCCTTTGTGAACGGTAGCTGCAAACGCAAGACGAATTGGGAACTGCCTTCGAATCATGCGAATGTCTGCGAAAGAAAACTCGAAGTCGGTACGATGCAGCAGCTGTCGTTCCAGCATCTGTCCGTTCTCGTCGAGTCGGGCCACTTGCATCCTAAAATGATCGACAACCAAGACTACAAACAGCTTTCCGTTGACCACAGCGGGATGCAGCACGTTCGAAATGACCATAACTGGCACACCAATCTTCAAATCCAAGTTATGAGGAGGTACACCAGTGTTGCATACTGATACGCAAACTCGGGAACAAAGGTATTGGTGACGTCGAGCTCTGAGTTCTGTACACCGTCAGGTTGTACCGTCGTAGCTGACGGAAGAGTGAAGTGTTCACCAGGAAACAGATCCAGCGCTGCCGCATTGTGTTCATGGACCAACTGATTTGTGGACACATTGAGCATTTGGTTGAGATCCACATCCTCCTTGCGTCGTGTTGTGAGCCACTTCCACAGGAATTGGTAGGCGGTTTGCATGCCACCGGTAGATCTGAGTGGTAGTGGAGCGTTGTTGGATATTGTGTTGCGTGCAATGGAACGCAACAGCAACGCAAATGCCGGATCATAGGCTTGACGTACTTGTTCTGTGAGGTACAGCACTTGAACCGAGCACAATGTCCACAGGTCACTCTTCCACGGCAATTCGTTGAGAATGTTTGTGTAAACTCGTCTCACATTTCCACTTGGCTCAGCCTCCATGTAAACCTGCGGCACCACTGGAAGCAGCTGGGAGTAGTCGCCGGATAGAACGATGGTCAAGCCCCCAAACGGAGGCGGGTTTTCCATTTCACTTCCGCAAAGATCTTTGCGCAACGCATCTATGAGTTCGAAGAGCTTTCGTGAGAGCATGGAAGCCTCATCCAAGACGAGCACTTGTATTTTGCGTAGCAGTTCTGCACGTTGAGATCGGGGACCGTACTTTGACAAAGTGGCTGTAGTGCTGCTTGTGCTGTCCCTATCAGGTACACACGGTCCGAGCAGGCTATGTAAAGTGCGGCCAACTTCGTACAACGAAGCTGCAATGCCTGTTGTAGCACTCATTTCGGCGAGCATTCCTTCCGGCTCAACGATATCATGAAGGAGGATGGGCACGTATGTCTTTCTAGTTCCTGCGGATCCTTGCACAAAGAACAGGTTTCCAGGAGTGCTTTTTCGCTCCTGCAGCACCTGTCGTTGTTGCAATGCGGCAATGACGGTGTCAATGACTTGTCTTTGGCTAGGTTTTAAGGTGGCGTACCTTGACTGCAAAGTTGACGAATTTCGCACCACTCGCGCGTCTCGAGTTGTTGTAGCTCGATTTGCCTCAGTCAATGCTGCATGATCCTGCTGTAGGTGTTGGGAGAAGAAGCTGTGATCGCGAAGCAGTCGTACTCCGTGCCGGTCTGAGATCTCCACCACACGTCGATACATTTCTTCCTTTCGTTGCTGCTCATCTCCTGTATGTATGTCGCTACAAAGCGCCTCCCAGTTTTCGATGGCCATTTTCTCTGGGTCTGTGCCTTGTTGATATAGTGTGACAACCAGACGTCGTAGCTCGCAGGGCGTGCTGTAGATCTGCACTGCGTCTTGAAATGCAATATCAAACTCGGATCCGTCTGCGAGCAGTCCGATTGCAATTGCGGTTTCACGATAAGTTTCATACTGCTGTTCATTGAAAGTCCTTGCGTCTTCATAAGAGCTCGAGCCTTGATTCATGAGCAGCAAGCGCAGAGCAAATAGCTCAATATCCGACGGTGAAACACCTCTGATCCTTGCGACGCAATGCTCGTCTTCCGTGCGCTCTACCACGTATATAGGCGGATCGCAGTCGTCTGTGGGCACCGAAGTGCTGTTTCCGTTGTATTGGTTAAGCACTCGGTCTGGATGCGTGCGATACAATCGAACTTTTCCAAAGTACGAAAGGTATTCAAGGTTCGCATATGCTTCGGGCCTTGCAAAGTATCCCTCCAACGTAGACGGTGGCGATGCGGAATGGATTTGATTTGGACCTCTGAGCAGAAACGTTCGCTTTTCTTCCAATTGAATGGCCAGTCGCTCTACTTTTGGTACGGTGGGAACCTGTCGAAACTCGAAAAGTCTCGAAGCTGCGTTGACGGCGCCCACCACATGCGCTCGCATGTATGCACGAATGTCGTTCTGCACCTGCGGCTCTTGTTGCTGCTCGTTCTGTGTGCCTGTCTCATTAGCACCGCTCACATTGAGCACCACCTCCTGAACTATGGGCTGCCTAAACGCGTACTTCATCAGATAAGCCACTGCGCCCCCTCCTTGCGTGCGTTCTACGTTGATATGAGAGCGGTACTTCTTGGTCAGAGTTGGGTTGTACGGCACAATATTGAGGTCTTCTTGCCTTCTTCTGCGGTAAATAACGCATTCGTGCCTTCTTCAATGTACGTCTCCGGCACAGTCATAATGCTGTCGTATCCAAACTTGCACCGCCCAGCGCGATTCCGGCAATAAGTGGAGTGGCGGTGCCTGTGGATGGAACGAATGAGAGCACGCAACGCGTCGTCTTCGCCTGGAAGGGGAGGTTCTGCTCGAATGAGCTCGTCGATCACATCAGCTTCTTCAATCACGCCTCCTTCGAGCCACATGGGCATGTGGTGATGAGGCACATTGCGCTCTTGAAACTCGAGCTTGATGCAAGCCCCAGGCACTTCAATCCGAAGATCTGCTCCGAGTTCTTCTCCAAGTCCTTCATGAAGTCGTTTTCGTACTGGTTGTACACCCTTGCAATCAGATCCGGTCGGTCAAACGGTCGAGGGCAGTTACTTTGTGCCGTAAATGCGCCACGATTGGTGGTGTCCATCCCAAGACGCTGGATGTCCTCTCGCCAGATGTTCATGGTGATTGTAATGAACAGAGAAGGTGTTCCTCTTCGCGCCACGATCGCCTGTACATCCATGCGCTTGTTCTTCCAGTATGCTGCTGAGTTGACCGAGTCATCGGGCAGAAAGATGGGTCCCAGTTGCACGAACTGGGATTGCGGCACGTGATCGGTTTGCTGTTGTGCTTGCTGCATTTCTTGCTCTTGTACAATTCGTGCCCGTTGTTCTCTTTCCAGGAAACGCAGTCGCATGTCCTCAATGTTTGTTTGGGTGCGAAGCATCCACATCTGCATCAACGGTGCACTGTTCAGAACGATGTTATCTGAGTACAGTCGTCTCTTCGCGTTCTCACCCCAGGTGAGCTTTCCGAGCTTCCACTCGTTGTCGTTGAGACCTGAGATTTGCTGTGTTGAGTTCTTTGCCTCCAGAAACACGCCGATGTCAAACGGTTCGTGCTGATCGCCGTACGGGTAGAGCAGAGGGAAAGTGCCTTTCTCTGCCATTTTGGATGTCGGTTTTAGAAGGCGGTACCGCACTTGTGCATTGTTTGCGTCATTTGCAGTCGCCCCATCTGCAGCATTAGCAGCAGCAGCAGCCGTCACTACAGTGTGCTCTTCGGTTACGGTTCCTTCTACCAAGCGCCGTATTTGAGACTCCACTCGGTACAGGCCAGTCGGATCCACGACGAGCGTTCTCATCATGATTGGCCCCCCACCAGGAGCATCTTAAGGGAGACGCCCAGCACCTGCGCGAGGAGCATTGACTGTCGCACTTCGGTTTCCTTCGTAACCACGTACGACTACTCCCTCTTCTGCTGCCTGCATGTTGATATCGACGGCGGTATCTGCATTGTGTTGTTGTTGTGGCGTGCTAAGCATGGATCGGTACCGCTCATGCACCACGTCTGGCTTGGGCTAGATCACATCGTAGAAGTTGGGCATGATGTCTCGTACGTTCATGTATTGTATGAACGCACGCAAATTGGCACGTGCATAGTGAGAGGGATCCAAGGAAGGCGGACCAATACCCCACAGAAAGCTGTAGCGCGTGTTGTTCTGGTTTTGCGCGGGCAGAGCGAGAGCTGCGTTTCCCTCAAGTCTCAGAAAGGATCGACCGCACCCCGTCACATACGACATGTCCATAAACGCATGCGTTGTACCGAATAGCGTATTCAAGTTGAGTAAATGGCTGTGAAAGGCTCTCAGGCTATAAAGACTGAGAACTAACTCACTCCTATGCCTTCTGCAGAACGTGACGTCCCACCCTGACCTTCTTTCGATTCCACAGCACACTTCATTGGTCTCTTTGCCAAGCAAAACGCATCCGCAGTACTTGCAGCTATAGATTCTCAATCTCCAGTCCGGGTATGGGCAGGAGGAGATCGTGTGTGCGTGCTCGCCGCATCCTCCGCATCGCCTTTGACCGGCATTGGAAAGCGTCTCAAACTCTGGAACGCTTGCACGGATGGATGGATCATTCCAAGCTTCATCAACCACGGCATCCCACGCATAGTACACGCGATACAGTCCTCGATCCGGACGTCCAGCACACTGCATGATCGTCGTATCAATCTGTTGCTCTGGCTGATGCTGCACCTGGTGTGAGGGAGCCGGTGTGATCTCACTCTCTTCCACCTCCATCGGAATAGGCACCTGTTGTTCTTCCTGTTCAGCTTGTGGCAGCGCAGGTTGCGGTGGCGGGTGTGAGGGAGCCCGGGTGATCTCATCCTCTTCCAATTCCATCAGGACTGGCATAAGTTCTTCCTCTTGTTGAGCTTGTGGCACAGCAGGCTGCTGTGGCGGCGGTAGTGACAGCGGTGGCTGTGAAGGAGCAGGGATGATCTCATCCTCTTCACCTACCATCGCAACGGGCACCTGTTCTGCAGTTATCGGTAGGAGAGGGGGAGGCATCGGAGGCGGTAGAATGTGACTTGGAAATCCTCTCACAAACTCCAGAAATCCAGGAATTGGGCACGAAGTTGGTAGAATTATGGCAACGGACCCACTGGCTCCAGCGGCGCTTGTGCCATCTGCAGCTGCAACCGAAGTAGGTACAGGAGTAATTTCGTTTTCTTCTACCGCTGGAACAATAGGTCCTTGAACGTGCACTCCGCTCTTATGTACTCCCAACTCATCTGGATCTGGAGGAGCTGGTTCTCTTCGGGGTCTTCCAGCTCCTGCCCGTGCTCCACCACTGCCGACGCGACGACAACCAGCGTTTTGCCTCGCACCGCCTACGTTCAACCTCCCACCTCCAGAATTGTCTCTGGCACCTCCCGAGTTAGATCGGACGCCACCAGAGTTCAGACGTCGCCCTCCTCTCGTCATTTAAATTTACCAAAGAAAAGAAAAAAGCAATTCTATGTTTTTAAACCGTTAAAAAATTTGCCAGAGTTCCAGAATAGTTCCCTATAAAACACAAAGGTGAAAGTGAAAAAACTGGTTGCAGTTTGTGGTGTTGCACCCACCGGGCGTTGTCGCATGCAGCAATTAATAAAAATTGCTGCAAGGCTTATACTTACCCGATGCAGTCGTGCGTAGCACAAGGACTCTCGACACACTCCTGTTGGATTATGACGGGCGGAGTGTGCCCAGCCGATTTTCCAGCCGTTTGATGTTTAACCCGCGTCCGGTTGTAACGATTGGTCTGCCTTTACTCACACACCGAAGTGTGCTTTCCGGCCCCAAGAGGTACGACACGGCGGCCGCCCTGGAACCTGCACAGAAAGCTGGTATTAGGTCCGGGAAAGCCCTCAGACTTCCTGATCGCCGTCAAACGACCAGTATACCACAGAGATGCACCTGACCTTTCCCAGATCCGTGGTACTTAGTGGGTTACTCTTGTGGCTACCTGCACACGAACTCGGCCTTGCCTAGGTCCCAGGCCAACAAACAGTGCCCAAAGTAGCAAAAGGTTACGAAATTGCGCTATTGGCCAAGCCTGAATGGGATGCAAAATAGTGGTTAGGGTCAGCAAGCAAGATCCATTTGGCACTGCGTCAGTGCAGTATATACGTCTGTTGCAGGCATATCTGCAATGAAACTTCAGTATACACTGCACTGGCACAGTGCAAGTTGCCACGTGTTGGATGGCGCAGTGCAATTCGCCACGTGTTGAATGAACAGCCTGGTGTTGCTGCTGAATGGCTGGCACTACAATTTGATTGTATTGCAAGCCATTCACCAGCCATTGCACAGTCAACATGCAGCAGCAGCAGCTAATTAGCTGAACGCTTTGCTGCTGCTGCTGCTGCTGAATTTTTTAAATGGTAAGGAGGCGTTGCGCCAAATGGGCGTTTTGCATGCGCAAACGGGGGCGTGCAAAGCGAGTTTGTGGCGCAATGCCTCCCGTCAGTCAACAACAACCCCCTCATACATGAGCAAATCATTAAGAGTGGGGGTGTTGAGACAAGTGGAAACGGCCTTCAGCCGTGGGTGGGGCTGCGCGCCGCGTTGCTTTTGTAGCTCTGTGTATTTAGTAGCGTTCGGAGGCTCTCCGAGCACTTTGCTTGCTTCCGCTCGCAAAAGCGCTCGTAGAACCACGGGGCGCCGCGGCGCCTAGAGTATGTGGAGCCGTAGGGGTTTGTGTTTAGGTGTCTAAATTGACTGCAGTGCCAGCCAATGATAAGAAAGCGTGACACGTTGCTTTGTGTAACTGGCTGGCACTGCAGTCATTACGGTAGTGCCAGCCAGTAAGCAGCAAGGTTTGCTGCTGCTGCTGCTGCTGAATCTTTTAAATGGTAGGGAGGCGTTGCACCAAATGGCAGTTTTTCATGCGCGTAGAGGGGCATATAGGGCGGTTTATTGGCGCACTGCCTCCATTCAATCAAGAACACCCCCCTCATACATGAGCAAATCATTATAGTGGAGAGACAAGTAGAAGCGGCCTTCGGTCGCAGGCGACGCTGCGCGCCGCCAAATAAGGGTGACTTTGGGGGATCTGCAGCTGTTTCTGCTCGCTATTGCTCGCAAACTGCCTGCAAACCGATGAGGGCTGCGGCGCTAAGAGTGAATATAGAAGACAGTTGCCATTGAGCGCCCACGCGTTGGTGATTGGCTGGCACTGCAGAGTGCATGTAGAGTACAGTATATTGTAATTGGCTGGCACTGCCAAAATAACTGCAGTGCTAGCCACTGTGCAACGGTGTGGCTGGCACTGCAGCAGTGCCACCCACTTAGCAGTTGCCGCAGTCAACATGCAGCAGCAACCAATGAACTCTGAGTTTTGATGCTGCTGCTGCTGCTGATTATTTAATTGGCGGGGAGGCGTGAAAATTGCATGCGCTGAAGGGGGCGTGCAAGGGGATTTGTTTGCGCAACGCCTCTTGTCAATCAACAACACCACCCTTATACATGTGTAAATCATTATAGTATGGGGTGGTCTTGAGACCAGTAGAAACAGCCTTCGACCGTGGGCGGCGCTGCGCGCCGCTGAATAGGGGTGACTTTTGGATATGTGCAGGATGCTTGTGCTCGCTAATGTTCGGAAATGACCTGCAGACCCATGAGTGCCGCGGAGTCGAGATTGAACATAGAATAACATAGCAATGGAGCACCCATGCGATAGTGATTGGCGGGCAATGCAGTTGTGCATGGAAAGTACAGTGGAATGTAATTGGCCGGCACTGCAAAAATGACTGCAGTGCCAAACACTGTGCAGTGGGAGGGGTAGCAGCATTGTAGTGCCAGCCACTGAGCAGCAGCGGCAGTCAACATGCAGCAGCAGCCAATAAGCTTTGAGCTTTGCTGCTGCTGATGCTGCTGCTGCTGATATTGGTGGTGGTGAATGTTTTGAATGGAAGGGAGGCAGTGCGCCAAAAGAGGTTTATGCATGCGCTGAAGAGGGCGTGCGGGCATGTTTATTGGCGCAACGCTTCCGTACAATCAACATGTGCGCCCTCATACGCTTGTAAATCTATAGAATGGAGAGACAAGTAAAAGCGGCATTCGCCCGTGGGCTGCGCTGCGCGCCGCTGAATAGGGGTGAATTTGGGGTATTTGCAGGCCATTTTTGCTCGGTAGAGCTCGCAAACGACCTGCAGACCAATGAGGGCCGTGACACCAAGAATGAATATAGAATAGAGTAATAATTGAGCGCCCGCACGATTGTGATTGGTGGGCACTGCAGTTGTGCAAGGAACGTACAGTGGATTGTCAATGGCCGGCACTGCCAAAATGACTGCAGTGCCAACCACTGTGCAGTAAAATGATTAGCAATGTTCTAGTACCAGCCACTGAGCAGCAGTGGCAGTCAATATGCAGCAACAGCCAATAAGCTTCGAGCTTTGCTGCTGCTGCTGGATTATTTGATTGGAAGGGAGGCGTTGCGCGAACCGCCTTTTTTAGCTCCACTGAAGGGCGCTTGCAAGGGCTTTTTTTTGGAAACGCCTCCCATCAATCAAAAACACGCTCAAAAAGACGTGTAAATCATTATAGTGGAGAGACAAGTAGAAGCGGCCTTCGGCCACGGGCGGCGCTGCGCGCCGCTGAATAGGGGTGGCTTTGGGGGATCTGCAGGCCGTTTCTGATCGCTATCGCTCGGAAACGGCCTGCAAACAAATGAAGGCTGCGGCACTGGGAGTGAATATGGATTAGAGTTGCAGTTGAGCGCTCGCGCGTTGGTGATTGGCTGGCACTGCAGTTGTGTATGTAGAGTACATTATATTGCAATTGGCCGGCAACGCCAAAATAACTACAGTTCCAGCCACTCTGCAGCGGTGTGGCTGGCACTGCTGCAT
The DNA here is from genome assembly GCA_003194525.1 of Gracilariopsis chorda. Lineage (NCBI taxonomy): Eukaryota > Rhodophyta > Florideophyceae > Gracilariales > Gracilariaceae > Gracilariopsis > Gracilariopsis chorda. Next base: position 291,568 of record NBIV01000003.1, on the reverse strand, counting down.
TGGCAGCCACTTGGCAGCTGCGGCAGTCAACATGCAGCAGCATGCAACAGCATGCAACAGCAGCCAATAAGCTGTACGCTTTGCTGCTGCTGCTGCTGAATGTTTTGATTGGTGGCGAGGCGTGAAAACTGCGTGCACTGAAGGTGGCGTGCAAGAGGATTTTTTGGCGCAACGCCTCCCGTCAATCAACAACACCCCCCTCATCTCAACACCACCCCGTACTATAATGATTTACACATGTATGAGCGGGGTGTTGTTGACTGACGGGAGGCGTTGCGCCAATAAACACGCGCGCATGCCCCCGTACGCGCGTGCAAAAACCTCTCTTGGCGCCACGCCTCCTTTCCATTCACCAAATTCAGCAGCAGCAGCAGCAGCAGCAGCAGCAGCAAATCATACAGCTTATTGGCTGCTGCTGCATGCTGCTGCATGCTGCTGCATGTTGACTGCCGCTGCTGCTCAGTGGCTGACACTACAGTAAATGACTGTAGTGCCAGCCACTCAGCAGTAGTTGGCTTGCACGACACGTGGCTCCCTTTTTGCACTGCGCCAGTGCAACACAATGCACAGAGCATATATACTGCACTGGCACAGTGCAAAAAGCATTTCGCTTGCTGACCCTAACCACTATTTTCACCTCCCTTTTCAGGCTGGCCAATAAAGCAGTGTCGTAACCTTTTGCTACTTTGGGCACTGTTTGCTGGCCTGGGACCTAGGCAAGGCCGAGCTCGTGTGCACGTCGCCATAAGAGTAACCCACTAAGTACCACGGATCTGGGAAAGTTCAGGTGCTCCTCTGTGGTATACTGGTCGTTTGACGGCGATCAGGAAGTCTGAGGGTTTCCCGGACCTAATACCAGCTTGCTGCGCAGGGTTCGGGGCGGCCGTCGGGTCGTACCTCTTGGGGCCGGAAAGCACACTTCGGTGTGTGAGTAAAGGCAGACCAATCGTTACAACCAGACGCGGGTTAAACATCAAACGGCTTGAAAACCAGCTGGGCACACTCCACCCGTCATAATCCAACAGGAGTGTGTCCAGAGTCCCTGTGCTGCGCACGACTGCATCGGGTAGATATAAGTCTTGCAGCAATTTTTTAAATGCTCATGCAACTAGGCCCAGTGGGTGCAACGCAACAAACTGCAACCATTTTTTCACTTTCAATTTTTTTTGTATTGGAAATTATTCTGGAACTTTGGTAAATTTTTCAGTGGTTTAAAATATTTGAGTTGATTGTTTCTATTTTTTTTAAAGTAAAATGACGCGAGGAGGTCCCCGTCCGAACTCTGGTGGGGCCAGACCGAACTCTGGAGGAGCCAGACCGAACTCTGGAGGAGCCAAAGCAAATTCTGGAGGACCCAGAGCGAATTCGGGAGGTGCCAGAGCAAATTCCGGAGGTGCCAGAGCGAATTCCGGAGGTGCTACAGCAAATTCAGGAGGTGCCAGGGCAAATTCTGGAGGCGCCAGAGCAACCTCGGGAGGGGCCAGAGCGAATTCTGGAGGCGCCAGAGCAAATTCGGGAGGGGCCAGGGTGAACTCAGGCGGAGCAAGGGCAGGAGCTGGACGACCTCGACGAATGCCAGTTCTTCCCGCTCCAGATGAGATACTGGTAAATGAGAGCGCAGTGCATGTGCAAGGACCCATTGTTCTGGCCGTGGAAGAGGACGAAATTACTCCTGCACCCACGTGCGTCGCTGGGGCAAGTCGTTCCAGGCCCACATCACGACCGACTTCATCTCCTGTGCCTCCATCTCTCCCACCAATGACTGCGACTGCTGTCAATGATGAGGGCAATACAACCGTAGAGACAGACGCGCGTCCTCTGCCGCAAGTTGAAGAAGAAGAACAGATGCCCGTTCCGATGGAAGCGGAGGAGGGCGAGATCAATCCTGCTTCCTCACAGCCGCAGCAGCAGCCTTCTCTGCCGCAAGTTGAAGAAGAACAAGAAAGACCAATTGCGATGGGAGTGGAACAGGATGAGATCACTCCCGCCCAGTCACAGCTGCCACAGCAACCTGCTCTGCCACAAGCCGAACAACAAGAAGAGCAGATGCCAGTTCCCATGGAAGTTGAAGAGGACGAGATCACTCCTGCTCCCTTACACCCACTGCAGCAGCAGCCACAGCAGCCGCAGCAGCCGCAGCACCAACAGCAGCAGCTTGATACAACGATCATGCAGTGTGCTGGACATCCGGATCGAGGACTGTATCGCGTGTACTATGCGTAGGATACCGTGGCACATGAAGCTTGGAATGATCCAACCATCCGTGCAAGCGTTCCAGAGTTCGAGACGCTTTCCACTGCGGGTCAAAGGGGATGCGGAAGATGCGGCGAGCACGCACACACGCTCTCCTCCTGCACATACCCGGACTGGACATTGAGAATTCATAGCTGCAAGTACTGCGGACGCGTTTTGCTTGGCAAAGAGACCAATGGAGTGTGCTGTGGAATGAAAAGAATGTCAGGATGGGGCGTCACGTTCCGCAGAAGGCATAGACGTGAGTTGTTTCGCAGTATTTATAGCCTCAGAGCCTTCCACAGCCATTTCCTCAACTTGAATACGCTCTTCGCGACGACGCAAGCGTTCATGGACATGTCGTATGTGACGGGAGGCGGTCCCTCCTTTCTCAGACTTGAGGGCAACGCAGCTCTCGCTTTGCCGACGCAGAACCAAAACAACACGCGCTACAGCTTTCTGTGGGGTACTGGTCGGCCTTCCTTGGATCCATCTCACTACGCGCGTGCCAATCTGCGTGCGTTCATTCAGGACATCAACGTAAGGGACATCGTACTCAAGCCGTACGATGTGATCCAGCCGAAGCCAGACGTGGTGCGCGAACGTTAGCGATCCTTGCTTAACACGCGACAGCAACAACAACCACAAAATGCGGGGACCGCCGTGGATATCAGTGTGCAAGCAGCGGAACAAGGAGTAGTCGTACGTGGACACGAAGGAACCCGAAGTGATACAGTCAGTACTCCTCATGCATGTGCTGGCCCTCTCCCTGAAGATGTTCCGGGTGGAGGCCAACGATGATGAGAACGCTCGTCGTGGATCCGACTGGCCTGTACCGAGTGGAGTCTCAGGTACCGCGCCTGGTAGAAGGACCCGTAACCAAAGAGCACGCTGCAGTGAGGAGTGCTGCTGCTGCTGCTGGGGCAGGGGAGACTGCTAATGCCCCAAATAATGCGCAAGTGCGGTACCGACTTCTAAAACCGACATCCAAAATGGCAGAGAAAGGCACTTTCCCTCTGCTCTACCCGTACGGCGATCAGCACGAATCGTTTGAAATCGGCGTGTTTCTGAAGGCAAGGAACTCAAACAGCAAATTTCAGGTCTCAGAGTCAACGAGTGGAAGTTACGAAAGCTCACCTGAGCTGAGAACGCAAAGCGCCGTCTGTACTCAGACAACATCCTTCTGAACAGTGGACCGTTGATGCAGATGTGGATGCTTCGCATCCACACAAACATTGAAGACATGCGACTGCGTTTCCTGGAAAGAGAACAACTGGCACGCATTGTACAAGAGCAAGAGATCCAGCAAGCACAACATCAAACCGGTCACGTGCCACAATCCCAGTTCTCGCAAATAGGACGCATCTTTCTGCCCGAGGACTCGGTCAACTCAGCAGCATACTGGAAGAACAAGCGCATGGATGTACAGGCGATCGTGGCGCGGAGAGGACCGCGTTCTCTGTTCATTACAATCACCATGAACATCTGGTGAGAGGAAGTCCAGCGCCTTGGGATGGACACCACCAATCGTGGCGCATTGACGGCACAAAGTAACCGCCCTCGACCGTTTGACCAACCGGATCTGATTGCAAGGGTGTACAACCAGTACGCCAATGACTTCATGAAGGACTCGGAGAGAAACTCGGAGCACATCTTTGGAATGAAGTGCCTGGGGCTTGCATCAAAGCTCGAGTTTCAAGAGCGCAATGTGCCTCATCACCACATGGTCATGTGGCTCGAAGGAGGCGTGATTGAAGAAGTTGATGTGATAGAAGAGCTCATTCGTGCAGAACCTCCCCTTCCAGGCGAAGACGACGCGTTGCGTGCTCTCATTCGTTCCATCCACAGGCACCGCCACTCCACTTATTGCCGGAATCGCGCTGGGCGGTGCAAGTTTGGATAAGACAGCATTATGACTGTGCCGAAGACGTACATTGAAGAAGGCACGAATGCGTTATTTACCGCAGAAGAAGGCAAGAAGACCTCAATATTGTGCCGTACAACCCAACTCTGACCAAGAAGTACCGCTCTCATATCAACGTATAACGCACGCAAGGAGGGGGCGCAGTGGCTTATCTGATGAAGTACGCGATTAAGCAGCCCAACGCTCAGGAGGTGGTGCTCAATGTGAGTGGTGCTAATTAGACAGGCACACAGAACGAGCAGCAAGAAGAGCCGCAGGTGCAGAACGACATTTGTGCATACATGCGAGCGCATGTGGTGGGCGCCGTCAACGCAGCTTCGAGACTTTTCGAGTTTCGACAGGTTCACATCGTACCAAAAGTAGAGCGACTGGCCATTCAATTGGAAGAAAAGCGAACGTTTCTGCTCAGAGGTCCAAATCAAATCCATTCCGCATCGCCACCGTCTACGTTGGAGGGATACTTTGCAAGGCCCGAAGCATATGCGAACCTTGAATACCTTTCGTACTTTGGAAAAGTTCGATTGTATCGCACGCTTCCAGCCCGAGTGCTTAACCAATACAACGGAAACAGCACTTCGGTGCCCACAGACGACTGCGATCCGCCTATATACGTGGTAGAGCGCACGGAAGACGAGCATTGCGTCGCAAGGATCAGAGGTGTTTCACCGTCGGACATTGAGCTATTTGCTCTGCGCTTGCTGCTCATGAATCACGGCTCGAGCTCTTATGAAGACGCAAGGACTTTCAATGAACAGCAGTATGAAACTTATCGTGAAACCGCAATTGCAATCGGACTGCTCGCGGACGGATCCGAGTTTGATATTGCATTTCAAGACGCAGTGCAGATCTACAGCACGCCCTGCGAGCTACGACGTCTGGTTGTCACACTATATCAACAAGGCACAGACCCAGAGAAAATGGCCATCGAAAACTGGGAGGCGCTTTGTAGCGACATACATACAGGAGATGAGCAGCAACGAAAGGAAGAAATGTATCGACGTGTGGTGGAGATCTCAGACTGGCACGGAGGACGACTGCTTCGCGATCACAGCTTCTTCTCCCAACACCTACAGCAGGATCATGCAGCATTGACTGAGGCAAATCGAGCTACAACAACTCGAGACGCGCGAGTGGTGCGAAATTCGTCAACTTTGCAGTCAAGGTACGCCACCTTAAAACCTAGCCAAAGACAAGTCATTGACACCGTCAATGCCGCATTGCAACAACGACAGGTGCTGCAGGAGCGAACAAGCACTCCTGGAAACGTGTTCTTTGTGCAAGAATCCACAGGAACTGGAAAGACATACGTGCTCAACCTCCTTCGTGATATCGCTGAGCCGGAAGGAATGCTCGCCGAAATGAGTGCTACAACAGGCATTGCAGCTTCGTTGTACGAAGTTGGCCGCACTTTACATAGCCTGCTCGGACCGTGTGTACCTGATAGGGACAGCACAAGCAGCACTACAGCCACTTTGTCAAAGTACGGTCCCCGATCTCAACGTGCAGAACTGCTACGCAAAATACAACTGCTCGTCTTGGATGAGGCTTCCATGCTCTCACGAAAGCTCTTCGAACTCATAGATGCGTTGCGCAAAGATCTTTGCGGCAGTGGAATGGAAAACCCGCCTCCGTTTGGGGGCTTGACCATCGTTCTATCCGGCGACTACTCCCAGCTGCTTCCAGTGGTGCCGCAGGTGTACATGGAGGCCGAGCCAAGTGGAAATGTGAGACGAGTTTACACAAACATTCTCAACGAATTGCCGTGGAAGAGTGACCTGTGGACATTGTGTTCAGTTCAAGTGCTGTATCTCACAGAACAAGTACGTCAAGCCTATGATCCGGCATTTGCGTTGCTGTTGCGTTCCATTGCACGCAACACAGTATCCAACAACGCTCCACTACCACTCAGATCTACCGTTGGCATGCAAACCTCCTACCAATTCCTGTGGAAGTGGGTCATAACACGACGAAAGGAGGATGTGGATCTCAGCAAAATGCTCATTGTGTCCACATATCAGTTGGTCGATGAACAAAATACGGCAGCGCTGGATCTGTGTCCTGGTGAACACTTCACTCTTCCGTCAGCTACGACGGTACAACCTGACGGTGTACAGAACTCAGAGCCCGACGTCACCAATACCTTTGTTCCCGAGTTTGCGTATCAGTATGCACCTACTGGTGTACCTCCTCATAAATCTGATTTGAAGATTGGTGTGCCAGTTATGGTCATTTGGAACGTGCTGCATCCCGCTGTGGTCAACGGAAAGCTGTTCGTAGTCGTGCGTGTTGATCATTTTAGGATGCAAGTGGCCCGATTCGACTGGAACGGACAGATGCTGGAACGACAGCTCCTGAATCGTATCGACTCCGAGTTTTCTTTCGCAGATATTCGCATGATTCGAAGGCAGTTCCCAATTCGTCTCGCGTTTGCAGCTACCGTTCACAAAGGACAAGGAAAGACGTTGGATGGCTTGGTTGTGGATGTGCGATACAACTTCTTCTGCGCCGGTCAGTTGTATGTCGCATTGTGGCGCGTTCGAAGGAACGACTATGTGTTGCTCCTGCATGAACCGCAGCTTACATCCGCGAATGCGCACACAATTCATCTCATGCCTGTGGCCACTCGAACCCAGTGCTGCCTGAAGCCATTCAGTTCTGCATCCCTCCACAACCATAATCATATTTCTTGCGTTCTTCATTCATTGAATTAAATTACTTGATTCTCTGCTTTTGCTTTCGCCACCCTTTTTTTCATCTCCGCTGTTTATCACTCCCCCACCGCGGCGCGCAGCGCCGCCCACAGCCGGAGGCCGCTTCTACTTGTCTCTCCATTCTATAGATTAACAAGCGTATGAGCACCTACATTTTGATTGAACGGAGGCGTTGCGCCAATAAACATGCCCGCACGCCCTCTTCAGCGCATGCAGAAACCTCCTTTGGTGCAACTCCTCCGTGCCATTCAAAACATTCACCAGCAGCAGCAGCAGCAAAGCTTAGAGCTCATTGGATGCTGCTGCATGTTGACTGCCACTGCTGCTCAGTGGCTTGCTTTACAACACTGCTACCCATCACACTGCACAGTGGTTGGCACTAAAATCAATTTGGCAATGCCGGCCAATTACATTCCACTGTACTCTCCATGCACAACTGCAGTGCCTGCCAATCACAATCGCATGGGCGCTCAATTATTACTCTATTCTATATTCACTCTCAGCGCCGCGGCCCTCATGGGTCTTCAGGTCGTTTGCGAGCGTTAGCGAGCATAAGCGGCCTGCAGATCCCCCAAAGTCACCCTTACTCAGCGGTGCACAGCGCCGCGCGCGGCCGAAGGCGGCTTCTACTTATCTCAACACCCCCACTTTTAATGATTTGCTCATGTATGAGGGGGATGTTGTTGACTGACGGGAGGCATTGGGCCACAAATTCGCTTTGCACACCCCCGTTTGCGCATGCAAAACGCCCATTTGGGGCAACGCCTCCCTACCATTTAAAACCTTCAGCAGCAGCAGCAGAAGCAAAGCTTGCTGCTTGCTGGCTGGCACTCCCATAATGACTGCAGTGCCACCCAGTTACAGAAAGCAACGTGTCGCCCTATCTCATCATTGGCTAGAACTGCAGTCAATTTAACCACCTAAACACAAACCCTTACGGCTCCACATACTCTAGGCGCCGCGGCGCCCCGTTGTTCTACGAGCGTTATTGCGAGCGCAAGCAAGCAAAGTGCTCGGAGAGCCTTCGAACGCTACTAAATACACAAAACTACTAAAACAACGCGGCGCGCAGCGCCACCCACGGCCCAAGGCCGTTTTTACTGGTTTCCATTATAGGTATTTTTACACGTATAGGGGGGCTGTTGTTGATTGAATAGAGGTGTTACGCCACAAAATCTTCTTGCGCGCCCCCGTTTGCGCATCCAAAACGCCCATTTGGTGCAACGACTCCCCACTATTAAAAAATTTCAGCAGCAGCAGCAGCAGCAGAGCTTGCTGCTTACTGGCTGGCACTCCTATAATGACTGCAGTGCCACCCAGTTACAGGAAGCAACGTTTCGCGCTTTTTCATCATTGGCTGGCACTGCAGTCAATTTACCCACCTAAACACAAAACTCTACGGTTCTACGTACTCTAGGTGCCGCGGCGCCCAGTGGTTCCACGAGCGCTATTGCAAGCGCAAGCGAGCAAAGGTCTCGTAGAGCCTCCGAACGCTACTAAATACAAAAAGCTACAATAACAACGCGGCGCGCAGCGCCGCCCATGGTCGAAGGCTGTTTCCACTTGTACATGTGTAAATCATTATAGTACGGGGTGGTGTTGAGATGCCTATTCAACAGCTTACACAGTCAAAATTCACTTCCTCCAGCATGCATCTATATTCAGTCTTTACCTTCGTGGAAGGACCATACAGTTTGTTCTTGATCTCTAGTGGCAATCGCCTCAGTCGGGACCAGTCGTTCTGATCCAACTTGGATCAGAACCATGATGAGCTAAAGCTATATCTGTAACATAGAAAACAAAGATAACAATGGATGAATCTTGATGATGTTTTACTTGGAGATTCGGGAGCGTAACGTAGGCGCGTAATACATTTGAGATGAGAAAGTCGAGCCGCAGGACTCCAGATTTGGTTTCTTTTAGGATGCGCCGTGACTGCGGCCGGCTGCGATCGTGGCCGGCGGTCGGCTTATAGAAATGCATGCTCTTCACTCCGGGTTCTGTGAAGTGCAGTGTCGACTCGTGAGGCCAAACCCCAAGGCTCCATTCGTCCTTCGTTGAAACCGCACGCCTTTCACACTTCCATCTGTCTTGCTCCGCATTTTGGTTTTCGTTCGCCCACCCTCCCGCCCACTTTTCTTATGCGGTCATCGCATTGACCTTTTTAATCACAATCGTAGTTGTGATTAATCTTCTATCGGGCTAGGATGAAAAACACAACGCATTGCAGCAGCACCGCTCGGTGCCGCCAGATATCTTCGCACAACGCGTGATATCATCGTTTCTAGCGAAAGAAATGCCTGCATCGCAAAGCAGGCTTTCCAAAATATTGCAACATCTGGTTCTGGTTCGCGCACAAGCGTAATAATATAAGTTTAATACAAGCTCCGATAAAGTCCTGATCATCGGCAATGACTAAGATGAGGACATTTTTATAGACCTCTTCACAACCGTTCCTCAAATGTGGATTTGAAAGGGACGGTTTTGATTCAAACGGGAACGGTTGTGCAATTATATTGCAATATCGAGTTGTGCAAGTCCCTGTTGCTCACCGTTCCATTAGCTACCCAAACTATGTAGTGCTTTGTCAAAGTATATATTAATGTTCACCGTTAAGCTCATGCCAGGCGATAGACTTTTAATATTTGGGAAAGGAAGATGTGGAGGTGAACAAACCGTCACCAAGTCCTCAGTAGAGCTGAGATCCTACGGATGATCCAGAAGATACATAATGTTTCCAGGAGTGATGGGCGGGTAGCTTGAAGTGCTAGAATATCATACATCGAACACGATTGATACCAAAGTTGATCAGCAGAAGAATGAAAGATCGCCTTTGCGAATGTGGCGCCGGCCGAGTGCCCTGTAGCCCTTCACAGCCAAACATGGCTCAAATAAATCCACATCTGGGATGCCCTGGAGAATTTATTCTCTTAACCAGATATCGAACTGCTGATTGCAAGTTTGATCCAGCCTGCATAGATCATGTATGGTGGCCCGTGACGGCTTTTGCGCCGTCCAGGCATGATTACTACAATGTTCGACTGACTAGTGTAACAACAAGCAGGAAGAGCCCAATGTCTGTATCTTCCAGAGCAATGCCATCGAGAGGATGTGGGTCATTGTTCCTGCATGAGTACAGAAACGACGAACTGCTTTTAGTGACATAACTCAAGTTGTTTGAGATCTAGGTGCCCTTTGTAACTTCCTTCGCAAACACTGCTTTCTATTTTGCGGGAGTAAGCTTTATACATAGGTCTGGGGCGTATTTGTGCCTGACTACTTTGCGACATAAACTAGTCATTAGTCAACGCATTTCCAATGCTGATAGTCAAACGCCTTTAACTATGTAATAAAAGAGATAGAATGACAATTACTGTTTTTGTCAAAGTAGTTAACCTTGCTTCCCTATGTGGTGAAATAGTCAGTCATAAACACGTCATTGGGGAATATGGAATGTCACCTCCGCATTTTTTCTGTTCATATGAAGTCTTCTTTTAGACTTTCCCAACTTCGATGGACATTTGGGTTGTACATTCCGTTCTCTAACTGTATATTCTGGGCGCAAACTGATCCTCTTTTTCGAGATACGCCCTTTTCCCTGCCCAAAGCGAGAGAGGCGAAATTGACTCTCAACTCGGTCTCCGCAGGAGACCCACAACGAACCATCCATTGGAAATAGATTTCCAAGGAACCGCAGAAGTGAATAGACTAGAGCCAATTGTGATGCGATCAGGGCCAAGATGCTCTTCATACTCAACCCTGGCGTGGCGCGACTAGTTCTAGTTGTTTCGAACCATTTGTTCTTTGCGCTCCAATTGATCAAGAAATCTCTTTCTGGTAGGGGCTTGCGATTTGTTGGCTTTCGCAGAATCCCACCAAACCGAGCTAGGGAACAGTACATCTCTTGTGGATTAGTCTGATTGCCATGAATTGTGCTCATTTGTAAGGTGACTTAGGTGAGTAACTCTTCACCGCCACACTTTCCAAAAAGCACAGACCTTTCGTAAGAAAGTGTGAACTAGGCGAGCAATAATAACAAAAACCAATGGCACAAGCAACACATTAATCATCATGCAAATCGCTACTACTACTACATGCTGGCTGCAAGAAAACGCAAACTTCTTGCCAACTTGGTACATGAGGGTACTGGCTAGCATGGAGTTGAAAACATAGTTGATCACTATGTCCAGATGCTTACAAAGCGCTCGAGGACCAGGCAGGAGACTTTATCATCTATAAGAGAACGCAAAGGACTTCAGTACTGACCTAGAATGTCATAATATGCTGTAAGAGGGTTCACAAATAACACAAAGAAGTTTTGCAATACTCTACTCTCCTCCTTTGTTGGCTTTAAAGGTGGTAGAAGCTAGAATATGCCATTATATTATATATAACGAAGCAAAAATCTCTATACTTAACAAAGATTGATCGTTTTCTCTGTATCTTAAACAAAGAGATAATGATGCAAATTACTACGCGACAAATGGTGTAAAAGTTTCCCCTTAAAGTAATCCATAATATAGAAGACAAAATACCATTTCTCTTTTTTAAACGTACTTTTTATTTTTCTTTGAGGTTTGACTCTTTTTGCTTTTTTCTCTGATTTTTCCGTATACAGTCATTTTTTGCTTCTAGAGTTTTAGTACTCTGCTCTAGTCTAACCAGATTTCCTCATAAACTTTTAATTTCTTGGTAGAATATTAGTATTTTCAGTTGTATCCTTATTCTTTGCTTTCTTAGCTTGCCGTTCCTGATTCGTACCCTCTTACATTTACAAGGAGATGTTGTTCGTTGACGTTGATGATCGTTGAAGTTGTATTGTAAAGTTACAGCGCTGTTTTGTACTGCAAATTATTCTTATGTTTTACATTTTAGACACAATTTGTTTATGTGAGTGGTTATTTGAACTATAAATTGCAACACAGCTTTTTCATCATTTACATCATTTGGCTCCGTTACAACTTCAGATCACTTGATTTGAAAGGAAGTAACTCTACGAATCTGTAGTTTTGGAGTTTGGGATTTCCAGGAACACAGAATATGATTTACTTCCGCACTGCAAAAGGCAGGTGCTAGATCGCACGGGCGGATGATGACTTGGCATCCTCCAGCACAGGATACGAGGTTCTAGCTCTCGGTCTGCGACGGCGGCGATCGTTCTCCCTCGACAACCATTGCCGCCGGCACGTCTTCTTGGCGTTCTGCGTTCTTGCGATACGGTTTTCTTTTGCACGCTTTGCTTTTGCGCGATCCGCTTTGCTTCCACGTTGATGCTGCTAACTTCCTAAGCTTTTTGTGTTCCTAGTGCCTTTTTCTTCCACATAATTGGGCTGGTTAATGGTTCATTCTACTTGATCCTATCGGGATCGTCCGCAAAGTGATCCCGTTGAGATCGTCTGCAAAGTGATACTATACTTTTTCCCCAGGCCACGCTTTTTCTCCGATGAGGTTTCTGTGAAGGTGTCTGGAGGTTTTTAATGGTGCCTATCGCTCATGCGATGAGGACAATATGTCCACCTTGTGAAGGCTGCATGCACTTGTTCATACAGCAAGAGCTGACTTCGCGAAAAGAGCTCCGTTTCTTGGGGTGAGAGCAGTGAGGCATTCTGGAATTTACTGAACGCCACAGGCTGTTGCTTTTCGGTGCAGCAGAGGACATGGCTTTTGCCGCTCTGTGCCTCCTACACTACCCAAGAAATAAAGATCTAGCATTGAGCTATAAGGAAGAAGGACAATAATGAGTATTCTCGGAGATAATCAGGATATTTTTGTGTATTTCTGTTCTGGCACACCAACGAAGGACCAAATGATGTTGCTATAGCGCCCGAAATGCAGAGACTACCCGTAGAGGTCTACATTGGTGTAGGGGTATTAAGAATAAAGGGTTAGCTTTCTAACCCGGTATTGAGGATAAAGGGTTGGCTTTATACCTCAGGCGTCTCTAGTTCAAGGAAACGAATATGTGACATGTTGAGCTGCGAAGCCCGTGCTTTCTAGTATATAATGCACTTTAGGTTCCGTGCAAACACGTCCACTTTTGATCTTTGTGAATCTATGAAGGCTGGAAGACTAAATGTTTACCTCGCTTGGAAGGTCCGTCAAGAGAAACAAGAGCATTGACTTCCCGCAGGTTCTCTTTGATTATCTCAGTCATTCTGTTTCAACATACTCAATACAAGCCGTACGGTTCTCGTTGGACCTCAAGAATCCTCTTGAAGCACGGAATGGGCATGTTGTACAACCCTGCAGCCCAGTTACGTTCTTAAACGAATCACTGAAACAGGGCCTGCACCGCCCTTCTTGATGAAAGTAGAAACGACCCACTGAACAACTGGAGACACATTCTTTAACCGTATCATCGTAGGCCTCACCAAATGGACAATAGAAACACTCACTTGAACCCGGTCTTGCGAAACTTCCTTCTTGACATCTCGTGCAAAGTTCATCCGTACCGAGGTCACCACCAGGGCCGAAGTGGTTCGCAGGGCACGGCTTGCATTCCAATGTACTGCGGTCGTACCATGTCCCTGGTCCGCAAGTAACGCATGTTCCATTTCGCGTGAGAACCTTTCCTTGGGGACACAGTCGACACTCAGATGCCCCTTCAAGAGCAAACTCCGCGTCTGGACATCTGTGACATGAACCCAGCAGATTCTGGCAGTTTGTGAAAGAGTTCGGTCCGCACTGATCGCAAGTCTGCGTTGTGCCGTTGTAATGCGTCCCTGGACTGCATCTTCCGCAAGTCCCATCGCTTAGAGGGGCAGTACCGTCCGCACATATTCCAAGAGAACAGGTTCCATCCGGTAGAGGTAACACATCTCCTGGGCATAAAGGTCCGCATCTTGAAGCCCCTTCCGGTGATTTTAGCCCTTCTGGGCAGCTTAAACATTCAGATTGTCCGGCTTCTGGTTTGTATTGCCCTTGCATGCATTTTATACATTCACCGGAGAAGTATTTTTCGTATGTGTACCCAGGAGGACACTTTCCACACCGAGTTTCACGATTTAGCGGAACCGTACCATTCTGACATGCAATACATGATGTGGCACCTTGACTTGAGAATTGGCCCTCTGGACATACTTTGCAAGAAACCTGGCCTTCAAGTGGTTGATAGTATCCAGGAGGACATGGTATGCATCCGGAAGGAAAATGGCCACGATAGTCTCCAATTTGGTGCCTTGTACCGGGCCGGCAAGGCTGGCATTGGTTAAGTGTTCGGTTAAATCTAGTACCTCGAATGCAACTACACACATTGCTCACGACGAATTCGTTTTCTCCACAGGGTGTGCAGGCAATAGAGCCTTCAGAAGGTGCGATTTGCCCCTCTGGACAAGGTATGCAGCTGGATTGATCAGAAAGTGGTTGATATGTAGCCGGGGGGCATGACAGACAAGTAGAGTTCAATTTGAAGGTTCCAGGTTGACATGTAGTTGACTTCGCCGAATTCACGAAGGGAAGGATAAGGAATAACGAAAGAATCTTTGTCGTTAACATGGTAGCAAGTCAGAAGAGAATAGTTTGAAAATGGGCGTCCCAAGTCGAGAAACTTAGCGAAAGCTGGTCAAGACTTGAGTGCACACACACACACACATCAATATCCGCTTCAGTCTTGATACAGAGCATCAGACGCGCGGAAGTGATCAGAAAATGACGGGCTGCACCCAAAGACATGGAAGCTCTTTTCTCAAGTTCATTACCGGTTAACAACAATGGCAACCACCTGTACCAATAAGATGAAGAATGTCCCCACTGACGAGATGTAAAAGAACAGACAGACTCCGCTGCACCATGACGATGCGATTTACGAAGACCTTCGTTAACTTCACTACCCATATCTGCGACGTTTTGTTGTAAGAGGAAACACTTAGAGATTGCAATTGTAGATTTGTAACTCGAACTACTGTATTGAAAGACGAGGAATACGAACCTTAGGCATCGTTTGGAAACACAACGCGGCACACATGTAAGGGTACGTATTATTCCGACCGAGCAGGAAACCTTCATTCAGGACTGCGGTATGGAGGTGCAATAATCTCCAACCATTGTCCGAAATCTGCACCTCCTAGCTAGAAACCCCGAGTACACTGTATCCCGCAGCGTACAGCTTACCTCTTTGTGATGTGATATTATCGTTAGAGCATAACAGAGCCGCACGCCACAAATGAACTGCATCGGTACAAAGACGTGCCATGCTTGGATTTCTGCATGTGCACTCCCTCCAATCTCTTTCTCAAACAAAACGTTGGGCATGCAACGCATTGACGGGCTGCTGTGCCTTCGTTAATAGGACAACCATGAAAACCATGACTCCCATCTGGAGATGACGAAGCCTGTCCCATTACCTTCAATACATGGAACGTGCTGTACCATCCACGCGAACGGAGCGAGCCTGTTTCTTCTATTTTCCGGCTCCACCTTGCATGTTCACCTCGCAAAGGGCAAGCACAAAAGCCGTTTCGTCACTCACGCCCACGCCTTTCGATATCATTGATTTGCTTCACGGAACGTCGGAGATCTTGTGGGAACATCGCAGAACCCAACTCCAATGAACTGGCAAAACCGTACTCTGCTCTGCGCGTTGCTCTATGTCGCGAGTTCATCAGCACAGCCATGCCCGCCAGGAAGCTTCTTCAATAGTTCCGGAGCATGTACTCCGTGTCCGTTAGGATTCTTCCAATCGCAGCCGAACCAGCCTGGTTGTCTACCATGTCCGGAAACTTCGTTCACCGAGGCGGTTGGCGCCACATCGTGCGCACCGTGCGGCACAAACCAGACCGCTACTCCAACAAGAGACGGATGTGAGTGCAAACCCGGATATATTTACGTGCGGGGAACCCCAAACTTAACATGTGAACCATGTCCGCCTGGTACATACTTTATTTTCTCAAG
Organism: Gracilariopsis chorda; assembly: GCA_003194525.1. Taxonomy (NCBI): domain Eukaryota; phylum Rhodophyta; class Florideophyceae; order Gracilariales; family Gracilariaceae; genus Gracilariopsis; species Gracilariopsis chorda. The sequence goes on along the minus strand of NBIV01000003.1, from coordinate 275,812 downwards.
AGGCCCGTTTCCGTACAGAGCCTGCGCTGCTTGCCGCGCCAACTACTTCACATCTGAACCCGCCCAACTATCATGTCAACCTTGTCCACAAGGTCAACTTGCACCGCAAAATTCGAGTACATGTCTTTCATGTCAGCCCGGTGAAGAAGTGATAAACGGACAGTGCGATAGATGCCCAGCAGGGGCCACTTACGATTCAAATCAAGGAAACTGCAAACCGTGTCAAGAAGGGTTCTTTAAGCCTGTGAAGGGTAATTATCCTTGTATACACTGTCCTCATTCGACGACCTCAGGACCTGCAGCAACTGAATGTTTCCGGCCGTGTGCAGAGGGCACGATACAGATGGCGGATGGTACTTGTGGAACGTGTCCTCCCGGTTCATTCTTCGCTCCTTGGGATCGCAACTGTCGAGAATGCTATGAAGATGAATATATGCCGTTTGAGAACACGAGAACAAGGTGCTATCGATGTGGAGGAGACAGTAAAGCAGCGAGAGGCGCGACTGAATGTACCTGTAAAACCGCTCTCGAGAACAACGACTGCAAAGTTTGCGCATGATTTTAAGAAAGGAAAAATCGCATATCTCTAAAGGAGACGCCTTTGGTACCTGTTGAGGTGATGAGGGTCACTGTTTCAGCACAAACACAGAAGCGCAGAACTGATGGAGAAGCCAGTTGTATCTTCCTTGGTAACCGTTCCTCTCGTTTTCAAGATATTTGAGTACAAAGGGTATTCTAACTGTGTTGATTCAACGCAATGTGTTTGGATTAGAACATCAGCATACTCTATTCTGCCTCAACATTCCTCTGCTAAGTGATGCTGTAATTCACCGTAAACAAGACTTGAGAACTTAGTAATGCACGCTCCACGAGAATCCGCGGGGGTCATCGCTGCAGTACGACTCCTGTAGACAACAAGTGAGAGACTGATTGTTCACACCATATACGTGGGCAACTAAAGTTTACAAGCAATCTCCTGCTGGTTCGTGCTTTTGACATGCTGGCAATACTACTGATCACCAAACGTATCTCATACAACATCTTCTTGAAATGTCGTCACGCAGGATTCAAACTCAGAGAGTGCCAACGTCCCCTATATTTTTGAAATTCAAACGTTCAACATTCATAATTGTTCGCTCTTAGGTTGTTGTCAAGCGACAGATCCTTATGTTTGGAAAAGGGATGGTGGATGCTAACAAACCATCACCAAGAGCTCCGCAGTGTTCCTGCCGGATGACCCAAAAGATGCTTACTGTTCCCGGGAGTGGTGGATGGGAAGCTCGAAGTGCTAAAAAAGATATATTACATCCAACATTATTAATGCCGTCGTTGCTCAACAGAACATGTAAGAAAGATCGCCGCTGCCCATCTGGCGTGGGTCGGATATTCTGTAGCCTTTCATGACCTAAATTAGCTCAAATAGTTCACTTCTACGGTGCCTCAGAAGACTCAATACTTCGATCCTCATGGCTTTATTCGATTTGTAGAGCTAAGTTGTTCGTCACCATTGAACAGTTTCTATAATCAGTTTTCAAATGTTTGTTGTCTTAGATTATTTTCTAGTCCGTGCATCATTGAACACGTATAGGACAATAAGTACATCTACTCGCTACTTCAGTGTTTGTGAACCGTCAAACAACATCTGTGGCTGTTCATATCCAAATGTTGCCACTGCAATTTGTTTCAAGGAAGTATGAACGTTTGTGAACACAAAACAATTTGCGTATAGCACAGTCAATAAACACTTGCAAAATTTGCTTACTCGTAAACACCGTGTACCAAAGAATTATTGACGTGAACTCAACATAAATGTAGCAGAGAGTATCTACTAATATCACTCCAGTGTTCCAAACCAAAAATTGCCAAAAGCAGAAAGAAGCAATGGCAACCTATATAATTCGTTTCTTGCTGTTTTCAAAATGCCATTTGTAAATTCTCCATATCACCTCACGCATTTTTGATCAGTCTACAATATCAAATTTGTTCAAGATCTCGCAGCGCAACCGGCATATATTTCTCGACGTGTGCCTCAAGCCTAAAGTACACCATTTCAGTTCCAGTTTTCTATTGAAAACAATAGAAGTTAATCGTGGATTCCAGTGAGAACTGCAAATGAAACAGCGTTCTGGAATAAACCTTTTGCGCGCTGAGGCGACGTAACACCTTCAAAGCGCTTTCAAACCGAAGGCGTTCAAGATGTTCGGTAGTGTAGTGACCTCCATGGGTTGATTGTAGCCACTTAGAAGGTAAAAGCTTCATATCTACTATAGAAGGTAGCCAACGAACAACCATTTCCAAATACTCACCGCCAGCGTCAACTAATAGCTTAATACCATCTTTAGTCACGCAGAAATGCTACCATTTGTAACATCAATGTTAATATGAATTAATTCCTTACGAGTATTATAGGCTAATTATGATAGAAGATGTCGTTATAGACCACAACGCAGTACCTGGTTTATACACAAGTGAATAAGGCAAAAGCTTAAGGATGTTGAAGAGAGAATAGACTGGGCCGACTTGCAGCTTGGTCTGACTTTTTGACCCATTTGGGAACTTGAGAGATCTCTTATACACATTTCTTTACTGGCGTAAACTATCGATTCTTGCTTTTGTTTACTACATTGTAACAGACTTGTCTAGTAGTAGCAGTGCAAATACTTATTAAAAGGCTACAGAACACAAATTTATTTACAGTTTTTTATCAGACAATAGTGACCGTACGCCTGAGGAAATGAATTTCCCAACTGCAACATTTCGGTACAAGAATTTACACTGCAAGCCCTTTTACGGAATCCTGCTTTGCACTCGTGACAAACCAGGCTGAAATGTGCCCAGTTAGTCACGAGTCTGTGAGAAAGCAAGAGAAGCGTGAGTAATTGATTTTGGCGGGAGGTAGGAGAAAGCAAACACAGGTCCCCCCTGCGCTCTTCCTTATACCATGCATCCCCAAAGAACCAACACCACTACTAAACCACACAGCTGCGCTATGGCTAGTGTGACGGCTAGCGACGCAATTTCATCCAGTCTCACACCACAACATCCTCCCATTCGGCCTGCTACCCCTACTCACCATGTTCTCCCACCAGCCAAGGCTGCTGTTGCACTTAAATCTGCGCACTCTTCCTATTCTATGGCTGCTGGCACTCTCATTGGAACGGATGATCGCCTTACAAATAGCGGTCGTCGTTCGAAGTACACCACTACTAAAAACTTACTTTATGTGCGCGAAGTTGCGGCAGCAACGGCGCACATCGCACCGTACGGCCAAACAAGAGCCTCGTAGAAACTTCTTATGTATCCCTGCAATAATAACCTCACATTGACGTTTAACCTCAAGTGGAAACAGTGCCAAGACCACTATGATCTTTAACAGGAAGTTTTCGATATTGAGGAAGTTTTAACTTATTTAAGGTCGGGCATAGAATATGGGGCGTTCTATGAGCTCAAGAAGCTACTATTACAGATGCATAAAGCCAAAGATGACTTCAAGAAGGAGAACCGCGCGAAGAGGGAGACAATTGCCAAAGAGGAGGAAGAGAAGGAAAGAATCGGAAAAACATTGTTGCAGCGTCGTTATCCAGAATGAAAGAGCTCTTTGCAGATTACAGGAGCAAGGAAGAACGCTCCGGGAGTGACTCAGGTGGTGATCCAAAGAATCACAACAATCGCAGAAAGGTGCGCGGTGGAGGAATTGGTGGGGAATTGGCAGCGTTTGGTGAGTCTCTCAAGCAGTCCGACATGGCACCAGTTGACTCAGAGCGTGAGCAGTTGCAATTAGAGTGGCACAAGTTCAATGAAAAATGAGACGTGCTGCAAGGATCGAGAGGAACATCGTTTGGAAAGACAAGAGAACAGTTAAATGGAGCTGACAAAGCTGCAGGCTTATTTTGGTGCTGTGCAAGTGAAATAGAAGTGCCGCAAATCGTTATTAAAGTCCTATTTGGAGGAGCTTGAGAAATACTGTTGCTCGCCAATCCGTGAACGTCTCTACACCGCTATAACGCACTTTATCCTGTTTTAATGCTAAGATAAGACTCAAGGGATGGCCTAGGCAATTGAAGAACCGCAATATCTGGTTTCATAAAAACAGTTCCAGCAGTAGCTAAGAACCATGCAGCACAAAAAAAAAACCACGCGATAGGACTCTCCAGTTGCCTCATCTTTTGCTTGAAATCTACAATAGTAGAGTGCATTTTCACCTCCTTTAATATTCACTCCACCGTTACCTTTGTCGAAGACATGGCCTTGTTGAAGGCCTCTGCGCTCGCTTCAGCGAGGAACCTTGAAACGGCACCTCGAGGTACCAACGTCTATTGTAACCCGAGTCACCGTACGCACAATACCTCCAACCACCAATCTGTAGCACTGACGGCAGTACGTCGTCGAGCGCACTGCGCACGTACAGTGTCCAGTCGTGACGCCTGCCCTCAATAATGCCATATGCGTGTAGTATCAAGCCGTCAGGCGTGTTGACAGCTTGATATTTGCAGGTGTGCATTGGCTTGTGGCCATTTTACACCACACGTTGACGTTAGTTTCCCTTCGGTCTTGCTATTTTAATTATGGTACCATCAAGAAAGCCAAAACAGTTAGTTAGTCTCTGTGACTTCTTGTGAATAGCAACTGCGTAATGCGTCGCATGTGTCCCAATAAAAGACGGCGGAATACTAGTCATGAGAGAGTGGTGTGTATTCCACACAACCTTTAGCGTCTCCCAATAATTTTTTGAGAGGTGAGGGCGCTATTTCCCAAACTGAAACTCCAGATCCACCCATCGCGCAGGAGAGGGCATTCGACGCAGAACCATGTCAGTTTCGAGAATTGGAGTGAAGCTGTAGTAGTTGCGGGTTGTATTTGTCCGGTGCGATGGCCACGCCACTGCAGCACTTATCCGCTGCACGTCATGCCGAGTAAAACGAAATTTGTAGAACCAATTTTGATCGCCATAATCGTTGTAGCTGACCGAAAAATTGCTGCTGGAGATGTGATTGCAACGCTGCAGTATGCGCTCGTGTTTGCGTAGATCCCTTTCAACGCGCGACGCAAGAAAAAGTAAGACTCCTGAGCTTGAGAATGCAAATTGCGGCTCTCGATGGAGGCGTTTCCACATTGCTCTAACGACCACTCCGAGGGAGTACGCTCGACCGCCACAAGCAGTCTTCGTAAAGTTGTACTGTGCTGCCTTCACGAAATGAGCCTGACGGTCGTATACGTTCAGCCCTTAATTCGACAACTTCCGTAGTTTTGGCGGAGCACCTGCACTAAAACATAAACAACTCCATAACCAATACAATAATTCTGGTCTAACTTTCACTACATGCGGGACACAATCAACATTAAACCACTTAATTTTCGACACAAACCAACGTTTAATTCATGTAAAACCACAGAGCAAACAAAGTGGCTCTAAAAGCCTGCAAATTGATGGTTTCCAATAGCGACAAGAAATAGGCGTGCGTTTCAATGGGTGACCGTTTAGTGAACGGCAGTCACACCATACCACCGTCTGACTCTTCCTCGCTATCCGGAGCAACAACTCCGCTAACACGACCCAAAAGCGCAGTGCGCGCCTTAGTGTCCTGCGTCTTAGCCTTTGCTCGACGCATGCGCAGCCTCTGTTTATGATACTCAGTCAAACAACTACGACGAATACGACGTTGTGCAGCGAGCTGTCCGAGACGTCTGACATCGCGTTTCGGTTCCTTGTAAGCCGCGGCTTGTCTTCTTGCTCTTTTGTCACGCTTCTCGTTCCTTTGCTTTTCAAGACGTTTGTTCAAAGCCTCTATAACGGCTACGGACGTGATATGAGAACCTGCGCTCGTATCAATTTGCACATGCCCGCTCTCTTGCACAATGGCATCACGGAGTAAGCTACGGTGTTGTCTCTCAAAAGCCACTAGAAGAGCTTTCATGCTGACGCCTGACTGTTCTTCTTTGCTTGCGCTTGTCATATGTTTCTCTAGAGGCTGGTGTAGTGCAATGCTCGGAAGCGGGAGTGCACCGAAAGACGTTCGGGATCTATCCTCGTTAGAGGTGAGCCCAGTTGTGTAAAGGCCTCCCAGGAGTGGCACGACTATGTCGTCGCGACTTGCGCAGGGAGGTTGAGGCAAGAATTGGGTATCCGCAAAAGCGGTGTATGGGGATGGTCGTCCTCTAGAGAGGTGAGGTTTCCACGTTAGTGGCACGCGCGAACACGAGCCGTGGGTAGCGGGAAAGCCACCCTGTAAAGGGAAAAATAAGGGGGAGCTGAGTCATGAGTGTCATGATGAGGACTAACGGCAGTGCCGGTAAATAAACCTTATACAAGGCGAACACCAAGAAAGCTGGAATAACAATCCGAATACTAGGGTCCTGTAGATAGGCAAGGGGGTTAGACTTCCCGTACGCGACGGTGCTTCCCTCCAAAGAGGAGTAGAGAACACGCGAAGGCGGTGAGGTCTAGAGCCAATTCCCCAGGTTGGGGTCCCTTTTTGGGGAAGGTTTACTTGAGCCACGGCAACCCGCCAGCGCACTAAGTACTAACCATCCCAGAAATGGGTGTAAAAATAATGAATAATGAATAGAATTAACTAAATTACTTCACTTTGGTGGTTCATGCCCACTACTGTGGCCAACCGCCAATTCACTTTTCCGTGTCCCACGTGTCAAATCCACTATTAGTGGTCGTATTTCATGCAATGACTACATTACCGAAACATTCGGGAAACCAACCAAGTACCAAGAATCCCTCGCTGAGGGCATTGCACTTCAGCTGGATATTCGGCCCCAAAAGTTCAACATCCCATATCTGGCCTTATGTAAATCGTAACGGATATTTGTGGATGTAAGGGAGCTGAAGTATGCGTTATGGATGCACTGCCAAACACCAAAGGCATTCAACAGTGTCTTTTGCGGTGCCGCCTTGTGCAGTTCATTCTGCAGAAACGACTTGTATGAACTAAACACAGACACTTTCAAAGGCTGGGTGGCATGCTATGTGTGTGCAGGAAGAGCAATGACGGCAACATTATTTTCATTGAAGAACTTCAATGTCTTGTATTTAATATGTGATCCATAGCCATCGAGAAGCAGCATTAGCTTTTGGTTATTGACCCGCAGGTGTGCTGTCTCTTCCACAAATAGATAAGCCCATGAAAACACCATGTCCGTATCAACCCCCGGAGGGTTTCGCTGAAATAGATAACAGGGAGGTTAGACGGAGTGAAGTGATTGCGTCCTAACCCGGATGGTTTGATAGTGTGCAAGTGTTCCGGGAAAGACAATCACTGGTTTGTACGCTCTCCCACATGCGCTCACAACTGATATGACGGTTACACGATCTAGGTTCCCTTTTGTAGTCAAAGCTTTTTGCAACAGACGCGCTCGAGCTCCTCCAATGCCCTTTCGAAATCTACGTCCTTTCATCTTTTTGAAGGATGCACCAGATTGGTCGGTGTTAAATATGAACTGCGACTCATGAATATTGAATCGATTCATCGCAGCAGAGACTCTTGCAATATGCTGTGCTAAGTTATTGCGAGTCATGGCATTAATCCTTTTGTCTTCCATAAGATTTCCTGGCAGTACCGCCAGATTGTTGCGTCGTGACAATCGGGTTACCCAGTTCTTCGAGATTCTGTTATTTACAAACGGGACGTGGACCTGACGTTGCTTTGGCAACATCGTAATGAACTGTTGCACTAGATCACGAACGCCATTGTTGGTTTGAAGTGTGTTGTTACCTGCGTAGTATTTAATGGCTTCTGCAATAGTGACTTCTTGCTGAGACGTGACAAAAGTAGGGCGATCACATTTATTGATTTTTAATTGGACATCAGAGGCTTGACTTGTTTGTGCGTTTGAATTTTGAGTCATCCATGAGGCATAGGCGCGGCGTAATTGACCTACGGGAATGCAATGAGTATCAGAAAGTACGTTACAAAAGTGTTTCGTTGTAAATCTTTCGTATATTTCAGATTGTATAACAAACTGTCCGGTATCAATGAAGTTGTTATGGGCGCAGCATTGGTCAAGTCTTGAGACTACGAGAGTGCAAATTGCACTGAAGTATTCGCCGTTGAAACATGGAAAGCGCTCGTTTTCAAATACGGACTTAGGTTTGGTGATGGAGGTCTTGTTTGGAGAGCACACTAGATGCATTGCTCAGCGCCATATACATTTTCCATCATGATGAAGAAATCATTGCAAATTGAAAAAGAACGGCGTTGTCAGTTTTGGGTTTTTTGTCGAATTTAGGCCTGAGTGCCTACTGGTAGCCCCTCGGAGAATAGTATTTGAGAGCTTACAGAAAACGAACATTACACGTCTCAACGCTTTTACTTTTTTGAAATATGGCGTGAAATAAACGCTGATTTAGTTGTGAAGAGTCATGCCTATTTTTCCTCATATTTTGCAGGCGTACGGTCTCAAATACAAGCTAAATCCGTTTCCCACACTTTTTATCTACATCTAAGCCGTGTTTCTTCGTTTTCAAAAATTATAGGGTCGCGCAATACATTTTTAAGTCTCTGCCGTGACGTCATTACATGCCCGGCCACTGTGACTTTTTTCAAAGGTTGTAGTGCAACCTTTGAAAAGAGGCAGTCGTTGTAAAGCGTGTCCGACTTTGAGTCACTGCCCCGACGAATATTCAGAAGATATAGTCTTCATACAATGTTTCTGGTCAGTAAGTAGACCAAAGTCAACTTACCGACGTTCAAACTTGAATCCATCGATGACAGTTTTTGGTTGACAAACAGGCGCAGAAATCACCTCTGCTACTGACACAACGGCCAACAAAAGGGCGCGTAAAATTCAGCTCAAGCTACTTATAAAACATTAAGTGCCTCGAGTGCGCCGCAGGTGTAGATTAGAGCGCGAGCTTTTGCTTCTGCAAAACCTTGTATGCAACTCAAGCCGCCAGTTCTCCCTACAATCGCTTTCTCTCAGTTGCTCTCTCTCATACGCTTTTTGTTTTGCTCTTTCTGCTCTCTCCACCAAAACCCATACGTTACCGTCTCATTTGTGCGCGCTATGTCCTCAGGCGCAAACGTACCACCATCGGAAGCGTCTTCTTAAAGCTTCAAAAGACGTAGAGGACGAAAAAAAAGTTGGTGGATCACGGAATGTTTCGTGCAAAAGTTCGTTTCAGAATCGTCCGGTTCTGGTGTTCGGATGCAGATATCCTGCAAAGCCTGCGGTTATGTGTCTTATGCGTCGACACCGAATGCAATGCAACTAGGAAAGCATTTGTTACATTGCAGTAACACAGGTAAACCAATCAAGGAGCGTCTTCTCTCGGAGAATGATCATTACGCAGATCATTATCGTAAGTTAGGAAGCTCTGCTACTGTTTATGGAGTTCCGGAAACCCCCAACAAATCAATGCGAAGACGAACCAACAGCGCCGTTCACAATCGTCAAAAGAAGATACGGAAACTGGAAAACAGCGAGGCAGGTGAAGTTAGCACCGACAGTTTGGACTCATATGAGAAGCGTTCAAGAATCCGAGAATTTTTAACCTCACTTATTGTTAACCACATGTTACCTTTCTCTATCCTCAGCAGAGAAGAAGGTAAGAACGAGCTCTACCTTCTTTTGAAGCTCTTGAATCCTCTCTATGGAAGTGACATTCCAAGTGTTAGTCGAATGGCTTCCAAAAATCTAAATGCGTACTATCAGCAGTTTGTGACCGGCGTTAAGGGTTCAATTACTGCGGGCTTGCAACACAGCTTTGGCACTTTAATTTTCGATGGATGGAAAGACGAACAGCAAGCAAGTGTCGTCAATGTTCTGCTGTCGATCACCGGAGTCAATCGTATCAGAAAGACTTTCTTCCTGCGGTCGATATACACGCGTTCGGAACGTTGCGATGCTTCAGTTTATGCGCATATTGTGGCGGAAACCATGAAATAATTCGGAGACATGAAGAATATATGCGGTGTGACGAGTGATAACACCAGCGCATACGAAGTTGCAAAAGGAATGCTTGCAGCTCGTTTCAATTGGATGGTCAGTTGCCATGATCAAACCCATATGTCAAACTTGCTAGTGCAGGATATTGGAAATTTGCAGTGGATTAAAGAAGTTTTGGATGTAATATCAACGCTTGTGACGGATCTTCGAAACCGTCCAAAGCTTTATTTTAGGTTTAAGGAACTGAAAGAAGAGTATAACGCAGCGTTGCGAAACAATAGGTACGAATCAACAACAAAGGCTCTTGATGCATATTCGCGAGTGCTTCCGCCACGAACTGCAATACTGCCAGTCAAGAAGGCAACTACGAGGTTTGCCAGCTCCGAAGGCATGCTACAATCGTTTTTACGCCGTCACACTATCTATCGCAGACTCATTGGTTGCCAGGACTTTTGCAACAAATCTATTCGGGGCTCGCACTAATGGGAGAAGAATGTTTTTCGAGAGTTCGGTTGGGGACGACACGCTTTATGATAGGTGTCTAGATATATATCACGCGCTGAGACTTGTGCGCCAGTACTTGAGATTCTTCGACAACGAAGAAAGTTTCATTTCAGAAGTGCTGCCAGTCACCCTTAAACTCCGCCAAGAGCTGAATGAACTGCCTACCACACCTTTTTTTACACAGGAGAGAAAGGTACAATTGTTGCAGGTCTTTGAAGACCGCTTATCTGGCAAAGGGCGACGTATTTCGCTGTTAACACCACTGCATTATGTTGCATACAGTATGGACATTCGTAGCGCTCGTGAAGACATGTCGGAGTATAATGTGCATATCCTTAACCATATGCGAACGTTTGTACTGTCAGATGCTTTTCCATCATCTCAGAAGCTGCCCAGCGCTGGTGGAGTGGATGGTGCTACGCAGCATTCGTTCGAAGAGTTTACGTTTACGCGAATGGAATGGAACATGGAACTAGACGATGATACTCGGCGCCCTATTCTGCTCGCATATGGAAACATCCAGTCATGTACTGGATACAGAAGAAAAAGTGTTTACTGTGCACGTTTGAATTGCGTATTCTTTGCGTGAGTCCGTCTTCTTCCTACGTTGAGCGAAGTTTCAGTGCCCAGAAACGCATTCGAACGTCCATACGAAACCGTCTTCACCCAGAAAAGGTGAAGAAGATGGTCTTTTGCGCATTTAACGGTGCCATCCTCAACTCAACGCGTTCTCCGTGTAGGGGTACAAAAGAGCGTGCCAACCCAGACCATGAGCTCATCGAAGCCCCTGCGACTGCAGACGAAAATGAAGGAATGGAAGGAGTTCTCAGCCACGCTGGTGTAGAACTATGGAACAGTGAGGAATTAGAAGGAGAACTGGATTGGGAGGAAGTCAACGATGAATCTTTGCCACTCCCTGACATGGTCGAGGTGGAAGCCATTCTGGAACAATAGAATCGGTAGTTTACTGTTATGTAGTTCTTAAGTACATATTTGCAGCTCTAGAGCGTTCTTGCTTCTCTGTAAGGAGGAAGTCAACGATGACTCTTTGCCACTCCCTGACATGGTCGAGAACTATTATCTCATGGCTCGAAAGAATATCCCCGGAATGAACAGCTTTCAAATCTTGATGATGATGAATAAGATCAGTTTTATGAAGAATACATGCGGTGTGACGAGACATTACGGGTGTTATCCGATCCACCATGCTATTTGGGAAGGAAACGTTGTCCTTTATCTACTGGGCAAGGGGGGGATTGGAAACCGCAGCAAGGGAACAAGTGGCATTACGAGAAACATCACCGTTATGAGGAATACTATCGCATGACATGACCGTGAACGGGGGCAGGCGCTGTTCTCGCCGTTCTTTCAAAGCAGCCACAATAAGCCCGAACACAGTCTTGGGAGGATGTCCTCCGATAGCATCCTGTTGTATTTCCGGGGTTTCAATGTCGAAGTCACCGCTGTCAGTCAGGAAGTATCCTCCCTCTGTTACTGTCAAAGAAACAATGCGGATGTATCGTTGAATAAGTCTGTGGAGTATTTCTTCATAATTTGCAGGTGCGACTAGCTCTACCATTGAACCGATAACGGTTGCCCGAGAAGACGTTGCAGATTGTTCAACGACAGTGGATAAGAAGTCTTGATTTTGTAGGCTCTCGAAATGAGCTTTCTCGCTTGACCGCACGCCTGCCCCTACAATCCCCGCCCAATCTAGGTTTTTCTTGTCTTGAAAAAGACGATGAAGATACATGGCGTGGTGAGCACGGTGGAAGTGTCCGACTCCAAAGTGAAGTATTCCGGGTGATAGATCTCTTCTTGCATACTTAGGAGTATGCAGAGACTTCGCTAAGCGTCCGGACTCCAAGGCAGACAAAGTCAATTTCATTGTTCCGGGTACTTCAGAAAACTTCCTTACGTGAATGGCGCTGGGCTTGCTCCGCAGTCGGGGTCTACTGGAAATATCATTCTGAAGGACACTAGTGTCTTGAGAAAACAGAGAGCGTCGTAGGCAACTTCTGCTTTGAAGTATATGACCGTTAACATCAAGCATTTTATTCCAAAGACCGTCTCTTGCCAGTTTACTGCCAATAGACTGCATGACATGTATACTTGGACTCGTAACTTTTGCGAGTTTGGCAAAGGGTTCCAGCCTGCAATTTCCAGGATTAAAACTGATGGTCTGATGAGCAAGCTCAAAACAAAGTCCAAAGCAGCCGCGAGAGGGAGTACCGAACCGGAAAAAGCTGTGGCTTTCCTCGAAATTCAGGTGCTCTCAGTCTTGCAATGTGGAAGTTGTGACGTGTAGAGCCAACTCTCGTCTCTTCTGAAAGGCAAGACGACGCGCTGGATTGAGAAATGCCGTGTGACAAGGTGACAAGGAGACTGGAATTACTGTTTTTCACTGCGCTTGCAACTGATGCATGGGCGGATTGCGCACTGCTCCACTATGTTCAGTGACGAGTCTGTTCGTTTTTGTTCATGAGCGGTGTTCCTACTTCCGAAAGCACGGTAAGACTTCTCTGCGAAGGCTTCTCTATTAAGGAAGGCCACTACTGGTAGCTCCTGCCGTTCTTGAACAACGTACAAAACATCCATATTAGGCCTCTAGCTAATAGATGGCAGTTCAAGTTTCCTCCAAGGTGTTCGCAAGCGGAACCGAAACTGAAAATTTTCTTACTGATCTAAGGGATACGTGTGGCATGCACCTCAATGGCCATAGAACTCGTTAGCCATCCAGGCACGTTGCAACTATACGCATGTCTGACTGCAAGCTGCAACGGCTTTGCCTATGAGCCTGGTATCCTGGTATCTTTACGTGGATAGGTATCAGTAAATCTTGTCGTTTAAAGAGGTTTCTGCACGGAAGAACTGATAAGGTAGGTCCAGGTGAAAAGTGGGGAACATTCTGGATGGTACGGAACGCCGTAGTGTCCCTAAGGAAGTCGATAGGATGGCATCTCAACGAGAAGCCGATGTTGCTTTATCGCAACTGGCAGTGGGTCATACACCATGCTTGCATCCTTTGGGGTCTTATTCATCAAAGCGGCGATTGGTTTGCAGATGTAGGCTCGGTGTGTTAAACGATGTGGACCATTATGTTTTAAGATGTCCATTGAGAACCTTATCAAGAATACTTTGTTTGCCAGCTATACAAGAACGACATGGACTGGGGGTTCTCGAAATCATCAGAAAGTGGCCTGAACCAATGCTGGTTTTTCTAACCAGAGAACGCCACTTTCAATTGAAGCGTTCTGCAAAAAGTAGGAATTAGACTAGTGTACCCGCACAAGAGACAGAGAGAGACAGAGAAGGAACGCCGTAGCAAAATGGAGCATCATCAGTACTGCATCCTGATCAGCAAAAAAAAATTGGACACAACAATACCCACTGGTAGGGACAGTGAAGAAGAAATTTTCAGCAAGTTCACGGACGTGACATAGGTGCAATGTGAACGTACAAGCACCCCAGCGGCGTTGACCAGAGAGCTTGCTTGTCTTCAGATGGTTGAGAATGATAGTCAGTAACCGCAAGTAAGCATTTGGCTTCGTTTCAGGCGTGAATCCACTTCACACCGGTTTCCTTTTCCTGGCTCCTGAACTAGGGAGCATAGGAAACATGAAATCCGAAAGTTGGTTTCGCAAAGCGTTTATCAGTTGGAAGACGGCCAAAGTGCAAGAACTAAGAAACTCATTCCACACATCCAGTTACTCTCTGTGGTAGCGAGAAAGATGAGCTGAGTAGACACATTACCACGGAGTTTTGGGAGGTCGGCACCAACTTCTTGTACACCCTGCCCTCTAACGAGATCAACGAACCACTTCAAATCGCTTTCTTCTGACTGCAAGGGGGCAAAATCTGTCCATTTGAAACTGTGCCAGGAAGTGGCAGATCTCCCGCAGAACTATCAAGTGCAGCTTGTGATCCGAAGAGCGCAGCACTAGGAGACGCTTCTGATGCATTGCAGCTGCACAGTGCCGTGGGAGCAAGCTTTTAAACTTGAAGTGCAACGCCCTCAGGGAGGGATTCTAGGTACTTGATCGTTTTCCCGATATTATCGGTTGTGTAGTGTGTATATGAACTACGCCCCACTATGGTGGATATGGACACGTGGGACACGGTATTGGGGTCAATTGGCGGTTGGCCACAGTAGTGGATGTTGCCACGAAATGTGGAGTATTTTAGTTAGTATTATTTATTATTTTCACACCCATTTCTGGGAAGCTAGTACTTAGTGCGACGGCGCACTGCCGTCGCACCAGTAAACCTTCCCGAACAAGGGACCCCAACCTGGGGAATTGGCTCTAGTTGTTACCGCTTGCGCGCGTACTCTACTCCTCCTTGGAGGGAAACGCCGTAAACCACTGGACATCTAACCCCCTTGCACATCTAAAGAAGCCCATCCTTGGGAGTATAATTGTTCCAATCATATTGGTGTTTCGCCCTGTATAGGGAGTCCTGTCCACCAGCATTGCCGTATCTGTTCGTCGCTCTCGTGACCCACTTCGTCCTTCCTTCCTCCTCTTCGCCCTTCCTTTTTCCCCTTTTTTTTAGGATAGCACCTCTCGCTATCCGCGGCCCTTGTGTGCACATCCGCTCACACACCCCCACTTACGTGGAAACATACCTCTACTGAGGATCACACCCCCGCTCACGCGGATACCGATTCTTCGCCTTCACCTCCCTGCGCGAGTCGCGACAGGTGTACCTGGTCTTACAAACCGGCTTCGCCGTGACACCTCTGGGAGGGCTCTACCCAACTGGGTTCACCTCGTGAGAGGAAGATCCCGAACGTCTTTCGGTGTTTTTCCCCTTTGGGGCATTGCACCACAAAGTGGTCTCCCGACCTAGAATCGGTTTTTGTTTTCCCTCTTACGAGGTTTGTTTTTCTTTACCGGAAGTTCCGTGATCGTTTCCCGTCGTAACGGTATTTTCTCATGTCGAGAAATCCGTCCGATGCGGAGCCAGTGGTTACGCGCAACCCCCTTACAGGGCAGGTCCGAAAGCTCGGGAAGAGGAGCAGTCCCAAGTGGACAAGATGCTCCGCGCAGGTGTTATTGAGCCCGCTCAATCACCCTGGGCATCCCCAGTTGTACTGGCTTTAAAGGCCGACGGAACCTGGAGGTTCTGTGTCGACTACCGCCGGCTCAATGCCGTGACCGTTAGGGACACGTACCATATTCCTCGTATGGACGAGTGCATTGACTCCCTTGGAGACGCCACCGTGTTCACGGCCCTTGATGCCAATTGGGGATACTGGCAAGTACCTGTGAGACAGGAGGATCGCGACAAAACTGCATTCACCTGCCACGCAGGAACGTACCGCTTCAAGCGGATGCCATTTGGGTTAACCAACGCCCCTGCCACCTTTCAGCGTGCAGTAGATATTCTACTCAACCGCTTTAAGTGGCGGAGCTGTCTGGTCTACCTTGATGATCTTATCATCTTCTCCAACTCGTTGGACGACCATCTCACTCACGTCCGAGACGTGTTGACCGTACTCCGCGATGCGGGAATTACCCTCAAGTTGAGGAAATGCGAGTTTTTCACAGATACTGTGAAGTATCTGGGTCACATTATCCGTCCTGGACGGTTAGCGATCGAGAAAGCTCGAGTCAAATCCCTCGTCGAGGTGAAAGAACCCCGTACTCAAACGGAACTGCCCTCCTTTTTGGGGCTGGTCAACGTCTATCGACGGTTTATCCCGAACTTTTCGGATACTGCAGCGCCCCTATACGCGTTGTTGCGAAAGGGGAACCCCCCAAAACTGGGAACATTTACGCCCGAGCAATCGGAAGCCTTCAACTCCTTGAAGGAGGCTGTCACATCAGCACCAATCCTACATCTCCCAAAACTTGGGTTGCCATACTCCGTAGATACGGACTCGAGCGACTAACAAGTCGGGTGTGCTCTTTTCAAACCACCCCCGAGGGGGAACGACATCCAATTGGTTATTGGTCACGTTCGCTCAATGTTCATGAGCGGAACTACTCCGTATCGGAGAAAGAGTGCCTCGCCGTCGTATGGGCGATGACCACTCTGCGCCCCTACCTTATGGGAGTTCACTTCACCGTGTACACGGATCATTCCTCATTGAGGTGGTTAATGAATATCTCCGACCCGTCGGGACGCCTCATGCGCTGGAGACTCCGCCTCGCGGAATATGATTTTCAAGTCATTTATAAAAAGGGCGCGCAGAACACCCAAGCCGACGCTCTGTCGCGGTTACCCACAAGTGGGGAAGCACTCCCAACGGAGGATGATGAAGTCCCATGTTTCATGGCCATAGACCCGGATGATCCGGAATGTGCCGTCGAGGCTAGGCCAGAAAACTGGGACGAGGATGCTGACTTTGACGAACTACTCGCATCGCGAGATAAATCTGAGAACCCGTTACCGGGAAAATTTGTACCGGTATCACCGGAAGAAATGATCCGAGAACAATTCGGCGACCCATTCTGTACGAGGATTCGTGCCCGTCTTAACGGTGGTGAAGATCTCCCTTTCGGGGTAAACGACAAAGGCTACCTCGTAAGAAAGGTCGAAGCCCGCTCACAGATTGTGGTACCTCATTCCCTGCAGTCGCAAGTGTTACATCTATCACACTACGCCCCCATTGGAGGTCACCCAGGTGGGAGGAGACTCTACCTAACCCTGCGAAGGGATTTCTATTGGCCCGCCATGGCGGTGGATTGCTACGCAACCGTGCGGTTTTGTAGCAAATGGGCGAGGAATCGCGTCAAACTCCGCAAAAATGCGAAGAAGATGAAACTATTCCCCGCAAGGGCGCCGCTCGAGTTTATCGCGATCGATATTCTCGGACCATTACTCACCACGAAACGTGGAAACAAGTTTCTACTTGTCATTACCGACCGCTTTTCTAAGCTGGTACGGACTGTCCCTCTTCGGAGGATAACCGCTTTCACGGTGGCCCAGGCTCTGGTGACGCACTGAATTTTTGTCTACGGTCTCCCTGTGGAGGTGCTCGCTGATAACGGGAAACAGTTCGTGAGCAAGTTCTTCCAGGATGTTTGTCGCATCCTGGATGTCAAGAACTTGTTCACGACTACCTACCACCAGTGTAATGGGCAAGTTGAACGGTTTAACCGGACGTTACTCGCGGCGTTACGTTCCTACGTCGCTGACCACCCAACGAATTGGGATCTCTACGCTGATGCGGTAACCTACGCGTACAATACGCAGGTACACCGGACTACCGGAGTTTCGCCATTCGAGTTGGTTCTATCTAGAACACCCCCGCCTGTGGCGCTGGAACCCTAAGCTACCTTGGACAATTTCCAATCGGTGGGTATCTACCGGCAGCAATGGAAGCAATCGCTTTCCAAGCTGGTCCCCGCTGCGCGGACGTCTATGGCACGGGCACAAGCCGCTAACAAGCGGGATTTTGATGCTCGCTTGCGATGGAAACCGTCCCCGAATCGGGCGAATAACTACGTCTTCATCAGGAAGGAGTACTACAACCCGGAACGGGAGAAGCGCCATAAACTCTCGCCTGTGGCCGATGCACGATTCAAGGTCATCTCTGTAAACACCGACACTGTCGTGGTAGAGATGGGCGACACGCACGAACGGATTTCCCGTGATCGTGTTGTTCTTGCCCCTCCTCCCTCGTCAGAGGTAGTCCTGGATCCAGGCAACCCCGTTTCTACGGACTCTGCAACACCGGAACCATCCGGGAGTACTAGGCCTACGGTACTACCACACCCCAGCCGGGGACTCTCAGACCTACCGACTCTGTCGGACTCACCGGCTCAGCCGGGTAATTCGGGCCTCTCAGCGCCCGCCCCTACCACGTCTGCTCCACTGGCGCGAGTTTACACCCGCCAGGCGGGGAATGTTATCCCTTATCCCGCCGCTCCGTCTAAGGAGGGGTAGGAGAACACTCGTTTTCGAGGAACGATATCGCCGTCGCAACGGGAAATACACCGTAACATACGGAACACTGACCGTGGAGCACGGAGTATGTCACGCGACACTAATCCCCCGTTCCCGGGCAGTGCTGTGCAACAGGATCCAGACGCGCAGGCCCCGCAAAAGCGGCAAATACACCGTTTGTCACGGGAAAACGGGAAGCCTCCCTCCAATACCGCAGCAGCGGAAATGCAATCGCCCGATCCATCCCCGGAGGCACCGCCACAAACGCGGGAAATATGGCGTGCTACACGGGAAGTTGAAGCGCAACTACCGCACAACCCTGTCAGGGGAGGATCCCCGATGCCCCCAATCCCCTGGGCAGAGCGATGCATCGAAGCCGCCATTGGCGGATGCCCCCGCGGAAGCGGTTCAATCAGGTCGATCAGACCCGCGCCTTGCGGAGAAGGGGCGCCCACATACGCCAGCCTCACAAGGAAATACCCACACCCCTCTTGGGGAAAAAGGCAGCCAGGCCGCAGTCGAAGCTTTAAGCCCTGGCTCGAAGCACCGGAAACGCCTCCCGTCGTTGACGGAATGGAAGCCCCCGCTACGGGGAATAATTTGCGCCAAACCCCGCAACGCTGCAGCGAAGAACCGAGGAACTTGGGAAGAACGCGCGCCATCGCACGCTCGACACCGGTCGTACCGGACACTGCTCCTCCTCATGGAGATGGTGCACCGCGCTTAGCGGCAATTCCCCTGAAAAGGGTGTCATCGGCACCTGCTCGGCATCCCCCAAAGGGGAATTTTGACCAAAATACCGGTGTACCGGAGTTAGCCCCAGGCAACCCGTCAATAACCGGGGACACCACGGAGTCGCCGGAACGTATGGTGCAGAGCGCTCGTGCACCTGGCAGGGAGGCGGAACGCTTACCAATCACCGTGTCGAACGGGACCCCGCAGGGGATGTCGCAAACGCCGTCCCCGTATACGCGGCAAAGACCCCGCAAGCTCGCGGTTCGCAAAGAAGACCGCACCCGCGGAGTTCAAGTCCCCCGCCGGTTGGCGGTTCGCCCGGCCTATCGTGAAGACGGGAACAACGACACCCCTCTGGAGAACGACTTGCTGGTGGAAACCGTGACGCCACACACCCTCTTGAGGGATATTTTCCCGCATGAGCAGCAGCCACTAGGACAGCGCACGGCAACGCCGGAGACATCGCCGACAACCCGGATAGGGGGTAATATACCGAGTAGCGAACAACCCTCGCAAGGGAATACAACCACCACCCGGCACGGCCGGCAGGTCTACGAACGAGAGTTCGTAGTAGACCGACTTGTCAGACACACCTGGGACCAGGATGGTATTCTACAATACCGCGTCCGCTGGTACGGGTACGACCCCAGTGGGGATACGTGGGAGCCAATTGAACACCTCCCACGGTCGCAGGTCCTGCGATACCACCGTCAAACGGTAACTGCAGCCCCAGCCACGCTGGTTAATGCCCAAGCTGGGTAACGTTGCCGCGCGAGCGGAGAGCGATAGGAAAGGATAACAAGGCAAGGTCCGTCGAAGACGGGGAACTCAACCGAGAAGCACCGTTCTAAACGGGAAAGTTTATTCAAGGGAGCAGCTAGCTCCCCACAATACTACACTACACTAACTGGCATAGCCAGGGAAAAAAGAACCAGGAAACTGGACTAGAGGTTTCACTCACCCCCATCGTCCGGGGCGTAACCACCAGCGAGGCGGTAGGCCAACGCGTCCGCCATGGTGGTGACATCCCCCGATACCTCGGCAGCGCTCAGACTGGCACCCCGGAGAAAACGTGCGATGATCTCGTTTTCATTCGCCGTCATCCCGCTGGGGATAGAAGGTCCGGCACTTGCCGCCAAAGGGTCAGCAGCCGGCTTGGCCGGACATACCCCCTCTGGGAAAACTTCCGCGCTAGCGCCGGTTTCCTCTACGTCCATCTCCCCGGGTTCTTCCGGTTCGTTATCGACCATTGGGTCATCCCCGCCGTATGCGCGGTAGTAGTCGTCAGAATCGACGTACCCAACAGGGTGGTCTTCCGGCACATGCCGGGGCGTATCGCGAAGCTCGCGCGCCTCCTCGGAGGAAATTTCCCGGAACTCCCAGGGGTCGAAGTACATAACATCCCCCGCAAGGGCGGTGTTTCTACCGAGTCCCGGACCACCGGTGTTACCGCTGCCGCCATCCAGACGACCGCTTTGCTCCAGGGGGACCTCACTCCAGCTAACGCTGTCGATGTACCCAAGTAATTGGAGGACCTCTTCATTGTTGGCCTGGCCCCCAAGGGGGATGCGAAGATCCAGGTTTCGGATCGCTGCCCGCACACGCGGTTGAAGTAACCAGAGACGATACTGGTCGTACGCCTCGTTGAGGATATAAGCCGCAGTGCGGGCCACCCACTCCGTAACCACTACGGACCACAACCACGACCGAGGATCCTGCATGAGCAGCGAACCGAGGTACGTAAGTACCGGCGGCAGTTCTATGTAGCACCCCCGGCAGGCTTCATGGAAGCGCCACCACTCGGGGAGTGCTACATACCGACCTAGTCGGTGAGGCGGCGCAATCCGCTCTATCTCCACGTTCTGATACGGGATAAAATAACCGAATCGGGATCGCCAACGCCGCTCGTAGCGGATGAAGTTTTGGAGAAAGTTGGACCGGTATTGCCGGGGAAGGTAACTGAACTCCACCCGAATGATCGGTCGCTCCCAGCAAAGGGCTTCTTGCCGCGCTGCGGGGAAATTCCTCCAAGCGAGGGTCTCGAAGCGGAACAGGTTCTCGCCGTACCCAACCTCCCCGCGAGTGCGAAAGTAGCTAACGTCGAAGCCAAACTCCGGTGGGACCGGTACATCGAATGGAGCCCGGCTCTGCCGTTGATACGCCATGCCCGTCAACGCGGTCTGCGCCGCAGCGACGGTCTCGCCCGAATTTCTTCGGAGGTGGTGACGCGGAATCGCAATCCGGTGACGCCAATCCCACGATGTGGTGACTGCTCTGGGCAGATCCCCCGGAAGGGTGTCTGAGCCATCCGCATAAGCGGTGACCAAGCCCTCATTGAGGACAGCGACCAGGTGGAACCACGGGGCAAGGCGCAGGCGCGACGCGTGATTCCGATTTATCGGGTTGAGCCCCACCAGGGTGTTGTAGGTTGGCCAGTTGGGCACCGGAGTGGTTCCGGAGGACACCACCGAAGGTGGTATCGCGAAGGGATGGTCGGCTGCAGGAGCCATATTCCCCGATTGTACCGGATGTCGATCGCCCTGAGGCAGGGGAACTGACCGGAAACCGGTAGTGTATCGCCCGAGAAGCCTCGGAGGTTGGCTGTGGTTGTTGATGTTGTTGTCGTCGTTCATTTCTCTCTTGTCAAGGGTGGCTGTTGTTGTTGTTTGTGCGCTCGATGACTCTGATGCAGAGGGATTTACCGGAGAACCGGAGACAGAGCACGCGCTTTTATCACCCATTTTCGTCTGGGAATCCTCCGCCTCCGCGGTCGTTTTCCCGTCTTAGGGGGGGGATATGAAGTGCAACGCCCTCAGGGAGGGATTCTAGGTACTTGATCGTTTTCCCGATATTATCGGTTGCGTAGTGTGTATATGAACTACGCCCCACTATGGTGGATATGGACACGTGGGACACGGTATTGGGGTCAATTGGCGGTTGGCCACAGTAGTGGATGTTGCCACGAAATGTGGAGTATTTTAGTTAGTATTATTTATTATTTTCACACCCATTTCTGGGAAGCTAGTACTTAGTGCGACGGCGCACTGCCGTCGCACCAGTAAACCTTCCCGAACAAGGGACCCCAACCTGGGGAATTGGCTCTAGTTGTTACCGCTTGCGCGCGTACTCTACTCCTCCTTGGAGGGAAACGCCGTAAACCACTGGACATCTAACCCCCTTGCACATCTAAAGAAGCCCATCCTTGGGAGTATAATTGTTCCAATCATATTGGTGTTTCGCCCTGTATAGGGAGTCCTGTCCACCGGCATTGCCGTATCTGTTCGTCGCTCTCGCGACCCACTTCGTCCTTCCTTCCTCCTCTTCGCCCTTCCTTTTTCCCCTTTTTTTTAGGGTAGCACCTCCCGCTATCCGCGGCCCTCGTATGCGCATCCGCTCATACACCCCCACTTACGTGGAAACATACCTCTACTGAGGATCAAACCCCCGCTCACGCGGATACCGATTCTTCGCCTTCACCTCCCTGCGCGAGTCGCGACAGGTGTACCTGGTCTTACAAACCGGCTTCGCCGTGACACCTCTGGGAGGGCTCTACCCAACTGGGTTCACCTCGTGAGAGGAAGATCCCGAACGTCTTTCGGTGTTTTTCCCCTTTGGGGCATTGCACCACAAAGTGGTCTCCAGACCTAGAATCGGTTTTTGTTTTCCCTCTTACGAGGTTTGTTTTTCTTTACCGGAAGTTCCGTGATCGTTTCCCGTCGTAACGGTATTTTCTCATGTCGAGAAATCCGTCCGATGCGGAGCCAGTGGTTACGCGCAACCCCCTTACAGGGCAGGTCCGAAAGCTCGGGAAGAGGAGCAGTCCCAAGTGGACAAGATGCTCCGCGCAGGTGTTATTGAGCCCGCTCAATCACCCTGGGCATCCCCAGTTGTACTGGCTTTAAAGGCCGACGGAACCTGGAGGTTCTGTGTCGACTACCGCCGGCTCAATGCCGTGACCGTTAGGGACACGTACCATATTCCTCGTATGGACGAGTGCATTGACTCCCTTGGAGACGCCACCGTGTTCACGGCCCTTGATGCCAATTGGGGATACTGGCAAGTACCTGTGAGACAGGAGGATCGCGACAAAACTGCATTCACCTGCCACGCAGGAACGTACTGCTTCAAGCGGATGCCATTTGGGTTAATCAACGCCCCCGCCACCTTTCAGCGTGCAGTAGATATTCTACTCAACCGCTTTAAGTGGCGGAGTTGTCTGGTCTACCTTGATGATATTATCATCTTCTCCAACTCGTTGGACGACCATCTCACTCACGTCCGAGACGTGTTGACCGTACTCCGCGATGCGGGAATTACCCTCAAGTTGAGGAAATGCGAGTTTTTCACAGATACTGTGAAGTATCTGGGTCACATTATCCGTCCTGGACGGTTAGCGATCGAGAAAGCTCGAGTCAAATCCCTCGTCGAGGTGAAAGAACCCCGTACTCAAACGGAACTGCCCTCCTTTTTGGGGCTGGTCAACGTCTATCGACGGTTTATCCCGAACTTTTCGGATACTGCAGCGCCTCTAAACGCGTTGTTGCGAAAGGGGAACCCCCCAAAACTGGGAACATTTACGCCCGAGCAATCGGAAGCCTTCAACTCCCTGAAGGAGGCTGTCACATCAGCACCAATCCTACATCTCCCAAAACTTGGGTTGCCATACTCCGTAGATACGGACTCGAGCGACTAACAAGTCGGGTGTGCTCTTTTCAAACCACCCCCGAGGGGGAACGACATCCAATTGGTTATTGGTCACGTTCGCTCAATGTTCATGAGCGGAACTACTCCGTATCGGAGAAAGAGTGCCTCGCCGTCGTATGGGCGATGACCACTCTGCGCCCCTACCTTATGGGAGTTCACTTCACCGTGTACACGGATCATTCCTCATTGAGGTGGTTAATGAATATCTCCGACCCGTCGGGACGCCTCATTCTGTGTACAATAGGAAAAGGTACAGCCTCTGCTTCATTTGATTTTCTCAAGGTCATTTTCAATAATTTCTGCAAACAATCATAACCCACAAAAGAAAAAACCAAAGTTAGAAATGTCGTAAAAATAAATAATCTCAAACAGCGAAGAATAGAAAGTTTATATAAATGGTCTTGAGAAACCACTTTCCTCATAATGTTTGCTAGTTGAATTTGGCTTTGTATCTTCGAGATACGTACGACCCCAGACTTCACAATTTCCCTAACATGATGGAAAATCAGTGCAATATGTTTGTTTCTTTCAGATGTCTTCGTAGCATTCACAATACACTTTGCAGTGGAGATGTCGGTACTAATACCAATCGGGGACATGTCATTTGGTTCATCATCAAAAATAGTACCATTTCAAAGCTCTTAAAACATTCTTCGTAACCATGTTAGCAGCTTCCCACAATAAGAGAGAGCAGTGTATTCAGATTCTCCAGAATACAAAGCAATGATTGTTTACTTCTTCTTTGCCCATAATACAGGTCCATCATTCACTTTCACTAGTATGCCAGTTGTAGAATTTCTAGTTTTGCGACAACTTGCCCAGTCAGCATCACAGAATGCTTCCATCCGAGCACAAATTTCCGACGGGAAGTAGAGACAAAGGTTTTTTGTGCCTTTCAAGTATCTTCAGACACTTTTTCCAAGTGCATGGTGCCTCTAATAAGGATTTTATACCTGTCTCGCCAACATTGATGCCGCGAACATAATATCAGGGCTCGAGGCCACTGGCAAGTATATCAGGTGACCAACCAATGTACGGTATTCTTCGTGAAGCAATGAAGGATGAAGTAGTTTTTCCATATAACTCTCTTGGCTTGCACGAATTCCATTCTTATCTCTTTCTAGGTCCAGTCCAATGAAAGACTTGGCCTCACCAAGAAGTTTTACGTGGAAACGTGTCTTCATTCCGGCCTTCACGTCTTCCAAGAGAGACTTCGAATCATACAGAGTCAGAATGTCGTCTAAAAAGACGGCAATATTTGTTCCACCACTTCCTGACCTGTAAATGTACCGACTACTGTCCGTCTTCGACTGCTTAAGATCCCAGTCGAACTACCTTTGTGTGCAAGAGAGATCGCCAAATTTGTCCAGCTTTCTTTGCACAGTAAATGGATTTCAACAGTAAGCAAACTTTGCCAGGAACATAAGAAGCGCCAGAGGCATTCTGGGGTTGCTCCATTATCAATGGTTCCTCGAGGTCACCGTAAAGGTAAGCTTCGCTTATATCTATTGTCTCCAAAAGCAGTTTCTGTTCGGCTGCCTTGGCCAACGCTAGTCGAAATGCTTCGAGCCGAGCCACAGGTGCGTACAGATTGTCAGAATCGTAGTCCAAATATCGTCTTTGCATGTCGCCTCTTACGACACATCGAGCTTTGGGTAGAATGTCTGGAGGAATTATACTTATATATTTCCCGTTAAAAGTCCAACGGAATGTAAGCGGTTTCATTCCTGGCTTCCTGTCAATGAGTCTCCAAGTTTTTCTTTCAACGAGAGCATCATATTCCGTGTTGATTGCTTCTGCCCATTCTGGAATATTGTAGTAGAATAGTACTTCCTTTGGCCAACTGGAGTAGTAGTCTACTAGAAAGCATTAGTGGCAGAAAGCCAGCCACTGGGGTGACAATCCACTGGGTCTACTAGTGACGCAGGCACCAACTGGCAGCGAGGTGCAATTGGGGGCCTCTATCTCAAGTCCCTACAGGTCGGGAGAATGGGAGCGATGGCTTGGGGGCCTTTGGAGTACTACTGGCTGCATATGGCGGCAAGAAGACGGTGATGGTGCTTTTCTTTACGCTTCGGAGATCGGCGGCACTCGAGCCAGCCTATATGGCTGGCAAGGTGCTCTGACCTCCGGAAACTATCCTAAAGAATTAAACAAAATTAGCCACATAATAAAACATATAGCCACAGTGCCTTGGCAGTCGCACTGTCCCCTGGTATCTCCTGCATAGGCACCCAGCTTAGCCACGTGGAGTATTTCGGCCAGCAATGTTCTGACCTCTGCCAGCCCAGCCCCATGGTTACTTCACCACTGCAGCTGCCCAATGGTCATTCTCCTACAAATATGTCTTGCTTCCTCGAAGCTATTCGGTACCTTAAGCGAGTCATTTCCATCTTTCGAGCGAGATTGTGCACCTAAGCAGTGCACAAGAGCGGCTTCATGGTACCACTCTTCTTCTTCATCGAGTTGCTGCTCAGTTTCTGTACGGCTCAAGGACGAGAAGTCAAGTAGCGTGTTGATGGATGGTAGAAAGTCCTTTGATACCTTGAAATCTTTTTGCCTGACCATGATCACCTTCTCGGTAGAAGGTATGTAAACTCTGCATAGCTTTTGAGTGCTTTGCATTCCAACGAAGTTTCCCTTCAAATATCGGGCCAGGAACTTCTTGTTCGTTGCAATATCAAAACGATAGATATACGCATGACCTTCTTGTCCGAACTTAAGTAGAGTGGAGAACTCGGGCTTTATACCAAACCATTCCGTGCAAGAGACCTTCATGCCGATTCTGGAATTTGGTACGCGGTTCCGTATCCAATTTTCATGGGATATGGCTTCTCCCCAAAGCTGTAGAGGTAGTTTGGATGCGTAAAGAAATGTTGGAGCCGTCTTCCACAAATCCTGGATGATTTTCTCAGCAGCGCCGTTTGACTCGTGTGCATAAGGTGTTGTGTATTCAAGGATTATTCTGTTGCCCAATGCATAAGAGACGAACTTGATCGCTTTATTCTCGCCCGCTCCGTCAAGGCGAACGCGGTATAGACGGTCCCTTGGCTGTTCATTTTCAGCAAGAGCCTTGTACCACTTTATGGAGACGAAGACCTGTGATTTAGTCAATAGAAAGTAAATCGAAGATGCTCTTCTGGCGTCATCAAGGAGTACCTGCATGTAATTTGATCCTTGTAATGACGGTGGGGTGATGGGACCAGTTAGGTCTGTATGCATGAGCTCTAGTGGGGAAGTATCTAAGGATGAAGATCGTTGTAGTGGAGCTCGTCTCGATACTGCTTTTAAGCATGGTTTGCGATGGATGTTTTGAACATCAGACTGCGACAGATCGGGTACACCGTTGGACTGGTGGACGGTAGAGAGTAATCGGTCTTTTCCAAGATGTACTAGGTTTTTGTGCCAGTCTTTTTCTGTATCTCCAGGTGCTGTAAAACTGACCTGAGCGCGAAGCCGAGGGATTGGGTTTGGAAGTGGATAAAACCCGTTCTTCGCTGTGCATTGGTGAAGCAGCACTTGGTTTCGAGAAACCTTTATGATAAACTCGTTAAAGGTATTATCACGACTGAATGTGACAGTATCATAATCATGACCGTCGGGGGAAGTCTCCCAACTCGGGCCACAAGAAACGCGGCAGGAAGAAAAGGTCCCGCCGTGGGAAACGTAGAGACCGTTCGGACTCAGACACAGACCGCTCGGACTTTACAGAGTCAGAAGAAGAGTTCAACCAGTCGGACTCAGAGGCAAGTGATGACGCGCATGATTCGCGATACCGTTCGGGCAAGAGGTCGCTCAAGCGACTCAGGCCGTTGAATGACCTGTTCAAAAAGGCGGTAGACTACAGGTCCTACCGCCTATTGAAGAAGTCCGCTCGGTACGACTCTAAAGTGGCCAAATATATTGGCCGCTACCACAAGAAGCTGGACATCTAGCTTAAGGGTAACCCGTTCTCCGGATCGGACCCCATCGCCGTACTGGGCTTTTTACAGCGGTTCAAGACCGCATGTGACCACAACGGGATCACAGAGGGCGCAGCTCTCTGGTGCTTCCAGTTCTATCTGACCGGATCGGCCCACTCGCTGTTACACTCCTGCATCACGGGAGAGACGAACGCGGTGGACGTCCGAAGCCGGGAAACCTTACGAACATACTCGGAAGTGGTCAACTTCCTGTTGACCACATATGCGACCGACGAGGTTATCGCAGACGCATACGCGGATGTGACAAACTACTGCCAGTCGTCGGGCATGCCCGAAAGGGAATTCGCTCAGAAGCTCTGGGACAAAGCCCTCCGTTGCGGAAACGTGTTCTCGGACAGACGCTTGAAGTCCGTCTTTGTGGAGAACTTGCTGCCCGCTATACGGTCCAAGGTCAGAAATCATCTGAAAAGTCACCCGCACATCGGCCTGAATGTCCTCGCCCGATATGCGGAATCGTATGGCGACACGCTCCGTGCCGCCAGACGGCAGGCGACCCGCACGGATTCTCTGCCAACTCATCGGAAGAGCACACGCTCGAAGGTGATGAGTTTGGATACCGACTCGGACGAATACGAGTCCGCACTTGGTGATGGACAAGTGTTCGCCGTTTGAAATGGCTACACCTTACCATCCCCTCCGACGACACCCACCACCACCACGTCGAACTCGTCCCGAGCGGTTCAGTTCACCGCTCCTCCACGGGGAGCGGCCCCCACATCCGCACGGTTAATGGACAAGCCGTGCCGGACCTGTCTGTCCCGGGATCCGGACTGTTGCCGGATGCTACCGCCGGACGTTCGTGCGGCTTTACTGGCCGCACGGGAAGTGAACTTCAACCGCCGTAAGGAGGAGGGGTTCTATAATTTCCCTCGAAACTCGCACGGCACTGCACCCAACAACGGACCCGGACGGAGATACCAAGGGCCCCGCCAGGGCTTTCCGCAAGCCCAAACGGACCCTCCTCACCGCTCGGAACAGACAAACCCATCGGTCCACCTGGTGGACGCCGATTCACCACCCGCTCCGGAAAACTCCCCGGAGGGTGCATAGAGGCGAGCCACCCCCCGAGGCAACAAAGCCTCACCACGGAAACCGCGCGGTCTTATGAAGAACCCGATTCGGAACCACACGATCCCACGGAAGCAACCCATACGGACGAAGATCTCAACCCTGGGAACATGCAAACCGACCCAGTAATGCTCTTTAATCGAGCGCATTACAAAGTCCGTTTCTCGGTCGGTCTGGATTCCCAAGTCCAGATACCCGTCACTGGTGTCCTTGACACCGGCGCCGGGCCCAACTTGGTCCATGTGAATTCGCTTCCGCCCGGATGGCAATCGAAACTGCTTACTCGAGACCACCCGAACATTACGGATGCGTCCCGTAACCGTATGCGGACTTTGGGTGTCATCCGCCTTTTTATCCGAATCGGTAACCTCGGTGTGTGGGACCACTTCTTGGTCTCACCAAACCTGGCCACCCCGTGCTTGCTCGGTACTACTTTTGTCGACAAGCACGTGACGGCTATCTATCCACAACGGAAACAGGTTGCTTTTCACCACTCCCGACCGGTCGCACTCCTGAGCACGTCTATGCGCGCCCAAAGTATGACCGTACAGGAATCGTTTCCCACGACGGACAACTCGACATCGAATAAGATCCGTGTCGCCCGGGCGGTTAATATACCGCCAATGACCCAAGCGGAGGTGCAGGTTACCGCTGACGTTGGAGGACTTTCGTTCCTCCAACTGAACCCGAAGACGGCAAAGAAGTGCCTCATGCTCATGGCCAACGGCGTCATGAAACTTATCCCGAAACGGTCTTTCCGCGTCCTAGTTTCCAACTTTTGGAACAGCCCAATACATCTGGCCAAGAACACCATAGTCGGTCTTGCCATGCCCGCACCGGTTGCCTTAATTTCACCGTCTCCATTCGTCGGGGACGACGAATCTAAGGAGGGGGCCCCAACACCCCAAAACGACAACCAGAACGGACAGGAACTACAGAACGAAGTGGTGGACCAGGACGGATGGAAGCAGAAAGTCCGCATCGGCAATGAATATGAGTCCGAACGGGAACGAATCACCGACTTTCTGCAACCATTCTCGGACATGTGGGATGGACACTTGTGAGCAATCTCAATTGCCAAACACCGCATCCATCTGGAAGATGACTCTAAGCCAATCTTCCAGATGCCTTACCGAGCGGGACAGAAGAGACGTGACCTGGAAAGGGAAGAGGTCACGAAGCAACTCCGTGCGGGTGTGATAGAACCGTCGTCCGCAGAATGGGCCAGTCCGGTCGTATTTGCACCAAAGAAGGACGGCACTCTACGCTTTTGCGTAGACTACCGTCGCCTCAACGCAATGACCGTACGGGATACTTATCCGATACCCAGAATGGATGAGTGCATTGACTCACTGGGCGATGCAGTGGTGTTTACTACGCTAGATGCCAATAGCGGTTATTGGCAGTGCGAGGTAGATGAGTCCGATCGGGATAAAACGACATTCACTTCCCACATGGGATTGTTCCGTTATGTTCGAATGCCGTTCGGTCTCAAAAACGCACCTGCTACGTTCCAGAGGGCGCTGGAAATCATCCTCTCACGGGTCAAATGGCAATTCGCGCTAGTATATCTAGACGATGTCATAATATACTCCCGATCGGCCCAAGAGCATTTTGGGCATGTACAGACCGTACTGGAACTGCTTCGTTCGGCCGGCATGACTATACGCCTGGAAAAGTGCTTCTTCTTCCATCAGGCGGTTGACTATCTCGGCCATGTGATCCGTCCAGGCAGGCTACAAGTGTCTGGCAAAGCTTGCGACGCTTTGCGGCAGGCGAAACCCCCTACCAACCAGACGGAACTCCGCTCGTTCCTTGGCCTGTGCAACGTGTTCCGTCGCTTTGTAGAGGGATTTGCTCGCATCGCCAGCCCGCTCAACCGGAAACTGGAGAAAGACCAGCCCTTCGAGTTTGAAACACTGACCGATGCGGAATATGAGGCGTTTGACGATCTGCACCAACGTCTCATACGCCCGCCAATCCTGGCCCTCCCCCGAAACGGATACAAGTACGTCCTGGACAAAGACGCTTGTAACACCCAGGTCGGATGCTGTCTCCTCCAGGAGCAACCTGAAGGTGATCTGCGACCGATCGGTTACTGGAGTCGGTCATTAAGCAAAACCGAACGGAAGTACTCAACAACCGAACGGGAATGCTTGGCCGTAGTCTGGGCCATCTTGCATCTGCGACCGTACCTGGAAGGCACGCGTTTCACTCTCCGAACGGACCATCAATCATTGAGGTGGATCCTCAATTTAGCCGATGCGTCCGGACGGTTAGCGAGGTGGAGACTCCGCCTCACGGAGTACGACTTCGACGTCGTACACAGCCCGGGAGTAAAACACCAAGCAGCCGACGCCCTTTCCAGGATCCGTACGGACGGTGAGGATACAGAAGCACTGGAGGACGAGGTCCTGTGTCTGTTACTCGGAAGCGAGCCCGAAGCGGAAGAAACGCCAACAGTGACCACGGTTTGTTATGACGGTATAGAAGAGACCGTCATGGTTGATTGGCCGTGGGAAGAACCAGTTGGACTGGGGCTACCCACGGTGCTCGAGGTGAACACCGAAATGGAGGACGTCAGTCCGATATCGGTGGAACAGTTCCTGCAGGAGCAGGCGAACGACCCCCTCTGCCTGTCCGCACGGGAGAAAGTAGGAGACGGGAAAAGTCTATTTGACGTGAACCGAAACGGGATATTGGTAAGGAAGGCACCGCTCGATGGGGCCCTCCAATGGAACGTACTGGAGACTCTGCAAGCGAGACTCCTGTGCTTGTCCCATTACCCCAGGTACGCCGGTCATCCGGGTGCTACAAAGATGTATAACACCCTCCGGCGGCACTACTATTGGCCCGGGATGGCCAACGACGTTTTCCAAACCGTACGGGATTGTCGCACATGCGTCTCCACTCGAGGGAGTCGCGAGCGACATCATAAGTTCCTGAAGCTTTTCCCAGCTGCGGGTCCACTGGAATTCGTCGCGATGGACATTCTCGGCCCATTTACGAAGTCCGCCAAGGGTCACCAATACGTCTTGGTAATCACCGATAGGCTCACTAAGTTCTGCCGCGCGATCCTATTGAGGTCCACTACGGCGTCTGCCATAGCCCAGGCTTTCCTGGAGAACTGGGTCTACCCGTACGGGATCCCGCTGTATGTACTAACCGATAACGGAACCCAATTCGTCTCGAAGTTCTTCGAAGCGGTGTGCAGTATGCTTGGCGTCGAACATATAACCGCTACGGCCTATCACCCCTAAACTAATGGGCAGGCCGAATGGTTTAACAAGACCCTCGTGGAGCGCCTCCGCCACTGCGTGGCCGAGCACCGGACCGCATGGCACGAGTACGTGCAGCCGCTGACCTATGCATACAATATGCAGGTACACCGCTCTACGGGTACCACCCCGTTTGATCTCGTGCTAACACGGCATCCGCCCGGCGTACAGGTGGAGACGTCACCCACAACGGTCCCCGATGACGGTCCGGACACCGCATCACCCGCGCAGGTGAAGCGATACATCCTGGCCCGCCTTCGGCACGCTTTAGCATCCGCACGGACACGGACGACTCAGGCCCAGCGCCAGTATAAGCTGGACTTTGACAGATCCGTACGGACTCTCCCCCGGTTGGAGCCAGGCGACGAGGTTTACGTGGACCGACCGGAATGGATGTCGACAGCCCCACAGGCAGACGTCGACGAATACAACCGCAACTACCGGAAATTGCTTCCGAAAACGACGGGACCGTTCCGCGTCATAACCGCCACGGAGGATACCGTCGTCATCGACGAAGACGGCGTTGAAAACTGCGTCAGCATCGACCGTATCACTCGGGCACCACGGCGCACCACCCACACGGGCTCCTCCCGACCGGCGCAATCCCAGACGACGGCCGCACCAGAAACAGACCCAACGGGCCCCTACGCCCACCAAACGGTCTCCCCTTCAACCCCGTCCGACGAACGACCACGTGAAGCGGTCGTAGACCGAATAGTCGGACATGACGAAACCACAAACGGGCTGAGGTACCGAGTTCGGTGGTTCGGGTACCCACCCGAGGATGATAGGCTCGAGCCCGCCGGTAACATCCCACAACACTTCGTTGCACGTTACTGGCCTCGTCGCCGCCGTTCACGCCAACAACCTGCACCTTGCACACCAGACCCGTGACTGATCACGCGAACCGTCACAACCCCTGCACGCTATTGGCTAATATTTTCGATGCCAACCGTGCACCGTTATTTTGCGGACAACGAAGGCTGGCATTCCGCCGCCAGCCAAAATTTTCGTAATATGATTGGCCGGTCTTTCCGCCACCAGCGAATGACCTCAACACGGCGACCTCCTCAACCGCCTCCCAAACCTCATCACCCGATACGGAGTATCTCAACCTAAGAGGGGAGGGGGGGGTAATAACAGATAAGGATAAGCCTAGAAAGAATAACACACAAACAAGCACACACTTTATTGAGATGAAGTAAGACCGCAAGGAACCCTAACGACCGCGACCACGGCCACGACCAGGAGTCTGGGCTTTAGCAGATCGCCTCGGGATCGGAGGAAAGCTCCCCTCCCTCGACGAGGCAGACTGAACCGTGGCGGGCTCTGAAACGACGACGCTCGGCGGACCGCTGGGAGGACCAGAAGCCGGCGCCTGAGGCATCGGCTCATCCTCATAAAGGTCAACCACATCGTTCACCACCGCGGGCGCGACAGCGGATGGAGCCCCCTGACCGCCATGGAATTCCTTATATAGGTCCATGATGGCCTGGGAAGCGATACGCTCACCCTCCATCCGCAAGGTCAAATCGTCCAACGTGGGAGCCTCTCCGGTAGGAGGACCCGCAGTACCTTCCGGACGGGCAAGGGCAACAGCAACGACCAACGTGGCCGGATTGTTCAAGGCCATTTCGGGATCGTAGGATGCAGCTTCCATAATGAGGTGGCCATACAGTTCCAACGACCGAACCGAGTGGACACGGATACTCTCCAGGAGACGCATCTGCTCCTCAACAGTCCGCCTCATCATCTGACCGCCGCTGTGAACGTGACGAATCCAAGTACGGGCTGACAGGAGGGCAGCTTCAACCGATTCGGGCTTACTCTCCCCGAAGCTCTCGCACACAGTGCATAGGGCATCGAAAGCCTCTTCAATGGTGGGCGTGAGCCACGGCTCATCGGCCTGCGAGCCTCTCTCCACCCGCTGACGGATTGGAGCGGGCACGGACGGTGCTGTCGGATAAGGAACCGAACGGAAGCCGGTGGAACCCAGCGAAGCAACAGGAACCGATGTCGGAGGAGGCGCCTGGCCAATGGCCACCGGGCCGCGTGAAATCGGCTTGGGAGCAGCACGGAAGTCCGAATCCAGATAACCGCTCGGGAATTAGTTGCTGACGGTAACCTCCTTCCACTCGGGGCGACGACCGGCCGGAAGCTCCTGCCGGGAAATGGGCCCACTGTTCCCGCTCGCGGGCATGGTGGGGAACTCCCCAGTGAAGAAGTCATACCACAGAATGCCCGGGGTACTGGACCAGTCGGTTTACGCCGACAGACGCAACGCACGCTCCTCACCGGCCGTAGGTATCCGAGAGCCACGCAGGATGTTCTGTAACCCCATGTCGCGGATCAAGTCCACAAGGCCGAGCGGCAGTGGTAGCAGATGGCCATAATATGGGCCTTCATCCATCTCGTATAACCGAGCATCCCGGTCACGGGTGTATACGGACACGCCGTTAATCGCAGCCTGAAGGAAGGCCATGAAAGAGAACAGCGCCCACTCCGCGTATATTATCTGGAAGACGCGATCCGAAAACGGTCCGGAATTCAACACCTCGGTGGTGTGATACGCCAATATCGGAGGAGTCGGGACCGACAGGTTGCGACTTACATCGTAGTCCTTCCAGCCCGTCGGGATAGGCATGTACGCACCGATTCGGTCGCTAGGTGCCAGGTCATGGAACTCGACATTGTGCCAGCAGTAGAAGTACCCCAGCGATGACCGAATACAGGCTTCCGTCGCGGCGTTGTCACCCCAGAGGGAGCGACGCAGCCAGTACAGTTCGTCGAAAGGGGGCTCAAACATAATGAGCTCCAACAGGTTGTGGTGCCCGGACGCCCGAAAGTAGGGGTCATCCTGCATCCGCTTCAACAGACGCTGGAGACGCGACTGGTAGTCCACTTCCTCCGAGCAACGGACAAACGGCATATCGCATCGCCCGAAAGTCCGAGCAGGGTAAACACCGCGCGGAATTGGCAGATGGGCCCAACGAGCCCTCCAAGCTTCTTCGTCAGTCCGCTTCGGATTACGAACGCTTAGCTCCGCATTGGTCCGGACGGATGGAATCCGACCAAACCGAACAGCGTCGAGATATTGCGTCGCGAGGCGCTGATACTCCAGCACGGACAGCGGAGGCTCGCATTCCTGACGGTTTGGACGGTAATCGCGCTGAGCCCGATGGTCAAGATGCTGACCGGGAAGAGGAAGCGTGCGCGCAACAACGGGCATATTACCCGAAGATGGACCAGCCGCACGGGCATAAGGATCAGTAGGGGGAGGCATGGCGGATGGTAGGGCAAGGGGAGGTGCGCATGCTGTTGGTTCGGAGTCGGTGGTGACTGGGGAAGGAACCATGGCGGGTATAAGTAGCGGGAGAAGCTGGCGAGGTGCTAGGGAGGAACTCACCAAAAGGAAGGAAGAAGGATACCCGAACGGACGGCGAGCGAATGCATACCCAGGCAACGACCGCCACGGCGCGGTTATAAACGCCCGTATGGACAATAACGTTAATGCAGCCCCGCCCATGCCACCTCGCGACCCTCATAGGACGTGTACCAGGACGCCCCCTTGGCTACGGTATGCACCATCCCCCTCCAGCCGCCACGTACCCCCGGTACCTCTGTCCACGCCGGGCAGTAAGTGGACGTTGAGATTGTCGGAACACTGCGCCGTGGCAACCGCTTGGAAGGTAATGGCTCATACCGACGGGAACACGACGCCCGCCCTGGAACCCGACCGCTCTCCGATCTCCGCCCACCTCGCAACCTGCCAAAGGCCTCAAGACTAAGACCGTTCGGGAGAAACTGACATATTCTCCCCCCGGCCTGGGCAGGCCACTTCAGTCCGCCCGCGCCTATCGCGCGTGGCTCGGCGCCTGGGCATGCTGTGCTGTTCCTACACGGCGATGCTACCCCCTGAAGTGTGCGGTGCATTCCGCTATTGGGCGAAGGCGGCGCGAACCGCTTGATGGAAAGGGCGGGGCGTCTCGCTACTCGGTCTGATGGCGTGCCACTCGCTAACGGATTTCGGCATTCAACCGAACGGTCGACGAAGGCGTACCTAAGTGTCTGACCGCGCAGGTGGCATTCGGCCACCGCGGTCAGACATATCGTAGGGTGTGCCGCGGTCGAGTGCGTACCGTCTGACCGAATTGCACTTACCTCCGCCATCGCCACCGACCGGACATGGGCGCGCCATGAGGACGTGGCGCGAACTAAGAAGGGAGGTATGTGGAATAGCGGACGTGCGGGTAAGGTGGGTAATGCGGGTAACCGAGCGGGCGAGTTATGTGCGAGCGCATCGTGCGGAGCGCCTAGTGCACACGTTGCGGGCGAGCGGCCGAGCGGATGACGGACCGGGAATCGGAAAGGTTGTACACGTGCGTGCTTGTGCACATGGTCGGAATGCGTACCGAGATTTTCCGTGCGGTAAACTAATTTTTAGTATTTCTAGCTGGGGTAGTATTAGTGACCCATGTGCGGCCGACGGGCCTGCACCTTGAGGCCCATTACAGTGCCCTCGAGGTGCGTCACTAGGGCCTGGGCTAGTATATAGGTACCACTACGGTCACTACCCCTTTCCGAGTAAAGCCAGACGTTCCTGGACCAAGTCTACGAGCACCTACTTCTAGTTTGCGATACAGACGGCGCACTAGGTAGCGCAGCTAGTCCAACCGGTCACCACTAGTGGTACACGACCGCCAATACCCAACGCGTGCACACTGACCACGCCTGGCGCAGTTGTCCGTCCGGTTCCACCGCCCTCGCCCGACGTCTCCTGACCGACCGCTTCGGATCCTTGAGCCCATCCTCCGTCCGGGCTTTCTAGGAAACTACACCCACCAACCGCTGAAGCCTCGGCCGACCGGTTGGCACCTTTCATTTAAGCACTACGCTTCCCCACAGTGCTCATGAGAAGAAATAAGGATCCCTTAGTGGATTACGCACGGCGACCGTGTTCCGCGAGACCTAACAAGCAGCATTGGTCGTCACCGGAGTCAGTTGTCCGGAATTCCAGGCCACAGCCATAGGATCCAAAGTGGAACCCATTGCGGGTTGCGGCAATGGAGCCGAAGGAAAACCACCCAATTAGCGTACGCCTGACGATGGGGGTTGCGAAGGCCCAGCAGAGCTGGAGGGACCCGGGAGAGGGTTTGACGGATAGTTCGGTGGCATCCCAAGCGAAGTAGGCAGTTGGTACTCGAGAGTGTTGCTTGAGTTTGACGCTGCAGGCATAGGGCTTGAATCGACTTTGTTGCGAGGAACCGGAACATCGGAAGAACTCATTGTGAGGGAACTATTTGAACCCCTTGCCGCCTGCGACTTCCGCTGGATAGACGCGGGAACCCTCGGCTAAGAAGGGGGAGATGTGGAGCAAAGCGCTTGCGTAATATCCGCGCGGATGCAACTCATAAGAGTGAGACATAGTCGCCGCAATGGCTCTATCGTATATGAGTCGGACTCACGTGAGGTGGCACCGAGTGCATGGTTTAGTGTGTGCAAGTTCACCTAGGAAGGTAGGAGTCTAGAGTGGATTGCAGAATGATGGACGCGTGTGCGCGTGTGCTACAGCGCCATGCTGTGATGTTATGTTTCACTTCTGACGACCCCTCAGGGTGCCTGACAATGGTCTATCTACGTGTGTGGACCTAAGGAGGTGTACAATATTTTAGTTAATTATTTCTATTTATTTCTGTAGTGTATCTACTTAGGTGAGCGCGACCTCACTGTCGCGAGCGCTAAGTAAAGTCAACTCGAGTCTTCGGTCGCACATAAGTGTTCAGTTTGACCTGAAGAGTCCGACTCTGGATTGTACTGTCTTTGCAGCGTGCACTACTCCACCCGGAGGGTCACCGCAATCGGTTTGTACTATCTACCCGCTCGGTACGACTACAGGTATACTGTGTTCACTAATTGTCGTGTGACTTCTGTTTTCTCTGTGTTACAGATATCAACCCTGTATTATGTATTCTTTTGTTATTTCTTGTTGCTTTTGCACCCACCGTCGGGTCTGTTCCTGCTGTCCGCACGACCCGTCGGGTGGTTCCATTTTGTCTGCGGATAGCACCCTTTTATGTGTTCGCACTGGTGCACCGTACGCGTGTTCCACCGTTTCCCGGTTTTACCGTTCCTCTTTACCTTCGTGGTATTTTCGAACTACCGTCAGTCTTAAACCCGGCACCTGGGTAGAGGGAGGGCTCAACCGTTGAGTCTACCTCGCAAGAGGGCAGGGACTCGGACATCATTGAGTGTCACCCATTCCCGGGTTTTGCACAACAACATTATCGCTTCATGACCTTTCTGATATAGGTATGCGAATGAAATCAGCCATTGCAGGGTACAGGGGGTGGTATGGACCTCTGATGCGGAGAGCACTTGTCGATGTCAGGTTGTTTCCAATGGACGTCAGGTTTCTGGATTGAGCACAAAAGAAACATGACCAAAAAGCTATAAAGACGGCAAATAGTGAGAGAATGGAGGTGCATAGAACTTCTGTTCCCGTCAGCGATGCACAGGAAATATTGGCAGAGAATATGCCACCTGGTCAAACTTGGAAGTCTCTGACCACTTACGTGAAAGAGGCGGACAGAGCACAACACATAATTTAGGAGTGCAAACCCACCACAAAGACCCTTTTGAAGTACATGATCGAAGATGGATCTTCATTGCACATGTCAACCGGCACTCCCGTGGCATAACTGACACATGAACATGTGATCATAGCCAGGATTAACAAAGTTCAAGAGCTGGAGGATCTGGCAGAGAAGAGACCAAGACGTGAAATGGAACGCGCATAGAAACGAAAAAAGTGGCACTGGAAAGAGAGAAGCGACAGAATGAAGCTGCCAAAAAGCATGAATATAAGAATAAAGCTTCAGTTCTCAAGCAGTATACCGAGCAAGAACCGCTCCAGTCGAAATCCAGGTACTCTTCCAAGACTGGTAGCAACACAAGAGACAAGTTTAGTGTTCTGTTGGTTGCGCGGTCAAACTAAATGGACGAAGGGATTAAGACCTCGCATGATAATAAACAGGAAAAACATAGCATGGAGAGAGATTGTGCTGTTTCTGGGACGACTTACAGAGAAACTACGGGACTCCTGGACGAGGAAATGAATGCGATAAATGACGAGAAACATGACAAGGAAAACAATGCCACGGAAGCGGCGAAAGCGTTGTTCGAGATGCAACAGATTGATCCAAATCTACTTGATTCACGCGAAATGGTGTTCACTGAGCTGTTGGCCATCAAAAGTATCTTAAAACCCAAGATTTTCGTCATTTGTATTAATGGCCAGGAAACAAGGTGTTTTAAATTACCCGGGAACTTTAGATTACAAGGGCGTAACGAGCAGGAGGAAAGCGACGTAGCTCCCACAATTTGACGGTTTGGCGTCTGAGAGTCTCTGAAGTGGTTGTAAAAAGCGTTTTGAATTTTCTTAGTAAAATGGTCATTAAAACGGGTGTCCATGAGTCGCGAGAGCGCGACCAATCATGAAAAGTGTTCAAAATTACTCTTATCTGGAAAGGTAACTTCACTGCCGAATATGGTGGTTTGCATGCGCGCGGAATCTGCCGGGTGTTTGAAAAGGCACGACCAAACGCGGAACCACAAATACGCAAATGTATTTGAGATTATGTGTTTTCAGGCGGCGCTCATTGGGTCACTTCTGATTACACACGTCGCAGTTTGCGTGCGGTCAATTTTCACGCAAGTCTACACGTGTACAGTTCTATGAGTGTATAAAATACCAAATCTTGGGTGTTTTTTTTGCTCTCTACAGCTTTTGAACCACGTTTTGTGTCAAAATCCGTATATATTTGGTACATGGGACTAAACGTGTACCAGGTGTACTCTGGCCGTCACGTTTGGTCACAATTTAATACACGACCAAAACGTTAATCCGGAATGACCCAGGTACCCTTGGTAACCCTACCGTGGCTACCTGATCTCCCGTAGCGTGTGCCTTTGCCGCGTAATTTTACTCCGCGGAGAGTATTCCTGGGAAGCGGCGGTGCGCTGTAAGTCCTCATGACCACAAGAAGTTCTTGTCAAGAACCCTGCAGGCACCGGGATCTGAACCAGCCAGGACAGCTGGCAACATTGAATTACAGTCCCTAGCGTTTTGCCAAAAAGCGCCCCCAGATTAAGGAAATATGCAAATCAAGCGGTACAGCGTGTCCCATATCTTCACATTCCCTTCCTCTCTCGCTTGAGTGACGCTTCCAACGAACAAAAAGGAGTTACCAGAGCGTTTAAAGGCGCCTTTGCAAGTACAGGTTTGCTCGCCGGAACTCTCGCCGTGGGTTTCAACCGCAAGTACTTCCCGCAAACTACTTTCCTCAAATTGCACACACGCCCACAAACCCGCTGTACCGGACGCACAATTTTGGTTCAAGTCTTGTTTTACACCTCCAGGATAAACTATTCATGTTTGCCCTGCGTTGCGTATAGCTAGAAATAAACAATTTCGCGAAACCTTGTGCACTGAATATCGGTGATGCTCATTTTCCCTATTCTGAGCAAGTGTACACGCGTATCCACAGCGTCTTGGTTGAACAAGACGCCTTCTGTTCAAAAGCTCGAAAACGTTCAGAAAAACAGATGAGTTTTCTCCGTTTAGTGATCTTGTTTGGGTGGGGTCACCAAAAACAGTTCTGGTAACCTGATCAAAACCTCCCCACACCGGATCATATCACCCAGCCTCATCTAGCGGATATGGTGAGGAAGAATTCCCTCTCAATGAGCATTTTGGAAAACCAAAGACTCGTATTATCATGTCCAAGCGGGGTGATAAAACGCGCACGCTTGTTTGTGACCAGTGCCTTTTTGGTCTCAGGAAACATACAAGGTGGAGGAGATTATTATGCTTCATTAGGTTTGATTCAAGCATACGTATCGAATGCTTGTAAATCAGCATAGCACACTATGGTGAACACGTACGGATCATTCTTCACATCGTCTAGATCATCCCAAGGTCGTGCTGCCGTACTCTACATAAAGTCGTCCTGATTGAGATGCTTCAACGACCAGTCATGGTTGGACGAAGAAGGAGTAAGTTGGTGAACGGCACAACTTCTATGGCCAACAGAAAGTTTGAACAAATCAGGATACTGAAATTGGGATTCGTTGCCCGATGCACTCTCGAAAACATCCGCACAGGCAACCTAGATCTAGGCAGATAGAATGGTACGTATCGAACCACGGGCTCATCTCGTGGAAGGTCAGCTGGTCAGTGAGGTATCGAAAGAGGAGTCGCAATTCAAATTTCCGTGAGGGGGGCAACGGCAACCCACAAGAAGGCACGGAAACAATGACGTTTCTCGGATGGTAAGCAAGTGAAAAGAATCCAAATACTCGTTACAGGGATTACCTGTAGTTTACCCTCATGTGCTGTGGGTGAACACATTTTACAACGAATTTTAGCACAAATCAAGTGACGAAGACGACGCAGAACTGTCAAGATGTGCTGCGCAGTGGCGCCCATGCGCATGTGCGCAGACGAGTGGATCAGTAGCGCGTATTTTAGGAAAAAAAAGGTGGGTTCTGGAGTGGTAGAACTCTACCATCGACACGATAGCCTCTTACGTGGCCACTGAAATCAAGAGCAGTGAGACATTCGTGGCACGCCGCAGCAAGCATGCACCACCTAAGTCATGGCTTCCCTACCTCCTACAACGAAAGAGGCCGAATGTGCGAACTGTTCGCAACGGTATTTAATCCCCATCGAATGTCCCGCCTGCTCTTTCTGCACTCTCCTGTTCTCCATCCTCAACGCTCCTCGCCTTTTCACATACTCCCAGAATCACTCATCGAAAAACAAAGCCGCTATGATAGCCTTCAAGATGTCCTCCACCCGCGCTATTGTGCTCAGCCTGGTTCTCGCTCTTTGCCTTGCCCCTCAAGCTGTATCTGCAGGCGGTAAAGGATGTACCTGCAAGAAAGGCGGTAAAGCCGTCGGGACCGGAGTTTCCCCCGGGAAAGCGTGCATGGCAGCAATGATGAAGTGCCCAACAGTTTCGTCCTGCAGAAGGGGTCGAGTTTGCAAGGAAAGGCCTCGGTGCCGTATTGGCCGAAAGTTCGTCAGGCCATTCTACAAGAAGGTCAAAAAGCCGATTTGGAAGGTTATTCGTGGAAAGAAGGTCCGCGTTTTCATTTGGGTTAAGGTGAAGTTTTTCAGATGCAACATAACTTGCAGTCCGAAGGGATTTTCAGTGTGTGTCAAGCCAGGTGGAAGGGGAGATCCTCACTTGAATGGATTTGATGGTAAAATCTTTGACTTCCATGGGGTGCACGGAAAATATTATGCGTTCTTTGGTCGTTCCAGTGGTGATATGCTAGTCACCCGTATCCGATCCGCAAAGCGATGGGCTAAGACGGGCGTCGAGAAGACCTACTTCGATGAGTTTGGATTGAAGACTTCGGGGTCTGACGACCGCATCTCCGTCTCACTTGTTGAGGATAAGGGTCAATCTGGGGTATGGAACGCCGAACTGAAGTTGAACGATGAGATTGTAGACCATGAAATTACTCTGGGATCGACTCAGATCAAGAGAGATGCAGTAGATGGATCTGTTACCGTACGAACCGCCGAGACCGAATACGTTTTCCGTCCGAAGTACCTCGACATTGCGGCTCGTCGACACTTGGACGTTGAAATAGGTTTGGTCGGATCCCCTCAAACCTCCGAAAGTTATGTGGGTGTCCTTGGCGTGACCTTGAACCATGCACTGGGTAAGGAAATCTCGGCTGAACTTGGTACTACGGAAAGAGATGCTGAATTCGAGCAGGTTTTGCGAGGCCGATTTGAAGTCGCATCTCTCTTCCCAGATATCTCTGATAACGTGGATTCATTGAGCGGTGTTGTAAGAGGCCTTGTTCGTAACGTTGCAGTCCCGGAAACGACGTCTTGGAAAGCAATGAGCCAGCTCGACTAATTCGTCTTAGCGATAATCACCTCAATCCCGAACATGCATTAATCCTAAAGCAAACACGTTCTATCTTTGTCAGGAGTTTAAGTTTATTTGTCGAAGTCAGTGAGAATAATCAACGATAATTACCCTCCTCGAAGAAAGCTTTTTTCACGTTCGAAGTCAGAACTACTAAATCTTTGATTCGTCTACTACTTTGCAGTATCTTTAACTACCTTGTTGAGTGTCCTACAAACTGCAGTTAGCAGATAACAAGTTCACTCTGCTCTGCGGAAGAGAAAGATTCGAATATTCCCCCCGACATAGAAACTGAATACGCCGCCCGTCTCTAGTGTTCCACAGAGCAATTATTGTCTCTGATTACGTTTCAGACGACCAGGACTACTGAAACGCCGGTCGCCTGGAGCAGATGATTCGTGGCCAAGAAAAGCTCGTGCAACCCAATTTAGAAGAAGAGGATTAGTCAACCCGGGATTTTTATTAAAGTGTTACGGAATCTCATATATATCTTTAGAAACAGTGTAATATAGTGGCACCCACTAAGGCATACGACAATTAGATGGGATTACATCGCAACCCTTTAATTAGTATAAGTACTGAGGTCCTTCTGAGAATGAAACTCATCGTAGTTCTTGTCATCCGCAGGTGTTAAAACCAACCTGCTCGCTTGCACTCTGTTACAAACAGAGGCTGATCACCACATTCATCTCATGATTCTTGGCTGCATGACCTCCTTTTTTAAAGATCG
Source organism: Gracilariopsis chorda (assembly GCA_003194525.1). Taxonomy (NCBI): domain Eukaryota; phylum Rhodophyta; class Florideophyceae; order Gracilariales; family Gracilariaceae; genus Gracilariopsis; species Gracilariopsis chorda. The sequence goes on along the minus strand of NBIV01000003.1, from coordinate 232,068 downwards.
ATTATGTTCTCGATCGCAGTTCTGAGATCAGAAACAATCGTCAACCCCTGACAACCATTTTTGGTTGAGATCGTATCGGAAATGAACCACTTCCATTTTCTTCTTGCATATCTGCGCAATTTGGTCCAATGTATGCATTAATTAGAATTGTAGAAAAGTATTCCTTTTCTCTGTTTAGCAATCAGACAAAAGCTAAACTGCACTTTATGACTGGCTGCAGTACCAAGGGTAATAGGTTTTCGAAGACTGCTTTTCTTCTGGACAGCTGAAGACGCGAAGATGTTTCTGCCACGCTTTTGGTTCTCAAAGAGGGTATCGGTCTTCCGAAAAAGAATTGTACCGCCGCTGCTTCCTGTACATGTTTTCTCATCGAACTTGCTCTAGAGGACGCGGGTTGTGGGTAGTGTTGGATACAGTCTTGTCCAAAACGAAGAATGGCGATAGGAGAGGGTACACTAGATTTCAGAACTAAAGACCTTCATGTTGTGAGGAGCCTTCAAGAAGTTCTTCGTTTGTGGGGAAAGTGTTGCCGAACGGCTTCTGCCGGCTTTGGCTTTCCTTCTCAATTGCTCTGCACACCTTCTGCAAAACGTCTGATACGTTCAACTTTCCTGGAAGAGGTCATGATTGTATTTGACTTATATTTCTTCTAGAAGGAATATTTCGTGTTCTTGACTCTCCATTGCAATTAAACCATGGCGCCACTGATACTGCTTTGCACTGGACAAAGGACGCAGACGAAGATTATTTGAGTGAGTCTGACATATTAGATAGTCAATAAATTACAAAGTCAGTCAAACATATTAGATAGTTCATTATGAAGTCACTCACAAATACAGGACATGACTTGACCTCGTGGTCGATTAATAGGAAGTGCGGAAGTGGTGTGCAAGTATTTTAATATGGGGTTCATGTTGCTCGCTATCTTCCCTTGAGCTTCTGTTCATCATCTTGCTGACCTTCTGTTCTTTTTAACCGTTCAAGGCTTCTATATCCCCTGGTTTCTAGAGAGAGAACAAGCATTTGAATATGTAGTTGTCTGCTACTACACCTCTTCTCTGAAATCTACATGCTTCACGTTACACCTCTTTGTACGATTTAACACTGAGGCCGTATTTCGTTTCCAGCAGTTCGTAGTTTGATATCGCTCCTGATTGTTGAGATTATGGGCGTAGTTCTACAAGGGTAGCCTACAACTGCATTGCGATATGTGGTCCGCCTGGAACTGCGTTGCCAGCACTACTGACCATACTGAGAGCACTTGCCCAACGATGAGCATAACCCGGGATGTCGTCGAACTCGTCCAGAGAAAATCTATAGAAGTTGAAGCTGTCGTAGCACATCTCTAGAGATGCGGTGTCAAGTCGCCTTTGGCTGGAATAGTACTGGACCGAGGGATCACGCGGGTGTAGCCGGTGGCCCCTTTTTAGGCGAAATGCATTAATACGCCTGCCGTGGTGTGCCGACCTTCCTGCTGAAGAGAATCGGAGGAAGCAAAATGGGTCCGCAGCTGCGTCTGCCTCGAGGACTCGTCTTTCGGGACAGAGACTAGCTTCTTAGGGAATTTGTGCGGCGAAGTCGGAATTTGGCTTCGTCTGCCCACAAACAACAAGAACAACAATGATGAGCACAAGGAGAGCAAACAGCGTCAGGGAAAGCTACATTTCCTTTTGGACCTCTCGGAACTCGCTCTCTTCTATGTGTGGGCAGTACCAACGGCACCGGCAGCCATGAAAGATATCGAACGGCACCCCATGCTCCGTGGTAAATTTAAGACGTAGAACTCTAGCTTGTATTCCGAGGGTCGGGTTATGATAACTACGATTCATGGCGACGAGAATGTTCCCATTGCATTCGAGAGGAAGAGCGAAGCCATTTCAAACTTTTCCGCACTGCAACCTAGAAAAGTTCGTTGAGTCATCCGTTCGAAGTTCGAATTTCGACCTACCCTTTGTAAGACAAAGCCGTTCATATTCGGCCATTTTGACTGAATACAAACTAACGGACCGACGGCAAAAATCGTGCATGTGTCACGTGTCACGTAGCCTTTCCATATTCGACAGTACAACCCTTAGCTAGGATTGCTACCCCTGCTAGCCTATGATAACTTGCGCGTTCGGCTAGAGTATCTACGGTAACCCTTTACCAACGGTACCGTTTACCGAAGGTAAAGGGTTAGCGGACTGCTACCGTTTAGTCTACGAAGGCGGGCCTTGGCATGCAATGCATAGGATGTTCTCAGAGGTGGATGCATACTATGCCTCCACCTCTGAGAACATCCTCCCTACACATCGTCATTCCAATCCGGTATAGGTTGCCTTCTTGTTTGTGGGTGTCACAGATCTCAGGTGAAACATCGATGGTGTCATCTTCGTACCATGGAGTCATTCGAGTGGGCAAGTTCAGAAGGCGAGTTCAAATGGATATAAAACGGGTGCGATTACGTCCACACCTCCCCTCTCACTACCATCACTCTCCTGAAACAATCGAGTATCTTACCAGCTTCCCACGCAGTCTCTCGGAAGAAGTCATTCGATATGAGTAACATAAAAATATCTTCGTCTGTCAAGATCCTGCTTCTCTTTGGACTTGCTCTCTACAACGTACCCCATCCCGTGAATGGGGGCGAAGGCTGCTTTTGTAAGTGGTACGGAAGATCTACCGGAATCGACAAGGACTCCAAACAAGCATGCATGATCGCACTGAAGAACTGCCCAACGATCTCCACCTGTTCTCGAGGGTCGGTCTGCAGAGGAAAGCCGAAATGTAGTATCGCAATCAAGTCCTTGAGGCGAATGATCAGGATTGAGACTCGCGACGTTGAGAGAATGGTTAGAGGAAGAAAGCGTATTGTGCGCGTCCGTGTACCCGTAGTTTTGTTCCGGTGCAGCATCGGGTGCACCGCGAAGCGAAGTTTTGTTTGCGTGAAGCCTGGCGGTAAGGGAGACCCTCACTTGACTGGATTTGACGGGAAAATGTTTGATTTCCATGGTGTCCATGGCAAGTACTACGCATTCTTTGGACGTGCGGGCGGAGATATGCTGATTACCCGCATTCGGTCTGCAAAGATGTGGGCTGGAAACGGTATCGAAAAGACGTACTTTGACCAGTTTGGCCTAAAGACTGCAGGCTCTACTGATGATGTGTCAGTGTCGCTTGCGCAGAAGAACGACAACCCCACGGTTTGGCAGGGAGAACTGAGGGTGAATGGGAACGTTGTGGCTAATGAATTTGAGTCAGACTCCTTCTCAGTCAAGCGAGATGAAATCAAAGGTCTCATATCGGTAAGGACAGGTGAGTGCGAGTATAAGTTCATCGCAAAGCGTACAGACGATGCTGCTCGTCGACATCTAGATGTTGAAGTAAGCCTTCACGGTACTCCACAACGTTCCGGCACATATGTTGGAGTTCTCGGAGTGACTCTGAACCATGCTATGGGCAAGGAAGTCAAGTCTGAAATACGTACTTTGAAGAACGCCGTGGCGCTAGAAAAGGCTTTGCGTGAGAGGTTTGAGGTAGATTCGTTGTTCTCTGATGTTTCGGCTGACGTGGAATCGCTTAGCGGTGTGGTAAGGAGCGCTTTCATGAATCAGAAAGCGTTTGAGAACGGCAAGAGTTGGGTGGCGATGACGCAGCAGGACTAGGCATGATTTCTGCGATCATGAAGGGAGATGTAAGTTCTCGTGTGTTCATGATGTGTACAAGCTTCAACCACAGAACCAAAGCAATCACCATGTAGGGTAGCCAAAGAATCTAAGGCGAAGTAGTGACCGAAGCGGCGAGAAGCAGCAAAAGAAGACGGTTAGACAGGTCCAAGACTCGAGTGGATGATGAAAGCACACTGTAATGGAAGAACAAAGCAACCAATGTAAACCCTGCGTAAGGAATCTTGTCAATTCACGGCGTACACGTACCGTTGTGCATGGGTAGGCAGTATGCGCATGCCTTCCCAGCTCCTCAAAGTTCACGTCTTCATCAAAGAGGAAAAAAATATCGCTGTACTCTAGAGGAGGGTCGAACTCCTGACCTCCAGCATGTTAGGCTGGCGCTCTAACCAACTGAGCTACGAGAGCATCTGTACGAAATTAAAGAAATTTATGTGGTATTATTTTGATTGTTCTGTATGGCGAAACAAGTACCGAAAGGATGAGTTCCAAACGTGTGTGTGTTGTGTGTGTTGGATTCCTGTGACTGTCTGCTTCGTGGCTTGGTGTGTAACGTGGCAATTGGGCGTCGAAGATTGCAGTTGGTTCCAGAAGTTTCGAAGATGGCAATGCCGCAGCGTTCGTCGTTGGGAAGGGCGCGATGCGACAACTCGAGACTTGGACCATCGCGTCTCTGTCACAGTTGAAATGCCGCTCCAAACACAATGGCATTATCACCATCAATCATTGACAGCTTCTCTCAATACCCCTCCGTCTTTCTTTCCGTGACAAATTCCCACACCACAAGCACCAAATCTGCATTTCTAAATTCGTCATTCTTTCTACTCTCTTCTTCTTGCATTTCTTTTCTTCACGCTACGTATTTCTTTTCCCGTCACTGATGACCCCTCTTCATCACGTGCCCATGCTCACAGGATCGCACTACAGATGCAATTCAATCTCCCTGCATCTTCGTTACGCCAGGGCCGCAACTTACTTGCTTCAAGTTTGGGTTGTACCCTTCCCTTACCCTTTCACGTTCCCTCACCCTTTCACTCTTCAATCCTAATTTCTTTGTTGCGCATCCTCACCCCGGCGCCTAGCTATAACGAGATTTGTCCCCCATACCTTGGAGGACGTATGTTGAGCCCCTCTTTCTCCAATGTCAGGATAGTCCAACTCCCCAATTTCACCTGCTCTCATCTGGTCGTTGTTGGCTTAAAAACGATCACTGAATACTTCCAAACAGTCGTTAAACAGTTTCTACTTGTTTATAATCCTTATGGAAGATCATGGCATCTTATGCAGACTCCTTTCCTACGTTCAATACAGAAAACCCCTCTCCTTCCCAGCTTTCTGGATCGCACCGCTCTACCACTCAATGGAGACCATTTGGGCGATTTTTAGGTTCGTTGCACACGCATGCGGAACAGCCTACTCATGAGTACGGAGGGTAGCGGCAGCAATGCTATACATCGCCATAGCTGCCGGCATCAGCTATGATGTCTTCCACACGGTCCGCCCCGAATCTTATTCTCCGGAAAAAGTACAGCATGACAGGGCTTTACCCAGAGAACACCGGGTCACATTGAAGCTCTAAGCAGTTGTAAATCGTTTGAAACCGATTCGTACTTCCCGTACGGGTTTGGTACAATCGTCGTAACTACCTATAACCCTCTTCTTTGTGCTGCAATATGCTTTTCTACCGAACATGAAAAGCAAGATCCGAAACACCAATTCCTACATAATCTCAACACAGATGTAGTACGGTGCCCTTATACTGATCGCACTGGAATGAGGGAAGAATCCATATCACGTATTGGTACGTCATATCAGCATATCCAGTGCCAATTGGTAGCGCTCGTTTCGTGGCCGCCACATGTCTATTCACAACCTCTGTTGTACAACAGTTGAGTATGTACCATTGCTTCTGTTGTCTCTTCCAGTGCGGGGCTCTGGCTAAGATCGGCTTCTCGAAAGTATCACTCCCTCTGTCGCAACGTCCGTCGCACGGAGAAACCACGTCCGTTGGCGCGCCTCTTCCCACCCTTCAGCTACTCGCCCTTTGAGCAAACGATACATCTGCAATGTAGCAAGGAATACAGCGGGTTGAGTAGCTACCAGTCACCCGAGTCTTGGACGTGACCTTTTGCTGTCGAGACCACGAGCAGCTGGGAAGGAAGCGGCGCCGAGCGCAGGAAGCAGCAATGGCGCACGCGAAGGGGGAATAAAAGGAGGAAGGGGCAAGTCGCGCCAGTGCGTTATACACTCCGTGACACAGCCTGAATAGCAAGGCACAGTGCCGCCGTGCTTGCGAGCACAATTTAGTGATCCTCATTAAGAGTGGCAGAATTTTCTCACTTTACAGAGCTCGCTTCGACTGTAAACAACTGAGCCTTGTCGAAGTATCCAACGGTCCATTCCTGCCAAAAACAACTATTTTAAAACACTTGCCGTCCAACAACCATCGTTCCGTACAGCGCATATGCAACGCATTCTCATAGCCGCCGCATCCCTTGCCAGCCAACATTGCTGGCATTGCAACATAAGGGCGCCACGGGCAGCGTACATCGCCGTCCCAGCTCTACTTGTGACGCAAGGCCTTGCGCTACTTCTTAACTTATCCACTTCTCCTCCTTAGAAAGTTGTTTTCATTCTCAGTTGTTTCCCGTTCCGAAGCCCACTCATGCTACTGCGTCCTGATTGGCGCAAAAAGAGACCCTGCTTATGGCAACAGCTCATCATTCAGTCTGCAAATGAAGGCTTCACTTTCTCGGCTATCATGCTCTGTTCCGCAACTTCGATCCGAAAACCGAGTTGGTTCACACCAGCTGTCAGCTATACCTCTTTGAGTGCATTACATAATGACGTCCTCCTGCATAGTAGGAGATTACTGTTGCCCGTGCCTTGCTGCTTTATTCTAAGCTTAAATCGATCCAATAGAGACGCTACCCCTCTTCTCAGTCCTGCGTGAAACATCTATACCACACTTCTGTTATATTACTCCGTGAAATTTAGAATGACAAGCTGTTGATCCCGCTCGACAGACCAAACGTACCACGCTTCATTGTTTACAATGCGTCGAACCTGTCACATCACACGCGACGCTTAGTCGCAGAAACGAACTGGATACTTAACTCTCTCCAGAAGGATCCTTTATCTTCCATCTCACGTCGTTCCTCTTTCTACACCACATCAATGCGTAGATCCTCCTTGCTTTCCTACTCTAACCGCCATCAGTCCACTACGCATACAGAAACAAAGAAAGCTTTGCTTGTTCGCCTTGCCTTCTATGCATCCGGGTGTTAAGCAGTGCTGAATTCGATAGAGGCTCATTGTTACCTGTTGACACTCACCTGTTGCTCTCAATTCTCTCTCCAAGAACCTCAGTGTTGTTCAAAGGCTTAGGTCAGCCATCGTCAATGCATTTGTATCATTCCAGAAAAGCAACGTAATGTAAACAAATGTGGCTGCTGTTCCCCCTAAAAAATCATGGACATGAAAATTAGTGCGGGATACACGGTTTCATGCACTGCCGTTGCAACTTAGCTGAATTAAAAGGACCACGCTCCACTTTCTGCGCACACGACACTCACTGGAAACGATCTTGTCCTACCACTACTTATAGAGCTCCGGTTGAGCGCCTCAGTCAATCTGTTCAGGTCTCTTCATCTTCACCAACGAAACCGCTAACTATTGGCAACCTTCTTATCTGACTGCTCTAACTATTTCTCGAACTAGTACTCTTCAAAATGGCACCAAATCCTTCTAAAGCCCAGTCTTCGAGCGTTTCACCGGACAAGCATCGCAAATCGTCAAAGTCTTCATCACACGGTCGTAGAACCTCTCCGAGTAGCTCCTCTGGACGAAATGGTGGATCCCGTGGCGTGCCTGTATCTGGAGCTTCCTCTTCTGGACGCCACTCGCCGCAGGGAGGGAGTTCAACATCTCGAGTCAAAGACGATCACATCCCGTACAGCCTTAAAGATGCACCACCGGAGTTGCGACCGGCGATCAAGAGAAAGCAGAATCGCGAGCATGCTAAACGTAGTCGGGAGAGGAAACGGGCTGAGGAAGAAGATATGATTCGAAAACTGGAGTGCAACGACGCTCGTATCCGAATGCTGGAACAGCAAGTGGAAACACTAACGGAGGAGCTGCGCAACGATCCTGCTCCAAATGGGATGGTACCGTCAGCACGATACGACAGAAGAGAAGTTCCTAGTTCTCCGTCGACAAAACCGGGATTTTACGGTGACCCATTCTGATAGCGCTGAAGCCGATGTGTGAATGACAGTAGTGAAGTAAAGAAATTTCAATTGAGTATAGTCAGCTGAAACGTTTTAGCCCAAACCTCCTGGCTTCTTCATTGCTTTAGTTAGCATTCCATAGTCTACTTTACAGTCCTTGCATGATGCATAAACCTGAATGTACTAATCGGAAATGCTGATTTCTGTCAATGCAGAAAGGTTGAACCCCTGAGATGCATTACACCATTCCACTACGGATTTCAAGATAGGAGCAACGTCACATTGCATTGCTATATTCCACCAGATGTTAGCATGATGTCGAGCAAACGAAAACACTTGATGGCAGTTTACTGTGGAACACAGCACCAAGACCCAGACCATAATAGGTGGCATCGCTACAGAATGTCAAGAAAGGCTGCCTTGGACGATCCTGAAGCTGGTACATTTTATGTGTTTACTATCCCATCTGCAACTGAACTTAAAAGACTTGTAGTAGATTGAATGATGCTGGATGAAAGATGAAGTACGAAGCATACTGAATTGGTCTGTTTGAACAGAAAGATGCTTGCTGACTCTAACAATAATCTCCCAAAGCTCGAAATATGTATTTCTGCATGTGGCCGTTGTTTAGAAAACAGCACACCATGGCTGGAAACGTCAGTGTACGAAATACATACTTCACGAAGATATCTCTAAATGTATCCACCAAAGTCGATGGACGCAGTCCACGAATTAACCCTGGCATCAGAAACCACATCAACCGTATCAACCTGGCAGTGAGCCGATCTATATCCTGAGGTATTGTCGAATCGGGGGCAATCCTTGCCGTAGAAATGCACAGAAAATTCGGCATGTTTCTAGGTTCAGTCTGGATCTCCATTCTGCAAAGAGCGCAGCGTCGGCAAGAAAACAAAACCTCATCATCTATTGGCTACGAGCGTTGCTAGAAATATGGCTATATGACATTTGACGTTCTATACTTTCTCGCTCTGGCAAGTACAACAAAACGCACAGCCGGTATAAAGTGGAAGCTAGAGGCATGGGAAATGGAATTTCGCGCACGCAGAAGTAAAATACATGTTTCAATCGGACCGCAGCTTGCTAGGAGTTAAATGAAGCTTGATGGAAGTGCTGATATTGAGCATCTCTACATGTACGTCACTTTCTAAGAACCACCTACACGAGCATCTCAGCACATAGCGACAGTCCAAATGGCACGTAATCGATGCACAAATCGTGATACACTTGTACACTGTGGAGGATCCATTTCTTTGAAGTATTGAAAGTGACCCGTTCCGTTTACCAACGGTACACTTTCCGTCGACAAAGCTTCCTGTAATAATCAGACAAGATTCTCGCAGGAAGTTCTACAGTAGAAGTGTGCAACGCACGACGCCTGTGATGCGTGTCCACTTATCACAGAATATTGCCCGCCTTTTGAATACCAAAACCGGTGACACAGCAAAAAGTTACTTTGAAGTGTTCGCTTTCTTCCGACACGCTTGTATGAAAACGTGTCAGAAGTAAGCAACCCTGACAATGGCTGACGAATCTGTTGGACACGTTTACACGTACTACACATGGAACCGCAAATAGACTGTTTGCCATTTTTTTCTTTCTGTGGAAGCTCGCGACAAACTTCCGTGGACACGGCTCGCGTCAGTAGTCTATATCTGGCCGGACATTTTTGTAGTACACTTTCAGAACCAAATCGGATGTTTCTTAAAATTTAAGAAATATTCTGCTCTAGCTGAAATCCGAAGAAGGCACGGAGTCTCTAAGTATTTTCAAACGTGTTCATAACTTTGGAAAACCCTAAAAATACAATTGAGGTTTCCCTTGCTGTACTTCATCCCTAATGTCTCACGACGATCACCACCGCTAACGTTTAGAGCTCACCACCACACTCGGTGCACGTGTTGAGTCTTGAGAGAAGCCCAAGTTCTAGCTCTCCCTTCACAGACGACCACTCTGACCTCTTTCATTCAGAGAAACTCTCAGCGTCGAACTCACAGAAACCTATAAGCCTACACTTTCAATAGAGCTGACGGCACATCGCAACCGCCATGTAGCAAGAGAAATGATTCGACATTCTCAAAGAAGAAAACCTATAATATCATCATGCTCAAATGCAGCGATGCACTCTCATCGATTCCAGAAGTGCCGAAGTCTCCGTAGCAATATGGATTTTGAGTCATCAAGGCCTTCGATAAAAAAGCGTCAGTCAGAACGTGCACGCACTTGATGAGCACTTGTAAATATTCGCAACAAGAACAGATGCAAAGCTATCGCAAATCGTCGCTTCCATAACTGAATGCTTCGGAACTTCATGCCCGTGAAAACAACAGCAAAATCTGTGACATGCAAATGAAAGCGATAAAAGCTTTCCATTTCTTCTTTCGTTGCAAGCTGAGGCAATTCTTAGTTGTAACGGATAGACGTTTGCGCTTATGGTTTCAAAACATCTGAGCAACGACGCGCGCATTTCTTGAATTCCTGTTCGCCCGCTGTTTGCTTGTACGGGTGTTTGAGCTGCGAATTTTCCGATGCTCCCAGTAACGCTAATTAGGTCTGCAAGGTGCACTGTCAACTGAATGAATTTCCGACATTGCTTTTGCAGAGCCGCAGGCGAGGCACCAAGTTTCGCTCCGAGAGACCCGCATCTGAACGAGTGTCTCGTATTTTAAAACATTTATATCAAATGCCGTGTGGACATTTGCACGTGATGTAGTAAAGTCACATCTGAGTTTTGCTACATCACGATTTTAGAATAAGTCTTCGTAAAGTGAGCCGAAAAATGCGTTCTAAACCAGTAATATAGCAAACTCACTTCTCAGTTTTGGTATATCGCGATCTATCACTATTCAACTTTTGTTTTTGTGGAGAGTGTGGTAGGCGTGGTCATGCTGGGTCGTTGGCACGCGCAGAAGACGGGCGACTAGGAGAGCGTGGGGGGACGAAAAGGGACCTAACTATCGCTGTGTCTTGGTTGTCCTCTCTCCCCGCGCCGGACGCAGCCGGTGCTTGTTTAATTATGTTCGCAGCACTTTTGGAGGTGCTCCGGGGGCCCCAGAGTGCCTGAGGAGGGCGGGATGTGCGCCAGATGGCGGTGAGGTCTGAATGCTTGCGCGAGCTGTAAAGCTGTCACAGAGCCGGATGCGACGGAAAGAGGATTTGAGGACTCTGCCCATGCAGTATTCGAACTGGTCCAGTTTGGTAACGACTGAGAGAAGGGTTAACACCTTGTTCTTGAAGCAATGCAAATGTCTTGTCCACTGCTTCGAAGTAGTCTGGTTGGCTGTGGGCGTGTGAATTCGCAGAACTTTTTTGATGACGACGCAAATATTCTTTGTTTGGCTGAAAACGCTGATAGATAACAACCACTTAAGTTACTTAAAACTCCAAATACATTTCTTTTCATCAAGATTGCCCTTCTCAATATGTCAGATACTCCGAAAAAGCTGCTGTGGAACTGGAGTAGCTTGCACAATGGTAGAGCTGGCAAACTCTTCACCGTCGCTACCGCAAGCAAACAAGTTCTCAAAAGTAAGTTAGAAAGCCGTCCCAGCCAAGGGATAATGCCTTCTGCTCATAGCGCTATTACTGTCAACCGCTGTTCAACGCTTTAGGCAAAGACGAATTGTGGAAGAATTGCAGTTTGTGCTGCACTCGGTGCGCGCACCACGGAACAGTGCAGGCTGTTCAAGATGTTTGGAAGGCCACTGAGCACAGAACTGTGCTCAACTTTGTCCCTGATAGGAACTGAACTACTGCTGAAAGCAGGATATAAGGTACAGTACATCGCGCGCTTACCATACAGTAGGAGAAAACAGACAGATTTGCCAATGAAGAAGACTAAACAACGATTGCTACAGCGATTCGATCTGCTGCTTTGGCGACTACCCCGGACTTCACGTCCTGCAGTAACAAGATGTGGCTCAAAGCCAACCTGTCAAATACTCCGAACGCTTGCGCTCTTGACTTAAAAGGAGGAAGGTGACGTGAACCCTGCTCATTACTCCGGTGAATCACTGCCTGTGATGTAACAGGGTGTTAGGAACACGTTCTGTGGCGAGTATTGTGAGTGTTAATTCACCCTGAACTTACGAGCGGCGCGTACAGGTCAGCACGCCAAAGTGGATTTCCTCGACACAAATGCTGGCTAAACACGTCCGCAAAAGCGAGGGGGTAAAGGATTATCCTTATACCTGTGAGTGAAAGGTCCTAGCTTCTTCTTTTACTTCGTTCTGCTGCTGCCTTTGACTATATATCTAATCTCCACTGTAATGCTGTTTGGCTTTGAAAAGGCGCAATGCAGCAATGTTCATGCGTCTGCTGTTTGACAGTCCCCGGTTGCTGCATTGCATTGCTTGCTGTGGGGAGGGGGTGTAACTTGAAGACGCTGGCAAAGGTGGCGAAATCGATCCCGATGAAGGGGTTTTGTGAGAATGTCCGCGAGCATGTTTTCCGTTGCTATGCGATGCAGTTGGATGTGCTTTTCTGTGACGTGATGTTGAAGATAATGATGCCGTAAGTCCAAGTATTTTCTGCGTTTTGTGGGGGCTTGATTTTCCGCTATGAGTACCGCTGATCGACTGTCTATGTAGTGTGGTGTTGGGGTTTTGTCGCGGATGTTGATCGTCTGGAGGAGTTTGCGTAGCCATTGCGTGTGTTGAGTAGCGAAAGTAGCGGAGATGTACTCCGCTTCGGTTGTTGATAGCGCGACTATGCTTTGCTTTTTGGAGCACCAAGAGATTGGTGTCTGCCCGATGCAGTGGACATTGCCGGAGATGGACTTTCGGTCTTTTGCATTGGCGTAGTCTGCATCACTGTATGTGCGAAGGTCAGATTTGTGGTAGTCTTGTTGTGTGCGTGGGGCTGTGTATCGAAGTCCATGTTTTTGGGTGCCTTTGAGATAGCGGAGGAGAGCCTTGAGTGCATGCCAGTGATGAACTTGTGGCTGTTTCATGTGTTGCGCCAATCGATTGGTGGCATATGTGATATCGGGCCTGGTGCAATCCGTAATGTACCTTATTTCACCAAGAATATGGCGGAAGGTTGTAGCTTGTGACGGTGGGAGTGGCTGTGTACTCTGTTGCTGATCCAGCGTTGTGGTGTGTGCATAGGGGGATAGAGTGGGGTTGCAGTTCGTCATGCCTGTTTGTTTCAGTATGGCTGCTATTGCATCTGGTTGCGAGATGTGGACGCTGCCAGTGGGGGTGTAGGTGATGGTCCAATTCAGAAAGCGTGTGGGCTTTCCTAATCTCTTGACTTTGTACTTGGTTTTCATGGCTGTGTATAGTTGGTCAATGAGGTTTGTTGTTGAGGCCAACACGAGAAAATCATCAATTGTGGTGCTGACTAGGATGATGCCAGCCGATGTGACCTTGATGTAAAGGCATGGATCATGGTCGGATGCCACGAATTTGTGTGTGAATAGGAAGGTTTTGAGTCCCCTGTTGTAGTAATATGCCGCGGGTGGCGAACCGTAAAGGTTACCCTTGAGTTCACCGTAAGTGCTGTTGTGTTTCATAGTGCCGTCGAATAGTGGCATTTGCCGAACATACACGGGTTGATGGTGGTCATACTTTTCATGGAGGTATGCGGAAGTTATGTCAAAATGTTCCAGTGGCATTTGGTGTTTGGCATGGAGGGCAAATAGTAGCCTCTGTGTGGTGCGGTCTGCCGTGTATGTGGTGGTGAGTTTGGGATCGTAATGAAGACCCGGTTGCATGAGGTCCCCTCTGAGGTTACAACGCGCTTTTCGTTGTGTGACGTTTCCATTGTTTGATCTTTTGTAGCGGTAAAGCATCATGAGCGGAATGATCATGGGGGTTGGTGGACGGAAGTCAGGTGGGAGCCATTGAATGCATCGGTACTTGTCAAGATTATGGAGCTCAGTATCGTGTGCGTGTTGCCAGTAAGTGGCATCGGGGTAATTGCGCGCTTGTGCCAACGTAGCTGGGGGTGGGGTGTCTATGGCTATTTTTGTGGGAACATCTTTGTGACGGGATGTCGCGGTGTGAAAGGCTTGTGTGGTGGTGGCTGTGGGATCCTTGTGTTTGTGGTGGGGTGTGAAGTCTTGGCCTCTTATGCTTTGATACTGAGATGTCCTCAGGTTGAGTACCATAATGTGAGAAAGGCTTTCGGCGTACATGTATCGGGCGGGATCGGCTCGTGGTTGCAGTTTCGATTTGGGCGCGTATATTGGAATAGTGCCTAGTTGTCCAAAAGTATATAGCCGTTTGATTGTGGGTTGTTGGTTATGCCATTTGTGATATGGAGAGGTGTTTATGGCAGAGTGATGTAGGAGGTTATATTTGAATATGGCGTCACGAGCGGCATCCTCCCAATAAGTATCATCTAGTCCACTTGTGTTTAGGTTAGCTCTGACGGTGTTCATAATAGTGCGGTTGATTCGCTCCGCTATTGAGTTCTCTTGGGGTTGATGCGGGGTGCGAAGATGATGAGTTACTTGATGCTTTGCATATATGGCTTGCATGTTGGACGATGTGTATTCTTTGGCGTTGTCACTCCTAAAATCTGTAAGCGGAAGTTCCATACGTTGGCGAATATGTTGGAGTGTTTTGTCGATGTGTTGAGGGATATCCTTGCGGTTACGTATAAAGTGCGCGAGGACGAAGCGACTGGCAGCGCATATGATTATGAGGATGTGATTGTTTCCGTGTCGAGAGGTGGGCTTGATGGGGCCGCATGTATCCGAACTTACATATGCGCCTGGGGGATATGGATGTGGCGTTCTTTTGTGTGGTGATGGGTGTGCCTGAGCATGTTTGCAGGCACTGCACGTGATGGGTGTGTCATACGGTAGAGACGTGGGCATGGTGGGGATGAGGCGTTTCCGAGCTGTGAGTTTGAGTTTGCGTGGATGTGCGTGATTTAACCTCAGGTGCCAGTTGTGTGCTTGGATCTGGAGGGTATTGGGGGAAGTGTGTCGGTCTGGGTATGTGAGTTGTTGCAGAGATTGGGTGTTGCGGGTAGTCGGGTGTGTGTTGTTGATCTGATGGGTGGTAACTGGAGGCGGTAGTGCTGTCTTTTTCGTGGTGCGTGAAGGATGTGGAGAGGGGCGGATTTTGGGTGGTGTCTTGCAACTTTTCGGTCTTTTATAGGCTATGGTTCTGGAGGTGTATGCTCGTGTTTTATCCGGTATGGTTCCGGACAGTTCATATTGGGAGTTTTTCCATTTTGCTCGTGCGAGAAGTTTGTGTGGCATGCGGTGAGTGTCCACTATGTATCCGTAGTGGGGTGTGAAGTAGACCAGGCCATATCGATGGGCCAGGTCATGAACCGAAAGCAAGTTATGCCTTAGATTTCGGTTAACCACTGCGTACGTGTTAATGGTGTTCTTGCTCTGATGCGGATGGATTTGGAGCATTCCATGGTGGCTGCAGGGGGTCTTCTGGTTGAGAGCGGTGTGCGTTAGTAAGGTTTGTGTGAGTTGTGTCATTTTGGATGTCGGTGTTTTGAGGTGAGTGGGGTGTGCTCCGCTGTCCAGTATGAACTTACCGTTGACCTCGGTATGCATGTCGGATAGTACGTCTGCTTGAGGCTGTGGTAGCGGATGCTGCACCGGTGGATGCGGGGGTTGAGGGAGAACATGGTACTGATATGGTGAGAATGTGGGGGTGGTCTGGGTGAGCATTGCTTGCGGTTTCATTTGGCGGAATTTTGGGTGACGAGGGTCGCGACATTGGGCATCGGTGTGGTTGCACGGTCTCCCGAAGGCCATGTGAAATTGACATAGTTGCTGTGGCGGTATCCTTTGCTGTGGATAATAGGGCCGACGGTACTGACGGCGATTGATGTTGTATGGTCGAGCTGCTGTGCCGTAGTCCCCGGTGAATCTCGTGCTCCTGGGTGCTGTCGAAGTGACTGTAAGGAGTGGGTGGTAAAGGTTGTAGAGTTCTTTGAATGTGCGTGTAAATGTCTTGATAGTTGTGGGTTTGTTGGCCAGGATGGGTCCTAGAATGGTGGTGATGGTGATGTTGTTACGAAGACCGGCGATGAGGAAGTCGACTGTTGTTGTAGGATAGTGAGCCAAGTGGGCAAGCTCCTAATGGTCTCGTGGTAGCGTGGCAGAGCTGGGGGTCCTAAGGTTAATGAAGCGGCGGCGACACCTCTGGTAATGTTGGCGCAATGGGGTGGCGCTGACTACGCAGTCCTACAGGTCGGAATTGCGGTAGCGATACCTTGAAGGCCAAAGGGAATTGTGAGTACCGAGCACGGGGGTGCTCAAGACTCACAAGGGTGTCTGAGTTTACTGTCCCTAGGGGAGGCGCAGCTCGAGGTGCCTAAGTATCGGCACCGAGGCGCCTCGACCCTGTGGCACTGTAAAGTGCCCTACTCTACAGTAGCTATATCTAGTCCTATGGTTACTAATTCAATAAAACTAAATAAATTATATAAAATACAGATAGCCATCCTTGGGCCAGATACACAACGTGTATCGTCCACATGGGTCTCCAGAGTTGCGGAATCCACTGGACTTCACTATCTCACATCGCCCTCTCCTTAGGCTTGACCGTCTCGGTCGAACCGCTTGTCCTCCACGGGTATCTTCAGCCCATTGGCCGGTTACCAAGTTTTTCCTTTGGTCTCACCGTTCCTACAACGCACCTGTCCGATTTCAGCTGTCAGCGGCACCCCGCTGCCGCCTATCCCGGCTATCCCTATGGGCGTAACCAATGCGGCCGAAGCTCTCCGTGAGGTCGCTGGTGCCGCTGGCCTCAATGTTTCCGGTGGCCTTGAGGACTTATTGCGCCGCGCTAGGTCTTGGGCGCGTCGTGCGTCGCGTTACGGTGCCCTGCTGGAGGAGAATGAGGCCCTAAAGGACTCGGTGGAGCAGATCCTACAGGAGAACGCTCATGTGCTGTCCAACAAGGTCCTTGCGGACATCGACGCTCGCTATGGGCTCGCTTTGAGCGACAGTAGCGGCGGTGCAGGCTCCGCGTCCAGTGGTCCGCACAGTCCTCCGCGCAAGCGCCAGCGCACGGTGGGTCCCAGTGGTCAGAGTTCCGGTGGTCAGGCGCCAACCGATGGCGGTGGTGGTGCGTCTGAGGGCCAGGGCGGCGACGCGATCACGCCGGCTCCATCGGCCTGAGGGTACTCTTCAATTAGCCTGTTAGGTCTCAATAAAGTCAAGTTATCCATTGGTTATTACGTCCGTTTCCCTTAGGTCGGCTTGACCGGCCTTCAGGTCAATTGGTGCGGTGGGTTGCCCTCAGGGTGCACCGCGACGGTTCGCGCTCCAGTGGACTTGCAACAGTTTGCAGTAGCCAATGGAGGCGTAGTGATCTCGCTCGGCGTGGCCGGTTTCTCAGGGCAGCGGTTGTCCAATGGGCGTGGACACGTGCCCAACGTGGGAGCGCTGGGGCTCGTGCCCATTCTGGACAACACCCTTGGCACTCGAAAAATCAAGCGAAGAAATTGTCCATTGGAAATTGTTGATTTTTTGAGATGCCAGTGGCCAGCGCGCGCCCTTCTTGCGTGCTCGTCGCACAATGTGCCCGTACGGTGCCGTTTCGGCCGAAACGAGGAGACTCCGAATCGGCTGTCCGTTGGTCTGTGCGCGGCCTAGAAGCCGAGATATCGGCCGTTCTTTGCTTTGGCCGATTTCGGGGCGTGCAACGCCACTTCAAAAAAATTGTCCATTTGGCCGACGGCGTTTTTGATCAAGCGCGCGCGCCTTGGCAGGCGCTGCCCGCGCTGTAAGTCCATCGGATGTTTCATTGGGCTGATAGTTAGTGCCAAAATTAGTGTGCGCCAGAGGCAGGCCGCACTATAGTTAGACCAGAGGATGGTTAGCGCTCCGCGCCGTGGCCCATGGAAAGCCAGATCGGCTTAGCGCGCGTAGTGCGCGTGCTTAGTACGTCTGTCCTATGGTCAGCTCAGCGACTTTAGCGCGATAGCTAGCGACGTCCATTGGATTAATTCGAACCTTGACCATTGGATTTCAATATGTATGCCCCTCCTTAAGGTCGCGCTCCGTGCGGCCCATGCGGCGCCAAAACCTAAGGACAAAGTTCTCCGGGATGTTCTCCCGGGTTCCCATGTGTCCTCAGAGGGTTTGTAGCCGTACCAATGGACACGGTATTTGACGACGCCGTCGTCGTCAATGCCAGCATTGACCACACGGTCTATAGCGCTTTCCTTAGGAAGTGAAGATACGTCCTTCGGAACATCCACAGGCCACTCCTCGGGGAGATCCATCTCGTCCAAAGGGGCGTAACCATCATTGGCCAACTGGGACGGTACTCCGTCGTTGTGTTCCTCTTGGGATGAGGGGGCCAGTGGGTCAGCCGAGACGGCCTTTGGAAGTGGTGTAGCGATCAATGGATCTGCCGTAACTACCTTAGGGCGGGACGAAAGCTGCTCGTCCGTAGGTGTAGAGTCCTGTACGGCGGAATTGGGAGCATCTGAAGGGGCGTCCTCAGGAGTTTCCAAAGGGGAACCAGTGGGCTTCGGCGGCATAGGCGCGGCCGTAACGCGGTCAATTCCGACGGTGTCCTGTAGGCCATCGATTTCAATAGTGACCGTATGGGACGTAGCTGAGAGAACCTTATAGGGACCAGTGGACCGTGGGAGGAGCTTTCGAGTGATGACCTCGATATCGTCCTGCGGCTTATCCGATGGAGCGCGGTCTAAGTAGACCATGTCACCGGCCTTAAAGGATAGCGTAAACCTGACGGACTTATCGAAGTCATCCTTGTACCTCCGTTGGGACTTGTTCAACCGTGCTCTGGCCGTACGGATGATATCGTCAATCCGCTTCCGGGTGTACCGTTTGGCCTGGGCAGGGGTCATTTCTGCCGTGAAGTCCTGTGGTATCCAGCTGTCCTTAAGGTCAACCGCAAAGTGCGGGGGCTGTCGCGTGAGCGTTAGGTCGAAGGGTGTAGTCCCCGTGGACCGATGGACTTGCGTGTTATACGCATAGACCAGTGGTCCGACGTAGTCATCCCAATCGGCCTGGTGCTCTGCAACATAGTGCACCAACCTGTCCTTAATGGTTCTATTGAAGCGCTCAGCCTGTCCATTGGTCTGCGGATGATAAGCCGTTGTGGTGACGTGCTTAATTCCTAAGGTCGAACAGACGTGAGCGAAGAATTTCGACACGAATTGTGGCCCGTTGTCCGATAGGAGATAAAGTGGCAGACCATATGGATACACCCAATGGGTCAAGAACGCCATTGCTACGTCAGTGGCCGTAGTGGACCTCATGGGAATAGCTCTGGTGAGCTTGGTGAACCGATCGGTAAGCACCAATATAAATTTGTTCCCATGGGTCGTTGACGGTAATGGCCCTAGGATATCCGTAGCGATAAACTCCAGTGGTCCTGCGGCTGGGAACAGCTTCAACTTGGCCTGATGGATGGTTTTCGAGCCGCGTGCTTTCACGCACGAAGCGCATGTCCTAGAGGTCTGCCAGAGGTCATTAGCCATAAAGGGCCAGTAGAAATGTTTCCTTAAGGACTGATACATTCTTGTTCCGCCAGGATGGCCGGCCAACCGGGGGTAATGGGCGAGGTATAGAACCCGTGCCCTGAGGACCTTGGGAATGACCCGCTGGATTGCTCCGTCCAGAGGGGCTCTGCGACAGAGCAGTCCGAATCGGTCGTAGTCGAACAGACAGCCAGGGGTCCCGACGAGGTCAGCCTGGTTTTTGCAGTACTCGTCGTCCTTTTGGGCCTGAAGGAGCTCATCCAGCGTGATGGGCAAGAGCTCCTTTTCCTCTGGTTGAACCGCATGAACCTCAAGGGTCCGCGCTTCGCTGTCGTCATCCATAGGCCAGTCCACAAGGTAAACTGCATTCACGTCCACATCGGAGTCATCGCAATTAACGCGTCCTAGAAGGAAGTCATCCTCATGGTCAGATTCATAACCTGAAAGGTCCGGCGTGGGTAGCTCGTCGTCCAGTGGGGATTCGTCGGTGCCGTCGGTTAGGATCCTAGAGAGGGCATCCGCTGCTCGGTGCTTGATCCCCGGCCTATAGGCAACGTCGAAATCAAACTCCGACAGGCGCAATCTCCATCGGGCGAGCCTGCTGGACGCGTCGGTCATGTTCATAAGCCACCTGAGGGAATGATGATCAGTCCTAATGGTAAAGCGGACTCCTTCCAAGTATGGCCTTAAGGTTAATACTGACCAGACAATGGCTAAGCACTCCTTCTCGGACGTGCTATAATTCCGCTCTGGGCTCGTTAGCGAGCGGCTCCAATATCCAATTGGTCTATAGTCCTTCGGAGATTCTTGTTCCTGGAGGAGAACACATCCAATTTGGCCATCGGACGCATCCGTATCAAGGATGTACGGTTTGTCCGGTTTAGGCAAGGCCAATATAGGAGGGTTCAGAAGCTTATCCCGCAGGGCCTCAAAAGCTTCGTATTGTTCGTCCGTCAGGCAATCGAACTCCGATGGGGTCCCTTTGCGCAGCATGTCGTTAAGCGGCGCAGCGATCTTTGCAAACCCTTGGACAAAGCGACGATAGACGTTGCACAGACCTAAAAAAGAACGCAACTCCGTATGGGTCCTGGGGGGCTTAGCTTGCCGTATGGCGTCAGTCGTCCTCGAGGCAACCTGTAGACAGCCAGGGCGGACCACATGGCCAAGATAATCCACAGAGGACTGGAAAAAGAAGCACTTGGGGAGCTTCAAAGTTATTCCGGCCTCACGGAGAATCCTCAGGACTGTTCTAACATGGGAGAAATGTTCACCAATGGTCTTCGAAAAGATGATAACGTCATCCAAGTAGACCAGCGCGAACTTCCATTTGACCCTAGATAGGATAATGTCCATTGCCCTCTGGAACGTCGCGGGTGCGTTCATTAATCCAAAGGGCATCCGAATGAATCGGAAAAGTCCCTCGTGGGTCGTAAACGTGGTCAGCGGCTTCGCGTCATCGTCCAGTGGTATTTGCCAATATCCCCAATTGGCGTCCAAGGTGGTAAAGACAGCTGCCTCTCCTAAGGAATCGAGACAGTCGTCCATCCGGGGGATAGGGTACGAATCCCGTTTGGTCATAGCGTTGAGCTTCCTATAGTCAACGCAAAACCTGACGGAGCCATCCTTCTTGGCCACAAGGACAAAAGGGCTTGCCCATTCGGACTGATGAGGAGGAGCTGGCTCGATGACGTTGGCCCTCCTCATCTTGTCCATCTGTTCGGCCACGATGGTTCTTCCTTTTAGGCCCGTCCTATAGGGGTGCTGGTACACTGGCTTCGCGTCGTCCTTAAGGTCAATTCGGTGCTTTGTCGCCCGAATCTCGCCTAGCTAGCCAGACCACATGGATTTGAATTCCCGAAGGAGCTCTATAACCTGAGGCCTATAGGATTCGAATTCGTCGCCCATGTTGACGTCCCCCTCCCAGGACTCGACGTCCTCGTCGTCGTCCGGTTGGGAGTTGTCCATATTGGTTTCCATAATGGCCACAGGAGCTGGCAGGGCGATGCCAACTACTGTTCCTTTAGGTAATCGAACCGGGTGGTCAGTGAAGTTACTGATACTGACCACAAAGGGCTGCCGCGGACGGATGTCCATAACTCCATTGGCCATAAGGGTGAGTTGACGCCGGATCGTCTTGGGATGATTCTGCAGCGTCAAAAGACCAGAGGACTCGCACTGAACCCAAGCGGTGGTCTGAGTCATCGCAGGGATGACCAGGGCTTTTGTGAGCCTGACCTTATTGGACACAGTGTTCGTCGCCAGTGGAGGTTTCCGCGGGTTTGCCTCAGGTCCCGGCTTGGAACCTATCAGGGCCACAGGATGTGCGCGATAGAACGCGACTTTCCGAAGGCCAGGGTAGATGGCCTTCACGTAGCGGTCGATGAAGGAAGTCCCAAGGATACATTCCGCTCCCAAGTTTGGACATACGAGGAACCACGTGCGGACTCGCAAACTGCCCAGTTGGACAAATAAAGAAATGATTCCTTTAATGGCCATTGGTCTGCGCGAAGCATCAGTGATCCTAGGGGTCTTCCTCACCTGAACCTTGTCTTCCCAACCACTCGGTAGGACCTTAGGATGTACCAAATTGGGCCCAGCGCCCGTGTCCAGCACACTCGTAGCCACTCTAGAGTGTGAGGGGCGGAGTCCTATGGTCATTCGAACTTTATAGTTCTCCTTCCTCAGGACACAAATAGGGTCCTGGTCATCCAGCGACGGCTCCAAAGGGTCGTCGATCCATTCGTCCATTGGTTGGTGAGACTCCGAAGGACTTCTGGAGTCAGATGACTCCTGTCCATCGGGGTTGAGGCAGGGATTCTCAGAGGGGCGGCTTGCCTCAGGTCGCTCCTCTACGCGTTTTCCTGTTCGGTCTTTCCGTGACGGTCCACTGGAGCTTCCACGGGGGTCACCTGAGGGACAGTATCCGTATCGGAAATATCGACAGCGTTGACCTGAGAGGCTGGAGCCTCCCGCGGCGTGGCGTATCGACTAGACCCTGAGGACTGATTCCGCTGGTACTGACGAGGGTAATTTCCCTCCGCCCTCCTGGCCTGGAAGTTCTCATCCCTTAGGGCCAACAGGTTCTTGCGAACGTCCTCCGGCATGAACTTCATGCAATCACACGGCCTGGCCGTGGAAAGGCAGAGGTAGCAAGGGGGCCCGCGGGTGAATACGTCCTTCCTAGGTTGGACGAAAGTATACCGCGGCGTCGTTTGTCCAGATGGAGTAGTAGTAGTTCCAGTGGCCGATATGGATGGAGCACCAGACGGAGCGGAAGAAAAAGAGACCGCAAGGATATCTCCTTCTTCCGAACGGATGTTACCAGTGGACTCGCTTTCAGAAGAGTTGACCATATGGACTTTGGAACTCTTCCTTAAGGGTGATGCTCGGCCTCTGGTATCCAAGTCAGCCGCTCGGCGGGATGTCCTATAGGTCTTGCCGTATCCTTCGGCATATGTGACCAGCTGTCGGAACGAGAGGCGTTGGTTGTCCGAGTGGTGATTACGCACGTGAGTCCTAATGGCCGGCAGCAATCCAGCGATGAAGTGCTGCTTGAGTCGCCCTTCGGAAAACACATTCCCACAGCGGTACGCCTTCTTCCACAGTTGGTCAGCAAAGTCCGTTTCGGTTACGTTAGTGCTTTGCCTAAAGGAAATCACGTCCTGATGGGCATCCATGATTACGTCATCAGTGGCGTACGTCTCCAAAAGGTAATGGACGACCTCTGGGTAGGACCTAAGGAGCTCCCTATCGGTCGCATCCATTGGGTCACTGGAACCGGAGATCTTCGAAACCACATGGTCACGCGCTTGTCCACTGAGGAAAAACTGAAACAGATACAGAGCGGCTCCCTCGTGGACGCCGTTCTGGTCGCAGGCCGTACGGAATTGAGACAGAAACCTAAGGACAGCAATCGGGTCAGCGCCCGAGAATTTGTCCGTGACGGTAAGCTGCATCCGTTTGGCCCACTTGGTGACTCGTCGAGCCACCGAACCGGAATACCTTGAGGACCTGTTGTCCAGTCGGTAAGTCCGATAGTCCAACACTTTCTTAAAAAGTTCGTTGGTGGTTGCCAGCGGCCTGAGGCGTCGAACAGCCGCCTCATCCGCGTCCGTATCGGTCGAATCTGACGAGTCCGAACTGGACCCGTCATCGCTCTCGTCCGAATGGTCTCTCCTCTTCCTCGACTTCTTGTTCCTTCTAGGTCTTCTATTCTTCCTTCGGTCAGCACTTCGCTCGTCCAATGGAGCGATCTCGACATCGCCAAATCCGATGGGTCTGCGGGCCTGCTGGGAGCCCTGGTACCTCATGGGTCGTGCAGTCATTAGGCCTTCTTGCCGGGGAGGCTCTCTTCCACTCCCTGGGTGCACTTCCATTTGGTCGTCCTGTTGGTTTACCCGGCGAGGGGCTGGTAAAGCAGCCACTCCCGGGGGTTCGGAGTGTGGTTGCCACACGGAGGCCGAAGGAATACTTTGAATATTGGCCGCGAGGGCCGGGGTGCCTACCTGGCGTGTGACCTCCGTCCGTATGGTCGAGGCCATGGCTTCCACGAAGGTCGTGGATTCCAGGACCTGAGGAACGAGGCGAGTAATCCGTTGGTCAATCATTCCGTCAAGGACCTCTGGAACACGCGTATCCAAAAGGGACTGGACGTGCTCCTCACAGAGCCGTTTCAGCTGCGGCCAAAGGACATCTGCGAGACCCCTGGAGAGGTCTTCCCTCACATCTGGAGAAGCTTCCTGTAGGTCTTGCGTCGGCGTGGCCGGCTGGGAATTGATCCTGTTAAGGCGTGAGCGGAGACGAGCGGCCAAATTGGACTCTCTCGCAATCCGTTCAGGATTATCCACGGGGGTCAATGGACGCCCTAAAGGTTGACTGCGCGTACTCCGTCGGTCACTGCTCGCATCGGCCGCGAGGCCAATGGTTTCAGGAACCGTCGACAGTCCACTGGGGCCAGCCTGTGGCGTCCTCTGGTCATCTGGTCGGTTGTTATTTTCGGTATCCATGGGGCGGTTGCTTGTCATTACCAGTCCGTCGGTCCAAAGTCCAAAGGTAGAATCCCGTAAATTCTTCTTTCCTAAAGGTCTGTATCGAAACGTCCAAAGGGGATTCTAGGTCGGGAGACCAAATGTAGGATAGTGAGCCAAGTGGGCAAGCTCCTAATGGTCTCGTGGTAGCGTGGCAGAGCTGGGGGGTCCTAAGGTTAATGAAGCGGCGGCGACACCTCTGGTAATGTTGGCGCAATGGGGTGGCGCTGACTACGCAGTCCTACAGGTCGGAATTGCGGTAGCGATACCTTGAAGGCCAAAGGGAATTGTGAGTACCGAGTACGGGGGTGCTCAAGACTCACAAGGGTGTCTGAGTTTACTGTCCCTAGGGGAGGCGCAGCTCGAGGTGCCTAAGTATCGGCACCGAGGCGCCTCGACACTGTGGCACTGTAAAGTGCCCTACTCTACAGTAGCTATATCTAGTCCTATGGTTACTAATTCAATAAAACTAAATAAATTATATAAAATACAGATAGCCATCCTTGGGCCAGATACACAACGTGTATCGTCCACATGGGTCTCCAGAGTTGCGGAATCCACTGGACTTCACTATCTCACAGTTGTGCTCTCTTCGGAGATGTCGGGGTATTGTGCGGCTATCATTTTCTGACGGACATCCGTGTGCTTCTTAATGTATTCGTCGATAGTGGTATCGTCTTTAAAGGTGATACTTTCTGCTTCTGTTTTGAGGTACTGATGATCTTCTTTAGAAGATTGTGTGATGTGGCGGATGATCTTTTCTACAAGTTCATGCGGCGTAGGACGTTCACCTGGGACTATGAGCAGTCCTAGTATCTTGGACGAAACGCTGCTGAGAACTGCCGCAAGAAGTCTATTCTTCTTGCCGTAGTGGTTCTGGAGAGCCTCGGGTTCGATCGGTGCTGGTGGGTTTTGGTCAAGATGCTCGGTGGCCTGGATGGTGGCTGCATAGGTTTGGAGGGCTAAGTACCATGGTGCGTAGTTTGATGCGTCCAGCTCGGGTATGCGGTGGAGCTTGTCGTGTTCCATTATGAGTGGTATGTACGATAAGGGATTGAAAGTGTGGCTGTATACTTGGTGAGGCGTTGAAATGCGAGTGTGTGGAGTAATGCGTTCACTATATTGAGTAGTGTCTTTGGGGTGGTGTGTGTCGTTGGCGGTGTGGATGGCGTTTGTGTAAAGTTGTAGAATGTACGGATCTTGACGTAGTGCCCGTCCTTGGCGGCGAGCTTGGCGTTGGTGGTCCGTTGTGTCGTATTTGTTGGGGAAGAGGATGGAGTTAGGTGCTACGATGTTGGTGATCGTTGCGTGAGGCCCATAACCTGTGAGTGAAAGGTCCTAGCTTCTTCTTTTACTTCGTTCTGCTGCTGCCTTTGACTATATATCTAATCTCCACTGTAATGCTGTTTGACAATACCCTCGCCCAAAGACTGGGAGGATCCAGGAATTGACAGAATGACAAACTCGGGAGGGGATATGGCCTTGCCGGTTTTTGGCCACTTACCACCGTCAGAAAAAAAAACGGTTACGCAGTTAACAAAACCTACAAATGACCATGCTTCAACAAAGAAGCATGGCCGTTTGTACAAAGTTCCAGCATGGAGTTTCGCTCGCGCTTCCTATCCAACTCAACTTCTTGTGAAGCATACAGCTTTTTCCTTTGGTTTCCTTCCTTGCCTCACCTATTCCGTTACAAATAAAAGTATAACCGTCTACTTTACACGATGAGCGAGATAAATAAACGGTTACAGAAAGGTATTCACTCTCGTCGCGGTAGTCTCAACTACAATGCAGAAGATATGCGGAAGCTCCTTGATTTGGTAGCGGACATTGAACCACTTGGTAGAAACCATTGGGCCAGAGTTGCAGAAAAGTTCATGCAGTGGGCGGAAGAGAACGACCGACCGAGAAGAACCGCAGACAGTTTGAAGGATAAGTTTGATCATCTGGCTTACACGCGAAAACCAACCGGAGATCCACATATGCTACCCGAAGTGCGCCGTGCGAAACAAATTTATCGTGATATTCAAGCAAAAGCACAGGCGACTGTGCTTGGAAACCACGATGAAAACCTTGCACCGTCCGAGAAGGAAATCGAGAATGCGAGAAGAACCTCTGGTGTTGTTGGTGAAAGTAGGAAACGAAGATTAACAGATAACCCCAGGCTACCATTGGCGAAACGGATGCAGGTAGATATCGCAAAACACATGGAAGCTATGACGACGACCATGCTTGATATTGCTGAATGTATCAAGGGTTCTGTGCAGAAGGAAGGAAGTGTTGTATCTATATCCGCTGTTCAAGACTTGGTTCGGAAAGAAACAGAAGCTGCAATGCGTACAGTTCTTAAGGATCTTTTACCTCGACAGAAAACTTATCCGGTTCCAGCAAGTGCACCAGCAGTGCTGCCGAGTATAGGAGAGATATTTCAATCCCCGTCTGAACTACGACAATGTTTAGACGAATCTGAGAATGAGATGTAGATGCGATGGGTTTGGATTGGAATAAGTAAAGAGGAATACATGACTATGGATGAGTACAAAATGTGCAGAAAGCAGTTTACGGGTAGCAATGAGGCGTGGTTGTGGTGTGGCAAGGTGGGAAGCAAGACGAGCGTGGCAGATGTGTGCGATAGTTTGTGGGTGGAATAGGAGTGGAGACGGGAGTAATCAGGAGAGAAGGAGTAGATAAGCAAAACGTTGAGGGCGAGACAAACCAGCTGGGCGCGCAGGCGCTGGAAGGGGTGTGTTGTTGAGGACGGAGATGGTGGTGTTGTTTGGAGATGGACTGGAAGGCGGCGTGTTGATTAGGGGGCAACATGTGACCGCGAAGCGCGAAGTGATCGGGCGGGCGAACAGACAGGGCTGAGAAGAATGCAGCCGAGACGGACGTCTAGGGTGTGGAGGGCAAGCCGAGGCGCAGCAATTGACGCAGCGAACACGCTCACAACAGCGTGAGCTCAACGGAAGAGTGATCGGCAATGAGCAGCGCCAGCACGGCGGCGTCCGGCGCTATGGCAATGGCGCAAATTGAACTGCACGGCGCGGCGTTCCATTCGGCGAACGCAACGGCGGAGGGTTGGAAATGTAACACAAAGGTGCTGAGCTGCGTGGTGTTAGCGGCGGCGACAATGTTGCACCTCATGAGCACCTGGTCGAACGCGTCGTCCGCGCTTGTGTGCAGCACCATCGGCGTGGGCTGCGATTCGCCGTCATGGTGGCGTGGGCGTGGGCGTCTTCGTCAGTGGCAGCGCCGTCCGTGCACGCGCGCGGGGGCGTGGGCGTTGCAGGTATCACCACCTCCGACAGCCGCTCGCCCATCGCAATGCTGTGACGTAGGTGTCATATCGGCGAGTTGCGCTTTGCGCCAGTGCTCTGCTCTTCAGGTCGTTTTGTGGTGGCCCCACCACGTGGCCACACAGCGGGCACCGCGCTGGCGCTACGCTGCATCTTGCGCTTGTCAGAACACTGCCAATCTCGTTGCTGTGTGCGCCAAGCGCCGCCGTGCCTTCGTATCTATTGCGCCTCCGTCCGTCACCCACAGCACACACCATCTCTCCACCGCTTCTCCTTCGTCGCAGCCATGCTTCGATTTTGTGTACGAACCTTTTCAAGATGACCAGGCTCTCGAACAACCGAACCAAGAGCTCACCCGGACTTGTCACTGCCTGGATGTCTCATGTATCTATCAACGGCCCAGAGGCCATGGCGGCCATCGTGTCCCTTTTCATCAGCGCGGCGCGACCTGTACCCTTTTCCCGTGAGCAGCTGGTCACTTCGGACATGATTATTGCCAATGAACCACAAGAAAGCGTTAGGGACTTATGTCAAGTCCTAGCCGTTGATGCACCCGAGAAAGTCGTCGTGCTAGCAAAGAATACGCCATCTCGAAGAGTGCGTCGAACCTACGAAGACTTTTGGCGCCGCGTTGCATCTGAGGCTCCGGATATAGTCTTGTATGACACTGATTGCTTTGAAACGCTTATTCCTTGGCTTGAGTCCATGTCTGGTTCTCCGATTCGAACTCTCAGAGTTTCCGCTACTCTTGCTGCGTATTGACTTGTAGATGGGTTCATCGAAGTTGGCACACAGTTACGAAAACAGCTTGCTAGCATTCAAAGACAACTGAACACAGAAAAGAGACGTAGTGGGATCAGTCAACGTAACGACAGCGCGCGCGGCGCCAAGAAACGAGCAGCTCAAGGGAAAGACAAGAAGAAAGAACTCCCTCCAAAGGAGAAGGAACTTGCTAACAAGGTTGATGAGCTAACTGCGAAGAACAGTGAGCTCACAGAACTTTCAGATAAAGTATACAGAAGTATCTTCATTGGCCGCTATCGCGATATATATGCCGACGTGCGCTCCATGTCGCTATCAGCATTGGTAGGATGGATCATGATGTTTCGTGATCAGTTTTTGGATGACACCCATAACAAGTACATCGGATGGCTTTTGTCAGATAAAGACGCTGTCGTTCGAAAGACAAGCCTCGAGGTTCTACATCGTATGCTAAAGAAGAAAGAGTATTTTGCCAACTTCGAAACATTTCTGCAGCGTTTCTGTGATCGCATCATTGACATGGCTTGTGACAAAGACGACACCGTTGCTGCAACTGCCATCCGTTTGCTTAATTTCCTTTTGCCACATAACAGTAATGACAAACTCTTGAGACCTGCTCAGTGTGAGTCGATATGTGATATCGCACTTGAAGATCATCACACAGACGTTCGACGTGCAGCAGGCGAATTCTTGACAACTATGGTTACTATGGACATCGACGACGTTCCTTCGTCCGCGTCGAAGCGGAGCCGTGTCCAACGAAAACGGAACGGGAAGCGTGCATGTACTGGTCCGTTTAATACACTTTTGCGAGAAATCCCCCCTGTCGAAGGGGCTCGGGAGGACATAAGGGCACTCTTATTTGCTATTGTAAGAAAAGGAGATGATGGGGTAGATGCTGCACTCGCTGTGGATGCTGTTTGGGATTATTTACCTTCCCTTCGGTGTTGGCAGGCCTTTGAAGAGCTTCTGCTTGAAGACCAACAACCTGACACGGCGAGTCAAGACGGAGAAGCTTTGAGTGATAGTGAAAAGGGTGTATTGTGCGAGATGATCTTGGCCTCTGCAGCGGAAGCCAGCGGAAACGGAGATCCTATGCAAGCAAGGATAGTTGAGAAAGGGGAATATTCGGACCCCTAAACACCGTTGACTCTGCTATCCAAACAGTTTCTGACTCTGCTGCCTAGGTTACTAATTCAGTATCAATCCGACCCGAAAACAATCAGCACTTTGGTGCAGCTACCAAGGCACTTCACAATGACAACATTTGATCAACAGGGCCAGGATGGCCATTTTTCCGCGATGCTAGAGCGTATCATTGGGGTACTGGTGAAGCACACTGGTTCAGAGGAGGTCTCTTCAGCTTGCGCCGAGACACTAAGGAATTTTCTGTCTGAACAGAATCCTTTGAAAAAGGAGACCTGTACTTCCTTGCAGCTTTGCTGTCAACGAGTTTCCAAAGATCTTGCACTGCAAATCCGTACAGATCTCGCCAAGGCTGAACCGGATAATGTGGCAGCTCTTATGTCTCAATTGCGAATCTTGACAGAACTTGTAGATTCTGACTCTTCCACATATAAGGTTGTGAAGGAAGTTTTGGAGTTCCAAGAAAGAAACGGCGATTTATCCGGGCTAAATGACCATGTCACAATTGATGCATCTCGGTCAGCATGCGCCTTTTCCGTGTGCACATTTTCAAAGATAAGATCTCGGTTGATTACGACGGGCTCGTCCCAAACATCACATGAAAAGATAATGGAGTTGGAAGAAGTTCAAGAATATCGGAACCAAGGTGCTGATGTAATTGATATCTTGCAACGCATCTGCGCCTGTGATTCTGTTCCTTTGGCAGTAAGGCTACTTTGTTCGCGATGCATTCTTATAGTTTTAACACTATGTCACGGCATTGAGAAGAATATGTCAATGATGATCTTGCGGAAGCGAACAGAATCCGACAACGCATCACCTGCAGATCCCGACCTCGACTTTCTTTCCCTTAAAGAAACGATCCCACAGTTGGTGTACATGACCAGGTCCGTGGTCACCACCCTTGTTGAGTATGAGTTGAAACTGTCTTCCCCTAGAGGATCTGGAAGAAATCGTGGCCAAGCAGGACTTCAAGAAAGAGAAGTAAGAGACTTTTTCGCATCTCTTGTTCAGGCATCTTTGCAGTCTTTGCTTTCGCGACATATCTCTCACCTTCCGCTTTTTGGAGTTCTTATCAAACCCCGGAAAGAAGCCAAAGCAGAAAGTAACGAATACACATCTTTTCGCGTGTGCCGGGACTATCTCCAACAGCGCCAAATATGTGGGAACGCTCTATCAAGAGACATTGTTGGAGCGCTGCACGAGGTGCTTAAGCTGCAGTGTGATAAGAAAGAACGGCAGAGTATAATCAGGGAACTGGCTGATATCTGTGTTTTATTCCGACATCGTCGAGATTTGAAGGCGAAAGGATCTATAGACCTGCTTCACGCTCTCTTTGATCACTGTGCCGAAGCATCAGATGCCACAGATTTTGTAGGAAAACTGTTCGTTCTGTCTTCCTCAAGTTTTGCCTTGATATCTCATTTTTCCCAGGAAGATGCCAAAGGTATGATGGGATCGATGAAAACAATTGATCACCTTCGAAACAAGTATGCAGAAGCGTTGGACGATGAATTGATCGATCTCTTTGACCATTTCCATTCTTCTTTTGAAGCCATCGCTGATGGAAGGCCTCCGGAGCTGCCTCCCATGATGAGGGCAAGTGAAAGACCGAGATCCCAACGTGGGCCGCGTTCCAAGAGAAGAAGAAGACGGGCTACTTCTCCCACTTCACACACCCCGCCTCCAGAGCCTTCAAACGTTATAAAGTCCTCGAGGCAGAAGGCGAGAGTAGATTATGCTAGAATGGAGAACTATTCCAGCGATGACAACGAAGATGGAGATGAGGAAGGGATCTTGGAACAGGACTCAGAAGATATTAAGACAACCGCGACGACAGCAGCGGATGTTGCGAGGAACATGATGGAGTATCAGAACTCCCCGGTCGCAATTCGCAAGAGAGCGAACAGAGAAGTTCCTGATGCATCCCTAAGTCCTCCAAAGCGAACAAGACGCAGCAATAATTCGTCAAACAACAGAAAAACGAGCCCAAAGTTGCAAAGACCGGAGGCTTTGGGGACTGATTCGGACCTTCGAAATAATGCTCCCAAGGCCACCCAGAGAGCTGGGCCTAACGACCAAGATACTAGCGATAAAAGAGACTCTCAAGGTAATGAATCAGGAGTTCTCGAAGAACAGGTTTCCGACTTGAATTCGAACGAATCCGAACCACCGAGAAGAGCGGACCGGCAGAGTAACAACCACGACGGAGAAGAACAGGAAGCCATCGCATCACAGCAAAAGCACCATATGGCTCGTAGGTCCGGGAATAGGGGTGGAACTCGAGCTAGTCCACGCGCCACCCAAAAGAGACGGGGCAGAACTTATTCTAGTACACCAAGATCGTTGATGGACGGGGATGGAAAAGAATCGCAGGACGTCCCACAAGATACCGTACCACAGCGCAAAGACCAGCAATCTCAACAAATAAGTAAGTACGCTACACGCGTAAGTAGACGAAAGAGTACACCCTCTGAGCAGTCTGCTGCAAGAATCTCTGAAGGAACTTCTGACAGGAATGTCGAAGGTTCTACTGGTGATCTTGAATCCAACGAACGAAGCCGCGGGTCGCGCACAACCAGTCGGCCTCAACGAGTGGCGCAGGGGACTCATGTTCGTGAGGAAGATGGTCCAATCCATAAGAATGATGTAACTAATAGAAACCGCAACAAATGAACGGGAAAGGAAAACAAGAATGACGCCCCAAGCAATGAAAACGGGCATTTGAATCCGATGTCAAAGCAAGGTTTGATTCGAAGGCATAAAGTGAGAAGATGGTAAACCGGCTTTTATTTCCAGTTTGTCTTGGCACTGTTGCTGAAGATTCTATAAGCTGTTGCTAGGAGTACGGAATGCAGACAGGCGGGTTACGGTGCACTTTGTACGAGTTTTCTTCTCTCTTTTCCGGACTTCTCTTTACTATTTTCTTTCTCGTCGTTATGTGACGTGGTATTGTCAGAGTTCTCATTGGAGGGTTTGGGAGCTCTTAGCTACGCTCAACAAATGACGCATGAAATTAAGCATATCGACATGCAACAAGCGCCCATGGCAGCCACAGCAGCTTTACGTCTGCATGAGGTGCATGCCAAGTCGCTGTTTGATGGCGTCGTGCAACAACGCATTAAGTAGCGTGAGCAAGAGGGTGCCAAGGAGGCCGCTGTACAGGAAAAACATGACCAAGAGTCGGATAAGAAACATCTAGATTATGTCGCTCGCTCGGGGGAACCAGCAAAGGTTTATGTGCATGCGTACCAATGCACGGATTGCGCCTACAAGAGCCTGCTGCTACTGCTTACTAGGAAAAGGGGGTTGTATATATTGCAGGTAAGTGAAACCACCAACTACATCCGCAACATTTTCATACCTCGAACACTGACCGTATCTCATTATGTCCAATTGTACGTGTTCGATAATTCATTAGGTGACAGCAAATCGCAATTATATCAAAACGTCTTCCACTATCAGCTGGCAGTATTGTACGAAGTCTTCGGAAAGGAATTTTTAAGGCGTTCACACCCCACTCCGCAGTCTGGCGGTAAGCGGGATATATTTTCTCAAGTACACAGTCTACTGCCACCATCTCTATAGACCTCCGCACCTGGTTTGCTTCGTTTGACTTCCTAGAGCGCAACAACTTCCCGTTTGTTACTGTTATGTTGGCTGCGAATGCACTATCACCAATGATTGCGTATCCCGGTGGGGTGATCTCGTCAGACAATCGTGGCCAGTATAGACCAGAAACTCCTGCTATCTTCGAATCGTGCCATGAGCCTGGGTAGTTGATCGCTGCATGGATGATTTCCCCATAGAAGTTCCACACGAACAGGTTTGTAACCTCTGTATTCTGCGTATATCCTTCGAAGTAAGCGTTCTGGAGGTTAGAATCATCGTAACTTGCGCAACGGAAACGGCCGCCATCAACAACGCCAAATACTCCCTTCAAATATATGGCTGCTTCTGTTTTCGACTGCTCCAGACTTCTTGCAGAATCTTGCATCTCCACTATACTTGGCCATTCAATTCGAGCTTCCGGTATGTTTCCGGCTTTTAGAGCTCTCAACATCAACATTAATCCGTATTTTAACCACGCACTCACGCTAGACGGCACAAGGCCGAATATTGGGCAAAGCGAGTACATAACATCTGCTGTTCTGACATACCACAGTACCAATCCCAGAAGGTCCACTGATCGCAACCTGCTTTTCGTCCTCTGTTCTTGCCATGCTTGGAATATGGAGAATAATATTCACAGTTTTGACGCACGTTCTCAATTTGAGGAAGAAGTTCGTGGAAGAACCGCCATCTGTTAACGTTCAAATGGACGATGAAATTGTCATCTTTACCACAGGATAACAATTCATACCAGTCCGTGCCGACTTGAGCGTGGATACCTTTTTTTAACCCGACTCGTTTCAACTTTCTCTTTTTCGAGATGCGTCGTTGCGGTTGAAGATCGTAAACTGTGTTCAAACGAAACATGGTTGTATTCCACCACATAGTACCGAGAAGAAAGAGCATAACAAACAGTTTTGTGTCAGTTCTCATCCTGAAAGATATCGCAGTGCATGTTGTCGAAGTTAGTAATGTGGAACAGCTGAGGGGACGGTAGTTAGATGGAGACGGTAGTTAGATGGAGACGGTAGTTAGATGGAGGTGGGTTGGGTCTGATATTCGTAAAAGGAGAGTTGGTTGCTTGTCACTTACTGGATATCAGCGTTTGTCGTTTTGCAGCGGGTACCAGAACCCCGCTGCAAAACGACAAACTTGCAGCGAGTGAAGTTTTTTTTTGCGACGCCCTATTGGATACAAGCGTGTCACTCTCTCAGTTTGTCAATTCCTGGATCCTCCCACTGTATCCTGAGGTTATAGTGCTGACCATGGGTCTAGAGTTCGGTTTTCATGATTCAGAAGTACGGGAAAGGGTAAGGTCCAAATGGGCACTTGTCCCTTATTTCCACGCCATTGAAGAACAATACCAACTATCTAAGAAATGTAAGCGCTCTATGTAGGAGAAAGTGTATTGTTGTATTTCCCACATGTGCAATCCTCTAACAACTTCGGATGCATCATTCTGGACTCACAGTAGTGTTATGCTTGTCGTTGGCAAGTCGTCACCGCGTCCTACACTCAACCCAACAGCACATGTGTTCTTCCCGCTCTTTCCCCACGGTTCACGGTGGCTGCTTGCAGCAGATTTGAAAGCAATGCAGGTTAGTTCGACTTCAGAAACAAAAATTGCAGGAGTATGCTGAATCATAAACTCTTTCTGACCAACTATCACCTGTGGAAACAAAAGAATTACGTTCCAGAAGTGCATCTGTGGCATTGCTTATTGCATTTTAATGAGAATTCTTATCGCTGCTCCGGTCTTGTGCTGCACCTCGTCAACACTCTAATCCATAAAATTGGGCAAGCGAGTTCCAGGGCGGAT
Source organism: Gracilariopsis chorda (assembly GCA_003194525.1). NCBI lineage: Eukaryota > Rhodophyta > Florideophyceae > Gracilariales > Gracilariaceae > Gracilariopsis > Gracilariopsis chorda. The sequence goes on along the minus strand of NBIV01000003.1, from coordinate 197,052 downwards.
ACTATTCGCGATTTTGTTTCATGTGAAATTATTTTCATCAGAACTGCCATAAGGCTGCAAGATAGGATGCTATGAATCGGGGGCAAGTATCGTATTGAAGAAAGAGCACTCCTCTAATAAACTGCACTGTATCGCGGAATGGGATCATGTGTTAAATTGTATTGTGCTGGCACGGTCCTCCCTTCGTCAGTGATCACCACCGCGCTGCATCGCTTTACTGACGGTTGCGCCTTAAGATGTGATTTTACTTAGGCGACCAATGTTCCGTAGTTAAGTCTTCTCGCTTACACGTACAAAATTGTACAAAATTTGTACCAGCTTTCAGGCAGGTACGAGACATTTAATGTCTCGTACCTGCCTGAAAGCTGGTTCTCTTGCGAACTATCGCTTACCATTTGACCATTCTCTATCTTGCAAAATCGCTGCGGGACCTCGCAAGCAAGGCCACGTCACAAAAACTCGAACCTGTTTATCTTAAAGTGTGGCAGCATGACATGCACATTGTTTATGCACTTGCGTCTCGTTCAGCGCCCCTTACAAGACGGTTAATGTTAGGGCATGAACGTTAACGCTATGGTGAGATACCTGCACTGACATGTCGTCAAATTCTCCAACAGCAGAGAGCAAGGTCATCAAGGCGGAGCACCAACTGTTTGAGTTCGTGTGTAGACCGGATACACAAGTGAAGAAGGTTTGGAGCTACTTGAATTCCGCACGTTTGTAGGCCTCTTTATAGCTCTGGCTTGGGGCGTCTTCTTCGACCAGTGTAACTAGAGCGAGAAGTAAAGCTATAATTCTGTGGATACTGAGATGGACGTAGAATCAACACGCAGGTGGCCAAATCTGTTGCAGTGGAACCACGAACAATGATTTCGAATGTGATTGGAGTGGGAACATCGGCGAGAAGCGGCTACACATTGTGACGTTGGGGAGTAGTCCTCACTCTACACGATAGGTGTTACTCACTGACGGCTTTGTTAATCATCACGATCCTGTACCAGAGGGATTTCACACGTTGCGCAAATTATTGCGAACCGAGAATTCAAATCAAATTAACCATAAATCCTCACGTGACACATTAATCCTCACGTGACACATTAATCGTTCTACATAAACTTTGGGTGAGTAGATTCTACATGCTTCCTGTTCTTCACTGACTGGGCAAGTACTTGGGCGAAGCTATGAAACGAGAACATGCGCATAGCAAGGTACTTAACTCGAGTACGCTGGCGCTTCATTTGCGACCAACTCTTCGAAGCAGTCACGATGGAGAGCCCAGTATTGTGATTGATCTAGTTAAGAAACCTCGCTAGAGTTCGCAAAATCCTTACACCGCGAAAGTCAAGTTTTGCAGACAATTTTGTAAATTGGCCTTCGTAGTGAATCACGAGAACATATGTTGGCAAAAGTCACGGGTGCGAAGTGGAATTTGAAGTCTCACCGTGACATCGACTCACGGATATTGACAGGCACAAGTTTCTTGTGATATAATAATAATCATAATATACAAATAAGACACTCCCTGATTGTGAGCGCCGTTTGATCTGTACGAGACAGCACGTCTTTTTTGGGACTTCCCAAGGGTCAGAAGGACAACTCTTATCCTTGCTACCAGGTAAGTTACGGTGCTGTATCAGGTAACTTATCAGGTAGTTGTTCAGGACTCAAAATCTGCGTGCTCCGTCACGCGTACGACACCATTCAATTTAATTTGCACTCCACTGGTTCATGAAGTACCTCAAACCATTCCCGCCTCCCTTTCTTGACCACAAGTAGGTAACGTTGGTACCATTGGGTTCGAAAACGATGCGGTTCCATTTGGGTAAGCAAACCTCCGTAAAACTATTCGTACTGTGTTGTAGTGAGTCGTGAAACTTGCCACGGGTGCACCATTATGCCAGGGACCTCTGCTGACCATCGACATCAAAATCACCACTGATTTAGAAACACTTGTTGTGCCGAAGAAGCCACAGAAGAAGAGAACATAGAGTAGCGCTTTTATGAAAAGCAGGCAATTGCCAACTTCTTAAGCAAACACACCCACCTCCCCCGTCACAGCTCAAATTCAGCAAGCAGTCTTTGCTAGCCATATGCGAAATCTTAAGGGTTTTATGCACACTTCTAATTGGATGTCGCTTATCTTTTGTAGGGTTTGGCCAAATTTGTATCGCACGTCTCGACCTTATGATTCTCTTGCAAACGCTTCAGAGCTCTGCGAACAAATTCAAAGCCCATCTCGCTACCAGTATCATTTTGGATGAGGAGAAACAGCAGAACACCACGCCCCTGGCTCTTCCCTTTTGCAGTAACCCTTACCCCAACTCGGAGATGCTTTCCTTCGCTATAAAAGGGCTTGTCACATCCAGCCACGACTTCCTTCGTTCGCTCTTATCGACCTCTTGCATTCTTCTCTCCTTGGAATCTATCGCTTACTTTCCATCAGTGGTCTTTGAACAATGAAGTTCTTCATCTTCATCGCCGTTTCCCTTTCCCTTTTTGCTGTCGCGTTTACTTCTTCCGTCGATCCCAGTGTTCGCTCTGGTAGATACTATCTCCGTCCGGAATGCCATGCGTGTTATTCAAACTATCAGTGCAAAACGTACAAGTGCTGGTCAGGAAAGTGTGTTTATGACACGCTTGAGTCCCTTCTGAAATGCGACTTTCTTCCCGAGTGCTCTACCTGTGATAAGGACGGCGAATGCGCAACCAAGAAGTGCTGGAACCATAAGTGCGTTTTCGATACTAAGGAGTCTCGCGCTAAGTGCTTCAAGAAGAAGGAGTGCGAACACTGCACGAAGAACTCCCAATGTGAAACTCACAAGTGCTGGTCGGGCAAGTGTGTCTTTGACACTCTGGACTCCTTGCTGAAGTGCGGTTTCCTTCCCGAGTGCTCCGACTGTGACAAGGACGGTGATTGCGCAACCAAGAAGTGCTGGAACCATAAGTGCGTCTTCGATACTAAGGAGTCTCGCGATAAGTGCTTCAAGAAGAAGGAATGCGAACACTGCACGAAGAACTCCCAATGTGAAACTCACAAGTGCTGGTCGGGCAAGTGTGTCTTTGACACTCTGGACTCCCTGCTGAAGTGCGGTTTCCTTCCCGAGTGCTCCGACTGTGACAAGGACGGTGATTGCGCAACCAAGAAGTGCTGGAACCATAAGTGCGTCTTCGATACTAAGGAGTCTCGTGATAAGTGCTTCAAGAAGAAGGAATGCGAACACTGCACGAAGAACTCCCAATGTGAAACTCACAAGTGCTGGTCGGGCAAGTGTGTCTTTGACACTCTGGACTCCTTGCTGAAGTGCGGTTTCCTTCCCGAGTGCTCCGACTGTGACAAGGACGGTGATTGCGCAACCAAGAAGTGCTGGAATCATAAGTGCGTCTTCGATACTAAGGAGTCTCGCGCTAAGTGCTTCAAGAAGAAGGAATGCGAGCATTGCTCCAAGGATTCGGATTGTAAATCGCACTTGAAGTGCTTCCGATACAAATGCGTGAAGTGGGGACATGGACAGGCGATCAGGAAGTGCTTCCACGTTAGACCGCCGTACTACAGACCTCGCCACTAGAGCATCAAGCAATGCCTTGAAGAATTGGTGTTGAGAACAACGTATCTTACACTTCTTGCAATTTAGGACTTGAAAGTCGATCATTGTAGAACTTGGGTAAAGAATTGCATTGCACTCCCAGCAGGGATAGTAACAGTATCATGCAGTTAGGAAGACGCATCTCCTTGCGTCACAAAAATCAAATCACTCACCATGTTTGATGTGTGTTAATCTCCCGATTTGATCTTAGCAGCGCAAAACGAGCAGTAGAAAGGACCTGATATGAGACGATTCTGCTCATCCCCGCCGCTATGGTGTGAGACGACAAAGTAGTTGATGGGTGAGAAGCGACAGTGCTTTACCGCCTCGAAAGCGAGGTCAAGCATCCGTCGTTTATACCTATGTTAGACTTAGATGTGTTTCCAAGCCAGGTCAAGGATCGCTATGCGGACTGCGGGAATGTGCAAGATACAAGAAAACCTGAGTGGGTCCGCGACATGTTTTGCCTTTGTTCGTCGCATCGTCCGCACGAAGCAAAAACTGCTTGTCAAACATTACAGTAGAAGAAGCCACTACACATAGGCGATGATCTCGGTATTTGCTGAAATTACATAATGTGCAAACTGCAGAATTTCTACCAATCAGTGCACGGAGTCCAGCCTGTGCTGTAAGCAGAGGTCCACCTCCTGAGCTCACCAGGACACGTTTCATACCCACCAATCAAAACGCAGAGTTCAGCTCCCCACGACGCCCATGTAAACATGTACCCTGTCATCATGCGCCAAGTCATTTAGTAAACCTCAGTAACCAATCCGTTCAGTGCATTGCGGCACGCGCGTAGCATTTGCCGCATTGCAATCGGACACGCGCCATTCGGGCCCCGAGCATTCAAACCAGCGCACAAAATGGCGCCATCGGTGACTGGGTTTAAGCTCATCAATCTGTTCGCTTGCTCAATAAGCCCAAATTCTTGCTCTCTACGGCCGTCGCTCTTTTTCATTGCTTAGCACTTTTCACTACCACTAGCTTTCGTTGCTTGCCTAAACATCAAAAATTTGATTTTCACCACTGCAGCCTGCATCTACAATTTTGTTCTGCTCTCGCGTGCAACGCTTGATTTTGGTTCTTGCCCCAACCGCTCGATATCCATGCTCGTGTCCAGTGCTCAGGTCTAAGTTCTGCCACATTTGACTGCTTTTTCTTGCTTGGTTTTACTGTTCGGTTTTTATGGTTTTCTTGTTCAGATCGATTGCTTTGCGCGCTACATTTGATCTATTCTATAGACTGGTTGAACTGCTTTATTTTCTTCGCTCCATTTATCTCTTGAGAAGCTTCGTTATACTGGTACCGCTCACTTCGAATACTCAGAGCTGCCCTAATTCTTTACTTATTGCGCTTTAATCTATCAAGTTGGGATCAGTTGCTTTTGCCTACTTTACAGGTGTCCAGCGGTTCTTCTTTATTATCTAAATAGTTTTGTTGCACTACTGAGTTGCACTACTGACGTAAGCTCAACAACAACTTACGCTGGCATGGCCTCGTGCAGCTCGCGCTGCTCCGACGATGAGCTAAAATAAACTCCTGAGTCGCGCTTGGCATTGCCTGCCAAGTGCGGGGGGACAGTGACGAAGAAGAACGACTTCTCACTGCGTTTTCTCCCCTTTGAACGGACCCTGTGCGCTGCGCAAAATGTCCACAAAACCAATAAGTTTGCCTTATTGTCATGAGGCTAGCAGTCAGAAAGGCTCAATTTGAGACAAAAACTGTGCCTCAAATAGCTTGGAATTTGACTGGAAAATCGCATGATTAATGGCAGACGATGCTGCCGCACGCAGCAAATGGGTTTATTTGAGACGATGCTTCCAAGCGGCCACCATTTCCGCCGCGGCAGCTAGCGCGGCGACCGCAGATGATTTGATCATCTAACTTCTTGTTCTTCCTTTCCACGAATACCTTCATGCTTATCGCGCCTCGCCATTTCACTGCGCCGTCATAGAAGCGCACTAATCAAGACAATGTCGTCCGCCGGGCTCTGGAAAAGGGAAGGCAGGGGTGCTTTGACCCGCAAACGGGCAAGAGCTCTTTGAGTGCGTTTCTCAGTCTTTTGGTTCGGATCTTCATTTTTCTTTCCGATGAAAAGGTCTTCCGCCCTCACGTTCGGAGACCCATTATTCTTTGTCAACCACATGGCTGGCCTTTGACCCATTTTTGACCCATTACATTTGATGACACGAACTGGTGCGCGTAGCGGCGCGGATTCCCACAACACTCTGTTGGATGTACGGTTCCTTTGCAAGATGTTCTCTACGGATGTTACTGCAATTTTTGGTTCTTCGGTTTCTGCGAGAACTCTCCTGAACTCACTACAGATGGCCTTATCTGTACAGCGCAATCGATCAGATCTTCTCACCTTCTGGCTTCTGCTTTCCGTTGACACAGTTTTCCTTTCAAGCCGTCGCTGGAATTTATCTCGCAACTTATGCACAAACGCATTACTCAATGGGCATAACCCGAAGTGTACAAACAAAACTTTTTTTGACGATCTCCCTGGTAATTGCCCGATAACCAGCCATGGCGAGCTTAACTTTGAAACTCATGTTTGCATTCGAAAACTCTCCTGTCAACAAAAGCTGGTCACGAATTTCTCTGCTTTCCTGTTTGAAGTGTTTGTCAATGTGGGAATCACATGGCTGTAGGAAGTGGGATGTATTAGCGGGAAGTTGAATTGCGTGTATATTGAACTACATGCATTCTTCTACTCATTCGGTTCCTTTTCGTGAACTGTGGCCATTTAGAAGAACAAGAACGGACTTCGAATCTGGAACGAATTGGCGTACAAACTCCGCAAAGTGTTTCACCAAATGTTTCAATGTGTGGGCATCCATTGAACCATTTGGTGTACATCTTATCTTTGTTCCTTTCGGAACCCAGTTATTGTAACCAAGCCACTCGTACTTAGCCGGAAGCAATCGCAGCACTTTCTGTTCCATCGCATTCATCCACTTTGGAATGACCTTCTTCCCGGCGACTATGAGGGATGGAGGTGCTACGTTTCCAGAAACCGAAGCCATTATTACTGCAGTAAGGTGCTTCCCATATTCTTTGAGATCGTGTCGGCGTCCGGGGTGGTACGTTTTTGACGATGAGAATACTTTAACCTTCTTTCCATGCTGCGCACTAACTGCCGTCTCGTCCAAATTCCATATTCTCTGTGGGTCCTCGAACTGGTCTGGTTCTTCTTTCTGCAACTCAAAAAGCGCTAAACTCAGAGTCTGAACATGCTCAACACTTTCCCCTTCAAAGTGTTTGTGGCACATATTGTAGTGCAATACCCCGAGATGGGAGCAGACACACAAGGGTGTTCGACGTCCTCCTCTGTGAGGGTAGCGCAGCGGCAAAACCACCTGTGGTGAGCACACGAAGCCGGGTGTAAGACCAGGACTCACCGTCACGGCTAGCGTACAGGTGTAGAAACCAAGACAGGCCACGAAGTGGGAAAGCGGAAAATGCAGCGACACACGAGTGGTGGGCGACGCGCAAGAGCGGTGCGGTGTCCACACGAGTGGGGCTGTGGTAGCGGAGCATCGGTAATCACCGGTAGTCGCAGAAACAACGACACCTGTATACGGGACAAAAGAACAATAACCGCTGTAAAAGCGTGCACAGAAACAAACACAGTAATGGTAAGAATGTGCTGAAGCTCCACGAGGTGGGTAACTAGGCCTTCACAGGATGGCGTCTCTCCAGATGGAGGTGGACACTCACCAGGGAACCTGAGTTAGAGCCAGACACTCGCTTGTTGCGTTTACTTTGACCCGGGCAGCCCGAGCTCACACACATAAGTAGTGGTGGCCCGCGCCCTGACAGTACAGTAGTAATTAACTAATAATATCCCTAAGGGGGTGCGAAACTCTACACACGTGTGGCACAAGCCAGCAATTCTGTGCACTACACTTGTCAACCAAATTGGGGCCCTTCAAACGGAAACAACATACCGGTGTAACACTCATACTCCATGGTAGAGAGGTTAGAATCGCCAACGCGGAATATGACTGCGCCACGTGCTGATAACGCTATTAGCGTTGCACTTCACATATCCTCAGCATAACGAAATGTCAACTCTCGATTCCTTGCTCGGAAAGACCGCAATGCATCTTTCGAAGGAATGCCTCCTTTATATCCTACGCGTGCATCAGAAGCAACTGCTCCCATTAGTGTTCTCATGTTGTTGACATCCAGCGCAAATCCGCGGCTTGCTGCAAACAACGTGCGTTCCACAATCGCATCTTCTTCGGATTTGGTGAGCGTCGTTGGTCGTCCGGGAAAGTGTACTACTGGGTTAAGGAGTCTGTTGAGTTTTGCTGTGTGTTTGTTCTTTAATGCTGCATACAAGCGGTATGCAGTGGAACGAGAAAGACTACATGCTGATGCTACCGCACGCGCTTTTTTGCCTGGTTTGAGAAGCACTACTGCTTGTTCGCGTTTCGCTTTTTCTGTCAGTCTACGTTGTGTTCGGGTTTTGAGTCGGGCTGTCTGGCGTCTCATGGACAGAGGCATGGTGGTTGTCGAAATTGGAATGTCCGAGGGTCAGGAGGGTGGTCAGGCTCTGGCAAGGGCTTGCTGAGGTTGGAAGCGAGGCGAGTGGAATTTGCGAGATTCGAGAATCCATGTCTCAGAGCCATGCCGTCTGAAATTAAACCATTTCCCAAATTAAGCCGGTGTGACTGCTACCTACAACTCAGTAGAAATCCTGTTTAAATTCTTTGCTTCTCATTTGGGACACTATATAGACAGAATGGGTCATTCCGGATTACACAAATCGCAATTTGCTCCTGTACATTTCGACATTTCGCGCCGAAAACACAGGAAATGTGTCTGCACAGTTTGTTTCTCTCGTTGACGCTCGCCCACGTGCGAAATTGTTTTGTGCTTGACAAAAATTCTCATCGCCGCTTCCTCCACAGTGCCCACACCCGCACTCCCCCTACCCACTGCGCCTACACCGCCACTCCCCCTACCGACTGTGCCCACAACCGCACTCCTCCTACCAACTGCGCCAACACCCGCACTCCCCCCACCCACTATGCCCACACCACCACTCCCCCTACGCACTGTGCTGCTGCTCCCCTGTTCCCTCCAGCGCCGCGTCTTTGCCAGGCTGCAATGGCATCACCTGATCCCCCTCGCGTCTTTAACCAGCCTATGTCTTACGATCGAAATGACGAATCGACCCCACACCCGGACCGCATCGTGATCTCCCCTGAGCTTCATCCTCTTCCTCCTCTTCACGCCACTTCTCCGCGACCGACTGTGCCGCACTTATCCCACCATCCCTCCATTGTAACCGCCCCTCCGCCGCCCCAAACAAGCCCGGCCACACAAGCTGCCAGTCAATCTCGTTCAACGACATCACCCTCACAATCTCCAACTTCACCGTCCGCAACCACACCGCCAACCCTACAAGCAGACGCCAGGGAGCTCGACTGCTGAGCTGATTGAGCTTTAAAAACTCCAAATGATGCAGGATCAGGCAAAGAGATATGAGGAGGAGGAAGCAAGAGCGTTGGAGCGTGAGGAGAAAAAAGGGGACCGACAAGAGCTGCGTGAAGACAGCCTGAAGGGAGAGGCGGAGCGCGACGAAGATAGGAAGGAAAAGGCTTTGGAAAGGTCCCATGAGCGAGAATCGCGCGCGGAGGAGGGCAAGCGACATGAAAATTTCATTAATATGTTTATGATGTCACTCGCAAAGAAGTAGAACGTTGAAGCAGTTGTTTTATTGGTTCTGATTAAACAATAGATGGTTAGCTTCTGGTCCCAAGTGAGGCATATAGGACGAGAGGAGTTGATTGATCCCCACCAGTCTTGCTCGGAGGTTGAAGAGTCGAACGACAAAAAGTAATATTAACTTGCGTTCACTCCTCTCCTGGTACGAAAGGCAGTCTTTAAGGCGAGAAAAACTCCCTTGTAACGCACGCATTCCGCATTCAGACGCCTGCCACGCAGAGTCGCTTGTCGAAGACGTATGACATCCGGGACATCTACAGCGACTTCAAGTGATCCTGCGCCGATTTGACAAGAAATGGGTACTGTCGTTTGCATAACGCAGAGTCAACAACACACCTTCCACCATATTGTTCATATGACGCCTCTAGTTTTGAATAGATGTTTTCCCATTCAGCAATGGTGTAGTCGTGCATTGAACCGGGGGCGTTCTTCGTACAGGCGATTATGCACCCGTTTGGAGAGAAAACGAATATTTTGTCCACGTAGTGATCGCGTGTCGATCCATTATAGAACATATTCTGGATCAGGCAATCTCCAGACTGTTCCAAGTAAAGTTTTAAGCCATCAGCAACAGCATACACATCAGAAAGTGTAGAATACTTGGAGGCGAACGATGCTTGAAAGGCTTGTATTTCCTCTCCTGACGGCATTCGTACGGCTGCATTGTCATCACCCTTAAGGGACCGCAGCAGCAGTCGCCTCCCGTATCGAAAAAAGAGGGAGCAAAGGGAAGATACTACGCCGAACATCATGCATAATACCATACACGACCCACGTGTCCTGCTCCACGTAAGAACCAGTCCTAGGCACTGCACCGCTGTGAGCGACCGCGGTTGCCTGCTAGGGCGCTTCAGCCGCGTGACCATGCCCGTGCCGGAGTATGAGTGTAGGTGGTGTAGAGTGGAGCAAATTTGTTAAGTATGTAATTGAATGATTGGTGATCGAAGCCCGTAAGCGTGATGAGGGCGTGATCGATGGCAGAAAGTAATAGAGTCAGGAATGGGGACGAGGGCGACTCCTGCAAAGCAGGGCGAGGAATATGGCGATCGCGGCGGCGGCGAGCGATGTCCCAGATGTTGGTGCGGAAAGAATTGGTCTCAATTTTGGAGGGGCAATTGCTCCTTTCCTCTAGAAGGAAGAGGAGCACAGCGCGTAGCATGGCGGACGCCTAGGGTTTCAGAGGTGCTAAACGGTCAAGCTTGTATCGTCGTCAGCCTGAACGAAGTCATGCAGCCTTTATGATGGGGACTGCCCTGCACAGATTGCGTACATTCTAATCCGTGCCCAAATGGTGAATGTGAGTACACAAATTCCCTCCTACTAATACTCTTTATCCTCGCTGCCTTGTTTTTGTGTGCCGCACAGAATGCTAATCCGAAATGACCCAATATGTAACAATTATGTGATTTACACATATGCACGCATGTGCACATTGACGAGCTCCTACCTAACTGGATATGCTTCTAAGATAGCTAGAAGGTAGCCGCACGGGCCTGGAAACCCTATAAAATGGCTCGGAAAGGCCTTAAAGTTTGAGAGACTGGCAGGTGTCTGATTGAACTCGCTTGTTTACTCCCTTCCCTACTGACACTTATTTATATGCAAGACTGATGTTAGTTGTCTTTTTCTGCTCTTACCTTCTCTCTTATTTTAAAGGGAACTATTTTTGGCGTCTGTGTGCTATTTTAAGATCCTTGTGTCTTGACGAGCTGCTGTTGCTGCCTGTGTGGCATCCTGCGTTTTGAATATCATTGAGATGCATGGTGTGAGCCATAATAGTGGAAATATCTTTTCATGATTGCATCATTGACATCGTTCGCATAAATACCACTTAATGTTTGAGAGCTCTCTCTAAACATGCTCCTCCGCAATGATAGTAGAGACCCATAGGAATGCGGCAGCTCTGAGATTTGAGGACTTTTTCTCTTCACACCCTCCATGCATCCTCCTTTGCCCTTCTCATTGCGAGGTAGACCCAGGTTTGGGTTTTTAATGCTAAAATAGGTCCATCATTCTTGGTTTTCTGACCCGATATGATTTCTTTGAACTCGGAGTTGACCTGGACGTGTTGTGAAGGAAAACTTGGGGCACCCTCTTGATAGAGCATGGATTGCACCCTCCAGCACAACTTTAATGCTGCGAAGAGCGATCCTCCTCATCGATCTGCGAGCTGATATTGTTTCTTTCACTATCCTAATCAATCATTGTGGCTGCTTCGTTATTGGAATCGATTGCTTGGAGTGTGCGTTAACTCTTCCTATCTCCCGTCTAATACGTGATGGAAGTTTCCTTGTCGTTTCGTCTTCATTCTGTATCAGTAAGAACAAAACAAAGCCTCCAGCTGCCCTCAACTGCCAAGAACATTCCTCAACTGCGATTTATGGTGAGGAAGCTCGGGGTATGTGAAAGCACATCTACCTATGTGTCGACATGGAAAGCTAGCCATGCCATGTTGATCACAGCTGCATTCTCCAGTGAGCGCTCTAGTGCTATTATATGTACGAGTGACGACGTTTGTGAGAAATACTTCGTAGATTGATGCTCCAACGTGTCCTGTCTTTGAATTGTCTTGAGTAGATTCGGATGTTGCTGATCATTTCAAGGAGAACATGACCACTGTGTCTAGAAAACATTCATCATCAAACCGAGAATCAGGCCATCTGTCGCCATTCAATTGCTCAATATTGGGGTCGACGACGACGTAACGTCCACTGGGATTGACGCTATGGTCTACAAATTTTCGAAGGCAGTAATTGGTGTACTCGGTGATGAGCTTTTCAAGCACTGCTTGTGATATCGGCAGCGGGAAGTTTGTGATCTTTCTGTTCGTGAGGCTCTGAGGCCTCAACGGTTTTGGTCTCGAAACGAAGCGACTATACGGCTTTTTGTGATCAGTGTAAGCATTTCACTTTGTACCTTCCACAGCAGTACTTTGCGTTGTAAAATTCTTCTGTAATAAGAAGAGTTTGAGCATTCCGTGTACCCTGCCCCTTGGAAAGAAACCGAAAGTGAACAAGTAGATTACAATAGTATGCAATGATTATATCTGCATTTCTGTGATATAGAAACTAGAACCATGCTGGTGCTTCCTGTTGAAAGTGGTAGAAGTACCTTCTTACAATCTCATTCCGCCTTGAAACTAGTTTGCCCTCCGTTCTCGTTTTCTTCAATCTGAAAAGCTCTTTCGACATTTCTTTGGCCATTTCTTTGCACCCGATTTTAACACACCAGTTACCGCAATTCCGGGCCTGATTTTGGTTCAGGTGCCACTCGTCAAGGGCAGTGTAGAATGTCAGAAAGCTATCTTCGGTATTGTTTATACACCGTGTACTATGGTCCATGGCGATCATCGCTGGGGAGACCTCAATAACCGAACGAAACTGAGATACTATTCTCGTAAAGGTTTCTTCGGTTTCGCTGGAGATAAAGGCCATAAGAAAGTAAGGACCGAACCATCGGTTGCTCTTCCATTGGTGGTCAAAAGCGGAAGAACAAATCGATTGGATACGGCTTTACAATCGATACTTATACCTGGAACTAATCGTACCGTGCTGTGAATGGAGCCATGCTGGCCACCAGTTGGAACGTGAAGTACAGTCCCCTCGTTCCAACTGGAGGCAATAAATGAATGACCTCCCTGATCTGCACTCCCTGCAAGGCCGGAGAGGAAGAATGGAGTGAAATCCAACCCTGCTACAAGGTAGCATCGCCGCCAAACCACCCCCTGCACAGCCTCAGTGCTTCCGTCCGCCCGCGCGGCCGCACACCCACTCCTTTCACCCGTGCTGCCGCACACCCACCCCGTCTGCCCGAGCTGCCATACAACTTCCCCTACTGCCACGCCGTTCCACCCACATCCCCTGAAGACCTTGTTTGGTTCCCCTGCTGCCCCCCCGCCCCATTCCACTCCCCCACTGACTCTGCATTTTGTTTAGTTCCCCTGCTGCCGCTTGGCCGCACCCCCCGACTGAGTTTATTTCGTTCTCCAACTTTGGCGCCACCGCACCCCCTTCTGAGGACCTTGTTTGGATTCTGGGCTGCTGCACCTTCGCCCTCCTCCCCCCCGCTGACTCTGCACCTTTTTTGGCCCTGTTTGTCGCCGCCGCTCGTCCCACTCCAGCGCACATACTACTTGGCAGCCGTTTTCCGCCGCCATCTCCCCTCATTACCCGTAAAACATCAATTTGTTTCCGTGCTGTCGCTGCCGTCCCCCCTTCCCCGCACATTAGTTGGTTGTCGTGTTGTACAGCCACCCATGTCCGGTTTTGCATAAGAGCGTGTGCATTAGATGATTCTTGAAAGTCACGGTGTCGTTGAACAACCTTGCCTCTGGCTTGCGGTCTAGACAGATCAATTGAAGCTTGTAGTGGCAACTCATCGCAACTACTGCACGCTCCGCATAGTGGTCTTTAACCTTGGAATACAAGTACCGACGGTGAACTGGTAATTGGAAAGTTCTGAATAAGGCCTCGTGGTTTCATTACCTCGCAAGGGAAGTTCAACGTAAAACTAACTAAGTTTTAAGTACTGAATAAGGCCTCTGCCGCTATTATCTGTATAGGGAAGGTAGCAATTGGCTGAGCTAAGATTCGCAAGCCAAATATTGGTTGGAAATTGGAAATGGACTAGAGACTTGAACTAAACCTGCGGGTAGCACACCTGCCGTATAACTGGCTCATCTGGGTTGAGTGTAGCTGTTAGTACGGAGACTGGGTATCTCGTCGTTTGGCCAGGACCTTAGTGAGGACAAAGAAGTTTTACGGAGCACGATCTCCAAGCAAGTAGCCGAAAGTAATTAAACGAGGGCAACTGTTGACCACACATCCTGCTTTTGGTAACCTTTCCTGGACATTCCGTAAGGTACACGCACCCTCGTTCTGGATTGCGCAAAACTTGGAAAGGCCACTTAAATCGCATCTCACCGAGAGAGTTTTACTTGGAGCCAGAGGTCTGACCTGTACAGAACCGGAGATAGCATCTCCTACAAGTAAAAACTGCTACGAAGAAGTAATAGAAGCATCCTTCGACCAGTAGGGGACGTGTAGAATCTCTTCTGCCAGTCTCCTTTAGTGTCGCGTTGATTGGTAGTCCTCGATGGACTCCGAGACTCACAACAAAAAATAAACGTATACCCTGTCTAAAAGGGTGCGCTGACTTTTACACTTTGCGCATATACATTAGGGATCTAATGCACTCCGTACAATCATTATTCGTTGTGGCGGAACCTCGCCCAACTGAGGGCTCCGCTGCAGCTCGAAAGAGATGGGACGATGCCCATCGTAAGGCAAGATCGGCCATCCTCCAGAACTTTTGCACGCAACCGATCTTCGCAGTCTTGGAACTACTCGAATGAAAACACTGCTCTGCTTTGGAGGTGTGGAATGAACTGGAGTCCACTTACAAGACGGACAACATACAGTCCAAGTTCAACCTTTGCCAAAAGCTAAGCACCTTGACATTCAAGGATTGTGGCGACATACAGAGATATTTTCTAGAGCTAAAGACAACGTACTTAGAACTCGCTAGAATGGGTAACCCGCTCAGGGATAAGGACCAAACCGTGACTCTGCTTCGCACCTTGCCAGACTCTTTAATCGCAATCACATTGTTGGCCGACGCAATCAACATGGAATACGATCAAATCGTATCACTTATGCGAGCTGAAATGGATCAATGTATTCACCGTGCTTGTATATCTGCAACGACGATCACAGAGGCCAAGAAAGATGGCAGTCACCCTAACCCCGCTGAGAAGAAATCTGAAACCTGACACAAAGAAAAGTAAGGGAGTCGTATGGTGGAATTTTGGACGCATGGGCCACATCAGGGCCGACTTTTGGCGCAAAAAGAACAATAACGAACAACATTTCAACAATAAAAGCTCCAATAATAAATAGAACAAAAGGAAAGGACGTAACAACAACCGAGCTTGAGACTCGAACAATTTTCGCGACGCCAACAACCAAGGACGATCAAACACTAACGGCACCCATGGTGACAGAAACAGGAACCACCACCACAACTTCATAGCATTAGCTACTGGCAGTCTCCATCACGACAACATAACCCTAACATGGCTAGAATCTGGGGCTAGTCATGTTTTCATCAAGGACAAACTGTTGTTCTAGGAATATCACCAAACACCTACCCAAACAGTAAACACTTGCGACCACCAGTAAGAAATCGTAGGATATGGAAAAACAAAGCAATCTTTGGGACCCGGACTTATGTTACAGGCCAACTATACCCCAGCCTTCGACTCTAACTTGGTATGTTTATGTGTCCTGGCGACGTATGTCGAGGTAAAATTCTCAAACTGCTTCATAATTAGAGACTGCACAAGGAGCAAATTCATACAACAATCTACTCCGATGGACGGACTCTATCCTCTACCAAGCCGTACCACCACAACAGGTACAAGCCGCGGCACACGGACCTGGCAATAGAGCCAAGAATTGGCACGAGAATCTCGCACACCCTGCCTGAGATAAACTCTTGACATGCATTGAATTGTGTGTAGTCGTACCTGAATTCTCCCCAGACGAAGTCAACAATCTCATATGTACTCCGTGCTTTGACGCCAGTGCCAAGCATGCTCCTTTTGGAAAGCACACTCCGTGGTGCAGAGACCCTTGCAGTTAACGCACAACGATCTCACTGAACTTATTCACCTGACCTCTTTACAAGGTTCCAATTATATGCAAGTCCTCATTGACGACAAAGATAGGGCAAACTCAATATAATTTCTCAGGAAAACGACATAGATCTTTGAATCTGACCGCTGGTACAAGGCTCGCTTGGAAACCGAACTACCTCCTAAGCTAATTTACCGCGTTTGCCTTGATGGGGTGGGTTAGAATGGGTTCGACAACTTTGTATCATACGCAATGGAGAACGGTATAGTACTAGAGTTCAATCCACAGTACTCACACCAATCAACCGGCATAGAAGAGAAAGTCATCCAAGACTTGTGGAAGATGGCTAGAACATTCCTGTTTGCCTCTAAGCTAGCGCATGAGCTATGGGAAGAAGCCATTTCACACGCAAACTACTTGAGAAATCGCCTACCAAATCATCGAGCAGGAATGAAGGTTCCTTACACCTTATGGTTCGGACCAAAACCGAACCTCACAAACTTACTGAAGTTCGGAAAGGAAAGCCACGAGTTCATACACAGGTCTGAAGCCGTCGCCATTAAGAAGTTCCTACAACGGGCAATTCCTGGACACTTCTTCAGGATGCAGACCCCGAATACACTGTACAGGATATACATCCCATCCATAGAAAAGGTAATAAAGTGCTGCGAGGCAGATGTTAAGGTTACGAAGGAGTCCCTTCCTTCAATCCAAAACCTTATGAACTTCTCGTCTCTCAGATGATACGAAGACGAGAAAACCATTGGTCAGGATTGTGAAGATCATGTAGATGCTTCTGTTGCTCATTGCCTTTTCGCACACTCACGATCCGAAGAGCTTGGGATGATGGCAGACTTCCCAAGAACTTTAAAGAAGCTAGAGTGATGCCAGGATGTGCAGAAGCCATCGGCAGAGAGTAAGATGCTTCTACATAACCAGTGTTTTTATTGCGTACGCTGAAATGCTGACACTTCCTCTTTCGCTACTCCAACATCGCCGTTCTCCTCATATGCGTAAATGATTTTCATCACCCTAGATCTGGTGGACGCCCATTTATACTTATCGGTAATTGAGCTGTCATAGCCAGAATAAAAAGTTTGTTCAGGTAGATAACCAGTACTTGAAACGAATGCACTGAACGCTGCCAGAACATATGCACCCCAGCTATACGAGTCAGGCTGCTTTTCAGACTTCAGAACATCAAGAATGTACTTCTCCGGGTATGCATTCCACCGCACTCCTTTACGATGAAAACCACAATCGAATCCCGCCTCGAAGAACTCAATAACACAGCTTGGGCATTTCCAACGAATTCTCTCACCAAACGTCACAAGTCGCGATTCAACTCTCTGCGAAGCCTTCGGAAGTCGACGGCCAGATAGCATACCCCAGTGCCTTTTCTCGAAGTTCAATGGGGCTACAACCGTTGTAATTTCCCCAGTTCTGTCAAAGAGACTCCTTTGAAAAGGCTCAACGAATGTATTCAAATATTCCTTTCGGTATGCAGGCCTCCTTTGGTCGTCGTAGAACAATTGTGATATCCTCATAAGGTATGCTTCTATATAACAGTTTAGTGCAATCCATTGTGCGTGATACCAGTACCTTGCTGGGTGAACCAAGAAATTTGATGTTGACACATACTTGTGGTGGTTCCATGGTGGAATGGTTGGCTCTGGTTGTACCAGTCATATTGAAGATCAGCTGTGCTAGCCGACCACACATGATACGTTTGTGGACCCGGAACGGTAGAAATAAGATAGTCTTCGTACATAAGTCATGGCGCTTTCGGCAATCACCCCAACGTAGTAAAGGTAAGCCGAGTTACAATCAACTTTCGTTTCAATCTTGAAAACCGAGTGCTTGGCTATGACTTAGTCGCCTGCGCGAGTGGTTTTGTACTTGAGGAGTCTCACCCCGTGTGATTGCATATATTCATTCTCTCGGATCGCCCGGTAGGTTCTGGTTCTTACACTTACAGGGGCTTTTATTTGTTTTTATCACTTTGTGCATGCTATGACTCCGCCTGATTATTGGATTTGTTAGCAACATTTTTTTCGACGTTTTGTTGCTCTCTGTGTAGCGCTCCTACTGCCCTTTCTCTTCGCCCTTTCTGTCGGGTTTGTTTCCGCTTTCTGTATGACTCGCTGGGTTTGTTTCCTTTTCCTGGTTCCCCATTTTTGCTAAGTTAAACCTTGGGGATGAAGAATGCGTACCGATTCTCCCAACCACCTCAGTGGAAATTTCAAAATACCTGCAGATTTCCAACTGTAGCATGGGTATACGGAGGGCTTCTTCACTCATTTCCCCTCCCTGGGGAGCAAGGACTCGAACAACCTGCGTGTATTTCCTGTCCTGGGACTTTGCTCTACACACAGTTACAGAAAACTACTCCCTCTTTTGGCCGCCGATCAGTTATATCCGACTTCATCAGCATACTTTACATAAGTCTTTTCGGGTAGCATTTTCTGACTAATATGTTGGAAGTCCTCTTATTTAGATCGCTGATGAAAAGCTCGGCAAGATTATTTTGAACCGCTATCAATCTCTTTGTTTTGGAAGA
Organism: Gracilariopsis chorda; assembly: GCA_003194525.1. Lineage (NCBI taxonomy): Eukaryota > Rhodophyta > Florideophyceae > Gracilariales > Gracilariaceae > Gracilariopsis > Gracilariopsis chorda. Next base: position 178,528 of record NBIV01000003.1, on the reverse strand, counting down.
AATTTCAACAATAGGACTTGTGAAGTTCACTAGATTGTAAAGAAATTTTTCTATCCCTTTCTTTTCAGATGATTTCAGAAGCTCGTATCGTGAAGTCTCATTGCGATTAGTTCCCCTTAATGTGGTCATCTGGGGCTTACTGTATCAATACCTTCACAAAATCGCAATGGTTGGCAAGCATCTAAATCTACGAGTTAAACGTGCCTCTACCCCCTAAAACGATCACAGTGCTTACAAAACACCATTGCACAACCTACGCACAGATACGACAGCAGTCAGTTCAGTTTTATCAATCAGTCTGTAGGTTAGCTTGAAGAACGTAATTTAAAGTCCAAAATTTCCACCAAAACCTCTTGTTAGAACAGGCGCAGTTGGAAAAAAAGGGCTGAGGCGGCAGAAAGACCAGCTCCCATGTGGAACATAGTGTAATGAACATCGCGGCTAAAGAGGGATGAACTGCAAGCCACGTGGTATTACTGTATATGAAAGCCCTTGAGCAGTACCCATAACATAGGCGTATAGCAAGCAAAAGTAAGCGAGATGCAAGCGAACGAAAAGCAGAGAACATGCGCGAAATTTTTTTTGGGGCGCAAACCAAGAAATACAGGATATCGGAGAATGCAAGCTATCAACCTAGTGGCAAAGACAAAGATTCGATCACCTGCAATCGATGAAAAGAGAGAGGAGCGAGTAAAAGAGGCAATATCCGTTCGCACATGTTGCGCGAAGGAAGTAATATTTACTGTGACGTACTTCGAGGTGATCCCAAGACGCCCTTCAACATTATTAGAACTGACCATCGATGGCCAAAAGAGAGCTGGTTTGAATGCCAGGGGCCAGAGTAGCGGGCTTCCAAGTGCAATGTAGCATGTGCTACACACGTATCGCAATGCATCAAACTCCTTGGTTACTGAGGTTTTGCAGCACGTGCTACGTGCGTGCCGCAATGCACTGATCTAATTAGTTACTTAGGTTTAATGAGTGATTTGGCACATGATGACTGTGTAAATGTTTGCAATTCTCCTTACAGCGTAGTTGTAACTCTGTGCACTGATGGGTAGATGTTAGCGCTGCAAAGTGAGGCAGCGCCGAGAGTTTAGTTCTGTTTTCGTTTGTGTTGTTTTTATTCAAGTTGAATGTGCAACCGAGAGCAACTAAGCAAACCCACTTATATGCTTCTCGGTTTTAACAGAAATATTACACGTGACAAGTAGTTGGAGGTTTACTTGCCAATGCTACGCAGTAAAATACAGAATAGCAATGACATTGCTAAGTTATGTCATTGCTTTGTTAAACATGTCTGACACGCATGACAGGATACCATCCCCAGCGCATGCCATGGGCCCTGCGATTGAACTCTATACAAACTGTACTCAACCTTTTCAAGTTATCTCTCGCAGCTCGTGCGATTTAGAATCGCGCTCCGACTGTTGTTCAGCGTCTGGTAAACGGTCGAAAGTCAAAGTTTTTGCGAATTCATTTGCACGAAATCAGAGTTGCAGACACGGGCGACCCACTGAACTCTGTTTAACGGTTCAGTCTGTGCCTCATCTGACTACAATGCAAATTCGGAATCTCCCAAAAGGCCGTACACCACATGTTGCTTGCATGCAACGAAGCAATCCTCCAATTCGTCGTTCTGGGGGTCTTTGTCGCCCAAATCCAAATTATTTCGACGAGAATCCAGCAATTTCTATTTATGCTGATATTGCGGATATGATTGATGAAATCTTAGAAGAAGGTGGGCCTTCAGGTTCAGACACTGCCCGCACTTCTACGTATGCCTCGTTATCTCCATCAAGTAGTAATCGGCAATCCTCTTTGAGTAGTTCGTCTTCTGTACATTCTTCTTATATGTCTGGTTGTGGATGATCTTCGAATTCTGTTCAAATCCTGCAGGATGAGTGGGCCATTGAAAAGCTAGCAGTTTGAGATGGAACCCGGCTTGGAAGCAAACCGTTTCCACACGGAATGGTTTACGCACGTGCGTCTTCTCAAGGTGGCATTGATCAATTTCATGACAATGATTTCACCTCGATTTCACTCTTCAATGAAGACGGAAACTCCGTTTTCCAAACTAGAATTGCTGAGGTTCCACAAGCATGGCGCCAGAATCCGCCAAAAACGATTCGTGTTCGTTTCGGTGTCTCATCATCTTCTGCCTCTGGTGGACAGAAATATACAGAAAAGAAAATTGGATGCCATTCGTATATATCCATGGGGTAGCATTGTTATTGAAAAACCTTGTTATGGGTCAAGTGTCCCTGGCCTACGGCACTTTCATGGTCCCCACGGTAACAGGCCATTCTGGCAACAGCAGCAATTGTGTTCTTGCTGCCACTATGAACTGCGCATATCATATGGCTCTATACCGCTCTAGGTTGAGCACGAAAGCCGCAGAGTTCGTCGGTCTACGGTAAAGTGCACAGTTTCAGGTTCCCTATGTACTGGCAAGTATTGCTATTGCATCAAATGCTAGTCAAATGTTTGGTCTCAGGCTTGATCTTTGACGTATACCAAACTACATGTACACCTTTGGTTTCTTAGATGGTTTCTCGGGTCCTCATTGGTACCTTGTTCGTCTTCGCAATAAATTTGGAATAGATCATGTCATTTTCATTCATTCTTCGAAAGGCATCATAATCGACAATGCGGAGTCCCGTCATCTTAGACTATCCATCTCTTCTTTGAAACTTTGTAGTAGAGGTGGGCGACGCATTCCTTGCATTGCGGAGTTACGAGAGATGTACTTCAGGCATTAGCAACGGTAAATAATGATATTCAAACATGCAAAAGGCTTAGATATGCATATACAATATTAATGAGTTCTCAATAAATCAAATGCTTATTGCTTATTTAAAGTTCTTTCTCATATATCCAGAATCAATGCCCTTGGCGATAGAGCTTTGACCTTTTTTCATGAACAGGTTGTCTTGTCACTCTGCCATGCATACTCTTCACTTCAAAGCAAGGGTGACTGACACTGGTCACATGGCATGGGCCAGAATACTTGGATGTAAATGCCGGCTATTCCTTACCAGGATTGGGTGCTTTGCCTCTGCATCCTTGCAACTCATCACCAACTTTGAACGTAGTAATACGCATAGGTCTGGTTTTCAGCTTAGATTGATATTCAATCCTCTTGAATCTTCTCGAAGGCAGGGTTTCTAATTCCATTTCCCGCTTAGTCTCAGTAGCAGTTAGAAGTAATGGGGTGGCGCCATCATCAGTAATTCGAGGATGAATTCCCGTAGACGAGTTCGAAAAGTGAGCTACCTCCTTGAAATGTAAGGCGCCGATATCTGTATAGGACACCAGAAACTGCTTCGTCCCAAGAAGTCTATGACTCTAAAACCGTTTTCCTTTAAGCATTTCTCAATGTTCCAATCAGCCTTTCAGCTCTTCCATTAGACATAGGTGCACAGGCAAGCACTGTTTTCCAAACAATACCCTGTTTTTTACGAATTTCATTCGAGTGCTTGCTGTAAAGCAATTGAAATTGTCAGAGATGATCAGATGTGGGGGTCCAAAGGAATAAATAACCTCTTTTCGCACGAAATTGACAACAACTTGAGCTGGGCCCTTTTTTCTGTAGGTCAAGCAAGAGGTCATCCAGTTAGTTGTTCAACTGCAACCAACATGAATCTCTTCTCTAAATTTGTGACTGGGAATGGTCCTGCAAAGCCGATAGGAAAGATTTGAAACAAGTCTGTGAGCGGATATTTCAATGTCGTTTTGTAGGTAGGTATGGTCACAGAAAGTTGGCATTGTTCACAACTTCTCACATATTCAATGACATCACGATGAACGGAGGGTCACCAATATCTGTCCATGATGAACTTCGTAGTGCATTGCCCGTCCCAGTGTCCAATATCATCATGAAATGTTCTCAGTATTAATGGTCTTGAAGCAATGGGAGGAATCACTCGGAGGCCCTCGGAGGTACGTCTCATCAGTCTATCATTCCAAGCAGCAAACAGTTTTGCATTTGGTTGGATAGTTCCTTGACCTTTGTAGTCTTTTGCCAACATGTTTTTCCCATTGAGGTACCTCAGAGTATCCTCCAAATGATTCTCCATTCTCAATCACTCCAATTCTTTTACATTTTCGAAGCATACATCATCAGATACGTCTTCGATCTCATCAGTCATAATCCGTGAAAAATAGTCAGCCTCTTGATTCTTCTTCCCTGAGCGGTACTGAATCTTAAAATCGTATTCAGCTAAGAAATCAATCCAATTCGCATTCTGCGTACGTCTTTCTTCTTAAATGCATACTGCAGCGCCTGGTGATCTATTATAAGTATAAAAAGATGTGAAGACATTAAGTATAATCTAAAAATTTTCAGTGCAAATATGACTGTAAGTTCTTCAAGTTCGCATACCGAATAGATTTAATCTGCCGATGTCATAGCTCGACTGGCATAATGTATGGGGTGCAACTTCTTATCGCCTTTTCTCTGAGCGAGAACAGCACCAAGCCAAAATTATGAGGCATCTGTTTCTACAATAAATGGAGATTCCAAGTCAGGGAATGCGAGAAAGGGTGGTGAAATAAACTTCAGCTTTAGTTCTTCAAAAGCATTCTGCATATTCGGGGTCTAAGTCCATTTCTCCTTTTCAGATTGAGCTTCATGAAGGACTCCTGACGTTTCCGCGAAGTGTGGTATGAAACGGCAATAATATCCTGTTATTCCTAGGAAACATCTTAATTCAGATGCATTGCATGGCTCAGATTACATCTTTATTACCGTAATCTTCTCTAGATCTACTTGAATTCCACTGCCATCAACAATCTGGCAAAGACTTCTAGCTTTGGATTGAGAAAAGCTACATTTCGTAACCTTAAACTTCAATTCGTAAGATGCAATTCTGTCAAACACTTGTAGATAATGATGAAAATGTTCTTAGAGAACCTTCCAGAATATTACAACACCATCCCCATATACCATGGTCAATTCTATTGCTTTCAAGGCAACATCCATCATTCTCTGAAAAGTAGCAAGTGCATTCATAAGGCCAAATGGCATGTTTTTCCAATTGGTAGGTACCATATGTGCAAACGAAAGTTGTTTTATCTTTGCAATGGTCGGTCATCTTCACCTGCCAGTATCCACAAAATAGATCTAAAGTGCAGAAAATGGTTTAATCTCTTAGGTCATGAAACATCTCTTCGATCGTCGCTAAAGGCCAACGATTGGCTTTCATTTCTGCGCTCAGAGTTCAATATTCGACAAAGAAGCGAGGGCTACCATCTTTCTTCTGTACAATGACAACTGCAAGGGACCACTCGGAAGCCAACGGAGTAGTAATACCAATGCACAGTATATCATTAATCTCTTTTCGCACAACATTATTGTACTTAGAAGGTAGTCTCTGCACCCTAATTTATATTGGTGTTGCATCATTAAGGTCGAGCGAATGTTTCACTGGAACATCAGATGGGCGTAGATCTTCCAAGTACAAACCAATGATGTTTTTGTCCTTCAATGTTGAGCTCAACGATAGCTGTACATCCTTTAGTAACTGCTTCAAATTTGTTGCTAAGTAAGCAGAACTTTCGTCATTTTCTTCCGAAACAGCCTCTGAATCAACTTCTCATCATCTTCATTATGATCGTCTTCATCACGATCTTCTTCTGGCAAATCCGGAATTCTTTCCACTTCTTCAACATTAAGTATGTTTTGATCGAAAGGAGTTTCATCTCTTATTGAAAGGGCGAGATCTTCTTCACTCTTGCCGTCAGAAGAGCTGGAGAAAGGAACAATATCAGAATCAATTGGAAAATCTTTGCTATCAGTACCAGATTTGAGTAAGCTCGTTATCTTGTAAACATAACCCAGATCTAGAACAAAAGTATTTCCGTACATGGTAGCAGTCAAAATCTGATTACCGAAGACTAGACACGTTTGGAGTTCTTCCAATGTGAGCAACCCGGTGATAATATCGAATGGCGGTTTTTTCAACGACGAGAAAATTCAAATGCGTTCTGCAACTTCCAGAGGTTGCTGGTATATTCCGTAAAGTCCCTTTCACAACAGATGATGTTCCATCAGCCACCGTTATCTTTCTTAGGGTAGACTACAGAGATAAGCTAAGTCTCTGTACAAATGAAAGAGACATCAGGTTCGGTACTGCTCTCGAGTCCGATAATGCTGCGACAGGGGTTCCATATAACATCAAAGAGACAACCTTCAGTCTTCTAGTGGGTAAATCTGTGTGTGTAGCAGTCATTGCTAGAGATGCGACATTCTTCACGAACAACCTCGATTTACTTCTTGGCTTCATCCGTGTCTTCACGCAAAATTTGTCGAAGCGTAAGACCACATGAGGCATTTCCAAGTTCGAACAGCACGTTACACGTCAAAACATCATCAGCTATAGATGACTCGCGTTTAGTTGAAGATTTCTTCTTTTTTGGTGATCTTCGAGTAGAGTTTTTCTTTCGTATAGAGAGGAAATGCATAGTTTCTCTCTCCCCAGTTTTCATAAGAACGTGATCTATGGGATTCAGCACACTTGGAAGATCTTCTGAGGCTTTATGCGGTTTTGGCAGGGCCTGGCCATCAGGACCACGTTTAGTGGTATTCAAAAGGTGTAATTCTAGACGTTCGGTAACCACCGTTACCTGATTATCTCTAGATGAGATCGAATTTGAATCAGCAGACGATTTCAAATTTCTTTCAGAGTTTGACTCTACATCAGCTTCAGCCATTCGTACTTTCTTCGTCTCTGGTGCTGGAGTTCGTGCCCAGCATGTAGCTTCATAATGCCCAAGCTTGACACATCTTCTGCAACGAGTGTCTCAATGTGGGTTGTCGGGACACCTTGAGGCTCCATGACTATGTTTCTTAGAATACGAACATGTACGATTCACACTGTCTTGGGTTAGCTCACCCTGTATTTTGTTTACTACCAAACAGACCTGTGAAATCTGTTCATTTAGGTCTTCCACCTCATTTTCCAAGCACTGGATGGCCTATTCTAGACGACGCATGATTCTCATCGGTTCATTCGTTCAAATGATGAACCGTGAGCAAATGAATATGAAGAATGATATGAATTCATGCGAGTCACACAGTCTTTGACTATATTCTTCAGAGACTCATAATCATCTGCGCCTCTGACCAAGACAAACTGAGCAAGATACATATGCTCCACGACAGCGTTCCGAAGAATTCCACACTTGGCCTCTTCATTGAATCCAGCCTTCTCGAAACTCTGCTCCATTTCCCCCAAAGACTCAACAAGCTCCAGTAGGCAAAGCGTGGAGGCTATTGCTTTCCTTATGTGTTCTTGCTGTCATTCAACGACTGCAAACTGCCCAATAGCAAACGTTTCACTTCAAAGTAGTCCAAAGCCTGTTCAGACAAAGCGCCGTCGATAGCATAGGACTCGTAGTAAACGTCAAATGCTTCATCATCAACATATCAGATGAGATCTGAAGTTTTTTCTTCTCATGACTTTCGCTTCGTAATGACATTTTCATAGTAGAAAATTTTTTTGACGATATCATCTTGTAAACTGCAGTCAAAGATAAATATTCGAGAGCCCGAAGTAGAGGCGTCCACACTCCTGGGAAGTACCATGTTGGCGCTGCAAAGAGAGGCAGAGCCGAGAGTTTACTTTCGTTTTCGTGTGTGTTGTTCTTCTTCAAGTTGAATGCGCAACCGAAAGCCACTGACCAAACCCTCTTTTATGCTTCTCGGTGGTAACAGAAATGCTACACGTGGCAAGTAGCTGTAGTGTTACTTTCCATACTATCCAATACAATACAGAATAGTAATGACATTGCTAACTTATTTCATTGCTGTCTTACACGTTTCTGAAACGTATGACAGTAGACATTCTACATTTTGTACATTATGTAGGTTCAGCAAAGGCCCGATAATTTCCCATGTGCACGAACATAGGTACATTTAAACGTTTCACTTCCAAAAAGCGTAAACTATACAGTGGGTATCAGCTCGCAATAGTACCAATTTCGTAGCACTATTCACGTTTCCACGTAGCAAACCTATTTGCCAAAGTTTTCTCCCGGTTGCCTCTCTTATGATCTCTGTCGCCAAGTTTTGACCCGTTTCCGACGAGCATGAAACCCGCTATGGTCACTGGACTATCACAGCGGATCTAAAAACGGGCCAGACTTGAAACTGGCAAATAAAATGAAGTTCCTACGGATGAAATGCTAGTCCAACCAATTCTCAATTCTCCATTTCGTGCCGCACTGTCACAAACATTACACAAGCTAACAACGCACTGTTTGCATATGAAAACAACGCCCCAATTTCTTTTGGTGCTGAAACCATCAAGTGGCCTCCGTTTTCCGACATTGAGTAGAAAGTATTAGAATTTCTTCAGGTCGCCAAATTAGCAAAATTTCCAGTTACACAATCAGTCGTACAACAAAAAGCAATTATGGACCGAAATGCATTTTTTCAAAGTGCTCCTTGTGACATGCAAAAGCACCGTTTTATTCAGTTCCAATACTGTAAATACTGAATGTGCAACTTGGTAAAACGACATGCCTTGCGTTCTCTGTTTTTCGCAGGAGCAGCTGGCAGCACCTCCGCTCAAATGGTCGCTGCACATATGAGTGTTTTACGCAACAAACCTAAAAACTTTGATATCGATTGCATTTCAATGTTGACAAAACAGGTCTCTTTTACAAATTGTTACCACTGCAAACATATTTGGCACCAAATGAATGTCACACATCGGTTTGTGGCACCAAAGCAATGAAGGACAAAGATCGCATAACAGCTTATATGTTTATGAATGCGGAAGGTTCAGCAAACGTAAAAATGGCTATTATTGGCAACGCGAAGAATTCCAGATGCTTTTGTCTTGGAAAATCACATGTGCCGTAGTTTAGCCAAAACAACGTATGGCCAGACTCTGTGAAATTTCGAAAGTGGTTTCCAGAAACATTCGGACTGTTTGCTTGTAAGGTTACCTCCAGATCCTGTGTGCTGCTTATGGATAACTGTGGTCCTCATGTGACAGACATAAACTATTAAAAGGTTCAAATAGAGTTTATAGCACATCCGGCTAACTGCACCGCAATCTACCATCCAGTGGACTTGGGAGTTATTGCGGCATGGCAAGCACGATAACGTGGTCTAACTATAAGGAAAAATGTTACAGAAGTGGAGGAGAGACAAGCCCGACGCCAATCGACAAATGCTGAAGGAGGAATGCATGGACTGAAGTAAGGTTTTGATCTGCATATGATATATTTGTGTCATATGAGAATTATAAGGTGGGAAGAGATAAAATTGACAAGAATTGCAAGATGTTGGAGAAAAGCGCACGTTTTCTCCGCTCATTTTGCCACAGAGCTCAATGCAATTGAAGGGAAAATGTCCTGCAAAGTGAAGCCAGAAATGGTTTTGAACGATGTGGAAAATGCCGAAAAGTACTGTTCCTGTTGACGATGGAAGACGATCCAGTCAGAGACCATTTGTATGAATAAAGACAAGCAAATGGTATTGAGAAATGGGTAACTCTTTACAAAGCTCTTGAATTACTCGAATCTATTGTCAAAGATGCGTTTTAACAGATCCTTAATCTATCCGTGAGTGAGTCTGAGGTTATTATGGACTGTGACAGGGAAAAAGGTGACTAGATTGTTGCTCTTTTACCAAAAAAGGGTGATATGCTTTTTGTTTTTAAAGATATTGAACAGATTTCTGTTGATTGTGCCGTTTTTGATGCGACCTATCACTTTGTGAAAAGGCAGAGAATATTTGATAGAGGCTAAATTATCAGAGGGAGAAATAGCTTAGCGGAAGATGCTCATTACAGTGCTGTTGTAGATTATTATGCTTGTAGCGGCATGTTGCTTTTCATTGATACCCCACTTCACATAGTGCCCTGGATGACCTTTTGGGACAGTGTGGCAATATTCCGTGTACCATCGGCTTGTCAATTGGGGTGACCAATTGTAAACATTCGTTTGGCGTTTTGCAGACAAGTAATTGGTGCTGCAAAGAGCACAGTCCTCTTTGCCAGTAATATTGAAGCGCTTATCAGATACCAATACGTACAAGAAACTTGTTCTTCAACCCGTGGCTATCAGCCGGCCTGAAAAAGGTCAAATTTTGGCGACCTAATCAACATACCGGACTATACTCTAATCGGATCTCAACACCCTCCGTACTATAGTGATTTGCTGAAGAATGAGGTGGGAGTTATTGAGTGACAGGAGACGTTGCGCCAAAAAATTACCTTGCACGCCCCATTCAGTGCATTTAATTCCCAATTTGACGCAGAGCCTTCCTGCCAAATAAAACTTAAGCAGCAGCAGCAAAGCTCCAAGCTTATTGGCTACTGCTGCATGTTGAATGCCGCCCCTGCTCAGTGGCTGGCACTACAGTATATGACTGCAGTGTCAGTCGAATGCAATCAAGCTAACGTAAACCACAGGTGTCAGTTAATAAATAAACCAAAGTTAGAGTTGTGTTTCTACTACTACTTTGGATCCATCAACCAAAGTTTAGCTCTGGGGCAGCCTGCAAAACCCATTTTGCTGCGTACAGCCAAATATAGAATCTAAGGTATATTTTGCCTCTTCACTCTTAAGAATGCTTTAATGTATGAAGGGGATCCTCTTGATTGAATGGAGGCGATGCACCCATAAACAGCGCAACATGGCCTTGTAAACGCATGCAAAGCTCCCATTTCGCGTAACGCCTCCCTACCAAATAAAGAAATCAACTGCTCGGGCAGAAGCAGCTAAGCATACAGTGCTGCTGCTGCATATTGATTGCTTGCCTGTTTTTGATTGGCTGGCACTACATGAATGGCTGCAGAGCCTGCCACTTAGAAGCAGACAGGATTTGCCGGATGGCCTAAGCGATCATCCGAACTTAAGTGCAGCTGCACATAGCGCTACATACCCCAGTCTAGTACCATCTATAGCTTCTCACATCTTGGATTCACTCTCGGCACCGCGGCCCTAATCGGTCAGAAGACCATTTGCAAGCGCTAGCGAACAAGCACGGACTGCAGATCGCTTAAAGTCACCCCAAATCGACTGCGCTCAGCGCCGCCTACGGTCAGAGGTTGCTTCTACTTGTAGATCTTTTCATGTTTTCAGTTAATGCATTCAGAACTCGAATTAGAGCCTTCGTATCGTACTGCTGTGGTCATTGTCACTGCTGGCCTTCACTGCAGTCCTCGTACCGCAGGAATAGTCATTTTTTGTCTTCTTTCAACAGTATAGTAATGATCTCATCACTCCCCGTACTACATTAATTTCCTAAAGGATGAGGGGTTGTAGTTGATTGACGTGTGGCGTTGAGCCAGAAACTTCCCTTGCACGCTCCCTTCAGCGAGTACAATTTCCACTTTGGCGCAACGCCTCCCCGCCAATTAAAAAATTGAGCAGTGTCAGCAGCAAAGCTCACTGGCTGCTGCTGTAAGATAAATGCCGCTTATGCTGACTGGCTGGCACTACAGTGAATTACTGCAGTGCCAGCCAACTGCAATCAAATGCACTTAGACCAACACGTGTCAGTAAGTAAATAAACCAAAGTTAGAGTTGTGTTATTACTACCAATGTGGATGCATCAACCAAAGTTGGGCTCTGGCGCAGCATGCAGAGTCGACTTTACTGCGTACAGCCAACAATAGATTCGAAGGCACATTTTTGTCTCTCCACTCTGAAGCATTATTTGATGTATGAGGGACCTACTTTCCAAATTCAATCTCGCTTCAGCGGCTCTTTCCGGTCTGCAGGCTGTTTGCGAGAAATATCGAGCAAACACGGCCTGCAGATCCCCCGAGCTCACCTTCATTCAGCGGCACTTAGTGCAGCCAGGGCCATAGACCGTTTTCCCTTTTCTCTACCCTATATAGACTTTGAAAGAGAAAAAGTGGTACATGTTGATTGAATGAAGCCGTTGTGCCAATAATCAGGCTTGCACGTCCCCGCCAATGGGTGGAAAACTCTGTCCTGGCGCAGGAGGTCCCATCCATACAAAACGTTCAGCAGCAACCGCACCATCAACAGCGCCAGCATCATCAGCAGAACCACCAGCAAAGCTTAAAGCTCTATGTCTGCTGCTGCATGTATGCTGCCGCTGCTGCTGTGTGGCTAGTACTACAGTACATGACTGCAGTACCAGCCACTCAGAAATAAAAAGGGTGCGTCAGGGGCTGGCAATTCCTTGCTGACCCCAATCACTATTTCACCTCCCATTAACGCTTGTGAAATGTGCATTTTCGTAACCATTTGCTACTTTGGGGACTGTTGCTGGCCTGAGACCTACGCAAAGCCAAGCTCGTCTACACATCACCACAAAAGTAACCAACTGAGCACCAATGATCTGGGAAAGGTCGGGTGCTCCTCTCTGAGAAACTGGTAGTTTGATGTGGACTAGAGAGTTTGAGGGTTTCTGGGACATCAAACTAGCTTGCTGTGCAGTGTGCAGGGTGGTCGCCGTGTCATACATGTTGGCGCTGGAAAGCACAACTCGGTGTATGTGTTAAGGCAGACCAATCTCTTCAATCGGATGCAGGTTAAACATCAAACTGCTAGAAATCTGGATGGGCACACTCCGCCCGTCAACTTCCAACAGGAGCGTGTCGAGAGTCCCTGTGCTGCGCACGACTGCACGGGGTAGGTATAATTCTTGCAGTAATTTTTGAAATGCTCATGATATAGCCCCACTGGGTGCAAAGCAACAAATTGAAACCATGATTTTCATTTTCAACATTTTTATCTTGGAAAAATATTCTGGAACTCCGGCAAAAACTTTAAGGGTTTTGGAAAAATGGAATTATTGTTTCTTAATTTTCTCAATTATTATGATGAGAGAAGCTCCAAGTCGGAACGCGAGTGGAGCCAGAGCCATTTCTGGAGGCACGGCAGGCAATTTTGGAGGTTCCAGAGCCAATACTGGAGATGTAAGAGCAAATTATGGAGGTCCAAGAATGAATGCTTGAGGTGTCAAAGGTAATTCTGGAGGCTGCCAGCCAAAAACCTGGAGGTGCGAGACCGAATTGTAAAGGTTCTAGAGCCAACGCTGGAGGTGCCAGAGCCAACTCGGGAGGTACCAGGGTGAACGCAGGCGGCGCAAGGCAACAATAGAGTGGTCGTCCTATCAACAGCGGTGGTGCACAGGGAGGGGCTAGACTACCTCGACGATATCCAGGTCATCCCGCTCTAGATGAAGTGGAAGTTAGTGAGAGAGGCGCACAACTGCAAGGACCCATTGTTCCAGCTGCGGAAGAAGACGAAATTACTCCTGCACCATCGTCGGTCACAGCGGCAGACAGCACAAGCCTCACAGAGGCGATTGGATCCATTGCCACAGCCCTAACAACGTCCTCTCTGATACCTGGACTTGCCGAGTTTGTGAGAGGCCATTCTAACATTCCTCTGCCTTCAATTCCTACACCTCTCCTGCCGATGCCCATTGTGATCACTCTGGCTCCTTCACAGTCGCCGCAGCAGTACCCTGCTTCACAAGAAGCTCAACAGAAACAAGATTAAATCGCCGTCGCCATGGAGCCGTAAAGGATTAGATCACTGCTGCTCCCTTACAGCCGTTGCAGCAGCTTTCTCTTTCCGATGGAGCTGGAAGAGAATGAGATCACAACTGTACCTCACATCTGCTGCAGCTCCTTGATACTACGCTTATGATGCCTGCTGGGCGTCCTGATTGACAACTCTATAGCGTGTACTATGCGTAGGTTCCCATAGCATCTCAGGCGTGGAATGATCCAGCAATTCGTGCAAGCTTGCCATAGTTTAAGACACATCCCACTGCGAGTCAAGGGCGATGCAGGAGCTGCGGCGAGCACTTTTATACCATCTTCTCCAGCCCGTACCAAGACTGGACATTGAAATTTCATAGTTGCAAGTCCCGCACTTGTTTTCTGCTTGGTAAAGAGGTAACAGGAGTGTGCTGCAGAGTGAAATGAATTTCGCGATCCCAAGGCCTCACGTTGCGCAGAAGGCAAGGCAACGATATGATGTTCAGTCCATATAGCCTGAAGGCGTTCCAAGCCCGTTTCTTTAACTTTAATACACTCTTTGCGACGCCGCAGGCATTCGTGGACACGTTGTACGTACCTGGAGGTGGTCCTTTTTGTCTGAGACTTGAGGGAAACGCAGCTCTAGCCGTGCCAACTCAGAATCAGAACAACACGCGCTACAGCTTTCTGTGGGGTACCGGTTTGCCTTCTTTGGATCCATCTCACCATTTACCTGACAATCTGCGTGCGTTCAGCTAAGACACCAAGGTAAGCGGATTTGTATACAAATTGTATCCTGTGATCCAGGAGAAGCCAGACTTCGTGCACGAGCGGTAGCAATCTATGCTTACCATGCACCAGAAACAAAAAAATTCGGACACTGCCATAGATATTCAGGTCCTATCCTGGAAGATGGTTCTGGTGGGGTGGAAACCATAATAAGAGTGCTTTTTGTTGGTCCGACTGGCCCGTACCGAGTCGAGTCTCAATTACCGCGCTTGGTAGAAGACTCCGTATCAGGAGAGCACGTTTTACTTACGGCTGCCGGTGCTGCTGGGGCTGGGGCTGCTGCTGGTGCTGAGGCGACTGCAAATTCCACAAACAATGCGCAAATGCTGTACTGCTCTCCACAATCGTACTCATATCTTATGCGTTCTACATTGATTGAATTAAATTGCTGACTTCTCTGCTGTTGCTTTCTCCACCCATTCTATTCTTTCCACCGCTTTTTGCAACTCTTTCATAGCCGCACAAAGTGCGACCCACGGCCGAAAGCCAATTACTCTTGTCTCTCCACTAAAATCAGTTTTTGAGGTATTAGGGGGTACTTGTTGATTGAGAGGAGGCACTGTACGAATAAACGCGCTCACAACCCCCCTTCAGCTCGTGCAAAACCTTATCTTAGCGCAACGCCTCCCTTCCATTCAAAAACTTGAAAACAATCACCCGCAGCAGCAAAGCTCAAAGCTCATTGGCTGCTGCTGTATGTTGACTACCGTTGCTGCTGACTGGCTGGAATTATAGAACCCTTAGCCAGGCAGTAGCAAATTGGCTGGGACTGCAGTCAGTTTTCCGATGCAGATCCATTAGAATCCACTCTACAGTACACAGACAGCTGCAGTTCCATCCTCTCACCAACGCACTTGCAGAAAATTACGACTCTATTTTAAAGGCACTTTTGGCACCGCAGCCTTTGTTGGTGTTCAGGCTGTTGGCGAGCAATAACAAGCCGAGAGGGCCTGCATATACCCTTAAAATCACCCTCATTCAACAATGCGCAGTGCTGCCCGCGGCTGAAGGCTGAGAGAGCATTAGAGACTACCCAGTCGTAACCTAGATGCACAGGGCTGCATCCCTAGTTGTGCGCAAGGCACGTAGTGCCACACATCCTGACTCCAGGAGTCTCTGGACTCTCGGGAACACCTTGTCTCGACGAAGAGAAGACCACCAAGTCTTTTCAATGGCGTCCAACAGAGTTGTCAGCCTCTCAGCGTTGGTGTCCTATATTGAATCAGCTTCGGAATGAGTCATGGTGAGCCCAATCGCTCTGATGTTCTCGCGGAAAACTGGTGGAATCCATCATAGACGGCGCGGTCGGGCTTCGTATGTGAGGTGGCGAGCTACCGAGTAGGCACACTCCCATCAGAGCACGGTTGTCGCACCCCAGGTACTTGCGGAAGGAAGACCCCCGATAAGCCACCACTGGTAGCATTTTGGTGAGAAGCCCATAGGGTACCTCTACTTCGTGCCACCATGATGGGGGGCTTGGGTATATGACATCGCGGAAGAAGCAATCGATATGGACTTGGTGGTAGCATAAAACAAGCAGGTATTTTTGTCGGCGCATGCGCTCGAACGTGCGCCAAGAGAGCCTTGTGTACACCGTGATATGCTCACGCCATGCATGCTGAGGAGGGAGTTCCCTTGCGACGAACTCTCCTTGCGCATTTCACCCGCATGGGTCAAGGGCCCAAAGCATGTTCCAGTCGAGATTTACAGTCGGTAGAATCACGCGCAACGTGCGGGGAGTGCGTAGTACGGGCGGAATGTGCTTGGCATTCACGCCAGAATGAACCTCTTTGAGGGCCGCCGTCTACGGAATTCCCTGTACTAGGTCGCACAAGTACGTGACGGAGACTCATCTCCTCTCTACCCTGGTGGGTGCTTCACCTCAAGATGACAACAATGACATGAAGGTTTCACCTAGCTTGTAAGCTAGATAGGTCTTGTCCGCGGAGGTATAAAAGAAGTCGATGTCAACTTTGTGGGCGAGTTCGTCCGATACTCACAGATTGAAGTATGCGAGGCGTTCACACCACTCGATGAGACGACGCGCCACATGGTGGCGACTGTAGATCATTAACCATGCCGAAGGGTGTTTCATGACCTTTTTCATGCCGTAGAAGCCAAGAATCTCTAGTGGTCCGATGAATTCCTTCAGCTAGGTGGCTGTCTCGTTCAGCCCATTACGGACTGCGGGGAACAACAATGTCGTATCAGACGCCCATCGCAAACGCTGTAACGATCTGTCGCAGAGCGTCTCGCTGGATTCCCGATTGCATTTACGGTTGCGGAGATTTGCCATGACTGTGCGATGCAAAACACATTCCGGTTCCCGGAGTTGCGAAGGCGTTGCCTCAAGTGTTGCACGACGATCGCATATGTGGAGAAAGCGGGATGTGGTGCAATAGCCTCCGGAGGTAGAGGGAATCAAATCGCTCTTCATATAAGATGCGTGGTTAGCCGTTGGGATACGGAATACATGAGGTGTATTGGGCTAACCCATTATATGGGAGATGCCCCTATGAAGGGGGTACTTGTGGGTAACACGTGTAGTGCACACCGCCTGAGTGGACGGCTCATGCCAAGTGAGCCACCACGCACACGTGGATGTCAGGCCCGGTGCACCCGGGGTAATTAGTTATTTTTAGTTAGTAATCCACACTACAGTGGCCGTACTTAGGTGGCGGCACTCGCCGCCGACCCTACGGAAGAAAACCTCAACAAGGGTTTTGGCTCTGACTTTGACCGTTGGTATACGGCTACGACCCCAACCTAGGGGAGTGCTGCTACCGATCCGGCTCCGTCACCCCCCTTGCACATCAAGGAGTGATACCACCGTTACTTACGGACTACTTTCTGTTTTCTTTTGTTGTTTCTTCTTCTGTTTACCGTCATACGGACTGTTTCTACTCCGCCCTGTATCAGGTTTGGCCCCGACGTCTCGGGATATTTATTGCTCGTCACGAGTCTGCGCCGGCCGTGCGGCTCGTTCCCCACCCCTCATTTCTTTGTCCTAGAGGATACCGTTGTACGGATCGTTCCCTCATTCGTGGGTGTTCCACTCGCCGCGCCGCAGCATACAGCGGACTCCACCAGACCACCGGCAACACCGAGTTGCACACTGATCGACTGTCCGTCGAGCGCTAGATCCGATTCTCCCCACACCTCCGTGCGCTGTGCGAGAAGTGACCGTTCGGCCCTACATCCGACTCGTGTCGGTCACGTTCGGAGGGCTCTACCTCTGAGCCGCCCTCACCAAGGGAGCAAGGCTCGGACACCTTGGGTGACTTTGCCGCTGTCGCGGGATCCTTTCCGCGTGTGGTATTGCACCACACGGGAGTGTTTGCGTAAGATTGTGATCGGGTGATCACTTCAGAGGGCGCGCGACCTTGCTGCAATCTGAGAGGGGGAAGATGTAGCGCACTGGGCCTTGCCCTTATATAGACGCAAGAGGCCTGGCCGTTCCGGTGCAGCCGCACTGTTATTTTTACGGCAATGCCCTGAATGCTTTAGTCCTTGGCAACACTGCAGTCGTGCACTTGGTGCCCATCGGGCGTTGCGTGTCCACGTGTGGCACGTGGCACTAGCCAATGGCCGAATGCAGCACAAAAACACGTGTACACTTGTACAATTATGTATTTTACTTATTAGAGTAGACGAACTTTAGGACAGCCGTCGTAGTGCCCGGCCATATTAGTGTGCCCAGCTCACGCTCTAGCATCTAATTAAAGTCTGCGGGAGTCTCTGTGGCTTCAAAACTCCAGTTCTGATACTGCAAAACAAGTCATCCTGGACTTACTTCCGTGTGTACGCCAACAATACTGGCTATAGTCTGGACAACTGTAGTTGAAGCCAAACTCATGGCATACACTCGCTTGTTAATACACGTCCAGTCTTCGTCACTTTCGGGCTTGGCCGCCTGTAGTGCTCGTTTTTATCTCACTGAGATCTTTAAGGTACTGGTTGGCAACCCCGCAGTTCGACTAGACGGCCAATTTATTGTATTGATCCCAATATTGGGAGCAAACGGGAAATCCGGTCAGTTAGTATCGCTAATTTCAAGTACTATAAGGCGAAACCATTGTAGAAGGTACAAATCTGGGTTCTCGCGCAGTTTCAAGGATTTAATTCTTTTATGTTGCCACCTGTTAAGCGTTCGGTCGGAAAGTCGTACAAAACGCAAGAATAAATCCTATTTTGGGTTTTTGTTTAATCTTGAGACTGTGCGAATGTTAATGCTGCCACCTGGCATTCGTCGTCAACCGAAGGTCTGTTGTCGAACCCAAAAAGTTATATGTATCCCTATTACACGCTTTTATTCTTGGAAGATGTAAAAATCGTCCATGTTTTGTAATTAAATTGGATTCATTGAACAGTATTTGTACCAAAAATTATTTTGGGCTTGCTGAACTCCCATTTTAAGGTTTTGCTTGCTCTCAGCTTCGCTAATAGCGGCATGTCTACCAAGTATCGCATCGCGCTACAATAATAGTAAAAATAATAATAATAATAATAACTAAACCATAAATTTCACTGTGGAATCCAAGTCGTATCACGCTGAGCCAAGAGGTGTTGGCTTTCTCCATGCGTACTAGTAGAGCGCTTCACTCACCAAAGGAGGGAATGAGACTCAAAAAATGGTGCTTTTTGGCATGCAGCATAGGTTGAGGTGGGCTCTAAGAGCCTGAATTCAGGCTATAATTGTTTCTATTCACTTGAATGTAATGTTGCCAAATGATTAGTTGTTGAAGAGTTTGAACGTTTCATACACGCGTTAACAACGTTCTTGAATCAATAGTACGTTTTTGATATCAAAAAAGGTGTTTTTTGAAGCTCTGTAGTAAATTCGACATATTGTTCAAGCAGATCTCTATTAAGCCATCTGGTTGCCATATGTTTCTGCTTATTACCGAGCATAGACAACAGAGGCTTAGAATTTTTGCTATACAAAAACAGGTGCATAACCTCTACGGATTACAAAAGGCGAAAAATGCGATCAAAATAACTAAAAATAAAGGTTAAGTTGATTATTTTGACCTCATATGAGGTCAGCGGTCCGATAGACACTATTGTCTATCTGCCCGGATGTAATGTAGCCAAATGATTATTTTTTGAAGGTTTTGAACCTTTCATACACGCGTCAGGAACGGTGTTTTTGAATCAAAAGTACGTTTTTTGATATCAAAAAAGCCGGTTTTCTAAACGTCTATAGTAAATTAGTCATATTTTACAAGCAAATCTCTATCAAACCATCTGGTTGTCTTATGTTTTCGCTTCTCACCTAGCATAAACAACAGAAGCTTAGAATTTTTGCTATACAAAAACATGTTGTATATCTTATACAGACTACAAAAGGCAAAAAATCCGATCAAAATAACTAAAATTAAATGTAAAGTTGATTGTTTTGACCTCGTATGAGGTCAGCGGTCCGATAGACACTAGTAGCTAGCGGTGTGTCACTGTGTCACTACCAACCAAAAATAAGTAAATAAATTATTGTTCCCAGTAGTTAGCCACTGCGTTATACGTGGCACACTAACCAATCGGCACAGAACATGTAGCGCCCCCCCACGTGGTTAGATCTCACTGTATCTCAACTCGTACTGGCATTTCCCAACTTTGACTTACTGTTACGCGTAAAAGAGAACGCTTTATCCCTTGCTACCATCACGATTCCTGCCCAGAATAAGGAGGATGGCACGTTTCATCTGATTCAGTTTTCCTCCCCTACCACGAACGATGCTGAATGGCGATACTCAGTTATCCAAAAAGAAGCGCTGCCTTTCGTGTTTGCATCGACTAAGTTGTTTATTTACCTCCTGGGTTCTATAAGGCAATGCCTGAAAGCCGTAAACACCACGAAGACGTTCAGAATCTTCCTTTGTTTAGAAAAAACAAGCGAAAGAGCCTTTCGGACGATAAAACAATTGAATCGGTGTAAGAACAAGGCCAGCCCTTCTCCACTAGCGCAAAAAGGCAAGGAGTTAGAAACTACTGCTCTGTGGGAGCGCTGTGTGATAATGTCTTAGACGTACGGATTCTAGGAGTTTGGGACGTGCAAGCGCGGGCAAAGATTGGCAGATAGCGGTAGGCTAGCCTAAAGAGAGAAAAGGAGAAGACGTTAGATCGAGGAGTCACCAGAGTGAGTAGTTTAAACGACAAGGCTAGGGTCAACCTCTGTACAGGGTTGAAACCACAATAGGTGGTAAAACGCTCCTGATGATAGGTTCTTTTAATTATGCAAGGCGGGTTACTCAAACATGAGCAATAGAATACTTCTCCCTGAAGAAGTGGAGAATTCGCAAGGGCGACAATGTCTAGAGCCAAAAACAACTTGATTAGGGAAGAGTTAATCATGCAGCGGTAGGTGTGTCGTTGCACTAAGTACTACCAATCACAAATATGAGTCTAAAACTAATAGCTAGACATATCCCACATTGTGTGGGTCACGTTCACTACTGTTGTCAATCGCACTGCGCAAACCCATGTTCCATGCGCCGGTTTCAGCCTAGTGGCATTACTACTATTAATATAGTAACCCACCGATCACTCGGGAAAGTAACTAAGTACCCAGAGATCCCCATTGAGGGCGGGGCCCTACAAATTCCAAGCCTTTTAAATTGGTTACGGAACACAAGGCTCTTTTGCATGCGTTTAAAAAGCGGGAAATACATTGGCAACTCGCCAGATGCTTAGATCATCTCGCCAACTATGAATGTCGAGTTTCCTATCTTTCTCCTTTCAAGAACATAATTGCTGAGTTTCTCTCACGACCGGCTCACCAAAATGTGCGATAGTAGTTCCAATGAAGACGACCCCGCGTTACCTATCACTCATCCCGGGAACAATCTGTTTTCCGGATTTCAACCATAGTCTGTCACCATTGGTTGATTCATGAGAAATATTTCAATGGAGGAACCCGATTGAAGGATCTGTGCGGCAATCAGAAGTAATTCGAAGAAGTTTATGGCTTAGGACACGAAACTATACCGACGCAAAAAGACAGACATTTAATAATTTCTGTACTTACGGATCGACCAGAACGTATTCGAACATTTCATAATGACGTAAGGCATTGGGATGTAGCACCGACAAAGAAGTTTATTAAATATAGCTTCTGGTAACTCACAATGCTATCAGAGATACGTGTACAGTTGCAAAAGATATAAAACTTTGGCACCACTTGTGAAATATAAGGCTATGTAAAAGCTGCTTATAATCAAACTATTTCACACTTTTTCCGTAAACGTCGCTTGCCGACGTAAGCGTAAAGAGCTCAGTAAAACGTTTCGGCTAATCGGAGTAAACCATCTCACCGGATGGCCATTTTAAATATCTAATGACATATTGACGGCGACTGTTGTGCTCAGGTTCGTAAGAAAAGAAGTCATACAGCCTATCGGTTACGCCATCTGGACCTTGTAAGACAACGCCATGACGTCCATGGCTTACTCATTCTAGAGATTTATACAACAAAAAGCGGTCGCTTCGAGAGCTTTTACGGGCTATTGTCTTATTTCAAACGGACGTGCTGAAAAGATAGGTGGGACCGTGCTTCTTTTGCTTCTAGCATTGCAGGTTTTTTTCCACTGTCGATCTTTTCTGGTCTATCACCAATTGGGTTTGCACCTCTGTGTTGATACTCTTGAGCCACGAACCCGTTTCTACACGATCTCAAGCAGAGAAAGGTAGAGTAAAGACTTTCATCGTCCGTCGTCCCCCTTGGTAGTCTAGCACTATGACGATCACAGACTCAAAGGGGTTCAGGCAGAAGCGACCTGACTCCGTACAAGCCGAACGCATAGAAATAGATTGCAGAACAAATGAGGTCCGAGAAGTTTCATAGTCAGCAGATGCTGGTACAAAATCGGTAACAGTAGACATGTCCCCGTGCAATCAGTAAAATGTTTGTAATACTTTTCGCGAGGGTGCTGACAAAAACTATGCTTCTTCAGGACTCAGCCCGTGTAGCTATCAACAAGTTCTGTGACAACAGTTTCTGTCTCAAAACTATTCGTATCGTCATACTTCTTCACCTTCATCTATACAGGGGAATAATTATTCACATTCTGAAAGGCAACCTTCCGTTCCTACATGGAAATGAGTCTAGACTGTTTTTGGTTTTGTATAGCCGAACGTCCCACCTTGGGCACAAAGAGTGTTTCAATGCGGTTATCCTCGCAATGGTTGCCAACATGTGCAGATTTGGGGCAATGAGAGCAAACCCATTCCTTTCCTTCATTAGCACTGTGCTTAACAGACATTTTTCATGAACGAAGTCTGTTGAGTCGACAGATTCGTTAGATCATCCGCAATTGCCTGTGGATTTCTGACGTCCTGTTCAAGTCTGTAGAATGATCTATAAGCAAAGGCGGAAGTGGCAGAGCCTTGCGAAGACTGTAGTGGAAGCAAAGCTCTGCAAGCATCCACAAAGCCCCTAATCGCTCGCTACAGCGCACTATATGTACCCCGAAAAAGAACAAGCCGAGCTATTTCCGTATGCTCAAAAACAGCGTTACGGGGTACTCCACACTTGCACTCCTTGATGACGTATGCTTTGTGAAAGCACTTCTCTTTGTGCTACAACAACTCTAACGTATGTGTCGGCTGAAGGCAGCTGCTGATCGCACTTGTGATAAAATCTTGCGGTTTCGCGGTCTTCTCAAACTTCTGAAATATATTTGCAAGATCTGTGTGGTATTATGTAGCCTCAGAATGCAACACATTCTGGGCGTAGATCTCACGTAAACTTGAATCATCATCCAGATAATACACAGCTCAGGAGCATCTTCGGCGTTTTTTATCCTTTCAAAGCAACTTTCGCAAACCTAGCATCCTGTCACTAGTATCCGTGAATCGTAACACCTTTGTGCTTCGACCGTCAGCATTGATCTCTCTGAAGAGCAACATGACGGGGGTTTAAGGTGGTTTTTGGTCGTGGCTGTCCGTTTATCGTTCTCGAGCACTTGCTAACACCGAACGTTTATGCAATTAGTGGTTTTGTTGCGTCTTTCACAGCGGAAGCTACACCTATTAATAAGGTATTACATATCGAATAGCATTTTGCTACTTTTCCAACCACGTCAGCAGCATAACATATTCTTTGTTGTAGCAATCAACGTCCCAGTATGGTTTTGTTTGTAAAGTTTGATGTAGGATAGAAGAGAAAGAATATTTGATTTCGAGTTTTTCCCGTATAGTGAGTGCATTCGGAAATAAACAGATAGCCAACTGAACAAAGGTTTGGCGCGGTCGTTCTCCGATTCGAAAATACATACGCCATTTGATGCGCAAAATATTGGCGCCAAACAGACAACCGCAACACCTGATACAATAAACCATCAAGAGTTCTTTGCTTCCTTCGCATCCTTGCAAACGGCAAGCACGGTATCGTTTTGTCTCATCTCCCTTTACCACCGAATTCGCTTCACCAAAATGCCCAAGGAAGCAGCGGCCAGTGACATTACTGCAACAGCTGTGTCCTCCCCAGTGATTAAGAGCTACAAGGAGGCCGCAAAGTACACTGCCTCTTCACCAAAATCCATACCGTCGCCCACAAAAGGAAGACAGTTCAAAGCAAAAGGTCGCAGTGGTGCTCCAAACTATAGCAAAGACGATGTCTCCACCATGCTGGATATTATAGAACGTATCGAACCTATCGGTGCGAACATGTTAGCGATGGTAGCTGATGAATTTAAGAAATGGTGCACTCGGAATTGTCGTCCTCTGCGTGATCAGGACTCACTGAAAAACAAATTCGATAAAATTTGCAACGCAAAGAAGCCTACTGGAGACCCAACGTGCACCCCAGATGTACGTAGGGCAAAACATATCGCAAAAAGTATACAAGGCACAATTGTCGCGAAGCTCGTTGACGACGACAAGGACAATGACGACGATGCGGAGCACCCTAGTGGGAAGGACGAAGATGTTGGAGTGGCAGAAATTGGTGCGTGGGAAAGAAAGCGTCCCATTGGTATGCCTGGTGTACATGGAAAGAAACAAAAAGTGGAAGACACTTTGGTTTGCATTATGGAGTCTATGACGGAGTTTATGGGAGTGATTGCAAAATCGGTGTCTACTACTCAGGACGGCGAAAGAGCCACGATGGATCATGAACACTTGATTTCAAACGCTGTAAAGAAGGAAGTAACAGCGCTGAGAGAAGACGTCAACAGGAGCATACTCGATACAAGGCCATGATTTCTGCGCTGAGCACCACTCTTCATGACCTGGTGGGAAAGCTGTCTAGCAGTGTAATGCCGGAGCACCAACAGTAACGAATTCGTTCAGAACGCCATGTAAACTTCCAGGGTTTCCGCTCGCGCGGGCTTAAAAGTGGGAGCAAAGTGCGCGTTAAAGCTCGCTGGCGCTCGCATTCGCGCACTTTGCTCCTCGGGCTGCAGCCCGCGCTCACGGTAAAGTAGATGGATTGTACGTACGGGCAATGCGATTGCGACCCATGACGCGAGTGAGAAAGTTAAACAGGCGAACTGCCAGATCTATAAGGATATCTCGGCGCTTAGCATCTGTAGTCAATGTGGCATCCAAACGAGGAAAGGGTCCTTTGAGTGCTCTTCTAACCCACTCGGCGCGTTGCCGCTCGCTCGGCATTACTCGTTGCATGATAAGATCTATCACCGCTAGCTCTTGGGACTCTGGAATGTCGTTGGTCTCATTCGTTTTTCGAGCTCGCACAATTTTACCGTTCGTGCACCTCGTGTTGTTCACGAAAGCAGAGTCCCCCAAGATTTCCATTCCAGGAGACGTCCTTCCGTCCGAAAGTTTATCGCTGTAGAGACCAGATATTCCAGCCAGTCTAGTGTCATGCCAGCTTCCGGGGTAATTTATCGCTGCATGAATGATTTCCCCATAAAAGTTGAATACAAACAGATTAGTGACTTCTTCTTGCTGAGTGTATCCTTCGTAGAAGGCATTTTGTAGATCAGCGTTGCCGTAGTTTTGACACTTGAAACGCCCTCCATCCGTAATGCTAAACACGCCTTTCAGAAGGGGACCGAACCTTCGATTGTTTTCCAAAAGCGACGCAGAGGATTTTTGTTCTTCTGAAGTGGGCCAGCGCACATGAACGTTTTCTGCATTTGGTGATGTTATTGTCTTTAGAAGGACGAAGAGAGAGAAGTCCAACCACACGCGAAGAGTGGATGGCACAATTCCAAAGAATGGACATAGCTGATAAGACTTGCATTTTGTCTTTAAGTAGTTTAGCGCTAGACCAAGAAGGTCAATGGAACGCAGAAGTGTTTTTCTACCACGCTTTGAAGCTGTTCGACGAAATGGACTGCCATAATTCTGTTTTTGCTGCGCTGTTTTGAACATTGGGAAAAGCGTGTTTGTAAAGATTGATCTGGTAAAGTTTGTTGTTATGATAAAATCGTTGTCGGTTCCCCATCTAAGTAAGCTTTGCCAAGGCGTGTGTTCTGTGGACCGCATGGGATGGAGGAAACCTTTTCTCGTGTACTGAGCTGCTCGGTGACGGCGACGATACGGTCGTTTTTCGTTGCGGCGTTTGATGGTGATCACGACGCTTATGGTAGCCATGTAACTGGCAGCACAAGCAGCTGCTACTGCTCTTCGGAGTCTCAAGTTCATTTGGAACTTGTACTGGTCTCAGAAGGTTGGGCGGAACGTTTGGCGGTTTGAATGGACCCTCCAAGGGTCCATTCTGATCGCCATATTTGGCCAAGGATAGGCCAAAGGAGAAGTGACTTGGCTTTCATTTATTGGCACAAATTTGGCGAGAAAGTCCATCTGGAAATTTCCGAATGCACTCAGTGTTTATAGAGGACGTGTTTGTCATCTCCGCAATTCCACGTGACACGTTTACCAAGGGTCTGCTCCACTATATTTCGAATGCGTTCCCAACCTTAGAAATTGCGAATAGTTAAGCTAACTAATGTCGTCAGTACGATTCGTCTTGTTCAAATAGCACAGAGTGGCATTACTCAATGTACGCTGCTGTATTCTGTGTATTCTGAATAAACGTTCAACCTGTGTGCATAATAAGAAAGAATGCGGGTTCCGCGGAGTTTTGGACCATGGTGTTCGAAGGCGTAGTAAAATTACGGAAGTGGGGTCTTGCCCAAACGTTGTGGGATGTACGTGCTCGTGCAGTGTTGAGTTACGCCGTTGGTAAGCGTGACAAGACTTGTTCGCGAGCCTAGGCAGTATACTATCCCTGTTGACAAAATCAACATCAGACTGGCAGAATCTCAATAGGGATGAACAGAGGTGCCAGACAATAACGTTCTCATTTCAGTCCGTAACTGTAGCTGGCACCCGCTGTGTATGATCTCCATGGAGATATACAGAGGTGCCAGATAGTGCTCTTTTTTGTTCGTGACTGTAGCCGGCACACCTCTATTGAGATCTTCCCGAGCTCAGCTAGCTAAGAGCTGTTAATTCCCTCTTTGCTCACAATTGCAGCTGCATGCCGTGTTGCGCAAGACAGCCCGATTGTAACGAAAGCAAATCATACCGAGTCGGTACTAAATAGTTCTCGAGCAAAAGAGATGCAAGTGTTGTGCAGAATTATAGAATTGTGGTGAAGCACACCCGAAACTTGCAGTCTCTCAGCCCCGCAGACAAAGAGCATATCGAGAGGACGCCATTGTAGGGGTTTACACTGCAGCCAGTGCAATTAAAAGGCGTTGCCACTTGTGTGGTGCTGTAGTCTCGGTTAGGATGCTGGCGTCACCGTTTGTGCTTAAAATTGAAACGAGAAGAAGTACAGCTACCGTTCTAAATCCTACAGTACAAGGGTACTCGGTAAAGGGAGAGAAGTTGTGATAGGACAAAGGAATACAGTGGGAAAGCAGATCTGGGAGTAAGAAAATGTGAGAAACTCGCTCTTGGGTACGATAACAAAGCTGGCAATCCCTTGTATATTGGAATTAATGTGGCTTCTTCCCTGCGATGCCTTTTTACGCCCTGTCAGCTTCAAACCGACATGTTTCATAGAGAGATTTGGATGACAAAGTGGAACTAACCCTTTAGCCGATTTGCAGGTGTAGATATGAATATCAGATCTCATTCCACTTTCTCTAACATTCGTAAGTACTTGTCACGTCGAAAGTGGAAGAAATGAAGCTGAAGGAAAACAGGGAGCGTGTATGTGCTATAATACAAATGCTTCCGGTGCCATTATTCTGCCTCCCTGGCTTGTTTTCGCAAAGCTTTGAGTATGTGGCAGCCAAAGAGTTTGTGTTTATTGACACAACTGCAAAGCGCTTGAAGAGGATGGAAGGCCGAAATAAGATTGCTCAGACGCTGTCAAGAATTGAAGAAGAGGGTGATTGCATGATGTTACGATTAGCGAGAAACAGAATGGCGTGGTGGAGCTCAATAAGTTCATTGCGGTGACGAGGTTATGGTTGAGGAGTGTTCAAACCGGTGTAAATGCGGAGTTGGTGCTGTGTAGTGAAGTGGCACTCGTGAACTGTTTGTTGTGTTGTTGTTCTTTATGGGCGCACATTGTCTAATTGCGACGCTGTGGTAGAACTTATCATAATTCCTTCTCAATCTCTCAACAACTAAGGTTAACCGCTAGCTACTCCTCGTGAATGACAAGTTCTCTCTACCCCGTTACACCATTCTTAACTTCCGACTCAAAATATTGTTGATAGCTGTTGCGTGCTCCCACCCTGCAGCAGCCTTGTTACGCTCACCAACTGGTATTCCAAGACGTATTAGAATGGTGCAAAACTTCTACGGGGAGACCCGAATGTATAATCCATTTCGTTCTGGCGCGTTTCGCCTCTTCCAGACTTTGCTCTGCTAATCCTTCCTCAACTCGGGAGAACGACAGGTAAGGGGTACACCACGACAAGACGGATGCGATGTACCACGTTCGCACCACCCAGAAGATCTGGTGACATCTTACCCTCCCTTTTCTCTTTACCCTTGGCGATAAAGGGCGGTAAGATCGGGTTGCGGCCCGTGTGTGCTGTAGATATCAGCGTAAGTCCAGAAAACCCCTGTAAACCCATTCAGATCCTTGTACAGGCAGGTGAACGGTTTGTTTGATGATGGCAGGGAAGAGAGCTCCGGAGGGGATGCCATGTAACGTGCGCAAGGGATGAGGACTGAGATGAAGGGTGGGAATTAACTGTGCCATTGGCGGAAGCGAATGGCTTTTTGAACAGTTGCGGTTTGGCGGGAAAGGAAGATAGTTCAGGCGCACGAGGCGGCGGGTGCTGTTTTAATCCCCATTCAAAAGAGCGGGTTTATGCGCGATACGGACATGTCACGTACACAGATTAGCTTTTTCCGTTGATTTTCTTCAGGCTGCGCAGTCTGATGAGATGTTCTGCACCGGTGGTGGCAAAGAGCAATGCTTGCGGTGTGACATGTTGTTTAAAGGGGGCGCCGGTGGGGACAAAGTGTGTGCACAGTAGACCACCCTTCGGCACCATCCGTACTGAAGGGTTGCGATTTGAGCAAAAGAAGTGTTGAAGAAAGAAGACCAAGTTTGAACATGGGAACGGGTGTGAAGGTCGGGTTGCCTGGGAAATAGAGCAGAATGAACGGGCTTGACAGGGATGGCCTGTGCTACATAAGATGCGTGAAGATGAAGGTTTGGGGAGGAAGGGAGGGAAGCAAAAACGAGTGTTTGCGAGAATACCGTGGTAGCTACAGGTAGTCAAGAACGCAAAAAAGGTGGGAAACGGCAATACAGATATTAGCAAGAACAAGAACATAAGCAGAAAGCCAGTATGAGTCATCAACATGACCACTCCAACAATCATGGCCACGGTCATGGTGACGGCCATCATCATGGTCATGACCATCACCAAGCTCATGGCCATCATCACCATCATCACAACTGTCCCAGCAATCATCTCCAGCATCAGCATAATCAAAGTCAGTACGACAGCAACTTGACACGTCACAGATTGCGTTGTCGCATGTGCCGAGAAGAGTTTATAGGCAAATGCTGCAGTGAGATCATAGAGGAAACGAACAGATGTCGAGCAGAAGAGGGTCTGACAGAGCTTCGTAGAAGCAGCCGTCTGAGCCAGTGTGCACGCCATTACGTTCGTATTTTGGTGCGTGATGGGGTGTTGGAACACCGTCATCAGACTCGGCTGGCACAACGACTTCAAGCGGCTGGGTATGAGTTTAGTTGGGGCGCAGAGAATTTGGCGAGAAGACAGCGTAGTGTGAGTCACGTGATGACGTCTTGGATGAATAGTGAGGGACATCGCAAGAACTTGATGAACGAGAAGGCACGTGAAATTGGGGTGTACGTCAAGTACGATCGTAACGGGCATTTGTATTGGATTCAGGTGTTCGCCGCTCCTCGTGAAAGGCAATCCTAGCTCTGGAAAATGAGGAGAATCATATTATTTCAGGGTTTTGGGGAGGTTTGTTGTTCATGATGATGTGGCGAGGACGATGAAGACTGGAGATGCGGTCCAGCTTCTCGGTAGAAATGTTTGTGAATGGTCATGCAGTGCTTGGTAAGATGGGACTTGGTCTTGAAGAGCTGGTCACAAAACTTGCACCGAAACGGTCGTTTTTG
This sequence comes from Gracilariopsis chorda, assembly GCA_003194525.1. Taxonomy (NCBI): domain Eukaryota; phylum Rhodophyta; class Florideophyceae; order Gracilariales; family Gracilariaceae; genus Gracilariopsis; species Gracilariopsis chorda. Next base: position 148,717 of record NBIV01000003.1, on the reverse strand, counting down.
TTGATGAATCATTTGAATATGTCTTTGTAAACCGTCGTTATACGGAAAGCACATGTTACACAAGTTACATTTCGCCTTCTTTCTAGCCTCATGCACAGCTCGAATCTGATCAGCACAAGAAACGCAAGAGTCAGTTCTCCTTTGCCTAGAGGCGCTTCCATGTTGGGGCTGGCGAAGAGACTTACGTGTTTGTTCTTGTTGGCGTTGTTGGAAAAGGTGGCGTTACACACGTTGCATTGATGAACGGTTGGCTTTCGATGCACCTTTCTCTCGTGGTTGTGCAGCGCGGGCACAGAGTCGAATTGGGCGGCGCATCCGTCCACTCCGCAGGTGAAGCGCGTTAGTGACGGAGGCGACTGCATGGGGCGCGAAGCGTCCGGGTCTGGGTTGAGCAGTTGTTGCACGGAGACACGCGTGAAGCCGGGCTTTGTCTCGGCCGGCACGGACGAAGAAGAGGAGGAAGAAGGACGGGAAGCCGTCTTCGAAGACGGCGATCGGGACGAAGAGGCATCCATTGAGCTCTGAGCGATGGGACGGGGAGCACTTGGTGTCCTTCCGCCCGCAGCGCCAGGCGCTGCTTCCGTTGAGTGTTACACTTTATAACAACGAACGCGGCTCACCGCCGCACCGGTGTCCAGGGGAGCACTCATCCTTGCTCGCCGTGGCGGAATAATGTGCGCCGTCCGTTGCTCGCAGAGGAGTTCAACTACTGCCTACACGTGACGCCACGGAACGATCGATCCCCAGTGCTGCCGCCGGCCTCGATACAAATTCCGTTCACCCGTTTTGAGCCACGATCACACTGGTGCAGCGGCGCAATGTGGCCACATCGCCCAACACGTATGCCCTCCCGTACCTTCTCTGTCCTCGTTTAGGGTTTATCTTGTGCGCTTGTACACGTACTCCACACCAACGCGATAAAGACGCAATCTCTTTTTGCGGCACGGGTGAAGCCTTGCCGTCGTGTCTTTCAGCCATTGGCGTGGCTCTCCTACAACTGCGGTCTTTTATGGTGTCGAATGCCCCGACAAGTCATCCGCATCGAGCTTTGATTGCATCGAAAGTCCTGCGTGCTCGGTGGCCATGTACGCTGGTACTCTATTTAGAGCGGTAACCCTTTACCCTCGGTAGACAGCACCCGTCGTACACTTGATGCAGTGATTCCACGTAAGCTACTAAGCTCGTCCAAACATTTTCCAGGGTGCCCCTTTCCGCTCTCTCCGTTCGGCGCGGCTCTCCTCCTAGTGCCCTAGCAGAAGACAGCCCCCTCTGCACCGTGAGTCTCTGCACATAAGATTCTTATCAGCCTTTGCCACATTTTTACTGGTCACACAGTGCGCGGTTGGAAAGACCCCGTCACCACACGGGCTTCTTCTCCATCTTGTGACATAATTGAAGAGCTTTGTCCCACAGGCAACGATACACTTCCACCCATTGTAGACGTGTGGACCTGGTTCTTATAACATTCCACTACCTAATAAGCAGTGACCTCCACAGAACAATGCTCATCCAACTGTAAGCATGTCGGGTCAGTGAGCTGCAGATCATAGACACTATCCGTAGGGTTTGCTGATAGTGTAGACCTATCTGTGGGCGCCATCACAAAACGGTGACGCAGTGGGGGCCAAACTTAGCAATGTAGGCTAAAAAGGGTGTCCTCGTAGCTGAAAGCCCCGTAGAGATGAAAAAGATAAACAGAAAGAGCGAACAAATGAAAATGCAGGGACCAAAAAAAATCAACCTGCTAAGCAAAATATGAAAAGAAAAAAAAGAGCAAAATTCTGAGTCCCAGAAGACTTCTTCAAAACTTCTTCAAACGGCGCGCGACCAAAGACTTACGTCAATTGCCACTAGGAGTCAGACTTTTGGCTTTCGATCAGACACTCCGGATGTGTAGTAATTCTCGCAGCCTATCAATTTCTGCGCTAACGAAAAGTACGCGCGTAAAATCCTTACAAGGCTTACAAAGGAGAGCTACTAACAGCAGGATATGCTTTCACTCTGTAACCAATCAGGCAATTCGCAGGAAATGTTGCACGGTACGTGGCCTGCGTACAGTTTCTGGTACAGCACTTCTGTCCGGAAATCGCCAAGTCTTTCGACCAACACCGTTATCCGAGCAAAGCTCCAGTGGGGCTCACAGATAACAGAAGCACATTGTTTACACACTTTCGATCTCCCTTCTATGATTGAAGCGCTTCAACCGGTCTTAGCGACGGCAGTTCTCCACTCGAAGTATGCATTTAGCGACAAACGTCTCACTAGATGCAGATGATGGTTGAAAGGTTGACGGAATGTGTTAGAAAGGTTGGGGGGTGACGTATGTGTGTCAATGTGATGTAGAGCAGAGTCCAGAGTGAAATCTAGGCCTCAACGTGCCTTTTTATAGCGTCTAAAAGCACTTTAAACAAAGCAGGAACGCATTAATACTTTCTAATTACTCATGTGTGCGTCTTGGTTACTCCATTGGCTTCTAGCAGACTCCGGACACTAGCCAATGCAACTCGCTCTTCTGGTGCCAGCGTCACTTAAATACAGTACCACAGCTGACCCAGCGAAGCAAAGGATGCTCTAAGAGCTGCTGGAACTCTACACGTGTGTCCCAGCAGTGCTGGAATATTCTACACGTTTTGCGAGCAACACTAGCCGAGCTACAGACTGTGAACATCCGGTCGCCTTACCCGAGATAGAGCGTGGGTTCATGCGCTGTACATGCGTATTAGCAATGTGCGCTGCGTGAAAAAATAAAAGCACTGTTGCGCTGCAGCGACCGTGCGCCATCGAAAGCCGACATGCAGAGACGTTCAATCCATCCCACCTACGCATTACACACTACACGGATCGCCGACACCATTAATTTCTTCCCACTATCAGTACTGATAGCGCCATTATCTTCGCACTATCAGTAGCCTATACTATCAGCACTAATACGATGTTTTCAAACTTTGGTGCTGACACAAAGGTAAGAAGGGCCTTCGGCCCTACCACTCTTTCCTGCAGTTGTGACGTCTGCATCTTGCCTGCAGGAAAGAGTGGTAACGCGGCCCTACCACACTTTCCTGCAGTTGCGACGTCTGCATCTTGCCTGCAGGAAAGAGTGGTAGCGCCGCCCTACCAAACTTTCCTGCAGTTGTGACGTCTGCATATTGCCTGCAGGAAATAGTGATAGGACCGGAGCTTGAGCGGTCACAAACCTGAGAATCAAACGTTTTGGTTGTCCAAAATATTTCATTATCATTGAGGCAAAAAGATGGCGAACCAAAAGGCTCAAAAAATGAAAGTGAAGCACGATGAAGTGCAACGCCCTCAGGGAGGGATTCCTGGTACTTGATCGTTTTCCCGATATTATCGGTTGTGTAGTGTGTATATGAACTACGCCCCACAATGGTGGGTATGGACACGTGGGACACGGTTTTGGGCCAATTGGCTGTTGGCCACAGTAGTGGATGTTGCCACGAAATGTGGAGTATTTTAGTTGATTTTATTTATTATTTTCACACCCATTTCTGGGAAGCTAGTACTTAGTGCGACGGCGCACTGCCGTCGCACCAGTAAACCTTCCCTAACAAGGGACCCCAACCTGGGGAACTGGCTCTAGTTGTTACCGCTTGCGCGCGTGCTCTACTCCTCCTTGGAGGGAAACGCCGTGAACCACGGGACATCTAACCCCCTTGCACATCTAAAGAGGCCCATCCTTGGTAATATAATTGTTCCAATCACATTGGTGTTTCGCCCTGTATAGGGAGTCCTGTCCACGAGCATTGCCGTATTTGTTCGTCGCTCTCGCGACTCACCCTCGCCCAGTCTTCCTCCTTTCCCCCTTTCAGGGTAGTACATCCCGCTTCCGGCGGCCCTCCTGTGTGCACCCGCTCACACTTCCCCACTTACGTGGAAACATACCTCTACTGAGGATCACACCTCGCTCACGCGGATACCGATTCTTCGCCTTCACCTCCCTGCGCAAGTCGCGACAGGTGTCCCTGGTCTTACAAACCGGCTTCGCCGTGACACCTCTGGGAGGGCTCTACCCAACTGGGTTCACCTCGTGAGAGGAAGATCCCGAACGTCTTTCGGTGCTTTTCCCCTTTGGGGCATTGCACCACACACGATGTTGGGTGCTGGAGCAGTTGCGCCAAAAAAACGAAATCGTGCATTTTGCTAAATTCTTAAGGGTGCAAAGGTCGTTGTCGCACAAATACTTAGATAGGTTAGACAAGTTGAAACGGCCTTCGGCCATGGGTCGTGCTGCGCGCCGCGTCTTTTATGTAGCTTTGTTGATTAAGTAGCGTTCGGAGGCTCTCCGAGCACTTTGCTCGCTTTCGCTCGCAATAGCGCTCGTAGAACCCGGGGCCACGCGGCGCTTAGAGTACCTGGAGCCGTAGAGGTTTGTGTGTAGGTGCCTAAATTGACTGTAGTGCCAGCCAATGAAGGGAAAGCGCGACACGTTGCCTTCTGTAACTGCTTGGCACTGCAGTCATTATGGGAGTGCCAGCCACTAAGCAGCCAGCTTTCCTGCTGCCGCTGCTGAATTTTTTAAATGGTAGGGAAGTGTTGCGCCAAATAGGAGTTTTGCATGCGCCTAGAGGGGCATACATGGTTGTTTATTGGCGCACCGCCTACATTCAATCAAGAACACCCCCCCATACATGAGCAAATACTTATAGTGGAGAGACAAGAAGAAGTGGCTTTTGGCCAGGGCGGCGCTGCGTGCCACAGTGGAGGAGTGATAGAGAGCGGTGAGAATAAAAAAAGTGTGGAGAACGCAAAAGCAGAACAGCAAGTAGTTTAATTCAATGAATGAAGAACGCAAGAAATTTGATTATGGTTGTAAAGAGATGCAGAATTGAATGGCTTCAGGCAGCATTGGATTGGCGATGGCAACAAGCATGGGATACATTGTGTGCGCATTCTTGGATGTAAGCTGTGCGTCATGCAGGAGCAGCGAATGGTCGTTCCCTCAAATGCACGACAATGCGACATAAAACTGACCGGCGCAGAAGAAGTTGGATCGCACATCCACATCCAAGCCATCCAAGGTCTTTCCCTGTCCTTCGTGAACAGTAGCTGCAACCGCGAGACGAATGGGGAACTGCATTCGAGTCATGCGAGTATCTGCGAAAGACAACTCGAAGTCGATACAATGCAGGACCTTTCGTTCTAGAACCTGTCCGTTTCCGTCGAATCGAGCCACCTGCATCGTAAATTGATCGACACGCACCACTAAAAACAGTGTTCCGTTGGCCAAAGCGGGATGCAGCACGTTCCAAATTACCAAAATTGGCACACCGATCTTCAAGTCCAGTTTATGAGGCGGTACTCCAGTAGGGGCATACTGATATGCAAGCTCAGGGACGATTATACTGGCGAATTTAGACTCTGGGTTCTGTCCAAGATCAGGTTGCACGGTTGTCACTGACGAAAAAGTGAAGCGCTCGCCAGGAAACAGAACTAGCGCTGCCGCATTATGTTCATCGACCAACTGGTTTGTGGAGGCAATGAGCATTTTGCTGAGATCCACATCCTCCTTTCGTCGTGTTGTGAGCCACTTCCACAGGAATTGGTATGCGGTTCGCATGCCACCAGTAGATCTGAGTGGTAGTGGAGCGTTGTTGGATATTTTGTTGCGGGCAATGGAACGTAACAGCGACGCAAATGCGGGTCATCGACTTGGGGTACTTGTTTGGTGAGGTACAGCACTTGAACCGAGCACAATATCCACAGATCACTCTTCCACGGCAATTTGCTGAGAATTTTTGTGTACACTCGTCTCCCATTTTCACTTGGCTCGGCCTCCATGTACACCTGCGGCACCACTGGAAGCAGCTGGGAGTAGTCACCGGATAGAACGATGGTCAAGCCCGCAAATGGAGGCCGGTTTTTCATTCCACTGCAGTGAAAATCTTTGAGCAACGCATCCATGAGTTCGAAGAGCTTTCGTGAGAGCATGGAAGCCTCATCCAAGATAAGCAGTTGTATTTTGCGTAGCAGTTCTGCACGTTGAGATCGGGGACATTACTTTCACAGAGTCGCTGTAGTGCTGCTTATGCTGTCCCTATCAGCTACACCCATTCCGAGCAGGTTATGTAAAGTGTGGCCACCTTCGTACAACGAAGCTGCAATGCCTGTTGTAGCAGTCATTTCGGCGAGCATTCCTTCCGACTCAACGATATCACGAAGGAGGTTGACCACGTATGTCTTTCCGGTTTCTGCGGATCCTTGCACAAAGAACACGTTTCCAGAAGTGCTTGTTCGCTCCTGCAGCGCCTGTCGTTGTTGCAATGCGGCAATGAATGTGCCAATGAATTGTCTTTGGCGAGGGTTTACAGTGGCGTAACTTGACTGCAAAGTTGACGAATTGCGCACCACTCGCCCGTCTCGAGTTGTTGTAGCTCAATTCGCCTCAGTCAATGCTGCATGATTCTGCTGTAGTTGTTGGGAGCAGAAGCTCTGATCGCGAAGCAGTCATCCACCGTGCCGGTCTGAGATCCCCACCACACGTTGATACATTTCTTGCTCTCGTTGCTGCTCATCTCCTGTATGTATGTCGCTACATGGCGCCTCCCAGTTTTCGAAGGCCATTTTTTCTGGGTCTGCGCCTTCTTGGTTTAGTGTGACAACCACACGTCGTAGCTCGGAAGGCGTGCTGTAGATCTGCACTGCTTCTTGAAATGCAATATCAAACTCGGTTCCTTCCACGAGCAGCCCGCTTACAATCGCAGTTTTACGATACTTTCCATATTGCTGTTAGTTGAAAGTCCTTGCTTCTTCATAAGAGCTTGAGCCGTGATTCATGAGAAGCAAGCCCAGAGCAAAAAGCTCAATTTACGACGGTGAAACAACTCTGATCCTTGCGACGCACTGCTCGTCTTCCGTGCGCTCTACTACGTACATAGGCGGATCGCAGTCGTCTGTGGGCACCTGAATGCTGTCTCCGTCGTATTGGTTAAGCACGCGGGCTGGAAACGTGCGATACAATCGAACTTTTTCAAAGTACGAAAGGTAGTCGAGGCTCGCATATGCTTCGGGCCTTGCAAAATATCTCTCCAGTATAGACGGCTGCCATGCAGAAAGAAGCTGGTTTGGACCTCTCAGCAGAAATGTTCGCTCTCCTTCCAACTGAATGGCCAGTCGCTCTACTTTTGGTACGATGTGAACACGTCGAAACTCGAAAATTATCCAAGCTGCATGGACAGCACCCACCACACGTGCTCGCATGTATGCACATATGTCGCTCTGCGCCTGCGGCTTTTGTTGCTGCTCGTTCTGTGTGCCTGTCTCATTAGCACCACTCACACTGAGCACCACCTCCTCAGCTTTGGGTTGCTTAAACGCGTACTTTGTCAGATAAGCCACTGCGCCCCCTCCTTGCGTGCGTTTTACGTTGATATGAGAGCGGTACTTCTTGGTCAGAGTTGAGTTGTACGGCACAATCTTGAGGTCATGTTGCCTTCTTCTGCGGTAGACCACGCGATTCGTGCCTTCTTCAATGTACGTCTCCGGCACAATCATGTTGCCGTCGTATCCAAACTTGCACCGCCCAGCGCGATTCCGGCAATAGGGGGGGGGGGGGGTGGCGGTGCCTGTGCATGGAACGATTGAGGGCACGCAACGCGCCGTCTTCACCGAGAAGGGAAAGTTCTGCACGAATGAGCTCGTCGATCACACCAACGTCTTCAATCAAGCTTCCTTCGAGCCATACGAGCATGTGGTGATGATGCACGTTGCGCTCTTGAAACTCGAGCTTTGATGCAAGATCCAGGCACTTCATTCCAAACATATGCTCCGAGTTCTTCTCCAGTTCCTTCATGAAATCGTTTGCGTACTGTTTGTACAGCCTTTCAATCAGATCCGGTCAGTCAAACGGTCGAGGGCGGTTACTCTGTGCCGTAAATGCGCCACGATGAGTGGTGTCCATCCCAAGGCACTGGATGTATTCTCGCCAGATGTTCATGGTGATTGTAATGAACAAAAAAGGCTGTCCTCTTCGCGCTACGATCGCCTGTACATCCATGCGCTTGTTCTTCCAGTACGCTGCTGAGTTGACCGAGTCACCTGGCAGAAATATGCGTCCCATTTTGCGAACTGGGATGGGGACCCATGACCTGTTTGCTGTTGTGGTTGCTGGATCTCTTGCTCTTATGCAATACGTGCCTGTTGTTCTCTCTCCAGGAAACGTAGTTGCATGTCCTCAATGTTTATGTGCGTGCAGAGCATCCACATTGGCATCAACGGTCCACTGTTTAGGAGGAGGTTGTCTGAGTACAGACGTCGCTTCGCGTATTGAGCTCAGGTGGGCTTTCGGAGCTTCCACTCGTTGACAATAAGACCTGAGATTTGCTATGTGGAGTTCCTTGCATCCAGAAATAGGCCGATGGCAAACGGTTCGTGAAGATCACCGTACGGGTAGAGAAGAGGGAAAGTGCCCTTCCCCGCAAGTTTGGATGCCGGTTTTAGAAGTCGGTACCACACATGCCCATTGTTTGCGGCATTCGCAATCGCCCCTGCTCCAGCACCAGCCCCAGTCGTCACTGCAGTGTGCTCTTCGGTTATGGTTCCTTCTAAAAAGCGCGGTACTTGAGACTCCACTCGGTACAGGCCAGTCATATCAACCACGAGCGTTCTCATCATGGTTGGCCCCCCACCGGGAACATCTTCAGGGAGAGGGCCAGCACCCGCATGAGGAGCACTGACTGTGACACTTCAGGTTCCTTCGTATCCACGTACGAGTACTCCCTCTTTTGCTGCCTGCATGCTGATATCAACGGTGTCCTCTGCATTTTGTTGTTGTTTTTGCGTGATGAGCATGGATAGGCACCGCTCGCGCACCGTGTCTGGCTTGGGCTGCATCACATCATAAAACGTGGGTACGATGTCTCGTAAGTTGAGTTCTTGAATGAACGCACGCAAATTGGCACGCGCACAGTGAGATGGATCCCAATAAGATGGACCGATACCCCACAGAAAGCTGTGGCGCGTGTTGTTCTGGTTCTGCGTTGGCAGAGCGAGAGCTGCGTTGCCCTCAAGTCTTAGAAAGGAGGCACCGCCTCCCGTAACATACGACATGTCCATGAACGCTTTCGTCGTCGCAAAGAGCGTTTTAAAGTTGAGTAAATGGCTTTGAAGGGCTCTCATGGTATAAAGACTGCAAACCAGCTCACTGCTATGCCTTTTGCGGAACGTGATACCCCATCCTCACATTCTTTTTCATTCCACAGCACACTCCAGTGACCACTTTGCCAAGCAAAACACAACAAAAACACTTGAAGCCATGAGTTTTCAATGTTCATTCCGCGTACGGGCAGGAGGAGAGCGTGTGTGAGTGTTCGCCGCATCTTCCGCATCGCCTTTGACCTGCAGTGGGAAGCGTCTCAAACTCCGGCACGCTTGCAAGGATGGCCGGATCATTCCTCGCCTGAGCTGCCACGGAATCCCACGCATAGTACACGCGATAGAGTCCTCGATCAGGACGACCAGCACAGTGCATGACCGTCGTATCAAGCTGTTGCTGTGGCTGATGCTGTGGCTGGTATGAGGGAGCCGGTGCGATCTCATCCGCGTCCACCTCCATCGGAATGGACATCTGTTGTTCTTCCTGTTCAGCTTGTGGCAGCGCAGGCTGCGGCTGCGGTTGTGAGGGAGCCGGGGTGATCTCATCCTCTTCCATTTCCATCGGGACTGGCATCTGTTCTTCCTCTTGTTCAGCTTGTGGCAGAGCAGGCTGCTGTGGCGGCGGTGGTGACAGCGGTGGCTGTGAAGGAGCAGGGATGATCTCATTCTCTTCCACTTCCATCGCAACCGGCATCTGTTCTGCAGGCATCGGTGGGAGAGGGGGAGGCATCGGAGGCGGTGGAATGTGACTTGGAAATCCTCTCACAAACTCCAGAAACCCAGGAATTGGGCACGAAGTGGGTTGACCTATGGCAACGGACCCACTGGCTCCAGCGCCGCTTGTGCTAACTGCTGCTGCAACCGAAGTAGGTGCAGGAGTAATTTCGTCTTCTTCAACCACTGGAACAATAGGTCCTTGAACGTGTGCTCCGCTCTCATTTACTCCCAACTCATCTGGAGATGGAGGAGCTGGTTCTCTTCGGGGTCTTCCAGCTCCTGCCCGTGCTCCACCACTGCCGACGCGACGACCACCAGCGTTTTGCCTTGAACCGCCTGCGTTCAACCTGGCACCTCCAGAATTGTCTCTGGCACCTCCCGAGTTAGATCGGATGCCACCAGAGTTCAGACGTCGCCCTCCTCTCGTCATTTCAATTTACCAAAGAAAAGAAAAAACAATTCTATGTTTTTAAACCGTTAAAAAATTTGCCAGAGTTCTAGAATAATTCCCAATAAAACACAAAGTTGAAAGTGAAAAAACTGGTTGCAGTTTGTTGCTTTGCACCCACCGGGCCTAGTCGCATGCAGCAATTAAAAAAACAAATTGCTGCAAGGCTTATATTTACCCGATGCAGTCGTGCGCAGCACAGGGACTCTCGACAAACTCCTGTTGGATTATGACGGGCGGAGTGTGCCCAGCCGGTTTTCAAGCCGTTTGATGTTTAACCCGCGTCCGGTTGTAAGGATTGGTCTGCCTTTACTCACACACCGAAGTGTGCTTTCCGGCCCCAAGAGGTACGACACGGCGGCCGCCCCGGACCCTGCACAGCAAGCTGGTATTAGGTCCGGTAAACCCTCAGAGTTCCTGATCGCCGTCAAACGACCAGTATACCACAGAGGAGCACCTGACCTTTCCCAGATCCGTGGTACTTAGTGGGTTACTATTGTGGCGACCTGCACACGAGCTCGGCCTTGCCTAGGTCCCAGGCCAGCAAACAGTGCCCAAAGTAGCAAAAGGTTACGACACTGCGCTATTGGCCAAGCCTGAATGGGATGCAAAAAAGTGGTTAGGGTCAGCAAGCGAGATGCTTTTTGCACTGCGCCGGTGCAGTATATATGCTCTGTGCATTCTGCTGCACTGGCGCAGTGCAAAAAGGCAGCCACGTGTCGTGCAAGCCAGGTACTGCAGACTGGCTGGCACTCCAGCAATTTACTGTAGTGCCAGCCACTGAGGAGCAGCGGCAGTCAAGATGCAGCAGGAGCCAATGACGTGTGAGCTTTGATGCTGCTGCTGCTGCTGCTGGTGAATTTTTTGAATGGCAGGGAGGCGTTGCGCCAAAGGAGGTTTATGCATGCGCTGAAGAGGGCGTGCGGGGGTGTTTATTGGCGCAACGCCTCCGTTCAATCAAGATGTAGGTGCTCATACGATTGTAAATCTATATAATGGAGAGACAAGTGGAAACGGCCTTCGGCCGTGAGCGGCGCTGTGCGCCACGTTGTTTATGTAGCTTTGTGTATTTAGTAGCGTTCGGAGGCTCTCCGAGCACTTTGCTCGCTTGCGCTCGCAATAGCGCTCGTAGAACCACGGGGCGCCGCGGCGCCGAGAGTATGTGGAGCCGTAGGGGTTTGTGTTTCGGTGCCTAAATTGACTGCAGTGCCAGCCAATGATGAGAAAGCGTGACACGTTGTTTTGTGTAACTGGGTGGCACTGCAGTCATTATGGGAGTGCCAGCCAGTGAGCAGGAAGCTTTGCTGCTGCTGCTGCTCCTGAATTTTTTAAATGGAAGGGAGGCGTTGCGCCAAATGGGCGATTTGCATGCGCAAACGGGGGCGTGCAAGAGGATTTTGTGGCACAACGCCTCCATCCAATCAAGAACAGCCCCCTCATAGAGGAACCAATACTTATAATGGAGATACAAGTGGAAACGGCTTTCGGCCGCGGGCGGCGCTGCGCGCCGCGTTGGTTTTGTAGCTTTGCGTATTTCGTGGCGTTCGGAGGCTCTCCGAGCACTTTGCTCGCTTGCGCTCGCAATAGCGCTCGTAGAACCACGGGGCGCCGCGGCGCCGAGAGTATGTGGAGCCGTAGGGGTTTGTGTTTAGGTGCCTAAATTGACTGCAGTGCCAGCCAATGATGAGAAAGCGTGACACGTTGCTTTGTGTAACTGGGTGGCACTGCAGTCATTATGGGAGTGCCAGCCAGTAAGCAGGAAGCTTTGCTGCTCCTGTTGCTGCTGAATTTTTTAAATGGAAGGGAGGCGTTGCGCCAAATGGGCGATTTGCATGCGCAAATGGGGGCGTGCAAAGCGAATTTGTGGCGCAACGACTCCCGTCAGTCAACAACACCCCCCTCATACATGTGTAAATCATTAAGAGTGGGGTGTTGAGATTAGTGAATTTACGCAAACAAAGATTTTGTAGCACTTCGTTATTTCTTCACTAAATTCATGGTAAAGAATTCTGTAACGAGAATCGGCTCAAACAATCTTACGCCGTGCAATATTCAGCTTATACAGTATAGCGTTACGTTTGGGAAGCTTCCCGCGTGTCTCTCCCATCTCGAGAAAGCACGAGACTAGACATGCATTTCAAGTGCTCCCTTGCCAACCACACAAAGAAACGGTCAAACTCTCGCAAAATACAGTACAGAACTATAACGAAGACACTCATAAGATGCCGTCAACATACGTTTACAATTCCTTTTATGTACTTATTTCATTCGTACAATCATTTTAAGTGCTTCTACAACAAAGTTTACAGAGCCTACTTGCGAAACCAAATAATCTCCTTTACTACTTTTCAAACCGTATTTAGTAGTTCGATAGATCAAGATTGTCTGTCACACTTCAAATCTCTAAAAGCAGAGGTTCTAAACCTCACACATCAGAAGTAAGCAGTGCAATGGAGTACGCAACTGAGCGCAACAGACACCAAACGACTAATATCTTAACGACTTGTGTAATTTAAGTTGGATGCTTTTTGCCATATCGATGGGCGGATCTTGAAGTATTTTTTCGGAAACATGCGTCCAAATTGAGTGAGATATTCTACGAAGCTGTAGACACTATTCTCGATGACTGCTAAGTTTTTAACTGGTTTTTTGCATCACATTTATATCGCATATAATGCAGAACGGTGGGCACATTCAGTACAGGAGAAAACAGAGGTCTTAGAGAACTGCATTTGGCTCATAGATAAAACTGTGCTAAAGATTGCTAGACCAAGCGACGATGGGTTAGAAAATCTAATTTTAAATGAGCACAGAAGGTCACATGCGTTGAACATTCAAGCTGTGACTACGCCGGATGGTATCATCATGCATGCATCTGGCCCTGTGCAAGGCCGTGGACATGTCTGGACTCTAAACATTAGGTCAGATATGGACTAACAGCTGGAATTTACACTGATGATAGACGAAAAGCAGTACTGCATATATGGAGATAGCGGATGCAATGAGAGAAAATGTCTACAAGATCCCGTTCAAGAGTCGGAATTGACAGATGATCACAACGATTGAAATTTGGAGATGGCTACCGGACGCATAAGAGTAGAGTGGATGTTCAAAGAAGTAAAGTTGTACTAGATCGTTACAAATTTTCGTCGCAAACTGAGATTCTTGCAGGCTTCTGTTGGTTCTCTTTATCTTAGCCCATTTATACTTATTAATCTGCTCAATTGCTTCTACATGAATCAAGTATCGTAGTACTTTGATTGTACACCTGCATCCTTACAGGCCTACCTGGCCTCGAAAAACAGCAACGAAGCGCACCAATTTGATGAGTGGCGTGACGCAGCTCATCAGTACTAGACTACAACTTACAAGATTCATTCTTCCCAAAGGGGTTGCGGTCCACGGAAACTGACGGTGATGTTTGCGGCAGTGCAGATGTGCTAGGATAAATGGTCGCCGCATTATCAGCATTCTTTATTTCTCTTATGAAATCCATCATGAGATGGAACTTTGCGAATTCTAGCTGCTGTTCTTGACGCCTTTCTCGTAAACACTTTTCTATGTCTAAAACATTTTTCTTCTGTGATGCTTCAAATCGTTTTCTCTCTAGTTTCAGGTTCTCCTCCTCTAAAGCCAAACGTCTGGAGTATCCCCGCTTCATTGCTGCTGTAAACCAGGAAGCCTCTTCCTCGAGCGAAAAAGATGCAAGGGACACGTTCCGCTTTTTTTTCTTCAACGAGCGCTCGTCATCGACGTTTCTACCTCCATCGCTATTTTTTGGCGTCTTTCTGCAATTTAGCACGCTGTCGTATGATAGCAGCAAGTCATTTCTTCTTCTCATCTAGCTCCACCTTCTTTCGTTCCTTCTCTTTTTTACATATAGCCAAGTCATCACGAGCCTCCTTCATCATACGAGGCATTTCTTCTCACTCTCCCACTTAACCTCCAAGTCCAATTATTTCTTGATTCTATAACTTTATTCTTATTGTAACGTTCTTGTAATTGTTTGTATCTGTCCTGCACAGGTTTCCATTTTATGGCGTGTTTGACGCGTTTGCCTGCATTTACTTTGGCCGCAACTATTTCAAATCGTTCCCTCGTTTCTAAATTTGGTGCTATATGTGCTTTTACTGCCACTACTTTTTGTACGATTACCAATTCATTTTCTTTTGAAAATGTGCATCGTGGTTTGGAGGCTTTGGAAAATGAAGAAGTTAACGTGGGCATCGATGGCTTCGTGAGGGTTTTAGACCGATATGGTTCTGGTGGAAGATGAACTGTTATCGCTTCTGAATGTGTTGGTGGTGCATTATCAGCCATATGGACGTAGTTGGAACAAAACTTGTAGAGCATGTGAGCGCGAGATTCACTGTAATTGCTACTCACGCGGTTTCACCATTACCGCACTTTTAAGTATCCAAAACTAAGCAGCTTCACTAAATCATTTTACAGTATTCCCAGCTTTAAGACGTGTAAGGTAATTTTACTCACCTCCTCACGAAGTTGCAACTGCATAAACTCCCCATTGTCTTCTATCTGCAGGTGGATGTAGGATAATGGAAGACAGATAATACCAGGCCTTCTTCAATTTTCAAAAGTCCGCGCCAGCCATTGGTGGTACGTTATTCATACGACTCACTGTAAATTTTAATAAAACGTGTAAGCTACCTTCCTGAAGAGGGCAAATTGGTACCCGACGGGAAATGTTGGCTCATATCATGACAAAGTTTGTGTATTGGTCAATGAAGGCTAAGCCGATCAGAGCTTCCGTTTTCCCTCAATATGTGTTGCAATATGAGGGTCTATACTCATTTCTTTTAACGATGATGCCAAAACCTCAAAAGAGCTCCCCAAAAGATGGTCATTGGCATATCTCAGGTATTATGGTTCGAAACGCGGCCGGAACCAAGCTACAATACCTTCATCTTGGCTTCTCCATGCAAAACACGTCACCCACTGTCTCCTTGTAAATAGCCCTTGTCTCTTCAGCACACTGTCGCTTTCGTTATGAAGCTTCAAAGAACTGCAACCGGTATCATTATCGTCTTTGCTTAAATATTTTGCTTAACTTAGTTTAGTATCACGCTCTTCTCATGAGTCTGGCGCAAAGAGAGGTTGCGTATCCGATTGTGAGTCTGGATTAAACAAATCGAAACCGTATTCCTCTTTCTGAGGCAAAACACAGCACAAGCTATACACGCCAATATTTACTTTGCACTGCCTTCTCTAACAATTCTAACATTCCGTGTACCATGTGTTTTCTTTTCCCGTACAGACCCGTTTAGAGCAATAGAATACTTCAATCCCGTTCATTGGAAACCACGACCACCAATTCAAATTCAAGAGTTCACGTCCATTCGACAGTGAACTCTGACATAGTACTTAAGAGGAGCTCTCTCTCCAAACTAGCAGAGAAGAGAGGCAGCCTCATATTTTGTACACTGAATTGTATTGAGACGAGAGTATCATACTTTGTTAACTGACTTCTATTGAAACGAAAGACTCCCGCTGTCATCTCTTACAATTGGTAGCATCAGCAACTGATTTTGGAACAACACACGGCTCCCACCATGCGTCGATCAACTCGGAATCAAGATCCTACGGAATTTAAAGACAATATAGAACCTGCACAGAACACTGAGCCTTCTATGGCCCAGTTACTGCAGCAAGTTCAAACCAAGCAAAATACACTTGTACAACAAGCAGCCTTTATTAATACACTTCAAAACAGCAATCGAAATCAGTCATCGGCACGCTCTCCATCATTGTCCATGAGTTGAGTTTTATGTCATCACCAGTCCCAATATTTTCCAAAAAACCAGCAGATCGAACCTCAGAAAGAATGCAAAACCTTTTTTATTCCATTACGAAGTATGAAACGCTTTGCAATTCTTCTCCTGACAAATTATTTGCTTTAGCAGAGTATCATCTGCAGGATAAAGCTGCTACTTGGATTACAAGACTGGAACGAGAAGGAGCTAAGCCCACCAATAGGGACGATCTTTGTACTGCAATGGTGCGGGAATTTGTGCCAGCCAACGAGATAGCTGAAACTCACATTCAACTCATGGTAATGAAACGCGAGAACTACTCTAAGCTGCAAGATTGTATTTCAAAGTTTTGTGACTTGATTATGTTATGCAGCACTCTTAGTAACGAGGCATATATCTCTTTCCTCAATAGTATGCCGCGAGCGATGAAAGGGAATTTCACCCAAAAATGTCCCACCTCACAGCCGATTGACCGCTATGGTAATCCGAAAATCCAAGCAGTGTTCGATTACGCTCGCAAGCTGCAATTCTCTATGAAGATGTCTGGCGAAATGCAAAACACTTTCCAGCGATCCCAATGACATGGTTGAAAACGTGAGAATAAGTCTAGAGTCAAGACTAACACGACGTATTCTAATACTTTTCACGCCACGGAAAAGAAGGATAAGTACCCATACGCGTTATCTCGGGGTCCCGCGCAGACCGGTGAAGAACTTCTCTACTGAATTAATGACCGATGCTGTATATGCGGCCAGAAGCCTTTCAACGACCCTAATCATCCTTGTAGAAAGGAGATTCAGAGACAAAAAAAGGAAAGAGAGACCAAAAACTAGTTGAGCCGCACGAAAATGCGGCAGTAATGTGTGACTTTCACGGTTCATGCATCTTCCTCTCCGCTCTTACGATGGAAGAGGATAAACATTGGATATATAACGCTTCTCGTAACGGCCACACAGTTAAAACAGTTACTGATTCATATGCATCACACACTTTTATAGCTCATGAAGTCGCTAAGAAGTTTAGACTGCTTATTAAAAACGTACCAGAAGTAGAAGTAGAACTAAGAGACAGTTCAAACACATCTGTGATTGGAAAAGTTACAGCCATCTTGAACCTTTAGGGATCCATGTCTCACGAAAACATTTACGTTATTACTACGAATGAAGAGAACGGGCAACCACTTTTGATTCTTGGAAGAACTTGGCTAGAAGCACAACATCCGTTCATTAATGGGAAGACCAACACTTTTCAATCACACGACAGGACGGGACTAAGGTCAAGATACTGTCCAAGCAGGATTCTAAGAAGCAATTAAGGCCTTGCTTAAAAAGGAAGTCTTTCAGGAAGCTAAAAAAGGTAAAGAGTTGCAATAGTGAGTTATTCGCGGCAAGGAGTACGGAAGAAATTGCCAACAGTCCAAAAGATTTAGACTGTCCTGAATTAGGCAAGCCGTTACTTAACGAGGTCGAGGATATTTTTGGGGAGGAACCTCTACAGAAACTTCCACCTACACGCCATATGGAGTTCTATATAAATACAATACCAGGCTCCACACCACCAGCGAGACCTGTCATACGTCTATCCAATTCTGAAGTTAGGGAACTTAAGAGGCAACTAACGATACTTTTATGAAAGGGTCATTTACGTCCTTCAACCTCTCCACATGGGGCTACATTCTTTTTCATAAAGAAGAAGAATGGCGATCTCAGGATGGTATTTGATTCCCGTGCAAGCAACACGAGTACTGTTATCGGTTGGACCTCTTTCAAGTGTGAGAAGTCCATCACGTATACGCAGTGTGGGGAGGTTCTCCGGTGAACAACTTGAGGAGTGGTACAGTCTGAGTCGGCACAAGACCTTGCCGGGAGTCCTCCTCTTGAGTCTCCTGTGGGTGGGCTTTACTTAAGTAGGGATACTAGGCGACCTATCGGCTATTAGGATCGACTAAACACGTACTCTAAACTCCTACGACGCTTGTCAGTTGTACGTCATCGGCTTGCGTCGTGTGCTTTTTGTACGTGTTTTCACACACCCCCCGGTCGATGTAGTATCTCCTACTTCCAAGTCTCTGAATGATGGGCGATACCAGCATTCGTGTTGACTTGCCAATACCCACTTGTTAGGATCCTGTTCATTGTACGCGAGTGATTAACGCTTCGCTTCGTCAAAGCGTCGGAGATGTTGCTCGTTCCCGGAATCCAGGTCAAGCAGTCAAGTTCTCCGGCTTCAAACGCATCTCTTAACAATGTGACCGTCTTGCGTAAGCGGTACTGGCGTGGTTCGTGAAGCGTTGTTATGGTGTCAAAAAGGGCTTTCGAGTCCACGAAGATCGTATGCGGCACCTGAATAGACGTGTATATGTTCTGCAGCGAGTACTTCATATCTATGCCTCGATCTTCTGCGTCGGCGCAGGCCAAACTTTCTGCCCCGAATGAAGAATAGGTTACCCTTTGTTGCTTGTTGCTAACCCAGTATAGTGAATGAAACATGGGCTCTTCATCAAAACTCGTCTCAATCTTGAGTCCAGTTAGAATTCCCGTCTGTCCGTAACTGTTCGATCCACTACCGTGTGATGCGTCTGATAGACTTATCATTGAAACTCCTGACACTCCGAGAGGCCTTATAAAACGAATGTCAGGTCTGAGTTGAAGCACTTCTGCGAGCATCGCGTTTGCTTCGATTATATGACTAACTCTCAGCCTTCCAATCTCTTGTTGCATCCGCGAAGTCATGAAAGACGCTTGGGGTAGAACCGCTGATCCAAGGTACATTAGTGTGCCAGCAAGCGAACGATATTCATGAATTTCCTCTGCGGTTGCTTTGTCTGATCTCTCGCGCCTACGGGCTTTGCTCAGTGCCGCAGGTGTCAGTCGTTTAATGTACTCGTTCATGGAAAGTAGCACATTGCCGTCATCGTCTTGCTCAATCGTGCAGCCAGCAAACGTGATCCTCGGTTCTATCCGGATCTTTCCGACGTTGAACTCGGTTTCCAATTTCTTCATGAACTCCTCTATTGCCCTGTTAGAACCAGCTACGAGGAGGTCGTCGACCACCTTGGCTACCAAAATGTAAATCCTTCCCGAAGATGTTCGTCCGACGAAGAGTTGATTTATCCCAAATACGCGAGTTAGGCCGACAGGTCCAAGCATCCAGTCTTCTATGCGCTTTGCCCACTGTCTCCCAGCGTCAACGATCCCGTACGGAAGCTTCGTAAGTTTCCACAGGATACCCTTTTTCTTCTTGAACTCTTTTGGCGGCCTGACGTATATCTCTGGTCGAATTGGCCCACTCTGCAAATATGCGCCTTTCACGTCGGCCACTCCGAAGCAAAATCCCAGGCAGAGTGCGACACTAATGAGGAGTCTGACGACGATCATGTCTGCGTTCGAGCAGTCTTTACGCACCTCGTCTTTCATATCGTCATGATTGCCATGCGTCACGAGCCGTGCTTTCAGCTTTCTGACGTGATCCTCGTCCTCTTTGACTTTGAAAACGGTGTGCGATGATATAACGTTTGCCCCATGCGGAATCTCCTTCTCGTCGACTTCTGTGTATGCATTCGACCAATTATCTGCATGTTCTTTCTCGATTGCCTTCTTGAGCAACCACGGTGGCGCAAACTGCATCTCTCTTAATGTCACTTGGCGCGATCCAATTGTCTTCGCTACGTCCTCCAGGACTTTCTGCTCACTGGACTCGAGTGACGTCGGCGTTGGTAATAATTCTTCGGTGAGAATCGTTTCCGCGTGATCTCCAAGGTCTTTGCGTACAGCGTCCATCTCCGTCTCTGTCGTTACCATGAGATTCTCGCAGACTTCATCATCCTCAGACATATCCTTCATAGATTCGGCATTCAACGTCAGATCGATGTAGTCCTCCATAACCCCTTCACTCAGTTCTCTGGCTAAATCAGAGTTGGGGCGTAGTCGGATGTCTTCTACGGCGACTTTCGAGTTCAGCCGACTCCCTGGTCTCCGAACCTCGATGATGTGCTCGGATACGCTCGATACGATGCCTGATTTCCACTCGTCAGGCTCGTTCTGTTTGCTACTCCGGTAGTAGAACAGGACGTCGTCCCCTGGTTTTATAGCGTTCACGCCGAGCGAAGAGTAATTACGCCCCTTCAGGAGTTTCTGGAGCGTTCTTGTGGCTGTTTGTTTTTTGTAAGCATCCATCAGCTCCTCCGTGACCATTCGTCTAGGTGTACCTAGAATTGACGGTGCGTAACCGCGTGCTAACTCGAACGAGCTGAGCGTTTTCGATCCGGTGAACATGTTGGCTAGGAAAATTGCCCTCGATATCAATTCGGCGTTGGTGCTCTCTGTCTGATCAAGCTGCAGCTTCTCGAGTATCCTCTTGACGACTCCGTTTTTGCGTTCGACTATGCCAGTTTTATTATGTCTCCGTGCTGGACGTGGCTTGAACCGTATTCCCCTGCTCCTCAGATATCGTGCTATTTTGCGATTGTTGAACTCATCATCCGCGGAAAGGGCGCAGGGTTCGCCGTGCCTGTTCACCCATTCGGTATCGAGAACGCTACACATTGTGTTTGCATCCCGATTGGACACGATCGACCCTTCGGAAAGTCCTGTGCCAGTATCTACCATGTGCATCAATGTGTACTTCGTTCCCCTTACTTCCAAGAACGTAAAATCTACCTGAAGTTCTACGTTGAAGGCCTGATTCACATGAGTGACGGAGACTTTCTTGGAAGGAGGTGGGGGACCACTTTTTGCACATACTGGACATTCTGACGTGATTCTTCTAATTTCCTTTTTCAGTTCCGCGCTGAGGTGTCCTGCCCTTTCACATATCGCAACTAATTCGTCGTATGGCGCGTGCGTTAAACTGTGCAGACGCCTCGCCAATGATTTCGGTCGCAACTCGGTTAGCGTTTTCGATAACATCGTGTGAACGGTCGGCACGATTAGGATTCTTCTCCGTAATTCAAAGGGTGAGGTTCCTGAAATATAGAGCTGCACGACTCTTTCTCCTATGTCCGTAGGTCTCGAAATGGTGAGCGTGGGCGGGTCATCGATGAAGTTCGTAGAGCTGAATCGTTGCAGATCCATTCCAATAGACAGGGGAGAGTCGTCGTTAAACAGGTCAAAGTGCAAATTTGTTGACTTCCCGTTCCGATCCTGAAATGATACTGTCCACGAACACACGACTTGCTGTAGGCCGAGGCCCTGGTGACCCCATCCTCTCTGATACCGACGCTTCGCTTTCTCCGGTCTGAATAGGATCCCCATTACTTCGCATAAAAGAATCGCCGAAGAAATTCCCCCAGATGAAATTGGGTTTCCTTCGTCGAGTATGGGATTCGGGTCTTTCACCGAATCCCTTACTGAAAAAAAGAACTCTTTTTCTCCTTGGAATCATGTTTGTTCTCCCATCTCGGACGTTTTTTCTCTCTCTGCTCGGTATCCGGGGTCCGTTGATCCTTTCCATTATCGTAACGCGCGTTCTTTGCCTCTGGAATCTCGTCTGCTTTCTCGTCCTTGCGACCCCACTTGCCTGCTTGTTTGGCACGTTTGTTCCTTGGGTTTGTCTTAGCAAGGTATGAACGAGATGTCTGGACGCCATCCTCATCCTTCTTCTGGGGGTGACGTAGTTCCTGTTCGCTCAGGTTGGCTTCCTCCAGGGCTCTTACCGCGTCACTTAATCCGATTCGCGTCGATGAGCTACCGGATTCTTGGTCTTCTCTCTGCTGTCCTATCGCGGACTCCAAGCTACTGGTTGACTCGTCGATCCTGGACTTCAGAGTGTCATTCTGATCTGTAGTGCGCACTTCGTTCAGGATGGAAATGACCTTCCGGATTCTTTCCGTTCTTAGTAGAGTGGTTTCTGCCTGGGTGACTTCTTTTGACTTGAGTGATACTACTAAATTGCTGATGATGTTGCTGAACGTTTGGTTAGTTAACCCTGCGTTGAGTAGCATGACAATGGCAAAATTCTGACTTTCGGTAGAGTGTTCATCTGCGTTCGTGAGATTCAAGTAGGACATCGCAGGCCCCGCAAACCGTTCCAGATAATTCGCGATTGACTCGCCCTGTTCTCTCTTACACTTGTTGACTTCTTTGTAGACTCGCACGACCCTCCTGAGCCTGTCTACTGTCGAGTCTTGTGCCACAAGTTGGACAATTTGTTTGACTACTTGCAGTTGATTGATGTTTTTGTGTTCATCGCTCGACACTAGAATGATCTCGCCAGTCCTGACCGCTTTCTTGACAATTTCTTTCCTAGAGAGCTCCAGGGACCTGTAGAGCGTCATCCCGAGCGTTGCAGCGGCGCCTTTAGCTCGGTTATCGCCTGCTAAGGCGCAAGCGCGTAGGTTTGTCGCCCATTCAAAGACTGCCTCTCGCCACTGTAACTTGTCAGTGTCATGACGAAGTTTTGGTGGTACCAAAATGTTATTAGGGGAGAGATCCTCCCCTGGGCCCATAACTATCGGTTGGACCTCTTTCAAGTGTGAGAAGTACATCACGTATACGCAGTGTGGGGAGGTTCTCCGGTGAACAACTTGAGGAGTGGTACAGTCTGAGTCGGCACAAGACCTTGCCGGGAGTCCTCCTCTTGAGTCTCCTGTGGGTGGGCTTTACTTAAGTAGGGATACTAGGCGACCTATCGGCTATTAGGATCGACTAAACACGTACTCTAAACTCCTACGACGCTTGTCAGTTGTACGTCATCGGCTTGCGTCGTGTGCTTTTTGTACGTGTTTTCACAACTGTACCTTACGCCAACCCAATTCCGCTCATAAATGACACGCTCAATTAAATCTCCAGCGCTAAGATATTCTCACAGATCGAATTAATACGAGGATATCATCAGATGAGAATTAAGGATGAAAATTGCCATAAGACCGCAATACGCACACGATTTGCGTCTTTTAAATGGAAGGTAATGTGTTTTGGCCTCCGTGACGCACGAGCTGCTTTAACGAGAATTATTTCAAGTCTACTACATGAGCTATACGGCGAATGCATGGTTCTCTATTTCTACCAGATACTGATATACAGCAATTCCAAACAGAAACACATGAACCAACTTCGCAAGCTATTTACTATTCTTTGAAAAAAACAGGGGTTACCCCAGACCAAGCAAGTGTAGGTTTGGAGCTACTAAGGTGGACTACTTTGGATAAAAAGTGAGCACAGAAGGTATCAGCACAGAGGAAAGGTTGGTAAACGCCATAACTGAATGGCTAACGCCAAGGTAATTTAAAGATGTGCAACGCTACTTGGGACTTACAAACTTCTATAGACGTTTCATACGCAACTAGGATGCAATAGAACGCCCCATTTCAGACATCGTGCGACTTAAGCTTTCACATGGAGCAAAGAACAGGATGATACTGCATTTTCCGAACTCAAAAACAAGATGACAGCGGCACCACTTACGTCATCCTTCTTCGCAGTAATTCGTGTTAACTACGAATGCTTCTAAGCACGCGGTTGGAGCTATTCTTGAGCACGAAGGGCACCCAGTAGCGTTTCTCTCGCATCGCTTATTAGGTACTGCAAATCGTTGGGACACGGGGGACCAGGAACGTCTCGCCGTCATGATTGGGACACGGGAATAGGCTCTGTAGCTTCGCAAAAGACAACTTTTCTTGCGTACAGACCACGAGCCCATCAGATACTACAGTATAAAGCAAAACTATTCGGAAGACAGAAGAGATGGCTGGATGAGCTAAAGAGCTTCTATACTGAGGTTCCACACATATCTGGCACGAAAAATGCGGCAGCATGTTCTTTAGTCCGTGCCATACCTAGGACAAACTTCAAAGCCCTGCTGAAAAATTAAGAACTTGGCGTCAACTTTCAACACAGATCCTTGATTAGTTGCGTGCAAGAGTACTGTAGACATACGTTTTCGGCGCACACGGGCACCCCTCGGAACCAATACCACATGTAATTATTATTATATTGTTGACAAGAGGAAGCGGCCTTCGGCCGCGGGCGGGGCTGTACGCCGCAGCGGAGGGGTGAGAAAAAGCGATGGGAGGAATAGAAAGGATGATGAAAGCAAAAGCGGAAAAGCAAGTAATTTAATTCAGTGAATAAAGAACGCAAGAAATATTATAACGGTTGTGGGAGGATGCTGGAATGAATGGCTTCAGGAAGCACCGAATTTGCGATAATAAATGGGATAAGGTAAACTGTTTGCGCATTCTTGGTTGTGAGTTGTGGGTCATCATGCAGCAGTACATAATCATTTCCTCAAACGCGTAAAAATGCCACGTTAAAGTGACCGGCGCCGAATAAATTGGATCACACATCCACGAACAAGCCATCCAAGGTATTTTACTGTCGTCTGCGGCAGTATGATGCAAACGCGAGACGATTAGGAAACCGCCTTTAAATCCTGCGATTGTGCGCGGATGAAAGCTGAAAATTTATACGATGCAAAACTTTTGGTTCCAGCACCTGTCCGTTAAAATTAAATGGAGCTACCTGCATTGTATGATGATCAAGAGGCATGACTATGAACAGCTTTTTTTTGACTACTGCAGGACGCAGCACTTCCCTAATTACCACAACTGGCACCCAACTGTTCAAGTCTAAGTAATGAGGCGGTACTGCGGTAGTGGCAAACTGATATGCAAACTCTGGAACGATATAACAGGCGATGTCCGACTCTAAGTTTTGTCAACGATCATGCTGTAAATTGTTCAGTAACGGAAAAGGGACGCGCTCCTTAGGATACAAATAGAGCTCTGTCGTATTATTTTCGTCAAGGAACTGGTTTCAAGACAAACATAGCATTTTGCTGACATCCGCATCTTCTTTGACTTCTGTTTTTACCCTATTTCACAGAACTTTGTAAGCAATGTGCATCCTGATAGTGAATCTGCGTGGTGGTGGAGCGTTTTTAGATTTTTGTTGGGTTTAATAGAACTTAAGAGCGACGCAAATGCCAAATCATCGGCTCGGCGTATTAATTGGGTGAGGTACCACCTAGAACGAGCAACATGTCTTCAGGGAATTCTTCTATTTCAAATTTTTGAGAAAGTTCATGTACAATCGTCGCAAAGTTCCACTAGGCTTAGACTCCATGTGTACCTGCGGCAGAACTGGGAGCATCCGGGAGTAGTCGCCAGATAAATTAAGTGCAATCCTCAAGGAGGAAGACTCAGCGATGCCCTGTGGACTTGGTGTTTTTGCCGCTTTCGCGTGTTTATGATTACTACCGCTATTAGCGGGTGTCTCAGCCCTCAGCGGATCCGCGCTGCGCGCCAGGTGCACACCTTTGCATACGCCGTGTGCCGCCCAAGGCGTGAGTGGACCACGTGTGACACGGATAGTCAAGAGGAGGTTGGCACCACGGTGTGGACATTTAGTTAACTTATGTTTATTATTTATTATTTATCTACGCTACAGTACGGAGATTACTACACTATAGAGTGGCTCGGCGACCTCGCCCTGACACTGAGTAAAGTTCCCGAACCAGGGGTTCTTGGCTCTAAGTCTTTTCGGCTTTCGCGAGTCTTCTACACTCCTCGGAGGTACAGCCGCGTTACTAACGGTAGACCTATCCACCCTGCGTCACTAGGAGTATCACCGCCTTGGGCACTTGTCACTTAATTCACCACCGCCGTGTTCTCGCCCCTGTATAGGGTTCCTTTGTACCTTTTTCCGTGGTCCCGTTGGCCCACACCCCTGTCGCCCCCAGTCAGGCATCCCCCGTATTTCTCTTACCCCACTCTCGTGGTTCCTATCCCTTTGTGTGGCTGCTCGTCACCGCTGACGCGTGTCTCTCGTGCCGGTATCCCGTGACGTCTTCCCCCACTTACGTGGACTCGTACTCCTTGCAAGGGCTGTTTTCCCATTCGTGGTGATCCTAATCCTACCGTTTCAACTCTCCCCGCTTGGCGTGAGGGTGAGCCTCGGCTTTACAACCCAACTTCGTCGTGCTCATCCGGAGAGGCTCCGTTCGCTGTGTTACCCTCCAGAGGGGAAGATTCCGAACGTCTTCGTGTGTTACCCCGCTTGCGGGTATTGCAATACAAAGTGGTCTCCCGACCTAGAATCGGAAACGGTTAGGTTTTGTATTACCTCTCCTCGGACATTCACTGTCCAAACTTTTGGTTTCTTACCACTTCGTGGGAGTTTTTGGCCTACACATGTCTCGGCGACCATCCTCTGCCGAACCCGTTGTCACGCGGAGTCGTTCCGTCAGTGACGTGGAACAGGCAGAGATCTCGAAGGTCCCCGCTGGCCACCCTCGACGTGCCACTTTGAAAGGCAAGTCGAAGGGCCAAGACTCGTCGAGAGCCCAGAAACCCCCGCCTAAGGCGTTGAAGGACGCTCCCAACTCTGGTGTCGACCCGGCTTCTGCCGATGTAGCTGCACCCCGGAGGGGAGAACCCGATACCGACGCCCCCCTAGTGTCCAAGCGCAGCTTGATGAGGTGCGTGAAGCACACAATACCCTCGTGGAGGGGTTGGAAGTCCTGCGTTTCAGGTTTGATACCTCTTCTATGAAGGATTTGGCTGAAGACATTCGCCTTTTAAGGGCGGATGTCAACACTGTGTTGGAATGATTTGGTGGCCCTGCCAAATATGTTGAGATTGTTGAAACCCGATTTGATCGTGTCAGTGCCCGTCTGAGGACGTTGGAGCAAACTATCTTGATGGATGACAACGTCCCGGGTGAGGCCGCTGCTGTCTCGAAAAAAGCGAAGCGCGAGAAGAAAGATTCTACCCGCCGCACTCGTAAGAAGCAGCCCAAGCACGATCCCGACTCGTGGGATTCCTCCCTGTCTTCACAGAATTCTCGCCATTCTGATGGTTCGGTGTCGTCGGATTCTTCGTCGGACGATGATCGTCGCCGACGCCCGTCCCATTCTACACGGTCTTCGTCCACCCAAGGTGTGATTCGCCCCCGGAGGAAGGGGAGGAAACACTTAGGATTGAGGGAACTCCAATGTACTAATCCCCTCTACAAGAGGTTGGTATCGTACCGATATTATCGGCTTGAGGACTCCTCATTGGATCGTACACCCCGTGGTACGGGTAAGGTGAAGGACTGCATAAAGCGTATGCAGCTTTCCCTTCGTAACCAGTTCTTTTCTAGAGAGGATCCCATATTGGTGTTAGACGTCCTCGGAACGTTCGTTTCCGAAGCGGACATACTTGGTATGAACGAAGGACAGGCGTTTATTGCCCTACCGTATTTTCTACGTGGACTCGCCGAGGATCAATACAACTCTGTAAGAGGTTCTTCCCGAGCCTCCGAAGGACGTGTAACGTGCTGGCCGGAAGCGGTTCAGTACCTCTTGCGATCCTACGCGACGAACAACGCTATTCAAGCGGCTATTCTCGCTTTACGCGATACCCGCCAGAAATCTGGAGAGACGGAAACCGAATTCTCGGTACGCCTTAATAAGGCTTTCCACAGGTGTGGCAATGTTTACTCCTCTGGAGAGCGCTGCACCATGTATATCGATGGATTAGATCCGGCAATCCGTACGCTGGTGGCCCGATATCGGGAGGATCGTCGTAACACCACCTACCTGGAGTTGATTCAACACGCGCAAGCGGATGGTGATGCACTTCGAGCTCGTATCCCTGCATCGAAGTCTCGTCCCGCCAAGGCGTTGATGATGGAAGCCAGTTCACCATCTTTATCGCTAGCAGCGAGTGGACGCCCTTCAAAGTACTACGATAACGTGTACCTCGCTCAGGCCGGTGCTCAGTCTATTCCAACAACGGAACTGCCGTACACGACGGATGCGTCCTACGACACAGCTCAGGAGAATTGCCTGCTGTATGTTGACGGACCCCGTGTTCACGGACCTCGCATCACCTATTCGAATGGTGCCCTCCGGCAGAGTCGTCCCGGATGGAAGGATACCCGCCCAGCGGTGAGACACACGGATGCTCGTTCCGGTCAGCCGCCCCCACGCTCTGGAGTCATATGCCACATATGTTACGAACACGGTCACATTTCACCGGACTGCATCCTCACTTTGAGAGAAGTAACCCGAGTGATCGGTAACTATGAAGCCCTTACTCCAGCGGAGAAGCAGACCGTTCCGATTGCATCGTACTTACGAGCGAAGACGGACTTCCCCCGGAATATCCCGGATACGAACCCGCGACACGCGTTGCTTTCCCCTGCTGAGCAGATCACTAACCCCCGTCTTGTTCGACAAGACACCCCCCCAGAGCTCCACTGCTAGTGGTTCAGGATTCTGAGACCCCGCCCCAGGCGGAACGGGCTCAGGAAAACTGATTTCGGGAGTCTCCCCTACGGGAGAGGCGCCCTCAGAGTTGAGTTCGAAGGCGCCCGAGGCGTCACTGCCTCGCTCCCCGGTTAAAATCCTTACTAGGAAACAGGCCGTCTCAGACTTGAACTCTGAAAACTTTAGTGTTCTGCGTCGACCGTGGAAACGTGTTCGAAACCACCTGGTTTCCGGACAGAGTTTTGGTAATAGCCAAGAGAAACTACAAGGTATATGCTGACCTTGGCCTTTCCACCCAGTTTATGGTGCGAGTTCTCACTGTTTTGGACACAGTTGCAGGCCCGAACTTCATCGTTGAGTCGCTCCTGCCACCGTCGTTGCAGTCTCAGATCCGCCATGGCGTGATACCGGATGTCGCGGATGCGAATGATAACCCGTTATCAACGGTTGGGACAATCGACCTGGTCGTGTGCCTTGGCTCTTTTCTTGTGAAACTCAACTTTATTGTTTGTCGGAAACTTGCCGCCCCTTTGATCTTGGGATGCGACTTCTGTGACAGATTCGTCGATGCCATCAGGTCTCGTCTAAGACGTGTGGAAATGGAAGACGGCTCCTCCGTTTCGATCGTACGTCGTCCTCTACGACGTGCCTCGAAGAAGCACGTTCCATTACCTGCTGCGCAGGAATCCCCACCGGCTTCCCGGGACTCTACAAAGCTCCGCGTTGCCGCCTCTGTCCAACTTCCACCGGAATCCCAATTTTGGGTACGAATCACTTCCCGTCAACACGTTTTACGAGTAATTCAACCCCTTTCATCCTTATATGATAGGTATCAACTCGCCGTGGCGAATGGAGTAGCTCAAATTGAGCCCGATAAACCGTTCAACGTGCTGGTCGCCAATCTAGGCTCTACGCCCCAGTCACTGGTGAAAAACCAAGACATTGGTTCGGTAATGCCCCACCCCACCGCGATGGTTCCCACGAGAATGACCGCCGCAGATGTCCTCGGTCTCGTTCACTCTAAGGAGGGGGAGGACACTGCCGTCCAAATGCCGAAATGCTCGGATGGTAAGCCGGTTCCAACGAGTTACGACCGGATTGATCCCGTGAAAGAACTCGAGGAACTTGACCTCGGTCATGTGCCGGAATCGCACCGTGAACGTCTCCATGAGATGCTACGGAATTTCACCACGATGTGGGATGGCTACCTAAGGGAGATTACTACAACGGAGCACCGGATTGACTTGCTACCTGATACCAGGCCGATCGCTCAGCATCCCTATAGGGCAGGCCCTAAAGCTCGAGAAGAGGAAGAATTCCAAGTGGAAAAGATGCTCCGAGCTGGAGTAATAGAACCGGCTCAGTCACCGTGGGCATCCCCAGTGGTACTGGCTCCGAAACCGGATGGATCCTGGCGCTTTTGCATCGACTACCGTCGACTGAACGCCGTAACCATCAAGGATGTGTACCCGATCCCACGAATGGATGAGTACATCGATTCACTCGGAAATGCTACCGTTTTCACGGCCCTAGACGCCAATTGGGGATACTGGCAGGTGCCCGTCAGGGAACAGGACCGCGACAAGACTGCTTTTTTCTGTCACTCAGGACTCTACCGTTTCAAACGGATGCCTTTTGGTTTGACCAATGCTCCCGCTACTTTCCAGCGTGCTATCGACATACTACTGGCTCGGTTCAAATGGCGTACATGCCTCGTCTACCTGGACGATATCATAGTATTCTCAGATAATCTGGATGACCACCTCACACACGTGAGAGATATCATGACCACGCTACGTGAGGCTGGAGTTACTCTCAAGTTGAGGAAATGTGAGTTCTTTACAGATAAAGTGAAGTATCTGGGCCACATAATCCGCCCTGGGCGTGTGATGATCGAGGAAGCTCGAGTTAAGTCGCTCCGTCAAGCGAAGGAACCCGCCACTCAAACGGAACTACGCTCCTTTCTAGGATTAGTCAACGTCTATCGACGGTTTATACCGAATTGTGCGGATATCTCAGCACCCTTGAACGCGCTCTTGCGGAAAGGCCAACCACCAAAATTGGAACCCTTTACGTCCGTCGAGACGAAGGCGTTTAACTCCCTCAAGGAGGCTGTAACATCAGCACCGATCTTATCGTTACCGAAACCCGGACTACCGTTTACCGTAGAAACGGATGCTAGTGACTACCAAGTAGGTTGCGCTCTCTTTCAGACAACTCCCGAAGGAGAACGAACCCCTATTGGGTACTGGTCACGCTCACTGAATGTTCACGAGCGGAATTACTCCGTCTCGGAGAAAGAGTGTCTTGCAGTTGTGTGGGCACTCTCCACTCTTCGCCCCTATCTTATGGGTGTGCACTTCACCGTTTACACGGATCAATCGTCATTACGATGGCTCATTACAGTCTCTGAACCGTCAGGCCGCTTAATGCGTTGGAGGCTCTGCCTTGCGGAATTCGACTTCGAGGTGATCTACAAGAAGGGCACAAAGAACGCTCAGGCGGACGCGCTGTCGCGTTTACCCACGGATCGTGAAACTCTACCCGCTGGGGACGAGGACATTCCTTGCTTCGTCGTCAACGGTCGAGAACCGGAGAACCCGGACCGTGAACCCGATAACAAGTATGAAGAACCGGAATCGGATGATGAACTGGACGCACTACTCGTCTCGGACGATGCTCAGAAACCCCCACCGGGTACTTTCGTGCCAATACCCCCGGAGGAGATCGTCAGAGAACAACAAGGTGATCCCTTCTGTACTCAGATTCGCGCCCGACTTAATGGCGGTGCGCAACTCCCTTTCGAGGTGAATGATGTTGGATACCTCGTCAGGACGGTTCAAACAACCCCACAGGTAGTGGTATCACATACTCTACAATCTAGATTGTTGCACTTGTCGCACTATGCGAAACTTGGTGGACACGCCGGTGGACGGAAACTTTACCTCACGTTGCGACGGAGTTACTATTGGCCGGCCATGGCTGTGGACTGCTACGCGACTGTGCGGTCATGCACGGAGTGTGCCAAAAACCGGGTCAAACTCCGGAAGCACTCAACGAAGTTGAGGTTATTCCCAGCACGGGCCCCTCTCGAGTTTGTCGCAATTGACCTCTTGGGACCGCTGCTCACCACAAAGCGTGGACATAAGTTTTTACTCGTTATCACGGATCGTTTCTCCAAGTTGGTTCGCACCGTACCTTTACGGAAGATATCCGCTTTCGCGGTGGCGCAAGCCTTCGTCACCCATTGGGTATTTGTCTACAGACCACCGGTTAACATTCTATCCGATAACGGAAAGCAATTCGCATCGCGATTCTTTGAGGACGTGTGTTGGATCCTCGATATCAAGAATCTGTTCACAACAACCTACCACCCCCAGTGTAATGGGCAAGTCGAGCGGTTTAACCGAACGCTGTTGGCCTCTCTCCGTTCTTACGTTGCTGATCACCCCAAAACATGGGACTTGTACACTGACGCCTTGACGTTTGCGTATAATACATAGGTACACCGTACAACGGGTTTGACTCCATTTGAATTGGTACTTTCGCGTCATCCGCCCGCCGTAGCGTTGGAACCCCAGCCTACGCTGGCAAACTTCCCTTCCGTGAAGGATTATCGCCAACGATGGAAAGCGTGGCTTACGAAGTTAATCCCGGTCGCCCGGAGCTCCATGGCACGAGCACAGGCCGCGTACAAGCGTGATTTTGACTCTCGCGTACGAGGTACAGCACCGCCAATTACGGAGGGTGACTACGTCTACGTCCGTAAGGAGCACTGGAACCCTGATAAGAAGAAACGGCATAAGCTCTCACCCGTCGCGGACGGTCCCTACAAGGTCATATCAGTGGATAACGACACCTTAGTGGTGGAAATGAACGACGCTCACGAGCGGATTTCCCGCGATCGCGTTTTTATGGCACCGCCACCTTCCGTAGAGGTTGCTTACCAAGATGAGAACCAACACACCCCAGTGGAACAACCTACATCTGTGGTTAACAGGCCTTCTGTGTTGCCACACCCTTCAAGGGGACTCTCAGATATACCGTCCTTATCGGACGCAGGCCCGAATGGCCTTTCTTCTCTAACGCCACCGCGCGGTGTCTATCCCCGCAGTTTGGGCGCTTCTACCACTCCCCATGCCGCTCCGTCTAAGGAGGGGGAGGAGAACCCTAACTCTCGTCGAGAGACTGAAACCGCTTCGTCGCGTCATGAAAACCGTGGTGCACGGACCTCCGGACACATCGAAAAGGACAATAGTGGACCGAGAATTCCGTCTACTGACGTGCCATCTTCGCATTTGCGCGCTACAGCTCCCGCTGAACCCTCTCGAGGAATTTCTACCGCATCTGCGCCAGATCGCACTCCCCACCGGGATTCTAGTCGTCAAAATGCACCACGCAGTGGGAAGTCTCTCACCAAAGTGAAATCGTTGCAGGCAACTATTCGCGTTCGCGATACTGAACCGGCTGTGCCGTCGAGCGTTGATCCGCATTCCGTGGGTCACGGTTCGTCAACAACAGCTACGCTGGATAATCCAGAGCAGGCCCTCACGGCATCCTCTGAGCCGACTACACCGGACGTGGTAACTCCTACTGCACGGCAGAACACACCGGCCAGGCCGGGCAAGCACACCGTACAGGACGGAAGGAAAAAGACCAGCAAGCTGGATTCTGTTTTAGGACCATCGCGCAGTCGCGAACTCACTCCGAGTGTCTCGGTTGATCCCGACAACACGGCGCGGACAACCCTCGACCATCCGTTGCAAACGGCACGTGACCCGGACACCGTACGGACGGCAAAGGCACCAATTACCGCCCGAGGCGAGTCGACGCGTACTGTACGACGCACCGTGGCGCAACCGACTTCGTCGTCTGAAGCACCCCCGTCAAGACGGATATCTACACACAAACCTGTGGTTCGCGACCCAGATGCTCATCTTTCAGATGCGTTAGAAGCCCCTCAAAAAGTGTCTTCAATAGACGCCCCCTCAAGGAGTGAAGAAACTGCGAAGCGGGATACTTTAACCCACAGCAAGGGTCCCGATACGCACCATCAAGTGGTCGACGCAACCGGCCGTGCCGAGGACCTCCAGGCCCGCGAAGCGGATGAACCTACCCGGAAACCGGTTAATGACCTTTCTATGGGCATGGACAGGCAGTACCAAGCCATGCCCCTTCCGGGGAAGACTGTCCAACACCCACCAGTGGTGGTAGAGCCTGCCGTGCAGAACGCGATAATGCGAACACGGCGAGGCCGGGAAGTCTACAAACAGGAGTTTGTTGTTGACCACATTGTGGAACATTCTTACCATTCAGAGGGTTACATCCAGTACCGCGTACGCTGGTACGGTTTCGGGCCCGAATATGATTCGGATGAGCCAATAGAGCACCTCCCACGTTCGAAAGTGGTGTCATATCATCGCAGAACGCAAACGGGAATCCCGGCATGGGTGATAAACGCCCAAGTGTGATAAGCAAGCCACTGCGGTGGAAGGAAGGAAATGAAGGATCGAGTTGTGGTGTGGAAAGGAAAGGAAAGAAGAAGGCCGCGAAAGCGTATGTGTTGTTGGAAGAACCTCGGAAGAGTTGGTCACAGATTCGCTGTTCGCAGCTAGGTGCTCGTTACCCAGAGTGGGATGGAGAACCGGCGAACCGGACTTACATTTAAGGACCTTGCCCGGTGCTTCCGTCGCCATCGTGGATGTCGTATTCACACCTCAGGAGGGGGATATGAAGTGCAATCCTCAAGGAGGAAGACTCAGCGATGACCTGTGGACTTGGTGTTTTTGCCGCTTTCGCGTGTTTATGATTACTACCGCTATTAGCGGGTGTCTCAGCCCTCAGCAGATCCGCGCTGTGCGCCAGGTGCACACCTGTGTATGCGCCGTGTGCCGCCCAAGGCGTGAGTGGACCACGTGTGACACGGATAGTCAAGAGGAGGTTGGCACCACGGTTTGGACATTTAGTTAACTTATATTTATTATTTATTATTTATCTACGCTACAGTAGGGAGATTACTACACTATATAGTGGCTCGGCGACCTCGCCCTGACACTGAGTAAACTTCCCCAACCAGGGGTTCTTGGCTCTAAGTCTTTTCGGCTTTCGCGAGTCTTCTACACACCTCGGAGGTAAAGCCGCGTTACTAACGGTAGACCTATCCACCCTGCGTCACTAGGAGTATCACCGCCTTGGGCACTTGTCACTTAATTCACCACCGCCGTGTTCTCGCCCCTGTATAGGGTTTCTTTTGTACTTTTTTCCGTGGTCCCGTTGGCCCACACCCCTGTCGCCCCCAGTCGGGCATCCCCCGTATTTCCCTTACCCCACTCTCGTGGTTCCCACCCCTTTGTGTGGCTGCTCGTCACCGCTGACGCGTGTCTCTCGTGCCGGTATCCCGTGACGTCTTCCCCCACTTACGTGGACTCGTACTCCTTGCAAGGGCTGTTTTCCCATTCGTGGTGATCCTAATCCTACCGTTTCAACTCTCCCCGCTTGGCGTGAGGGTGAGCCTCGGCTTTACAATCCGACTTCGTCGTGCTCATCCGGAGAGGCTCCGTTCGCTGTGTTACCCTCCAGAGGGGAAGATTCCGAACGTCTTCGTGTGTTGTCCCGCTTGCGGTTATTGCACTACAAAGTGGTCTCCCGACCTAGAATCGGAAACGGTTAGGTTTTGTATTACCTCTCCTCGGAGATTCACTGTCCAAACTTTTGGTTTCTTACCACTTCGTGGGAGTTTTTGGCCTACACATGTCTTGGCGACCATCCTCCGCCGAACCCGTTGTCACGCGGAGTCGTTCCGTCAGTGACGTGGAACAGGCAGAGATCTCGAAGGTCCCCGCTGGCCACCCTCGACGTGCCACTTTGAAAGGCAAGTCGAAGGGCCAAGACTCGTCGAGAGCCCAGAAACCCCCGCCTAAGGCGTTGAAGGACGCTCCCAACTCTGGTGTCGACCGGCTTCTGCCGATGTAGCTGCACCCCGGAGGGGAGAACCCGATACCGACGCCCCCCTAGTGTCCAAGCGCAGCTTGATGAGGTGCGTGAAGCACACAATACCCTCGTGGAAGAGTTTGACGTCCTGCGTGTCAGGTTTGATACCTCTTCTATGAAGGATTTGGCTGAGGACATTCGCCTTTTAAGGGCAGATGTCAACACTGTGTTGGAATGTTTTGGTGGCCCTTCCAACTATGTTGAGAATGTGGAAACCAGATTTGATCGTGTCAGTGCCGTCTGAGGACGTTGGAGCAAACTATCTTGATGGATGACAACGTCCCGGGTGAGGCCGCTGCTGTCTCGAAAAAAGCGAAGCGCGAGAAGAAAGATTCTACCCGCCGCACTCGTAAGAAGCAGCCCAAGCACGATCCCGACTCGTGGGATTCCTCCCTGTCTTCACAGGATTCTCGCCATTCTGATGGTTCGGTGTCGTCGGATTCTTCGTCGGACGATGATCGTCGCCGACGCCCGTCCCATTCTAAACGGTCTTCGTCCACCCAAGGTGTGATTCGCCCCCGGAGGAAGGGGAGGAAACACTTAGGATTGAGGGAACTCAAATGTACTAATCCCCTCTACAAGAGGTTGGTATCGTACCGATATTATCGGCTTGAGGACTCCTCATTGGATCGTACACCCCGTGGTACGGGTAAGGTGAAGGACTGCATAAAGCGTATGCAGCTTTCCCTTCGTAACCAGTTCTTTTCTAGAGAGGATCCCATATTGGTGTTAGACTTCCTCGGAACGTTCGTTTCCGAAGCGGACATACTTGGTATGAACGAAGGACAGGCGTTTATTGCCCTACCGTATTTTCTACGTGGACTCGCCGAGGATCAATACAACTCTGTAAGAGGTTCTTCCCGAGCCTCCGAAGGACGTGTAATGTGCTGGCCGGAAGCAGTTCAGTACCTCTTGCGATCCTACGCGACGAACAACGCTATTCAAGCGGCTATTCTCGCTTTACGCGATACCCGCCAGAAATCTAGAGAGACGGAAACCAAATTCTCGGTACGCCTTAATAAGGCTTTCCACAGGTGTGGCAATGTTTACTCCTCTGGAGAGCGCTGCACCATGTATATCGATGGATTAGATCCGGCAATCCGTACGCTGGTGGCCCGATATCGGGAGGATCGTCGTAACACCACCTACCTGGAGTTGATTCAACACGCGCAAGCGGATGGTGATGCACTTCGAGCTCGTATCCCTGCATCGAAGTCTCGTCCCGCCAAGGCGTTGATGATGGAAGCCAGTTCACCATCTTTATCGCTAGCAGCGAGTGGACGCCCTTCAAAGTACTACGATAACGTGTACCTCGCTCAGGCCGGTGCTCAGTCTATTCCAACAACGGAACTGCCGTACACGACGGATGCGTCCTACGACACAGCTCAGGAGAATTGCCTGCTGTATGTTGACGGACCCCGTGTTCACGGACCTCGCATCACCTATTCGAATGGTGCCCTCCGGCAGAGTCGTCCCGGATGGAAGGATACCCGCCCAGCGGTGAGACACACGGATGCTCGTTCCGGTCAGCCGCCCCCACGCTCTGGAGTCATATGCCACATATGTTACGAACACGGTCACATTTCACCGGACTGCATCCTCACTTTGAGAGAAGTAACCCGAGTGATCGGTAACTATGAAGCCCTTACTCCAGCGGAGAAGCAGACCGTTCCGATTGCATCGTACTTACGAGCGAAGACGGACTTCCCCCGGAATATCCCGGATACGAACCCGCGACACGCGTTGCTTTCCCCTGCTGAGCAGATCACTAACCCCCGTCTTGTTCGACAAGACACCCCCCCAGAGCTCCACTGCTAGTGGTTCAGGATTCTGAGACCCCGCCCCAGGCGGAACGGGCTCAGGAAAACTGATTTCGGGAGTCTCCCCTACGGGAGAGGCGCCCTCAGAGTTGAGTTCGAAGGCGCCCGAGGCGTCACTGCCTCGCTCCCCGGTTAAAATCCTTACTAGGAAACAGGCCGTCTCAGACTTGAACTCTGAAAACTTTAGTGTTCTGCGTCGACCGTGGAAACGTGTTCGAAACCACCTGGTTTCCGGACAGAGTTTTGGTAATAGCCAAGAGAAACTACAAGGTATATGCTGACCTTGGCCTTTCCACCCAGTTTATGGTGCGAGTTATCACTGTTTTGGACACAGTTGCAGGCCCGAACTTCATCGTTGAGTCGCTCCTGCCACCGTCGTTGCAGTCTCAGATCCGCCATGGCGTGATACCGGATGTCGCGGATGCGAATGATAACCCGTTATCAACGGTTGGGACAATCGACCTGGTCGTGTGCCTTGGCTCTTTTCTTGTGAAACTCAACTTTATTGTTTGTCGGAAACTTGCCACCCCTTTGATCTTGGGATGCGACTTCTGTGACAGATTCGTCGATGCCATCAGGTCTCGTCTAAGACGTGTGGAAATGGAAGACGGCTCCTCCGTTTCGATCGTACGTCGTCCTCTACGACGTGCCTCGAAGAAGCACGTTCCATTACCTGCTGCGCAGGAATCCCCACCGGCTTCCCGGGACTCTACAAAGCTCCGCGTTGCCGCGTCTGTCCAACTTCCACCGGAATCCCAATTTTGGGTACGAATCACTTCCCGTCAACACGTTTTACGAGTAATTCAACCCCTTTCATCCTTATATGATAGGTATCAACTCGCCGTGGCGAATGGAGTAGCTCAAATTGAGCCCGATAAACCGTTCAACGTGCTGGTCGCCAATCTAGGCTCTACGCCCCAGTCACTGGTGAAAAACCAAGACATTGGTTCGGTAATGCCCCACCCCACCGCGATGGTTCCCACGAGAATGACCGCCGCAGATGTCCTCGGTCTCGTTCACTCTAAGGAGGGGGAGGACACTGCCGTCCAAATGCCGAAATGCTCGGATGGTAAGCCGGTTCCAACGAGTTACGACCGGATTGATCCCGTGAAAGAACTCGAGGAACTTGACCTCGGTCATGTGCCGGAATCGCACCGTGAACGTCTCCATGAGATGCTACGGAATTTCACCACGATGTGGGATGGCTACCTAAGGGAGATTACTACAACGGAGCACCGGATTGACTTGCTACCTGATACCAGGCCGATCGCTCAGCATCCCTATAGGGCAGGCCCTAAAGCTCGAGAAGAGGAAGAATTCCAAGTGGAAAAGATGCTCCGAGCTGGAGTAATAGAACCGGCTCAGTCACCGTGGGCATCCCCAGTGGTACTGGCTCCGAAACCGGATGGATCCTGGCGCTTTTGCATCGACTACCGTCGACTGAACGCCGTAACCATCAAGGATGTGTACCCGATCCCACGAATGGATGAGTACATCGATTCACTCGGAAATGCTACCGTTTTCACGGCCCTAGACGCCAATTGGGGATACTGGCAGGTGCCCGTCAGGGAACAGGACCGCGACAAGACTGCTTTTTTCTGTCACTCAGGACTCTACCGTTTCAAACGGATGCCTTTTGGTTTGACCAATGCTCCCGCTACTTTCCAGCGTGCTATCGACATACTACTGGCTCGGTTCAAATGGCGTACATGCCTCGTCTACCTGGACGATATCATAGTATTCTCAGATAATCTGGATGACCACCTCACACACGTGAGAGATATCATGACCACGCTACGTGAGGCTG
Source organism: Gracilariopsis chorda (assembly GCA_003194525.1). NCBI lineage: Eukaryota > Rhodophyta > Florideophyceae > Gracilariales > Gracilariaceae > Gracilariopsis > Gracilariopsis chorda. Next base: position 109,864 of record NBIV01000003.1, on the reverse strand, counting down.
GAGTTACTCTCAAGTTGAGGAAATGTGAGTTCTTTACAGATAAAGTGAAGTATCTGGGCCACATAATCCGCCCTGGGCGTGTGATGATCGAGGAAGCTCGAGTTAAGTCGCTCCGTCAAGCGAAGGAACCCGCCACTCAAACGGAACTACGCTCCTTTCTAGGATTAGTCAACGTCTATCGACGGTTTATACCGAATTGTGCGGATATCTCAGCACCCTTGAACGCGCTCTTGCGGAAAGGCCAACCACCAAAATTGGAACCCTTTACGTCCGTCGAGACGAAGGCGTTTAACTCCCTCAAGGAGGCTGTAACATCAGCACCGATCTTATCGTTACCGAAACCCGGACTACCGTTTACCGTAGAAACGGATGCTAGTGACTACCAAGTAGGTTGCGCTCTCTTTCAGACAACTCCCGAAGGAGAACGAACCCCTATTGGGTACTGGTCACGCTCACTGAATGTTCACGAGCGGAATTACTCCGTCTCGGAGAAATAGTGTCTTGCAGTTGTGTGGGCACTCTCCACTCTTCGCCCCTATCTTATGGGTGTGCACTTCACCGTTTACACGGATCAATCGTCATTACGATGGCTCATTACAGTCTCTGAACCGTCAGGCCGCTTAATGCGTTGGAGGCTCTGCCTTGCGGAATTCGACTTCGAGGTGATCTACAAGAAGGGCACAAAGAACGCTCAGGCGGACGCGCTGTCGCGTTTACCCACGGATCGTGAAACTCTACCCGCTGGGGACGAGGACATTCCTTGCTTCGTCGTCAACGGTCGAGAACCGGAGAACCCGGACCGTGAACCCGATAACAAGTATGAAGAACCGGAATCGGATGATGAACTGGACGCACTACTCGTCTCGGACGATGCTCAGAAACCCCCACCGGGTACTTTCGTGCCAATACCCCCGGAGGAGATCGTCAGAGAACAACAAGGTGATCCCTTCTGTACTCAGATTCGCGCCCGACTTAATGGCGGTGCGCAACTCCCTTTCGAGGTGAATGATGTTGGATACCTCGTCAGGACGGTTCAAACAACCCCACAGGTAGTGGTATCACATACTCTACAATCTAGATTGTTGCACTTGTCGCACTATGCGAAACTTGGTGGACACGCCGGTGGACGGAAACTTTACCTCACGTTGCGACGGAGTTACTATTGGCCGGCCATGGCTGTGGACTGCTACGCGACTGTGCGGTCATGCACGGAGTGTGCCAAAAACCGGGTCAAACTCCGGAAGCACTCAACGAAGTTGAGGTTATTCCCAGCACGGGCCCCTCTCGAGTTTGTCGCAATTGACCTCTTGGGACCGCTGCTCACCACAAAGCGTGGACATAAGTTTTTACTCGTTATCACGGATCGTTTCTCCAAGTTGGTTCGCACCGTACCTTTACGGAAGATATCCGCTTTCGCGGTGGCGCAAGCCTTCGTCACCCATTGGGTATTTGTCTACAGACCACCGGTTAACATTCTATCCGATAACGGAAAGCAATTCGCATCGCGATTCTTTGAGGACGTGTGTTGGATCCTCGATATCAAGAATCTGTTCACAACGACCTACCACCCCCAGTGTAATGGGCAAGTCGAGCGGTTTAACCGAACGCTGTTGGCCTCTCTCCGTTCTTACGTTGCTGATCACCCCAAAACATGGGACTTGTACACTGACGCCTTGACGTTTGCGTATAATACATAGGTACACCGTACAACGGGTTTGACTCCATTTGAATTGGTACTTTCGCGTCATCCGCCCGCCGTAGCGTTGGAACCCCAGCCTACGCTGGCAAACTTCCCTTCCGTGAAGGATTATCGCCAACGATGGAAAGCGTGGCTTACGAAGTTAATCCCGGTCGCCCGGAGCTCCATGGCACGAGCACAGGCCGCGTACAAGCGTGATTTTGACTCTCGCGTACGAGGTACAGCACCGCCAATTACGGAGGGTGACTACGTCTACGTCCGTAAGGAGCACTGGAACCCTGATAAGAAGAAACGGCATAAGCTCTCACCCGTCGCGGACGGTCCCTACAAGGTCATATCAGTGGATAACGACACCTTAGTGGTGGAAATGAACGACGCTCACGAGCGGATTTCCCGCGATCGCGTTTTTATGGCACCGCCACCTTCCGTAGAGGTTGCTTACCAAGATGAGAACCAACACACCCCAGTGGAACAACCCACATCTGTGGTTAACAGGCCTTCTGTGTTGCCACACCCTTCAAGGGGACTCTCAGATATACCGTCCTTATCGGACGCAGGCCCGAATGGCCTTTCTTCTCTAACGCCACCGCGCGGTGTCTATCCCCGCAGTTTGGGCGCTTCTACCACTCCCCATGCCGCTCCGTCTAAGGAGGGGGAGGAGAACCCTAACTCTCGTCGAGAGACTGAAACCGCTTCGTCGCGTCATGAAAACCGTGGTGCACGGACCTCCGGACACATCGAAAAGGACAATAGTGGACCGAGAATTCCGTCTACTGACGTGCCATCTTCGCATTTGCGCGCTACAGCTCCCGCTGAACCCTCTCGAGGAATTTCTACCGCATCTGCGCCAGATCGCACTCCCCACCGGGATTCTAGTCGTCAAAATGCACCACGCAGTGGGAAGTCTCTCGCCAAAGTGAAATCGTTGCAGGCAACTATTCGCGTTCGCGATACTGAACCGGCTGTGCCGTCGAGCGTTGATCCGCATTCCGTGGGTCACGGTTCGTCAACAACAGCTACGCTGGATAATCCAGAGCAGGCCCTCACGGCATCCTCTGAGCCGACTACACCGGACGTGGTAACTCCTACTGCACGGCAGAACACACCGGCCAGGCCGGGCAAGCACACCGTACAGGACGGAAGGAAAACGACCAGCAAGCTGGATTCTGGTTTAGGACCATCGCGCAGTCGCGAACTCACTCCGAGTGTCTCGGTTGATCCCGACAACACGGCGCGGACAACCCTCGACCATCCGTTGCAAACGGCACGTGACCCGGACACCGTACGGACGGCAAAGGCACCAATTACCGCCCGAGGCGAGTCGACGCGTACTGTACGACGCACCGTGGCGCAACCGACTTCGTCGTCTGAAGCACCCCCGTCAAGACGGATATCTACACACAAACCTGTGGTTCGCGACCCAGATGCTCATCTTTCAGATGCGTTAGAAGCCCCTCAAAAAGTGTCTTCAATAGACGCCCCCTCAAGGAGTGAAGAAACTGCGAAGCGGGATACTTTAACCCACAGCAAGGGTCCCGATACGCACCATCAAGTGGTCGACGCAACCGGCCGTGCCGAGGACCTCCAGGCCCGCGAAGCGGATGAACCTACCCGGAAACCGGTTAATGACCTTTCTATGGGCATGGACAGGCAGTACCAAGCCATGCCCCTTCCGGGGAAGACTGTCCAACACCCACCAGTGGTGGTAGAGCCTGCCGTGCAGAACGCGATAATGCGAACACGGCGAGGCCGGGAAGTCTACAAACAGGAGTTTGTTGTTGACCACATTGTGGAACATTCTTACCATTCAGAGGGTTACATCCAGTACCGCGTACGCTGGTACGGTTTCGGGCCCGAATATGATTCGGATGAGCCAATAGAGCACCTCCCACGTTCGAAAGTGGTGTCATATCATCGCAGAACGCAAACGGGAATCCCGGCATGGGTGATAAACGCCCAAGTGTGATAAGCAAGCCACTGCGGTGGAAGGAAGGAAATGAAGGATCGAGTTGTGGTGTGGAAAGGAAAGGAAAGAAGAAGGCCGCGAAAGCGTATGTGTTGTTGGAAGAACCTCGGAAGAGTTGGTCACAGATTCGCTGTTCGCAGCTAGGTGCTCGTTACCCAGAGTGGGATGGAGAACCGGCGAACCGGACTTACATTTAAGGACCTTGCCCGGTGCTTCCGTCGCCATCGTGGATGTCGTATTCACACCTCAGGAGGGGGATATGAAGTGCAATCCTCAAGGAGGAAGACTCAGCGATGACCTGTGGACTTGGTGTTTTTGCCGCTTTCGCGTGTTTATGATTACTACCGCTATTAGCGGGTGTCTCAGCCCTCAGCAGATCCGCGCTGTGCGCCAGGTGCACACCTGTGTATGCGCCGTGTGCCGCCCAAGGCGTGAGTGGACCACGTGTGACACGGATAGTCAAGAGGAGGTTGGCACCACGGTTTGGACATTTAGTTAACTTATATTTATTATTTATTATTTATCTACGCTACAGTAGGGAGATTACTACACTATATAGTGGCTCGGCGACCTCGCCCTGACACTGAGTAAACTTCCCCAACCAGGGGTTCTTGGCTCTAAGTCTTTTCGGCTTTCGCGAGTCTTCTACACACCTCGGAGGTAAAGCCGCGTTACTAACGGTAGACCTATCCACCCTGCGTCACTAGGAGTATCACCGCCTTGGGCACTTGTCACTTAATTCACCACCGCCGTGTTCTCGCCCCTGTATAGGGTTTCTTTTGTACTTTTTTCCGTGGTCCCGTTGGCCCACACCCCTGTCGCCCCCAGTCGGGCATCCCCCGTATTTCCCTTACCCCACTCTCGTGGTTCCCACCCCTTTGTGTGGCTGCTCGTCACCGCTGACGCGTGTCTCTCGTGCCGGTATCCCGTGACGTCTTCCCCCACTTACGTGGACTCGTACTCCTTGCAAGGGCTGTTTTCCCATTCGTGGTGATCCTAATCCTACCGTTTCAACTCTCCCCGCTTGGCGTGAGGGTGAGCCTCGGCTTTACAATCCGACTTCGTCGTGCTCATCCGGAGAGGCTCCGTTCGCTGTGTTACCCTCCAGAGGGGAAGATTCCGAACGTCTTCGTGTGTTGTCCCGCTTGCGGTTATTGCACTACAAAGTGGTCTCCCGACCTAGAATCGGAAACGGTTAGGTTTTGTATTACCTCTCCTCGGAGATTCACTGTCCAAACTTTTGGTTTCTTACCACTTCGTGGGAGTTTTTGGCCTACACATGTCTTGGCGACCATCCTCCGCCGAACCCGTTGTCACGCGGAGTCGTTCCGTCAGTGACGTGGAACAGGCAGAGATCTCGAAGGTCCCCGCTGGCCACCCTCGACGTGCCACTTTGAAAGGCAAGTCGAAGGGCCAAGACTCGTCGAGAGCCCAGAAACCCCCGCCTAAGGCGTTGAAGGACGCTCCCAACTCTGGTGTCGACCGGCTTCTGCCGATGTAGCTGCACCCCGGAGGGGAGAACCCGATACCGACGCCCCCCTAGTGTCCAAGCGCAGCTTGATGAGGTGCGTGAAGCACACAATACCCTCGTGGAAGAGTTTGACGTCCTGCGTGTCAGGTTTGATACCTCTTCTATGAAGGATTTGGCTGAGGACATTCGCCTTTTAAGGGCAGATGTCAACACTGTGTTGGAATGTTTTGGTGGCCCTTCCAACTATGTTGAGAATGTGGAAACCAGATTTGATCGTGTCAGTGCCGTCTGAGGACGTTGGAGCAAACTATCTTGATGGATGACAACGTCCCGGGTGAGGCCGCTGCTGTCTCGAAAAAAAGCGAAGCGCGAGAAGAAAGATTCTACCCGCCGCACTCGTAAGAAGCAGCCCAAGCACGATCCCGACTCGTGGGATTCCTCCCTGTCTTCACAGGATTCTCGCCATTCTGATGGTTCGGTGTCGTCGGATTCTTCGTCGGACGATGATCGTCGCCGACGCCCGTCCCATTCTAAACGGTCTTCGTCCACCCAAGGTGTGATTCGCCCCCGGAGGAAGGGGAGGAAACACTTAGGATTGAGGGAACTCAAATGTACTAATCCCCTCTACAAGAGGTTGGTATCGTACCGATATTATCGGCTTGAGGACTCCTCATTGGATCGTACACCCCGTGGTACGGGTAAGGTGAAGGACTGCATAAAGCGTATGCAGCTTTCCCTTCGTAACCAGTTCTTTTCTAGAGAGGATCCCATATTGGTGTTAGACTTCCTCGGAACGTTCGTTTCCGAAGCGGACATACTTGGTATGAACGAAGGACAGGCGTTTATTGCCCTACCGTATTTTCTACGTGGACTCGCCGAGGATCAATACAACTCTGTAAGAGGTTCTTCCCGAGCCTCCGAAGGACGTGTAATGTGCTGGCCGGAAGCAGTTCAGTACCTCTTGCGATCCTACGCGACGAACAACGCTATTCAAGCGGCTATTCTCGCTTTACGCGATACCCGCCAGAAATCTAGAGAGACGGAAACCAAATTCTCGGTACGCCTTAATAAGGCTTTCCACAGGTGTGGCAATGTTTACTCCTCTGGAGAGCGCTGCACCATGTATATCGATGGATTAGATCCGGCAATCCGTACGCTGGTGGCCCGATATCGGAGGATCGTCGTAACACCACCTACCTGGAGTTGATTCAACACGCGCAAGCGGAAGGTGATGCACTTCGAGCTCGTATCCCTGCATCGAAGTCTCGTCCCGCCAAGGCGTTGATGATGGAAGCCAGTTCACCATCTTTATCGCTAGCAGCGAGTGAACGCCCTTCAAGGGACTACGATAACGTGTACCTCGCTCAGGCCGGTGCTCAGTCTATTCCAACAACGGAACTGCTGTCCACGACGGATGCGTCCTACGACACAGCTCAGGAGAATTCCCTGCTGTATGTTGACGGACCCCATGTTCACGGACCTCGCATCTCCTATTCGAATGATGCCCTCCGGCAGAGTCGTCCCGGATGGAAGGATACCCGCCCAGCAGTGAGACACACGGATGCTCGTTCCGGTCAGCCGCCCCCACGCTCTGGAGTCATATGCCACATATGTTACGAACACGGTCACATTTCACCGGACTGCATCCTCACTTTGAGAGAAGTAACCCGAGTGATCGGTAACTATGAAGCCCTTACTCCAGCGGAGAAGCAGACCGTTCCGATTGCATCGTACTTACGAGCGAAGACGGACTTCCCCCGGAATATCCCGGATACGAACCCGCGACACGCGTTGCTTTCCCCTGCTGAGCAGGTCACTAACCCCCGTCTTGTTCGACAAGACACCCCCGCTAGCGCTCCACTGCTAGTGGTTAAGGATTCTGAGACCCCGCCTCAGGCGGAACGGGCTCAGGAAAACTGATTTCGAGAGTCTCCCCTACGGGAGAGGCGCCCTCAGAGTTGAGTTCGAAGGCGCCCGAGGCGTCACTGCCTCGCTCCCCGGTTAAAATCCTTACTAGGAAACAGGCCGTCTCAGACTTGAACTCTGAAAACTTTAGTGTTCTGCGTCGACCGTGGAAACGTGTTCGAAACCACCTGGTTTCCGGACAGAGTTTTGGTAATAGCCAAGAGAAACTACAAGGTATATGCTGACCTTGGCCTTTCCACCCAGTTTATGGTGCGAGTTCTCACTGTTTTGGACACAGGTGCAGGCCCGAACTTCATCGTTGAGTCGCTCCTGCCACTGTCATTGCAGTCTCAGATCCGCCATGGCGTGATACCGGATGTCGCGGATGCGAATGATAACCCGTTATCAACGGTTGGGACAATCGACCTGGTCGTGTGCCTTGGCTCCTTTCTTGTGAAACTCAACTTTATTGTTTGTCGGAAACTTGCCGCCCCTTTGATCTTGGGATGCGACTTCTGTGACAGATTCGTCGATGCCATCAGGCCCCGTCTAAGACGTGTGGAAATGGAAGACGGCTCCTCCGTTTCGATCGTACGTCGTCCTCTACGACGTGCCTCGAAGAAGCACGTTCCATTACCTGCTGCGCAGGAACCCCCACCGGCTTCCCGGGACTCTACAAAGCTCCGCGTTGCCGCGTCTGTCCAACTTCCACCGGAATCCTAATTTTGGGTACGAGTCACTTCCCGTCAACACGTTTTACGAGTAATTCAACCCCTTTCATCCTTATATGATAGGTATCAACTCGCCGTGGCGAATGGAGTAGCTCAAAATTGAGCCCGATAAACCGTTCAACGTGCTGGTCGCCAATCTAGGCTCTACGCCCCAGTCACTGGTGAAAAACCAAGTCATTGGTTCGGTAATGCCCCACCCCACCGCGATGGTTCCCACGAGAATGACCGCCGCCGATGTCCTCGGTCTCGTTCACTCTAAGGAGGGGGAGGACACTGCCGTCCAAATGCCGAAATGCTCGGATGCTAAGCCGGTTCCAACGAGTTACGACCGGATTGATCCCGTGAAAGAACTCGAGGAACTTGACCTCGGTCATGTGCCGGAATCGCACCGTGAACGTCTCCGTGAGATGCTACGGAATTTCACCACGATGTGGGATGGCTACCTAGGAGAGATTACTACAACGGAGCACCGGATTGACTTGCTACCTGATACCAGGCCGATCGCTCAGCATCCCTATAGGGCAGGCCCTAAAGCTCGAGAAGAGGAAGAATTCCAAGTGGAAAACATGCTCCGAGCTGGAGTAATAGAACCGGCTCAGTCACCGTGGGCATCCCCAGTGGTACTGGCTCCGAAACCGGATGGATCCTGGCGCTTTTGCATCGACTACCGTCGACTGAACGCCGTAACCATCAAGGATGTGTACCCGATCCCACGAATGGATGAGTACATCGATTCACTCGGAAATGCTACCGTTTTCACGGCCCTAGACGCCAATTGGGGATACTGGCAGGTGCCCGTCAGGGAACAGGACCGCGACAAGACTGCTTTTTTCTGTCACTCCGGACTCTACCGTTTCAAACGGATGCCTTTTGGTGTGACCAATGCTCCCGCTACTTTCCAGCGTGCTATCGACATACTACTGGCTCGGTTCAAATGGCGTACATGCCTCGTCTACCTGGACGATATCATAGTATTCTCAGATAATCTGGATGACCACCTCACACACGTGAGAGATACCATGACCACGCTACGTGAGGCTGGAGTTACTCTCAAGTTGAGGAAATGTGAGTTCTTTACAGATACAGTGAAGTATCTGGGCCACATAATCCGCCCTGGGCGTGTGATGATCGAGGAAGCTCGAGTTAAGTCGCTCCGTCAAGCGAAGGAACCCGCCACTCAAACGGAACTACGCTCCTTTCTAGGATTAGTCAACGTCTATCGACGGTTTATACCGAATTGTGCGGATATCTCAGCACCCTTGAACGCGCTCTTGCGGAAAGGCCAACCACCAAAATTGGAACCCTTTACGTCCGTCGAGACGAAGGCGTTTAACTCCCTCAAGGAGGCTGTAACATCAGCACCGATCTTATCGTTACCGAAACCCGGACTACCGTTTACCGTAGAAACGGATGCTAGTGACTACCAAGTAGGTTGCGCTCTCTTTCAGACAACTCCCGAAGGAGAACGAACCCCTATTGGGTACTGGTCACGCTCACTGAATGTTCACGAGCGGAATTACTCCGTCTCGGAGAAAGAGTGTCTTGCAGTTGTGTGGGCACTCTCCACTCTTCGCCCCTATCTTATGGGTGTGCACTTCACCGTTTACACGGATCAATCGTCATTACGATGGCTCATTACAGTCTCTGAACCGTCAGGCCACTTAATGCGTTGGAGGCTCCGCCTTGCGGAATTCGACTTCGAGGTGATCTACAAGAAGGGCACAAAGAACGCTCAGGCGGACGCGCTGTCGCGTTTACCCACGGATCGTGAAACTCTACCCGCTGGGGACGAGGACATTCCTTGCTTCGTCGTCAACGGTCGAGAACCGGAGAAACCGGACCGTGAACCCGATAACAAGGATGAAGAACCGGAATCGGATGATGAACTGGACGCACTACTCGTCTCGGACGATGCTCAGAAACCCCCACCGGGTAATTTCGTGCCAATACCCCCGGAGGAGATCGTCAGAGAACAACAAGGTGATCCCTTCTGTACTCAGATTCGCGCCCGACTTAATGGCGGTGCGCAACTCCCTTTCGAGGTGAATGATGTTGGATACCTCGTCAGGACGGTTCAAACAACCCCACAGGTAGTGGTATCACATACTCTACAATCTAGAGTGTTGCACTTGTCGCACTATGCGAAACTTGGTGGACACGCCGGTGGACGGAAACTTTACCTCACGTTGCGACGGAGTTACTATTGGCCGGCCATGGCTGTGGACTGCTACGCGACTGTGCGGTCATGCACGGAGTGTGCCAAAAACCGGGTCAAACTCCGGAAGCACTCAACGAAGTTGAGGTTATTCCCAGCACGGGCCCCTCTCGAGTTTGTCGCAATTGACCTCTTGGGACCGCTGCTCACCACAAAGCGTGGACATAAGTTTTTACTCGTTATCACGGATCGTTTCTCCAAGTTGGTTCGCACCGTACCTTTACGGAAGATATCCGCTTTCGCGGTGGCGCAAGCCTTCGTCACCCATTGGGTATTTGTCTACAGACCACCGGTTAACATTCTATCCGATAACGGAAAGCAATTCGCATCGCGATTCTTTGAGGACGTGTGTTGGATCCTCGATATCAAGAATCTGTTCACAACGACCTACCACCCCCAGTGTAATGGGCAAGTCGAGCGGTTTAACCGAACGCTGTTGGCCTCTCTCCGTTCTTACGTTGCTGATCACCCCAAAACATGGGACTTGTACACTGACGCCTTGACGTTTGCGTATAATACATAGGTACACCGTACAACGGGTTTGACTCCATTTGAATTGGTACTTTCGCGTCATCCGCCCGCCGTAGCGTTGGAACCCCAGCCTACGCTGGCAAACTTCCCTTCCGTGAAGGATTATCGCCAACGATGGAAAGCGTGGCTTACGAAGTTAATCCCGGTCGCCCGGAGCTCCATGGCACGAGCACAGGCCGCGTACAAGCGTGATTTTGACTCTCGCGTACGAGGTACAGCACCGCCAATTACGGAGGGTGACTACGTCTACGTCCGTAAGGAGCACTGGAACCCTGATAAGAAGAAACGGCATAAGCTCTCACCCGTCGCGGACGGTCCCTACAAGGTCATATCAGTGGATAACGACACCTTAGTGGTGGAAATGAACGACGCTCACGAGCGGATTTCCCGCGATCGCGTTGTTATGGCACCGCCACCTTCCGTAGAGGTTGCTTACCAAGATGAGAACCAACACACCCCAGTGGAACAACCCACATCTGTGGTTAACAGGCCTTCTGTGTTGCCACACCCTTCAAGGGGACTCTCAGATATACCGTCCTTATCGGACGCAGGCCCGAATGGCCTTTCTTCTCTAACGCCACCGCGCGGTGTCTATCCCCGCAGTTTGGGCGCTTCTACCACTCCCCATGCCGCTCCGTCTAAGGAGGGGGAGGAGAACCCTAACTCTCGTCGAGAGACTGAAACCGATTCGTCGCGTCATGACAACCGTGGTGCACGGACCTCTGGACACATCGAAAAGGACAATAGTGGACCGAGAATTCCGTCTACTGACGTGCCATCTTCGCATTTGCGCGCTACAGCTCCCGCTGAACCCTCTCGAGGAATTTCTACTGCATCTGCGCCAGATCGCACTCCCCACCGGGATTCTAGTCGTCAAAATGCACCACGCAGTGGGAAGTCTCTCGCCAAAGTGAAATCGTTGCAGGCAACTATTCGCGTTCGCGATACTGAACCGGCTGTGCCGTAGAGCGTTGATCCGCATTCCGTGGGTCACGGTTCGTCAACAACAGCTACGCTGGATAATCCAGAGCAGGCCCTCGCGGGATCCTCTGAGCCGACTACACCGGACGTGGTAACTCCTACTGCACGGCAGAACACACCGGCCAGGCCGGGCAAGCACACCGTACAGGACGGAAAGAAAACGACCAGCAAGCTGGATTCTGGTTTAGGACCATCGCGCAGTCGCGAACTCACTCCGAGTGTCTCGGTTGATCCCGACAGTGTCGCTGAAGTCGCACCGGTCACTCCGGAAGGAAAGCACGTCAAAGACGGAAATATTTCGTCGCCGAAGTGAGACAACACACCGACAGCACCGTTACGACCGCCTTCACGTGAGGAGGCGGAACGCAACACGGCGCGGACAACCCTCGACCATCCGTTGCAAACGGCACGTGACCCGGACACCGTACGGACGGCAAAGGCACCAATTACCGCCCGAGGCGAGTCCACGAGTACTGTACGACGCACCGTGGCGCAACTGACTTCGTCGTCTGAAGCACCCCCGTCAAGACGGATATCTACACACAAACCTGTGGTTCGCGACCCAGATGCTCATCTTTCAGATGCGTTAGAAGCCCCTCAAAAAGTGTCTTCAATAGACGCCCCCTCAAGGAGTGAAGAAACTGCGAAGCGGGATACTTTAACCCACAGCAAGGGTCCCGATACGCACCATCAAGTGGTCGACGCAACCGGCCGTGCCGAGGACCTCCAGGCCCGCGAAGCGGATGAACCTACCCGGAAACCGGTTAATGACCTTTCTATGGGCATGGACAGGCAGTACCAAGCCATGCCCCTTCCGGGGAAGACTGTCCAACACCCACCAGTGGTGGTAGAGCCCGCCGTGCAGGACGCGATAATGCGAACACGGCGAGGCCGGGAAGTCTACAAACAGGAGTTTGTTGTTGACCACATTGTGGAACATTCTTACCATTCAGAGGGTTACATCCAGTACCGCGTACGCTGGTACGGTTTCGGGCCCGAATATGATTCGGATGAGCCAATAGAGCACCTCCCACGTTCGAAAGTGGTGTCATATCATCGCAGAACGCAAACGGGAATCCCGGCATGGGTGATAAACGCCCAAGTGTGATAAGCAAGCCACTGCGGTGGAAGGAAGGAAATGAAGGATCGAGTTGCAGTGTGGAAAGGAAAGGAAAGAAGAAGGCCGCGAAAGCGTATGTGTTGTTGGAAGAACCTCGGAAGAGTTGGTCGCAGATTCGCTGTTCGCAGCTAGGTGCTCGTTACCCAGAGTGGGATGGAGAACCGGCGAACCGGACTTACATTTAAGGACCTTGCCCGGTGCTTCCGTCGCCATCGTGGATGTCGTATTCGCACCTCAGGAGGGGGATATGAAGTGCAATCCTCAAGGAGGAAGACTCAGCGATGCCCTGTGGACTTGGTGTTTTTGCCGCTTTCGCGTGTTTATGATTACTACCGCTATTAGCGGGTGTCTCAGCCCTCAGCGGATCCGCGCTGTGCGCCAGGTGCACACCTGTGCATGCGCCGTGTGCCGCCCAAGGCGTGAATGGACCACGTGTGACACGGATAGTCAAGAGGAGGTTGGCACCACGGTGTGGACATTTAGTTAACTTATATTTATTATTTTTTATTTATCTACGCTACAGTAGGGAGATTACTACACTATATAGTGGCTCGGCGACCTCGCCCTGACAATGAGTAAACTTCCCCAACCAGGGGTTCTTCGGTCTAAGTCTTTTCGGCTTTCGCGAGTCTTCTACACTCTTCGGAGGTAAAGCCACGTTACTAACGGTAGACCTATCCACCCTGCGTCACTAGGAGTATCACCGCCTTGGGCACTTGTCACTTAATTCACCACCGCCGTGTTCTCGCCCCTGTATAGGGTTTCTTTTGTACTTTTTTCCGTGGTCCCGTTGGCCCACACCCCTGTCGCCCCCAGTCGGGCATCCCCCGTATTTCCCTTACCCCACTCTCGTGGTTCCTACCCCTTTGTGTGGCTGCTCGTCACCGCTGACGCGTGTCTCTCGTGCCGGTATCCCGTGACGTCTTCCCCCACTTACGTGGACTCGTACTCCTTGGAAGGGCTGCTTTCCCATTCGTGGTGATCCTAATCCTACCGTTTCAACTCTCCCCGCTTGGCGTGAGGGTGAGCCTCGGCTTTACAACCCGACTTCGTCGTGCTCATCCGGAGAGGCTCCGTTCGCTGTGTTACCCTCCAGAGGGGAAGATTCCGAACGTCTTCGTGTGTTGTCCCGCTTGCGGGTATTGCACTACAATAAAAAGATCATAAAGCCCCCAAACGGAGGCTTGTTCTCCATTCCACTGCACCAAAGATCTTTGAAAGACGCATCCATGAGCTGAAAAAGCTTCAATGAGATCATTGAAGCTTCATGCAATACTAGCAGTTTTATTTTGCATAGAAGGTGCGCACGTTGAGATTGGAGACCCTATCTGGACAAAATGGCTGTAGGGCTGCTTTTGCTGACCTTATCAGGTACACACAGTCCATGCAGGCTATTTAAATTGCGGTAGCTTTCGTACCTAGCCTACGATTTCTCTCTAACAGTGCAGCAGAGTCTTTTAATCTCCTACTGATAGCCAGCTGACATAAGAATTCTCTGCGTGTGTGCCAGTTATTGCCTTCAGAAGAACAAAGAGAGCAATATCCAACCAAACAGAGAGCGTAGTTGAAACAATTCCAAAGATTGGAAAAACTTGATAATCTTTGCCTTTTGTCTTCAAATAGTTCAGAACTAGACCTATAAGGTCAATTGAGCACAAAAGTGGCTTTCTAACACGCTTAAAAGCTGTGCGACTGAAGTGCAACGCCTTCAGGGAGGGATTCCTGGTACTTGATCGTTTTCCCGATATTATCGGTTGTGTAGTGTGTATATGAACTATGCCCCACAACAGTGGATATGGACACGTGGGACACGGTTTTGGGTCAATTGGCGGTTGGCCACAGTAGTGGATGTTGCCACGGAATGTGGAGTATTTTAGTTAATTTTATTTCTTATTTTCACACCCATTTCTGGGAAGCTAGTACTTAGTGCGACGGCGCACTGCCGTCGCACCAGTAAACCTTCCCCAACAAGGGACCCCAACCTGGGGAATTGGCTCTAGTTGTTACCGCTTGCATCTAACCCCCTTGCACATCTTAAGAGGCCCACCCTTGGGAGTATAATTGTTCCAATCACATTGGTGTTTCGCCCTGTATAGGGAGTCCTGTCCACCGGCATTGCCGTATTTGTTCGTTGCTCTCGCCACTCACCCTCGCCCACTCTTCCTCCTTTCCCCCTTTCAGGTTAGTACATCCCGCTACCCGCAGCCCTCCTGTGTGCACCCGCTCACACATCCCCACTTACGTGGAAACATACCTCTACTGAGGATCACACCCCGCTCACGTGGATACCGATTCTTCGCCTTCACCTCCCTGCGCAAGTCGCGAAAGGTGTCCCTGGTCTTACAAACCGGCTTCGCCGTGAAATCTCTGGGAGGGCTCTACCCAACTGGGTTCACTTCGTGAGAGGAAGATGCCGGACGTTTTTCGGTGTTTTCCCCCTCTGGGCATTGCACCACAGCGACGGAATGGACTACCATGGTTATGTTGGCCTTGTGTGCTTATGAAAAGAGGTAAAAGCTACTTCATAAAAATCGACTTTATGAAGTTTGTGGACATGATTACATCCTTGTCGGATACCCACTAAAGAAGGCGTTGCCAAGGTTTATGTTCAGTTGTTTGCGTTGGATGTAGAAGCGCTTTTTTTGTGTACAGAGCTGCAAGATGAGTACGGCGATAGATCCTTTTATGATTGTGGCGCTTGATTGTAAATAATATGCTTAGTTTAGCTGTTTAACTGGCTGTGCAAGTAGCTACAAGGGCTTTTCAAAGTTTAATGATCATAGTAGCATATGTCTGACTCAAAAGAGTTTTTGCGAAACGTTTGACGGTTTGAACGAACCCTCCGAGAGTCGATTTTGTTCGCCATATTGGCTGAGCACAGGCCAAATGTTAAGTAACTTGGCTTTCTTTTATTTGCCCACATTTGGCGAGGACAATCATCTGGAAATTTCTTAATGCACTCATTGCACACTTAAACTGGTACATGTCAGCACCTGTAACAAAAATTATTAGTGGCACTAAAAGTTTACCAATTATTGTTTAGATAAATTAGCAAATTTGTTGCTTGCCTGTGAGTGGATGGCACTACAGAAACGACTGCAAGACCAGCCACTAAGGCTTTTGCGGTTAGTTGAAAGCTCTATTCCATAAACACTCTTGGCACCGCGGCCCTCATTGATCTGCAAGCCGTTTGCGAGCAATAAATGCGGCCTGCAGATCCCCCAAAGCTACATTTATTCAGCGGCGCGCAGCGCCTGCCGTGGCCGAAGGCCGCCTCTCCTTGTGTTCATGGAAATCATTACAGTGCGTGGGGCGTTGGGATAAGAAAGGGTTCTACGACAGCTATGAAACGTAAATTTTTCTTTTTACGTCGACAGAACGTAAGCCATGTTTTCTTCTTAATTTTCTTTCCATAAATAGGTCCTTTTGTGTGGCTTACAAATTCTAGTGCTGAAGGTGAACAAAATGGATCACCCCCTTGTGGTTTTGTTCAACAGAGATTGTTGAGATGAGGGGGTGACGAGTGCAAAACTAAGTCCAAGATAGGGAGCCAAATTTGAAGGTCGGCTTTTGAAGCCCCCTGAATGCAACATTTAGCTTTGGTTTTATCCTGCAGTCCAGATGTTATCACCGGGAAACACAAAACGCATATTCGTTTCTTCGTTTTCTCGTTTTTGAGATCTTTTCCTACATTCTCTACATCAAAAACAGGGCATAAATAAGCGTTTATAAGGAAATGAATCCAATAAATTCTACATATTTGCCCTTCAAATCTGTGTATTTGCATTTTCGGAAGAAGCCCTAGCACAAGAAAAAAAAGAGGCATGTATGTACATCTGATCGCTATGAGGACGCCAGCAGTCAGACTTAACTAGCCACAGAAAGGAACCCTGAACAACTTTTTGCAGCAAAATCGCTGGTGGTTGCCGACCTGCAATCCAAGTACTCAACATCTACGAACTGTACCAACAGCAAGGCCGAGGGGTTAGCAATTGCTACCCTTTTTCACGTCTCAGGATGATGGGAAACGTTGACAACTATGAGGTTTAGGAGTATTTGACGAAGCCGTCAACTGGCCAGTATGGTGATATGGATCAGAAGCAGTACAGGCTGAGTATGCCAAATGGTATTTGTCCGCAAAGATCATACGTAGTAAAGTTTAGAGGAACATCAGCTGCTCAGAAGAGAAGAAAGAGGAGAGAACTCCTGAATTAGGGAGAGGTCCCGACAGATGAGTAGTTCATGCCCATAATTCAGTACGGGTGGTGTGGACTTCTGTGCAACTTCCATTGCCGTACATCTTTTCCAACTTTTGCATTTGAACAAGTGAAAGCAAGGTTTAGATTGAAGTCTACCTGTCTAGCTCAGAACCGGTTCTCCACATTTTGTATGGACTTTCATCTTTATTTCTTAGGACTGAACTCCGCGTGCAATAAGAGATCTTGCTAGCCCCTGTACAGGAAAGGGAAACACACTGCGGGCGCGGAGAGCAGAGGGAGATGCAAGGGTTCCAAGTGGAAGAAGTGCTCCTGCGTGTTCTTTCCAAGCACACAACTCACAAATCAACTAAGAACACGGATACGACAACTATTGAAAGCACCAATTGGAGAAGGGTTGATACCTTCTTCCGGTTCGGGTGGGACCGGAGCTTCAGGAAGAGGTGATGGGCGTGGTATTTTCGTGCATATGGCATTAGTGAGATCTTGAATGGGTCTTCTGGTCTCCACGACTGGGCATGTTGGCGGACCCTCCTGGAAAAAAGATGCTGACTCTCCCCCAAAAGTTACTTGTCGAATTGCTCTGAATCTTCCTGGTGCAATGCGGTTTGCTCGAAGAACGATTACGTCACTCCCAACGTCAATGAAAGGGCAATCAACTGAGACACCTCTCTCCGTTTGGCAACCGCAGCCAGGTAGGCATACAATCAACCTCGGCGTAAATGTGGTTTGTCGGACAGAGGTATTCTTCAGCCTATTTTGCTTCGCAGCAAGGGATAAAGTGTAGAAGACGGCCAGGAATACGAACAGGGGAGTCGACTTCATGATGGTTAAAGTGGTCTAGAGATAGAGGCAATTAACATGCGAGAATGCGGAGCTGGTGTGGTGCTAGAGCGAGATGTGGAGACAAGCATATTGACGTAGCGAGTGCAACCTGTCCTCTTTTAAACAGAGCCGCAACCTACGTTGGGAAAGCTGAGGTGTGAGTGGAGATTTGGGGGCCCTGGTGAGAGGAGTAGGAGCTGGCTAGGGGTGAAACTATTTCTGTAATGGTTCGACTAGAGCAGAATATGGAGAGTAGAACTGAAGATTCCTGGGGTTTATTTCATGCTCATTGTTGTCAACAGGAGTACCATTAGTACTGACATCCTTAACAGCTGTAGCAATACAGTAAAGCGAAGAAGTTGTACTGCGAAACACGGAACAAGACTTACAATAATACGAAGGGTACTTTCAAATACTATTTGGTTTCATAGTGGGACCATCCGAAATTTCGCAGTCCACACTTTCACAAACAGGGGGCGAAGTAAGAAGTCGAGAAACGCTCGCTTTGCTTCCGGGAAGAGTGGAACTGCGACCTTGGACCTGCTCGCCACAGCTTCCCAGTTGTTGTAGAACTATCTTGTAACTCACAGGTCCTTGATCCGAAACTTTGAAACTGTGATTACTTACAATCAAACAAGAAAAAGGTTACTGTCATGTGTAACTTACCAGGCCTGACACATGGTGGATGACTCTGCTTCGGTTCTTTGCGCTACACAAATCAGGTTGCTCCCTGTTTGATTGATATGTAATGTCAGCTACCATTGTATGTTATTCTGAACAGCTTTTGCTGGGTCGGATTGCCGTTTGCTAAACGAGTGCTGTTTCTACGTATGTATGATATGATAAACGGAGGAGGAGCGGATGGACAACCATCTCCTGTTTAACCTGAGACGTGGATAGTCTGACCTGTTGCGCACCAGAGGCTATGAAAGCTCACAGAGTGAAGCCACAGAGCGGACCAAGTTCCGTATTAGCTTTTCTGGGAGGAATTGCTCTGGCCGTAGGAATTGTCAAGGATTATACAGAATAAATCTTTAACCCATTGGTAAAGCTAAGTGGTAAACCCTTTAATTAATTTAGTGGTCACTAAGTTACATCTCTGTTTGGGGCAACATGTTCTTGAACAGAGGCGATTTATGAATGCCACAGGGTTGACAACTGTCGTTTGCATACCTCCCAGCCAACAAGTTTGATTGACTTTACTGCTCATCGTTTAGGATTCTTCATGTCTCCGGGTGAGCTTAATGATATCGATGAAGTGAGTTGCGTGGGTCATCATCTGCTTCGACCCTTTCTGGATAATCGAGCAGGAGGATCCGTGCACGTCAGCATTCGTAGCCTTAACCCTAGTTCTGAACAGAACAGTTTAGTGTACTGGAGACACATGTTTCAATAACTGTTCATGGTGACACGTTTAATTCTCTATCCTACAACTCTCTACCGAAGGGTAGCGCCTGATACATCGCAACTTGTGTCCATCGCTGGGGTCACGTGAGCGAGGATTTACGCCGGTTTCGGAGGAAGGCTGGACAGAAAGACATCGACATCTGAAGCGCGCCCAGCTCTTTCCATGGGGAAGATGCTGTAGGAAAGGATGGGAGGGATGTCAATACTCTGAAGCCAGTTTTCCATTCCTGTTTTCTTCTCTGCAGCCTATTTCGACCAAACGATCTGGGTGTGTGTAGCGGACGGCCGGAAAAGGTAGCGACACTGGCGGGTGTAGCGGAAGCGCAGCGTATGCTAAAAAGTTTTGCACGCAGGATGAGCAGCAATCCTCGCAACCGTCTCCCATAGTCTCGTTCGAGGTTCGAATCTCACGAGCCGTCTGGCTTGAGAAGGCAGCGGTGACGGGACAGCGATGATCTGGTCTACAAGGCGAGCTATTGCGTGCTCCCAATTGTAGAATATTGTTCTTGGAACATGCCTTCAAACACCAGTGGTTTACAAAGAGGGTGTCATACACATTCACGTGGTTTGGGAGCTCCTTGTTCAGATTATAGTCTAGGTCTGGCAGGAGCAAAAGTTGCACAATTAGTGAAAGAGCGCAGAATATCAAGTAGATAGCGGCGTTGAGGATTCCAGGGTTCTAAATACCCCGTAGCATGACGCTCATTGTTGTGGGCAACGAAATACGGTTTATAAGCTAATTTGGATACGAACAAGGGCAACAATGCATGGAACCTTTCGTGGATGTGGTTGATTGGGCACTGAATGATTGGACATTACCTCCATACGCAAATCAGCACTATTTTTTGATGCCACCCGTATTTGATTGGCACACTTGTTACTTTCGCTCAGGCGCAAGTCACAACGTCTAATAAAGAAGAACCGCTTAGAAAGAATTTAATTTAATTATGTGTAATGCGCGAGACATACGATACGCCAATAAGAACAGGACAATTGCGCTCGGTTCCTTGATGGGTGTGATGACCAAAACCACTAGGCCACAAGTCCCGTGTGAAGTTCATAGGGGTCACTGCCATGGTTCACACTGTGAACCATGGCAGTGACCCCTATGACAGCGCACATATACACCACAATGGAAATGGTAATTCAGTCCCGTCCACAAATGGTGTCTTTTCTAAACACTTTGCCGGTGTAGCCTTACTATGATAGTAGAAACATTAAACGATTAATCTACGCCACTACTACACCAGGGTATCGAAGTTTATAAACTGATTATCCTGCCCGACTTGAAAATGAGGCGCTCAATAACAGACATAATCAATTGCATAGGATTAATGTCAATGATGATTAGCTCACACCTACCCAAGGGCAACCTAAACATGTGCCATTGACGCATCTGTTATCGTTTGGGATGCTTCAGCTAACTTCACGTTCTTCTGTAGCTACTGCAAAAAGGTACCTTTGGTAGACGTACATCACCGTCGGTAACAGAAGCTTGGAAAATCCACTAGACTTCTACTCCTCTTGAATATCTTGGACTTTGCAGCCATTCCCGTCACACTCGCACTCCGCCCGGGTCATTTCGACGGGATTCTATTCCTCCACAGATCTCGCAACGCTTATCCTCTTTCCTCTCCGCAACGAGACCCCATCTCCCGATGACCCTCACAATCCCCTTACGCCCCAGCGTCACAAGTCTGGTTATCACGATTACCAGTTTGGTTGTTGAGCTAGCGTGCCTGTCTGCGCTGTTCATCTTTAACGCGGTTTGCGAATGCCGTTCGCTCCGGAACGGAAACAGGGTCAGTGTTGCCCGCCATCGCCTTCGCATAAAAATTCTCACC
The DNA here is from genome assembly GCA_003194525.1 of Gracilariopsis chorda. Classification (NCBI taxonomy): domain Eukaryota; phylum Rhodophyta; class Florideophyceae; order Gracilariales; family Gracilariaceae; genus Gracilariopsis; species Gracilariopsis chorda. The sequence continues at coordinate 88,952 of NBIV01000003.1, read as the reverse complement.
ATCCTGGCTACACTTACGTTCGTTGGCTTGGAAGTCATTACTTCCGCCAACAGTCATACAAAACCGGTCACAGAGTCAACCCTCTCACCCTGCATTCGCTCAGTAACTAAACAAAATTTCGATAACATCAATTCATCCTTCGATGATCAAACCGTCACAAATGGCAGAGACAATATTGGTATCTCGTGCGTAAACGTGGGTGGAGGGGAAGTTTTTGTTAAAAACGGCAACTACAGTTTGGACACTTTAGATGTGCAGTGTGGTGCTAAACCAATCTTCTCGTATGTGAGTGCGGAGAAAGAATTTCTTCCACCGGCATCGCCGGGTGTTATAACACATTGCGAACAGGATGAATTTTTGAACATGGGGACCTGCGCATCCGTCTCACTACAAAACAAGACACGGCTTCTCATATCCGAACGATTCAGTGAAGAGTCGAACTTCGAGATCGATGCTGAGTTCCGTCCGACCCAACTCTTCATGACCATTGGAGAGGATCAACTGGAATCAATAGCCAAACAGCTCCTTACCTTGTACACTATTGGGGTCTCTGATGAAGCGGAAGTTCGTCGCCGAATTCTAACTGATGGAATAAGGTCTCAATGTTCGTTCGATGCGGAGACTCACGAGTTCACTGAGATAAAGTTGTGGGCTTTCATCCTGACGGTAATAATTTGGGCAATGTGCATCACTTTCTTTCTCGTTATGTTGTTTGTCAGACGAGGCGTCTTCTACGACATGAGCAATGCCTTACACTGGGCCGAAAAGACGGTATATCGCCAGCTGGAGGACGATACTGGAACGGAGAAGGGTCAAGTTAGAATGTTCGTGGAATTGAAAGGCAAAACCGATGGGAGAACCCTTGTGGCAGTCGTGCATGAACAGGTTAGAAGCAAGAACCAGGATGGTCCAGAAAATCACAGTTTTCAAGTTTAGAGCATATCACATTACTTGGCCTATCGCCTACGGCCAAATTTTCCTTTCTAGTCCTAGCAAACGGTTTCCCGATTTAGCCTGTTCTGAGACAAAGCCTCTGAGGAAGCCAGGAGTTCAAAGAACCGTGATGTATGTATATATGTTTGTTTGGGGGGTCAAAGTTGTCGTAGCCCATCTGGAATCACGATGCTAAATCGCTTTGCGCTGGATACCGTTGTGGTGAAGGACCACTGCAAGGTACTAGCGAGTCCCGCTCAGGGCACATGCAGTTCCGCCCGTCGAGGTGTGCCGACCTTCCGAAAAGGCTATAAAACACTAAAGTTACGCCGGATGAGGAAGCCAGATGGAGATGCCATTGGTTCTATTAGGGGAATTTAGCCGTCGAATAGATAATTAGCATTCTACATGTAGAAAGCGAATACTGTTGCCTTGGAATTAGGGGCACATGCCCGTAACCACACACACACATATGTTTGTTTAAGTGCTCAGGCCGCATGTACTAATTCCGAAAGCGTGGTTGATTCTAACCCTGCAAAGGAGCGTTCTCTAGCCAAAGACCCAAAGACAGTCTTGGAAGAAAAACGAACTACTTTGTCGCATGATAGCCACGAACACCTTGGCCGCTCTTGACCAAGAAAGACACGCTCCGTTCCGTAGCACTGGTGTAAGTCTCTGTCACCTGAAGATAGCGGATGACTACTGCTGTCTCTCACCGTGCAGCAGCAGTGTGACCGAACTACCAGGTTACTGGATATCTGCTAGTGAGCCTAACCCGCTCAATAGCAAATATCCAGTAACACAATAGATCAGCGACAAACATCTGCGGGAAGACCAATTCGTGTCCATTTCGTTCTAGCACGTCTGGCTTTCATCACGCTTTTTGACTGCTTATTCCTTCCCCGACTAGGGAGGAGGTCAGCTGATGGCACACAATGACAGAGCAGATTGCATGTACCACGTTTTTGCCGCTAACCCAGCGTAATCAATTAGAACATAGTTGGCTTTTTATTGTAGTACAGTTGTGGCATGGGCTTCTGTCAGATGTGAGAAGCTCATGATAGCGCAGTATAGGGGGCCTCTTTCACAAGCACATATAATCGGCAGAAGAATCTGCCTGGAGTCCGTCTGAGGCTCCAGCCAGATCTGGGTTTACTTTAATAGGGATACTAAACGACCAGGGATGCGTTCCAATTAATTGCAATCGAGAGATTGCAATCAGAGATTGCGATCTCTTTGCGCGATTGCAATCTGATGGCAGTACAAACGGCAATCTCTCCATCAGACTGCATTCCAAATTGGAAATTCCACAGAACAACCTGGTACAGGTTGCATCCGTGGAAACATAAATGATTCATGATTAGGGTACATTATCCTTGGGTTAAAGACGACATTAGGGTAGTGACACGGTTCCTTTTTGAATACCAAGACCTGTGACTTCTCAATTTATGACAGTACAGGGTAGCGACAACGGCCGCAATGCGGAAATGGGATAGTAACATGGAGCAAGTGTTTTATGAGGGGCTCGAAAAGAACACGCCGTGTTCAGTTGAGGGGGTGCTCCGGTATATCCAAAGGTGACAATCACTATCTGAAGGTGACTTTTGTTTACAAAGATGGACAACTGAGGTGTTTTATACAAGACCGTTTTCAACCATTTCCTAAGTTACAATCCGTCACATGAAGCAAGTGTTATACGAGACGCTCGAAAAGAACATGCCGTGTTTACTTGAGAGGGTGCTCCGATATATCCAAAGGTGGCAATCACTATCTGGAGGTGACTTTTCGTTACAAAGATGGACAACTGAGGTGTTGCATGCAAGACTTGTAAGTTAAAATCCGCCACACAGACCCCAGAAACAAACCCGCACAATCTCAATAACGCACCTCTGCAAGTCAACTTCACTGCGCTCTTCGCCATCGAAAAACATGCTTCTCCAGGTGAACTCCGTCACGCGCTACGCCATGGAATACGGCTAGAACCAGGACAGATCACCCAAGTAAGCAAACACAATAGAATAAAAAGCAGCGTGCCTTTCACCGCAATATACTCACCGTGTATACTCATCGTCCTTGCAAAGTACTTCTTTGAGAAACCGTTCGATCTACTTATTCATCAAAAAGTTGCCTTAACTGGCAACTACTAGCATCGTGACCAGACATATGACATAACGAACACGAGTATGATCTTCTTCTTTTGCTCTCCGGACTTCTTTCGAACCATCCCTTCTTTCTTTTGCCAGCGTTTTTCACCGGCCACCCCTTTGGAGGGGGTATGGCCCTCGGTGCCTGCAAATTCTTCCCTAAGGCGACTAATTGCCGTGCGCCGATCATGACTTCGTCGACTTCAAACTGCGGCGGGATGCCGAAGTTAATATTCTCATACTGCTCTTTCCATGCAGTTGTGAGATGTCAGGGAGCGATGAAGCGGTGCAAATTGGTCGAGCCATACTTCTCACACAGAACAGCAGCGGAATGATAGCATGGGTATCCAGAGGAAGAGAGCGAAAGTGAGCAGCACATTGGCGGAGTCTAGTGCTCCGTGCTTAGCGTTATTCGTCGTGACACCGAAGCATCAGTCTGGCTCGTAACGGGAGCTTCCATTTGTCTCGTTCCATCAATAAAGGTAACTGAAGACAAGTAACCACGGCTGCGGTTAATTATCGAAGCCAACTGTCTCTCCACGAAGGGAGGCACGGGTCCCCAACATGCCAGTGCCGCAGTCTGTCTTGATAGAAATGTTTTGCGATGCGTCATCAAGACTTTCTCGAGCATTTTCTGCGGCTCAACTGCTCTAATGAGGTTGGGCAGTGCAGCTGCCATTTGGATTTCCGCGCCTTGAGAGGTAGTCGTCCAGTCCTCGAGACTCGAGTACGCTCGGTAAAGTTGGCTCTTGGGGAACTTTGACAAATAATCCAGCTGATTAGGCTCGCACAGCGCTACAATTCCATCCACCATCTCCCTAGTAGGGGCGTGTACCGCCTTGTTGTACAGCCCAGCGGCCATGTTTCTTTGCGCGCCAACCTTTTTCATCATGTTCTTCTTCACATGCAAGGGGTGAGTTTCGCATTCTTGCAGCACTGCTGAAAAGTGAAGTGCAACGCCCTCAGGGAGGGATTCCTGGTACTTGATCGTTTTCCCGGTACTTGATCGTTTTCCCGATATTATCGGTTGTGTAGTGTGTATATGAACTACGCCCCACAATGGTGGGTATGGACACGTGGGACACGGTTTCGGGCCAATTGGCAGTTGGCCACAGTAGTGGGTGTTGCCACGAAATGTGGAGTATTTTAGTTGATTTTATTTATTATTTTCACACCCATTTCTGGGAAGCTAGTACTTGGTGCGACGGCGCACTGCCGTCGCACCAGTAAACCTTCCCCGATAAGGGACCCCAACCTGGGGAATTGGCTCTAGTTGTTACCGCTTGCGCGCGTGCTCTACTCCCCCTTGGAGGGAAACGCAGTAAACCACGGGACATCTAACCCCCTGGTACATCTTAAGAGGCCCACCCTTGGGAGTATAATTGTTCCAATCACATTGGTGTTTCGCCCTGTATAGGGAGTCCTGTCCACCGGCATTGCCGTATTTGTTCGTCGCTCTCGCGACTCACCCTCACCCAGTCTTCCTCCTTTCCCCCTTTCAGGGTAGTACATCCCGCTACCTGCGGCCCCTCTTGTGCGCACCTGCTCACAATTCCCCATTTACATGGAAACATACCTCTACTGAGGATAACACTCCGCTCACGCGGATACCGATTGTTCGCCTTCACCTCTCTGCACAAATCGCGAAAGGTGTCCCTGGTCTTACAAACCGGCTTCGCCGTGACACCCCTGGGAGGGCTGTACCCAACTGGATTCACCTCGTGAGAGGAAGATCCCGAACGTCTTTCGGTGCTTTTCCCCTTTGGGGCATTGCACCACACGGAAGAGCGCCAACAGCGACGAGCAGTCATGAAGCGAAAATCCACCCCTGCACCAGCTCAACAAACGCAATCACCACGGAGTAGATCTCCCTCGCCGCCACAGAGAGAGCCATTTACACCGCCTCGCACCCAGACCGCGCCACGTGACCACCAGAGAACACCGCCAAGCCAACAATCTCCGCCTGGGCCTTGTTCTCCACCTCGACCAAGTTCCGATGAGCCTGCAAATTCGGGCTGATACAACCCACGCCCACCGTCCAGTGATGATACCGTCCGCCGGAACCAGCCGCCCGTGGATGCAGATCCACCATGTCCGAAAGAACAGCCACATGCGCCACAGCCGCAACCTGCACAGGCGCGTCGATGTCGCTCAGAGAACATATCACAGGAAAGTGCAACAAGCCGCAGTCGCTGCCGAGCGTCTCGGTCGTCTTCAAGGCGTATAGAACGGTAGGCTGGAACAGACGGGGATGCTTCGCCTCATCTGCTCCTCGGGCCTCGACTACGACGAGGCGACGGCGAACTTTTCGTGGCAGCGCGCAGGCGGAGGAGTCTTTTGAATTCGACGAAGATGTTGGAGAAAAGGAATTCACAGAATGGTTCGAAGAGGATGCGCAGGAAAGCAGCAGTGATGAGGAAGAAGGAGGTAAGGAACACGAAGACATCGATGACGAAGACTTCGACCCTTTGAACTACATTGCTGAAGAAGGCCTGTCCAGCCTCGACCATGATTTCAATGAAGCCAACCGCGCATCCGCACGAAGGTCTTGTGGCACATCCGGGATTCCTGGCACTGCTCAGGAAGAGAGGCGCAAAGAGCAAAAACGTTTCTCCAACCTGAAAGCCAGACAGCGGGCAAAAGATGCCCTCCGGGCCGAGCGCTGTGCCGCTTTGCGTTGGAAATTGTAGTGCAATACCCGCAAGCGGGACAACACACGAAGACGTTCGGAATCTTCCCCTCTGGAGGGTAACACAGCGAACGGATCCTCTCCGGATGAGCACGACGAAGTCGGGTTGTAAAGCCGAGGCTCACCCTCACGCCAAGCAGGGAGAGTTGAAACGGTAGGATTAGGATCACCACGAATGGGAAAACAGCCCTTCCAAGGAGTACGAGTCCACGTAAGTAGGGGAAGACGTCACGGGATACCGGCGCGAGAGACACGCGTCAGCGGTGACGAGCAACCACACAAAGGGGTAGGAACCACGAGAGTGGGGTAAGGGAAATACGGGGGATGCCCGATTGGGCGCGACAGGGGTGTGGGCCAACGGGACCACGGAAAAAGGTACAAAAGGAACCCTAAACAGGGGCGAGAACACGGCGGTGGTGAATTAAGTGACGAATGCCCAAGGCGGTGATACTCCTGGTGACGCAGGGTGGATAGATCTACCGTTAGTAACGCGGCTTTACCTCCGAGGAGCGTAGAAGACTCGCGAAAGCCGAAAAGACTTAGAGCCAAGAACCCTGGTTGGGGAAGTTTACTCAGTGTCAGGGCGAGGTCGCCGAGCCACTATATAGTGTCGTAATCTCCCTACTGTAGCGTAGATAAATAATAAATAATAAGTATAAGTTAACTAAATGTCCACACCGTGGTGCCAACCTCCTCTTGACTATCCGTGTCACACGTGGTCCACTCACGCCTTGGACGGCACACGGCGCATGCACAGGTGTGCACCTGGCGCACAGTGCGGATCCGCTGAGGGCTGAGACACCCGCTAATAGCGGTAGTAATCATAAACACGCGAAAGCGGCAAAAACACCAAGTCCACAGGGCATCGCTGAGTCTTCCTCCTTGAGGATTGCACTTCAGAAATCCCGTAGAGTCTGTGCCATACAGCCCGTTGTGAGCATGATGTTCGACGCCCGTTGGAAGTGCGAACCATTCGTGAGAGCGTAAACAGCATATATGGGTATCCAGCCCAGAATCAATATTCATCTGACGATTACCAAGGTCACGATGACATTTCCAGAGAAGGAGTGTTCCGCAAAGGTTGCTTTCGACTGGCAACCTAGGAACAACATGTGGAAGCTGAATAAGTTCGCTGGTCACAGCATCAAGTGCTTCGGGCAGGACATGCCATCCGCCGCGAGTGGAATTAGTCACGCCCGGAATGCAAAGCAGTGCACTGCTGCGTACACTGCACATCAAGTCGCCCGAACGATTCTTGAAAACGCAGCCGAAGACCCCAAAATTTCTGTGAAGTCTATAGCGTCTCTGGTGAAGGCGAAAGGAATTTATCAAAGACAGCCGCCGTATACCCATTACCGTGCCATACGGCGCGAGTTACAGCGCCACTTGACCGTCTCCCGCGCCGTTGGCATGGCTGCGCTGGACGGGTATGCTGCTCTGCTACGTCAGCAAGGCCACATGGCCTGGATAGATATCTGTGATGGGGTAGAGATGAAGGCACTGAGAGTCAAAGTAGCCAAACACATTTTCAAACAGACGGTTAAGGGTGGCGCTCTCCCGAAGGAATCAGTGTTCGACCTCGGTATGGTGGACGTGTCCGATATAACTGATGATGGAATGTACTATAGCGGCTTTGTCTTCTTGCTTAGTACCGCGCAGCATTTTTGCCAGAAAGCGCGCTTGATAACTGCGGCGGATACGACCCATTGTGAGGAAATTGGACCACAATCTTACGGCACAATCTTTGTGGTTGTCGGGTATCACACCAACAATCACCTCGTCCCTCTGGCGTTTGCGCATTCTGTTGGCCCTGAATGAAACGAGGCCTCGGTGAAGGTTTTTAAAGCCCTGGCGGACGTGGAAGGGTTCGATATGCCCCGCAGAACCACGATCGTGAACCAAGAGAAGTCATTTGACATTGCTTTTTGTGGTGCAATGCCCCAAAGGGGAAAAACACCGAAAGACGTTCGGGATCTTCCTCTCACGGGGTAAATCCAGCTGGGTAGAGCCCTCCCATAGTTGTCACTGCGAAGCCGGTTTGTAAGACCAGGGACACCTGTCGCGACTTGCGCAGGGAGGTGAAGGCGAAGAATCGGTATCCGCGCGAGCGGGGTGTGATCCTCAGTAGAGGTATGTTTCCACGTAAGTGGGGAAGTGTGAGCGGGTGCACACAGGAGGGGCCGCAGGTAGCGGGATGTACTACCCTGAAAGGGGGATAGGAGGAAGACTGGGTGAGGGTAAGTCGCGAGAGCGACGAACAAATACGGCAATGCCGGTGGACAGGACTCCCTATACAGGGCGAAACACCAATGTGATTGGAACAATTATACTCCCAAGGGTGGGCCTCTTAAGATGTGCAAGCGGGTTAGATGTCCCGTGGTTTACTGCGTTTCCCTCCAAGGGGGAGTAGAGCCCGCGCGCAAGCGGTAACAACTAGAGCCAATTCCCCAGGTTGGGGTCCCTTGTTGGGCAAGGTTTACTGGTGCGACGGCAGTGCGCCGTCGCACTAAGTACTAGCTTCCCAGAAATGGGTGTGAAAATAATAAATAAAATCAACTAAAATACTCCACATTTCGTGGCAACACCCACTACTGTGACCAACCGCCAATTGGCCCAAAACCGTGTCTTACGTGTCCATATCCACCATAGTGAGGCGTAGTTCATATTCACACTACACAACCGATAATATCGGGAAAACAATCAAGTACCAGAAATCCCTCCCTGAGGGCGTTGCACTTCATTCCGAAATGTGCATTTTCCGGTCGTACTGTTTCTCACGCTCGCTGGTGCGCAAACAAAAGTAAACCTCCCTTTTGAACAGAAAGTCCCCAGAAACCGCTTCACTCTCTTTCCAGGCCGTAATGAGTGCTTCGTTTTTTGCTTGTTTGAAGCCTCTAGAGATGATCTGCATGCACTCTTTTGGGCGTTCTGGGTCAACGTTACCGCCGCGATCGGGGTGTACGAGAAGCGATAGGCGGAGAAATGACTTGCGAAACATGCTCAGCCTCGATTGTGTTCGTAGGCAGAAGAGCTCGGCAAGAGTTGTGCAGTCATCTGTGTTTTCAATGTGGGAAAAGGTGGTATATGTTGTTGATGGAAGAACACTTGAAGCCATTTTCTGGGTGTATTGCGCACCAATTGAGAGATGGAAATGGTGCGGCTAGAGGTGTGATCGAGACAAAGTTTGGGTCAGGGGTGTGAGTCTAGGCACACAAGTGGAACATTCAGTGTGCAGAAGTGACTTGAAATTGCAAAAGGGTACATTTACATGCCTTGCGAAAACGGAGGGTGACAAGCAATAAGTCACTATGCCGATCTGACAAACAAGGTGACTGTTCACCTCCGAACTGCACCATACGCGCAGAGTCAGTAGCATGTTCAAACAACATTTCTGGTGTCACTAGCGCGGGCATTCAAGAAAAGACCCTGTCGCTCGCCTGATGCCAGAATGACCCTTTTCATTTCACAGCTTCATTCGAACGACTGGTTTTGAAGTCCCAGCCAAACATGTGCGCCTTGACCTGCACACTACAGCAGGTGTGAAGTTATCTACAGCTAAGGTCATTCCGTGCGCGCTTGATGCTTGAGTATTTGTGTGGCCTGCCTACGGAGCGGAGCCTGACGCACGCACAGGGAGCTGCCACATGATCTGGAAACTGTCAGCTGTAGACAGGAGCCGTCGAATGAACAACGGCGAGAGTAAAGCGCAGCATTCATTCATGTTTGCTCTCCATTCATCCAGCTCCATCACCAGCGCCCGTCACGCAACGGTAGCCATATCTACTCGACACATGTTTCACAAGAAACGCGGTCTGCACCCGATGAGTCTGCCCACTGCACCGAGGGCGGCTTGTCTACGTCCGTTCGCGTCAAATGTTACTGCAGGAACAACTTGTCGGAAGACCAAGCTCGTCGAACCAAGTCCATCACTTTGTTCAATATTAAGATCAACTGCCGCCCCATTACTGCACACGCTCAAAGTCTCATTAACGTCACTCACCGGCGCTTCGTCATCAGGACGTGGTGGAGGCGGAGCAGTGAAACAAAGAGGACGAGTTCCCGCTGGAGGCGGTGCACCTGCTGACGATGGACATGAACCAGCGGACTGCGTCTCCTCGCTGGTAACAAAGGAACCAACGGTTAGTTGGCGAAGCACGCGGTATCTGTTTCTTGATACCTGATTTGCACGAAATACGGTGAGAGCTTCAGTTTCTTCGATGAAAGGGCAAATCAGCGTTTGACCAGATTCTGTTACGCATCCGCATTCAGCGGAACAGAGTATGAGACTTTGTCGAATGCGAGATCGGCGGCGGCCATGAAAGCGTGGATGAGAACCAGAGGTCGCCGAGGAGGAAATGACCAGGCAGAGCACAGAAAGGAAGAATAGAACTGTGGCGGAAGACATGATAGCCGAGATTGGAAGACAATACTAGCAGCTGATGGCTTTCTAGCCAGATCCGCATCCGGGGAGGAACGTGATGGTCAACCCGGTCATTTGTTTCAAGTTATATAAGGAACGTTGGTCATTGTATGTGCATGGAAGTCGGCTTGTGTGCAGAATAGTGCGATTTCGATGCTGAAAAACACTTAGCGTGACACATTATCAATCAGTGAGTCACCTCTACTGTCATGTTGCTTCTGCGCATGGAGCATGGACCGAAGAAAAGTTGCGGAGTAAATCAGCAATTGGTTTGTACACGTAGACGCGCGGGCGAGGAGTTTTTCAAACCTATAATCCTACATCATGGTCCATTAGATACTTTGGGATGCATTTTGTTACAGAATATCCTACATGTTGTCTCGATGAGGCAGCACCGGAATTTGGAGACTCAGCTCGAAGTGAGGCCGGTACCAACTATACCACCAGTATCCTTCATAAGGTCCTCTCGGTCGCTATCTACAGGTACAGTCCATCTGTGACACTTAGGGATGATGATAGCGACATATAGTAAGGCTCTGCGGTCTTCCGCTGAAGAACAGGGATGAAGAAGACGAATTTCAAAGGAGAAAAAGGCAATACTGTGTTTTCTGAATGTCACTCACACAGAAGACTACCGGCAGTTGGCAGGAGGCTTGCCTTTCTTGCGTTCAACACCAGGAATTGACGGAGCAGTGGTGACGACGAAGCCGTCACATGATTGCTGTAGGAAATAGATTAAGTTGCATACTCCTCTTTTCTTCTCCAAGCACTGTTCAAGAAAGAACGCTGTTGCAAGTGAATCGGGGCAAGTCGTACACTAAATTACACCTCGAAAACCGATTTCATAAATGGCCCGAAACGATACGATGAAGCAAGATTCATGCAAGTGCGCCCATCAAGAAGCAACAGGTTCTCAATACGTGAAACGCATGACGGGGGTGATTGCTACCTCTGTCCATACATCCATCTCGAGGAACGATTGCGACGCTGTGAGGCTGGGGTAAGGGGTTAGAAAGGTTTTACATTTTAAACCTGTAGCTGCGAAACGGGTTTGCAAGGAAAGCGTTCCTCTCTAGAGTAGAGTAAGGGATATCCATGTTTCCAACAGGCAAGAGGAGGTGTTAGAATGAACGTGATGCCTTGTTCCGGTTACACATAAGGTCACTGTTCCTTGTGTACGGCCAGAAGCACAAGTATTAGCGTCTGTTCATAGATTTATACGTATGTAGTGTTGCGATTGCGTGGAAAGCAGCAACAATTGCTGGTGTCGCTTTCCGCCGAGCTGGTACAAACACCAACGGCGAGAGCGACGAAGTCTATTGATGAAGGCTCGAGGAGTTTTAAGGGGCAAACGCGCCACCCGAATGTGCTCATCATCTCCAAAAGGTACGCTCTCCTTCTGGAGTTGGGTTTGGTCCACAGTGCTGACCACCGCCGTTTGCGCCGTCGCTGAAGAATAGCTTAGAGCGTTACGATGGTGGCAGGCCACCGGCACCAGCGGAACGGTGCAGGAGTGGGACCTCCGAGCCCATTTTCTTGCAGCCAGGGCAGCAAGGTGTAAACGTTTTGGGTAAGGGTTTAAATAGATACACGCATGGACAAGATTAGCTGGAGGTGGGCATTGTTGCGTCGTGCTGCTGGTATCGATATGGCCCCAGATAATACGGCTATGAATACGCACGTGGCGCCAACCTTCCGTTGGAGAATGTGTGATGGTGAATATCAACTTGGATATAAATCTTGGCGGCGGCGCTGAGAGATCTACCGGGTTGGACAGTTTTGTTTGTTTGGGGAGCGAGGGTGACGTCAAATGCGGTGTCAGGCGTTCTAGGAGACGGCAGCGCCCGAAGTGCATCGTACTGTGTGTAGAAACACATACGCGCTACCGTATGGTAGCAATCCCTTCGTACGTGGGAAGCGTGAAAAAGTGCAAACTTATACTCGTCCGGCAAGAGCAAGCAACGACATCTACACCACGCTCGCAAAAGCGAGCGTGGTGCACACGTTGTTGCCTGCTCTTGCCGCACACGCTCGCTTTCGCCAGCGTGTGTCGGTTACTTTAGTCGCTGTCAAAGATGAGCTGCGCGTCTCGGCGAGGCGAGCGCGATGAAGAAAGCTGCATCAGTTGTAAACAGCTGTGCTCTGACTAGCACGCAACTGTGTTCACCGGGGTGCTGAACGTAAGGCAGGCCGATATCAATGGTGACGATACCGCTGAGAGCAAGCATATTCAGCCTGGTGGTGACACTGACGAGCGTGGTGGTAGAACTGGCGTGCCTTCACGGTCTGTTCACTCTAAACGCGCTCCTAGAAAGCCGCGCGCTACGCCAAGGCAAGCTGATAAGCGTGCGGCGACACCGGATACGAAGCCGACTGTTAGCGGTATTTGCAACGGCGTGTTTCGTCAGCGTGGAGGTATTCACGTCCGCTAACACTCACACCGACTTTGTCACTCGGAACCAATCGCAGCCGTGTGTACGGCTCATTGAGAGAAGAAGGTTCGATTCTGACAGCGCGGTGCAGCGCGGAAACGCTGATTTGAGCGTTGATGGAGGCGCAGAAGCTATCGGCCTCTCCTGCGTGCAAGTGCGAAACGGGACGTTTTCATTTCGGGGGGGAAACTACAGCGCGCGCAACGGGGCGGTGCAGTGTGAGGAGAAGGCCGTGTATTCTTACCGCCCGAATGCCAGGCAGTTGCGCTCGCCGTTTGAAAGAGGAATGACGTCGTTCTGCAAGGAGAACTTTTGTGTGAGCGTTCTACTGGCCGACGAGAACACGCTGCTGATATCCGAGCCGTACGACGGACGATCATCGAGAAATGCCAACGCAAGTTTCTTCGTTACGCACGTGCACTTTTCGTTACGCGCGGCACGACTGCGGTGGATAGCCAGAAACATACAACAGCTGTACTCAATATCGGTACTGGAGGAACTGGAATTGCGACGACAGACGCTTCTGCAATCGCAAACGGCACGCTGCGAGTTTGAAGTCGAGCGGCGCGAAGTGAGCATGATAAAGGGGTGGACGTTTGTGACGGCGCTGCTGTTTTGGATTTGCTGCGTGCTCTTTTTCGTCGCCATGGCGGCGTTGAAGCGCGGCGTGCTGTACGACATGAACAACGCAATGCATTGGGCAACGCGCACTTGCCACCCACCTGGCGGTGACAGCACAGCGGCCGGCGTGGTAGGCGGCCGCGCCGCCGCCTTTGTGCGCTTGGACAGTTACGACAGCGACCGCCCGCTCGTGTCTGTCATGGCCACCGCCGGCACCCCACCGCCGGCCAACGCGCAGTATGAGGAGGACACAACGTCGCCGCAACTGTAGGCAACGTGTAGCACAACGTGTGCAGTTGTATACGAATCATTTCAATAGCAACAATGGCATAGTTTCATACCTGTGTTCAGGGGTTCCTTCTGAACCCGATCTGTACCGGGCCTTAGTTGGGATAGACAAGCAACGCAGTGTTTGCTGTCACTAATACTAAGTGCTAGGTGTGGTGGTTGATATACGTGTACCAGCTGCGACTATCATCAGTTCACACCGGACATGTGACCTAGTCGTTTTGACTATGACACTAGGCAAGAGGTTTGAATTGGCAGAAAGTTCCGCCATTTTTGTGACATGTGTCATATAGTATTTCGTGGGTTTAAAGAAGTTTTGCAAGGTGTTTTATTGATAGCATAGCTGTAGTTTTTATATATGACAAAAGGAGTCTACGAATGTGATTAACTAACCAAAGTGAAGCGTGCACCACATCGCTATACCGCAAAAGCATGCCGATCCCTGCAATAGAATAGAAGCTTGTGTCTGGGTGTGCTGTACCTAGGTTACGGGGTCCAGTAGGGTTTGGGTCTTTAGTTGCCCGTTAGCAAGGACTGTGACCTGGCCGTCCGTCGACGCCTCTGTCTCTTGACCGCAACAATCTTGGTTAGTTACAACGCTCCCTCCTCCCTACCTACTCGTTACTTCATTGCAGGAACGCGACGGACGCCATGGCGCGCGTGCCCTCCAGGCAGGGGTTCTGCGAGAATCCGGCCACCCGCAACATGCGCCGCACCTCCCACACCAGTTCGTCGTACCGCGCGCTCCGTCGCTGACGGTACGCCACTTCCAGCGCCTTCGTGAATAGGCCAAACGGCGCGGTACCGTCGTGCGGCGCCACGTCCAAGCACTTCTCCCCCTCTTCGCACGCGCTCAGCAGCAGCGTCGTGTCCGCCCTGCGCCCCTTGCGCCGCTGCGGCAGCGCCATTGATCGCGCCACGCACGTGTCAGCTGAGCGCGCCATTGTGTCGCGATGGCCGTGAAGTTTGTTGTACTGCTCCTCCACTTGCGACAACGGTATGAAACGCGTGTTCGTGGTCGCGGGTTTTTTCAACGGCGCACTGACCTCTGGGCGCAAGCGCGCCGAAGACGAGGACCTGTCCAGGTTCTTATCGCCGTGAATGAGACGATGCTGCCCGTCAAACAACGTGCCGGAATGACAGCAGTCCATGATGGCCGTGCATGACACACCGTCTGGAACGCGTTCAAACGTATCGCGAAGTGTATTATCGGAGATGGCTCTCCAGTCACTGCTCACAATGCACTCGTCAAGTCCGTCGCGTTCGTCGCGGCCGCCGTCGTTCTCCTGCGTGCCGTGCCCGGAGAAATAGAACACCAGGTTGTCTCCGGCCTTTTTGTTGCTGATCAGGTCCTCAAGCGCCAGCATGATGATTTCGTACGTCGGCTTGTACCACTTGCTATGCCCGTCCGATAGCGTAGCCACGTTGTATCCCTTCTCCAGCAGAATTCTGGTCATTGTCTCCGCGTCATTTGTACACCCCTTGACTGGTGGAGAGAAAAAGGGTCAGAACGTGCTGCGTTCACAGTAGCGAAAAAGAAATGCATTACTTACGTTCGCCATTGCCGGAGCCCTTGTAGTTGATACCGACCACAACTGCGTGCTTTCCCATTCTTGAAACGGTAACTGATTCATGCAAACACCAGTTGGCTGGCACCCAGGTCCTCGGCGACCTCGGCGCCCACCGCGTCTTAAATAAGCGCATCATTCAAAGGCACCACATCCACGCAGCTCGACAGCAACAGGGATTACGTCACGCTATCCATCTCTCCCACCGCCTGCGCATGCCGCGCAGCAATGCCAAACGACAGCACAAACACAAAGCGCCCACTCATCGTAAGTCCACACAACCCAAAAAAGTGTACCCATGACCGCATCTCGTGACGCGATGCTGCCGTGAAGGGCGTCTACCGGGGATCGAACCCGGGACCTCTTGCACCCAAAGCAAGAATCTTACCCCTAGACCATAGACGCCGAGGAGTGCCGCATCTGAATCTCGTTGCTGCGCCTGCACTCTCCGCCCGTACTTTAGTCGCTGTATCGCGGCGACGTCAGCTGTTCCCATTTCATTGGCCCGTTCTTATTGCTTTTGCATATTTACAACAATGCAAGGCACTCATTCGTTCTTGCCAGTTGCGTTGCATGTTTTCGCCCGTGTCGCTTCTTGCAACAATAGCACCCTGTGGTCTTCCTCGTCCCCGTATATTAAATATGCGTGGGCGAGGACGACCACACGTCGTCGTCCCGTCCGCGTGTATTCCGCAGCGCAGTGTGAAACGACTGGGCTACAAAAGTGTCCGGCCAGACACTGATGCGAGCTTGTCCAGCGATACTTGTAGTGAGCTCCCACACGCAGATCTCGAGACCCTGGTGGTTGCAATTGCAGGCCTTTGTACCTCCTGCTCGTAAACAGTTTACGTTCATTCAAGGAACAAGCTGTTCCGTCACGCTCGTCGTTCCTGCCCTCGTCTACTGTCAACGTACTGTTGTTTCCTCTGTGGCACCTAGCTTCGCTACCGCCATAACTGCGGTCCTGTAACAGACCCCGAACTTTCGGTGCCTCGGTTTACTGAAGCGTCGTCGCCTAAGTCTAAACTACATCCGTATGACGGTATACTGTAAACTACAGCCTGTCCAGGATTACAGTATATAAAACCGAGTTACGGAGAAACGCCTATGCATGCCCTACAGAAAGCGAACATCGGTTACAGGTCCCCTCGCACCTCATCCACTGTTCCCTCTCTCTGTCACACTTTCATGTTGTTCTGCTACACTGCTCAAGAAAGGTTTCGATACTTGGTGAACCTTTTCATTCCTTTCCCACACACGAGACACACGCTCACCACATATATGTGGACATATGTATACAATCGCCGACACAAACATGTACGTCAAAAGGAAGTGCCTGAAGCTACTCTGTAGCTTCATCGTCATTGCGGAAACCAGCGTAGCAGCATTCGTATCGCATATGCAGGGGCTTTCATTCTGTGTAAACCGGCGCCAAGATCCACATACATTCTATAGTGCCATAACAGCACCCCTTCGTTGCTCCATTACCCCCTGTCACACACACTCAATTTCGTCCAGCAGCACTGCTCACCACCTCTGCACTCGAATATCCCAGACTCGCACCTCTTCTCTCCCTCCAGTCGATACCCGTTTCCGCACAATACACGTTCAACGCGTCGACCTACACGACGCTTGACACGAGTTGTCTACCATGAACAAAAAAGTAACAAGCGTTTTCCGCAACGCTACCAGTAGCAGTGTTATTTTCATTTCGGAAACCAGCACACTGGCAACAGCAATCGTGCTATGACACCAGAACCAGCTCCAAAAAGGAACAGCCATTTTGACGGCGTGAGGAACACGCGAATTGCAGAAGCCACCACCGAGATTTGAACTCGAGACCTCTTGATTACTAGTCAAGCGCTCTACCAACTGAGCTACAGCGGCGTCAATGTAACTATGTCTTCGTGTGGACCTTATGGGATTAAAACTGACTACCGTTTGTCCCGCAGCAGTTGCACATACCCGCGCCGGCCGGCATCGGGTCCTGCCGTCATCAACGACAGCGAAGAGGAAGCACACGCGGTGGCTGCGCAATGCGCAGTGCGTATGTTTCACGTAGTGGGAGAACCATGGAGTAAGCCACGGTCATGGCTTACAGCATTGCCATGTTGACCGCGTGTACACATTTGTCATGTACACTTGGTGTACAACGCGGACAGCGTGATATCGTTGTACATCTGTCCTCGCATGCAGACATCACTTCATCATCCCCATTTGCATGTACAACGGTACTCCACCGGTCTTCTTCGAGTTGACGTGTTTGCATAATGTCTATGAACTCCAATTATAAAAAACACGCCATACGGCGGTGACAACGGCCAGTATCGAAAAAACACTGCGTTTTACTTGAAGACGTAAGTGAAGGAAGGGTTGAAAAGGAAGTTGCTGATGGAGAATGCAACAGAGCACTTTCGAATGCCTTCAAAGGGGCGCTGACACAGTGATGAAAACGGTCGCGTAATTAGGACTGTGTTGACGATATGCGAACGAGCGCGAAGGGATAGGTATGGGGGCGTATTTAAGAGCCCACAGCAGAGCAGTAGAGGCTCAGTAAAAAGGGCCATCGACTCAGTTGCCATTACCTTACATCCCTTGTTGAAGAGAAGAGCCGAGAGCTAGAAGAAGCCAAGCGCTCTTCTCCCTCTTATACTATTCAGAAAAGACACTAATCGTATTCTCCAAGATCCTACAGCTCAATCCCGAAAGGAATTTCTAATTCTTCTAGGTCACCATCCTCAGGAATGGTGAAGAAGCAGAAGCTTTCTCACCATCCCTAAGGATGGTGAGTAGTGTAGCGCACCGACCGCCCACAAAGTTCTCCTTTGGCCCCATAGATCACAGCGGTTTCGCAGATTTGGTATAATATACAACAGTCCCTTCTGACTTTCAACGACTTTACGGCCGCTATAGCTCAGTTGGTAGAGCGCTTGACTAGTAATCAAGAGGTCTCGAGTTCAAATCTCGGTGGTGGCTATGTCTTTTTCACTTTTCGTTGGTAGCGGTTTTTGAATTGATGGCCTTCCTCCGTCTGCCTTCCTTTTTCTAGTCGGAGTAGGTAAAGTTTTTACATCCGCGAAGCATGTATACTGTAAGAGAACAAGGGAATGCTATCATTCCTTAATCTACGTTTACTCGCCGCAATGAGAATGCAAAACAAAGAGCGCTCAACATGTAGCAAACACCTCAAAAACTCCGGTCTCAAACCTTTCATCCTTTCCATTATTCAACAATTCGCCCAGGCACTGTCTATTCTTACAAGCACAAGCGGTACCTGTGTGCAATTCCATACAAATACGTGATAGCCGCATCAGCTTTTACGTTTTTGAAGTTATTAATCTGCACCGGAAACGGAGATCCATTCACACTTTCACATCCGTAGTCCCGAATCAGCTTCACTTCAGCAATAGTTTCACTAACTGCGTCCTGATAAGTCTGTCTTGTAGGTCCCATAGGTCTAGCCGTCTTCTTCCCATTCTGTTGCGCCGGTCCGCAATAGCTTTGATCATTGCCCAGCTCCGGGGGGATAATAACGCGCGGCAGAATTTCCAGCTCCGGTCGTTGAACATTGCCAAATTTGAAGATCAACTTTCGAGCACACACGTATCCCGCGGGAGTGCCTCCGTGGTTGAAACTGGAGTCGAGCGGGGATAGTGTTATGTTACTGGCACCGAAGATCACGGAAGAGTAGGCGTTGAATCTTGCTGGGCCACATGTGGCAGCTCGGCCGTAACGAAGGCCGATCAGACTGCTGTCGAATGGTGTAGATTGCGTGGTGCATGCTGACGCTGCTGAGAGGCAAAGCCCAATGAAGATGAATGAGAGAGTGGACATTGTGAATCTTGGGGGAGAGTTGTTCAAGCTGTTCGATTACCTTCTTCGGTTTGTTTCTGTGGTGGCCGAACTGAAATGAATTGGGTACTAACCACAAGTCACTGAAAGAAGGGATCAGCAAAGGTTATATACCCATTTTGAAACCAAGGGGATGAACTATCTTTGTGAACATCCGCATATGTCGTGTTCACATGCCCTGACGAGAAGAATAACTATTGGTTTTGGAAACCGCGTCGTCCAATGGGGACATGTCTACGAATTGTTACAACAAAGAATCTGTTTTCAATCGTCATCAGCATACTCATCAACACGTGGCGCATGCTGTGCTCGATAATACGTTCACTGTTCGGCTTGTGTATCCTAGGTCAAATAGACACTAGGGTGAACAACCTGCTTGCAAAGGCCTATGGTCATAGCTTCATGCCAAGTTCAGTGTGAGATAAATGTAGGAACGAATAAACACCTTCCATGCATGTTAAATTGAGAAACCTTTGTGGAAATTCATGTACGAGTTGGTGACAAGGAAGTCCCATGGTACAGAAGTATCATATATGGAATGATTTATAGCCAGCATGGTTTCTGCATTCAGCCACTGCGTTCTCATTGTGCTAATGTTGAGCATGACAGTTCACCAAACGGTTTCTCGAAGAAGCTCGAGTTTTAACTATGTAGAACCAGACGGATTACTTGAAGTTTTCTTGTCTCCTCTTCCCAACTCACGGATAATTGTTTCTGCTTTCGATCCAAGAAAACGTTGTCAACGACACGAAATCGAATCTGATGGAACATAATTGTGTCTTATTAAGATCTCTGATAGGTTCAACCATTCCAGACTCATATGGTCATATTTTGTCCTCATCAGAACTTGCAATGTCACATATGGAGAAGTCTTAAATGTTAAGTCGTGAAAATCCCATGTTAACGTTCATGTTTCGAAATAAACATCATCGTACACCTAAATCAAGATGGCGTATCGACGATGAAGTATATCGTGTTGCACTAAAGGAATTTTAGAAACGATTGGTGGTGTAGTAGAGATATCCGGCAATTGATGGAACTGCAGGATGTTTCGTTAGCCTTGAAACAACTATCCACTCTTTACATACAGATAGCTGTCTTGGTTCTCCACCCTTCGTTTCAAGATCAACCATGAACTACTCTGCGAGCTCATGAACCTAGCTTCTTCTGCAGTGGACGACCCAAGCTTTTCTCTTGATGACGGGGAGAAAACGCTCACCCCAACCCAAAACTGGTCATCTTTGTCTCGAAATATCTTTCCAGTTTTTGATGTTCCACTGGCCCGTAATATGGTATTGTGTCTCTAAATAGCAAAGGGATAATTTTGACTGATATTTTGCCACATAAAGTAGTCTTTAGTCCATACTTTTCCATAATTTCTAGTCAAAGCGTGCAATAATAATCCAAAAATAGGATGATGACTGCTCTTTTTGTCAAGGTAGTCCGTCACATTCCCCATTCTGGCAAAATAGTCAGTCACAAATACGCTGCTAAATAAAAGGAGACACCTTCCCCTCATTTTCTTTCAACATTATTCTTAGCAATATACAACTTCGCTCGAAGCATCCATAGGGCTCTATAAACTTGCAGCGAAATTTTGTGAACACGAATCTCTATCGTTCTACTTGTGACATTTTTTTTGGCGCACGGTTTCTATAGACATTTATTTTAGCTTGTGCCTTCGTAACTCACGTTTTCTTAGTCAGCGACTTGTAGAAGCCCTTGTCGCATAAAAGTTCATCAAGGTTTATATCAAAAGGGTTATCTTAAAGACTCCTTCTTTCTTCTCATTCAGAGTGATTTCGTTCTTGAATGTCACGTTTCTGTCACGTCTCGCTGGCTCTGCTGAACTTCGACATGTCCCTGAAGATTGATTCAAGCCGAGTTTCTCGTTACATACACTCTGGACATCTGACAATGAAATCCTATTATACAGAACTTGTGTGGGCTAGTAACATTAGGGCTATGCACACAGAGAACTGCTCAATCTCCAACTATCCTTCATTGCTTCCACCACGTTTAACGAAGGAAGGCCAGCCCAGCTCTTCGACATGTGTACAAGCTCTGATATCTAAAGAACAGTTTCCTAAGCCAGAGGCGTTCTAGAAGCAAATCGGCTTCGAGCTCCGTTCCATTTTCTTATCGTTCTAATTGCTAACTTCATTAACCTTTTTCCCGCTGCGAGTGGCAGAGTTTGCAATACCTACACTGCCCATATTAAGATCTGCAAATAGGGATCTCCTTGAAGTTGCCGGAGACGAAAAGGAGTTTTTCTGCGCTGTATAATTTGGAGCAATATGAGAAGAGATATAATAGAGCCTTGGTTCGAAGGGAAATGGAAATCAGGCTCCATCAAGTGGACAAAAGCTTTTCTAAGTTAGGACGGCGCTTTCGGATTAACATGTAAACGTTGCGACAGAAGCACGGGCGAAATCTGTGGGTTTATGTCCTTTTTCCGGAAGAACACGACTTGTCTGGTTTTAGTGGTATTCTCAGTCTAATGGAAATCGCTGTCCTGTGTTTATGTGTACCTCAACACGCACATACACGCAGGTCGAACGATTCATGTCATGGACAAGTCGAATATAGTAATTAATTCCAATGAAGCACAACGGGAGCATGACGAAATCACAAAAGGGTAAGACACAGGTTGAGGCGTGAGAGATATCCATGTTCTTTTAGGTGTTTGCCGCACTTTCTTTCTCCATGCAGAACAGGCAGGTACTTGAAAGAGCCAACCAAAAATCCTGGGTTGCACAGGTTCGAGGTTCGCCTAAAGTCTTAAGATGCAATCCGATCTGAGTTAACCACAGTGGTGTTCTTCAACTGTCTACTTGTTGTGCTCCTGTGTATTGAGTTTTTTTCAGGTGTCATTTTCACATGTTCCAAGTTTGCCTATTACTTTTGGACACTACCAAAAAAGTCTTAGTCTTGTTTTCCCACGCTCCAACATACTTGAAATTCGTGACAGCTGTATTGGATCAACGCCAAAAAGAAATTGTGTGAATAATCGGCATTTGACGTAAAGATGGCAGTCATCATTTAAGTGGCGTGAAGAGAGCCATCCACTCTAGACCTACCTCACTTGGCATTTCTGAAACGATCGGCGGCACTTGTCGTGTACGCGACGACTATCAGTTTATAATAATTGGGCCAGTTGGCCCGAGGAGTGCGAATCCTCGATTCTAGTTCAAGCAAATTAAGTGAAACCCTTCATGTCTCGAAACGAACGCATGAACAAATCTTGCCGAATGCATATCCTCAAGCAGCTTCACGGCGTCTGAAAAACTTCTGAACACATCATATGCAGAAGTTGTACTGATACGCGATTCCCAGAAGATATGTGATTACAGCATTGGCCTTGACGTTGCGGAAATTGTTCACTCGCACAGGTAAGAACGAACCAGGCGGAACCTCGCATCCATAATCTCTGATAAGAGCTACTTCCCTCACGGTTTCATTCACGGCATTGATAAACGCTTCTCGGTTGCGACCCATCGGAGTGGCCCAAATAGCACCTCTGGCCTGAGCCGGCCCACAGTAACTAAGGTCACGTCCAAGTTCCGGAGGAATGACGACACGAGGAAGGATCTGCAAAAGCGGCGGTCTTGCACGTTGATAGAAGTACGTCAGACGCTTTCCGCACACATAGCCTCTGGGCTCACCTCCATGATTGAAGTCTTCATCAAGTGGGGAAAAGGTTATGTTGCTTTGATATATCCGCACCGACGAGTAGGCATTGAAACGAGCTGGACCACAAGTGGCGGCGCGACCATATGATTTGCCAATGAGTTCGCGATCGAAGGGAACCAAAGGGCGCTCGCACCCATCTGTTGCTTCACCGCTTGTGAAAAGCAGGAGAACCAGAACAACACAGGAGACTATGCTCTTCATAGCTAGACACCAAAAAGCTCTCTCTTGAAGTAATTATGAGTTGGAAGGGTGAAGAGGGTTCGGTTGTACAACGGTGGGTTTTAACAGAGATGCTTCGAAACACGTTCCGGCAGTAACTTTGCTGGCCTTGCTCTTTTAAGGCTGCACGGTGAGGATCACCTGTCAGCATGATTCGTATGCACAGCGCAAAGAGCCATAAGTCGAGTCGTGGCAATTCTTCCGTCATCATGTCTTCACATGTGCTTGTAAGCCGACAGTATGATCTAGAATGCTATTCTATCAGAAAGTTAACTTTGACTTCCAATAAGGACTTGGTGCCCCGGACAGCTTAGCATTGCTGAACACTTTTCGAAGACAGGCAACATAGATGCGAATTCTGAGAATGTTTGATGAAATGAAAGCACAGGATTCCAACAAGGAAAGAAAGAACAAAAAAGATTATAATTCTTTGAACATGTCCAGTCACAACCCGATCACGATGATGATGAGTGTACAAAGGATGCGGCTTACAGATCCTTGTTGTGACATATACAATGCAAGCTAACAGGCATCCCCCCCTTCTGTTGCCCTAGGTGGAAAAGGAGGGGATGGGGTGGAGTCCATATGAGATTTGATCTCAATGTAAGGCCCAACCCCCTCTCGCCGCTTCGACCAGCGTCCCCGCCGTGCAGCACGCCTCCAACGGCAGCGCCTACTGGAGCGGCGGCGAGTACGCGCAAAGGCAGCTGCCACCGTTGCTGCAAGCGGCGGAGGAGCAGCGGCGCCCGCGTCTAACGGCACCGCCTACTAGAGCGGTGGCGAGCACGCGCGTTCTCAACGGGCTCAGTACAGCCTGCAGCATTACATGTACAAGCGTGAGCCAGCACGGACTGGGTTGCACGACCAAAAAAGGCTCGCAAAACGTGCCACTTTGCTGTCTCGCGTGTGATCAATGGCAACAGAGGCGGCTACGATGATAACCAAAAGCAGAAGGATGCTCGTAGTGCCAAATTGAAATGAATTGAGGATGGTATGAAACAGCAGCGTCATCAGCATCATAAACGTCAACGACAACAAAAACCTGTGCACATCGACTTTTCTCTTCTTCGCATATACCGCACTCGCTCCGCAGCCTCTACGACAGCTACCTCGCCGCAACCTGTGAACAAATCCACGTCTTTGCCCCACGCCACCGGCTGCTGGCTCGCGCTCGACTTACACTGCTATTCTAACGTAATGCAAGAAGAAGATGTTTATTTGTTTAAGCAAAGATCAATACCGGACAGGAGGGAATCAATTGGATCAGCATTGTTCAACTTCAAGCAGTTTTAAGAGAATTCCATACTATGCAATAACCCGCGCACATACAAAGTGATCGTCTAAGCAATAATAGCATTTAAATAGGTATTTTTTACCTCCATCGTCGTTATCTTTTCAGAAATACGAGGTAATATCTCCCTCAATTCGAATTTTAAATCTTTAGACCAACCAAAGCCTTAGATGCGGGAAGGGCATAGTTTACATATGTAGTGTCCAGTGCAGGAATCGCCGGCGCCAAGGAATGCGTCGTTTCATCGTGTTGCTCCGCATCTATATCGATAAATAGATAGCATGGACTTGAATTAAATAAGAACTGGAGTCATCAGTCAAGTTGCGAATGATGGCGATAATCACAGGCCTGGATTAGGCGAATTGGTTGACATAAAGCTGCTGAACTCATCTTGAGCCATTATTAGATAATATGTAGACACAAACATACCTTAAGCAGGATATTACCTTTGCCCAGCTGGCTTTTGATGGCGAGGATGTGGCCAATGACAGGATATTATGAGTTGTTACTTAGACCTAGTGTGAATATCTAGATATTATGAGCCTAGTCTAATTTTCTACGAAACGCTTATGTCTGCGCCCTTCAAACCAAATCGGGCCAGCAAACTTCTCCTTTTTGCGAAACTTACCTTTTTTTGAACTTTCTTCACCTCTTTGCATCCAACACTACTGTTTTGAACGTACAAAGAGCTGCATTGCAAATTAGCGCCAGCCCAAACGGCCTAAAGAGATAATTAGCTATTTTCAACAAGTTTTCAAGGGAACAGCCAACGAAAAGACCATAAAGGCCGAGCAACTGGCCAAGTAAACAAAAAGCGAGCAAGAGAGAAGCAGAACTCCAGAATTGTGTTGTTCATGTTCATTTTCCAACACCGACGCGGTAGCACAACCATACATCAACAATGAGCCACCTAACTGATCGCACATCCACAATTATGGGCCCAGCAGGGTCTTTGCCCCTGCCAATTCACACGTCAATTTCAACTGCGCACCGACGTTCATCACTAATGTCACGTCGAAAGTACGTTATCGCGACTTTCTTCGACGCTGGATGCGAATGATAACCAAATTTGCAAAGAGTGATAACAAATGGGAAGTTTTGCATGCTGGCGCTGGTCATATCATATATATGTCATGCGAAGACACCGCACATGATTTGTTGAAGAAGCTGAAGCATTGAGACAATTGTCACTGGACGGCTTTGCGAACAACAAATGAAGTGCAACGCCCTCAGAGAGGGATTCCTGGTACTTGATCGTTTTCCCGATATTATCGGTTGTGTAGTGTGTATATGAACTACGCCCCACAATGGTGGGTATGGACACGTGGGACACGGTTTTGGGTCAATTGGCGGTTGGCCACAGTATTGGATGTTGCCACGAAATGTGGAGTATTTTAGTTAATTTTATTTATTATTTTCACACCCATTTCTGGAAAGCTAGTACTTAGTGCGACGGCGCACTGCCGTCGCACCAGTAAACCTTCCCCAACAAGGGACCCCAACCTGGGGAATTGGCTCTAGTTGTTACCGCTTGCGCGCGTGCTGTACTTCTCCTTGGAGGGAAAGGCCGTAAACCACGGGACATCTAACCCCCTTGCACATCTAAAGAGGCCCATCCTTGCGAGTATAATGGTCCCAATTGCATTGGTGTTTCGCCCTGTATAGGGATATTGTTACCGGCATCGCCGTTCGTCCCCGTCGCTCTCGCGACTCACTTCGTCCTCTCTTCCTCCTCTTTGCCCTTCCTTTTTCCCCTTTTTAGGGTAGCACCTCCCGCTATCCGCGCTCCTCGTGTGCGCATCCGCTCACACACCCCCACTTACGTGGAAACATACCTCTACTGAGGATCACACCCCGCTCACGCGGATACCAATTCTTCGCCTTCACCTCCCTGCGCAAGTCGCGACAGGTGTCCCTGGTCTTACAAACCGGCTTCACCGTGACACCTCTGGGAGGGCTCTACCCAATTGGGTTCACCTCGTGAGAGGAAGATCTCGAACGTCTTTCGGTGTTTCTCCCCTTTGGGGCATTGCACCTCAACAAACGTAATGAAAAGCTGGTTTAGTCAATTCTTATGATCATTGCCAAAGACAGTCCGACCGAATGATCAAGAGAGAAGTTGGCCTGTCGACCGCAATCGAGAAATGTCAGCGAAGTTCTAACGAGTCTGTCGCCGCGTACGCCAGCAGATTTAGTGGCGCAGTTGCTCAGTACTCAAACCACACTGCTGGGCTAAGTGATGGTACTAGCCGGCAGTTGGCCATGATGATGCTACGAAACGCACACTTGACGCCGGACACGATGAACGCCCTCGTTTGCCAACTTACATCTGCATCGAACGCTCCGTCTCTTATAAGATCTGTTCAAGTTACATTGAAAGAGTCTGAGTTGAATTTACTTTCAGATCTTTTGAAAGAATACGGAGACGAAAGCCTTTCCGGCATTCCAGCCCTCAAGTCCAAACTCAGCGATTCTATGAACTTGATTGATGACCAACGCTCCTGTAATGTCCCCATGTTCATGATGGAAAAAGCTGCAGAATATCTTTCGCATGTAGATCACACGCAGCAGAGCACATTGAACTGTAATCCGGATAATTTGCATGCATCTTTGCTCGGCAAACGCAGCACAACTCCTCAGCCAGGCCGATCACATTTTATCAAGCATCTAAAAAGGAGAGCCAATGTAGAGCATGTGGCGAACTTGGACACTGGTATCGACACCGTGATGAATGTCGAGAAAAGATGAAAAGAAAGCGCAAGGCACGAGTTTGTTCAGGAAAGCCTACACTAGTCCAGGATGAAGATCCTCTGGCAGGAGATGTCAAAGAAGAAGTGCTGGCAACTTCTCTTTCTCGGGAGTGAGATCGGCAGTGCTCCGCGCTGATCTCAACCCAATTATGGACGAAGGAGCACCGACATCGACAGGGGGATTGGAAGAGGCTGCGGCGCTTTGTGACGCACTCGGTATATCATTTTCAATTGACCCTCCCGAGACCATTACCTTCACGGATGGGGTATCGCTGGGGCAAAAGCTCGGCCGATTGTATGCTAATGGATCCTTGTCGTTAATGATATAAATGGAATGCCAACAACTATCAATTTGGACCTTGTACATGGCTCATCCCGACTCCTCATCGGCCTTGATGTTAAACTATTCTCCGACACGCTAAATCGAGAACTTCCAACTGTGATACGCTTCAAGCGGCCAATGGATACAGTGCAACGCGTTTTCCAAACTTATACGCAGACGATGGGAGCGGTAATGAACGGCTACGTGTGGAACTCGTACCACAAAATTCGTCAACGATGCGTACCCTGCTTGGCAACCGCGGTAGAAACTTGGACAAGACTGCAATCAAGAAGATTCACCGCTTTACGCACGCTACGGCAGACGAAATGAAAACGATATTGAAAGATGCGCACATGCTGAGTGATAAATTGTCTGAGACATGCGATGCTGTACATGGTGCGTGCTATATCTATGCCTCGACAGGGCGCCCGATTCCAAAGAAGAAAATATCCCTGAGCCACATTAACCAGTCAATCAATCAGCCAGTCCAAGCAGATTTCGTAGTAGTATACGTCGATGGCAACAAATATGAAGTTCTAAACATCATCGACCTCGGAACCAACTACGGCGAACGTACAATTGTCCCTAGAAGAAATGTAGTGCGATGCCTGGAAGCGGGAGTGCACCGAAAGACGTTCGGGATCTTTCCTCGTCAGAGGTGAGCCCAGTTGGGCAGAGCCCTCCCAGGAGTGGCACGACTATGTCGGGTTGTAAGGCCGAGGCCACCCGTCACGACTTGCGCAGGGAGGTTGAGGCAAGAATCGGGTATCCGCAGGAGCAGTGTATGGGGGTGGTCGTCCTCTATGGAGGTAAGGTTTCCATATTAGTGGCACACGCGAACACGAGCCGTGGGTAGCGGGAAAAGCCACCCTGTAAGAGGAAAAAGGAAGGGGAAGCTGAGTCACGAGTGTCGTGACGAAGACTAACGGCAGTGCCAGTAAATAAACCTTATACAAGGCGAACACCAAGACAGCTGGAATAACAATCCGAATACTCGGGTCCTTTAGATAGGCAAGGGGGTTAGACTTCCCGTATTTGATGGTGCTTCCCTCCAAAGAGGAGTAGAGAACACACGAAGCCGGTGACGTCTGGAGCCAAATCCCCAGGTTGGGGTCCCTTGTTGGGGAAGGTTTACTGGTGCGACGGCAACCCGCCGGCGCACTAAGTACTAACCATCCCAGAAATGGGTGTAAAAATAATAAATAGAATTAACTAAATTACTCCACTTTGGTGGTTCATACCCACTACTGTGGCCAACCGCCAATTGACTCTTCCGTGTCCCAAGTTTCAAATCCACTATTAGTGGTCGTATTTCATGCAATGACTACATTACCGAAACATTCAGGAAATCAACAAAGTACCAAGAATCCCTCTTTGAGGGCATTGCACTTCAAGAAACGCATTTGATTTGTCCAACAAGCTGGAGTCGGAATAGATATACCACCATGGTGCTCCGAGGTACTGCAGCGCAGACCCTGAATTTACGAACTCAGTACTCCAGAAGCTTATTTCATTGCATGGAATTGACATCAAAGACCCCCTCGCTCGATCATCATCCAAGAACGGAAAAGTAGAACGCAATAATGGCCTATTCAAGTCGATACTTTTCCGCATAGCCAAGGAAAACACCCGAGCTTCGCTGGCGACGATCATCGCACGTGCGTTATTCCTAAGCAACCTGTTCCATGGCAATTCTGTCCTGAGCGCATTTCAGCTGGCTAGAGGATACTCTCTTTCCGTTCTAGGATTACCATCTACCGCAGTTCCTGAGGGATTGTTGATGGCACACAAGCGCACAGCAGCCACACGTGCCTTGCAAAAAGTTCTCAAATCACACAACAATCACCTAATTCCACCCCACGCACTGAAACCTGGAACATATATCTGGGTATATTACAACACGTCCAAGCAAAACGACCCAGTTCGATGGGTGAAAGCCAAAGTCATTGGAGCCACTCCGTTTTATGTTAGGTGCAGACGCTCAGATCGTGGACCACCCATGAAAGTAACAAATGAACACGTCAGGCTTGTGCCCGAAGGAAAAATAGCCTGGGAACTACAGAGTGGAGTGCTAGAAGATGTCCGCGCAGACAACATCCCTGACACTGCACATGAAGAGGAAGAGCAGCCAGAATGCTCATAATGCTGGATGTGTTCGGCCCGGAAGACAGTGAGCTCTAAGACGAAGCAGGTCCAGAAACACGTTCGTCGTTCTTCGGTGGGACCGTATGCGGTGACCGGTCTCGAGATATTGGTCAAACCTCAGCGACGGGTCCACTGGCTGCGCAGAATAATGATCTTACAACCAACGAGCAGCAAGTGTTGACACAGATATACGACGTGATAGGAGGTTCACAAGTTACACGAAACCGAATGGATTGCGCACCGTCATGGATATTGGATAAGGCCGTTGACGAAGAACTGGAAACGGCCTGGAAGGGGCCTATGTTGAAGTTGACGAACTTACAGTTCCTCGTGATGCCAACGTGATAAATCCGCATGTCGTGTACAAGGTCAAAAACGAAGAGAAGAACCACAAACGTATGAAGGCCAGACTCTGCCCTCATGGTAATCGCGGCAAGGAGAAAGGTAACTTTAGAAATGACTCGGCAAACGCAGAGTTTGATATCATCCGCATTCTACTGTCCTTTGCCACAAAACTACAGTTTCGAATTGGGTGTACTGATATTAAAGAAGCTTACCTTCAAAGCGGACCAATCAAGCGCGATCTGTATGTTCGACCGCCTCGTGAGTGGACATTCAAGTGTGGCATCTTGTGGACATTGTTGAAACTTCCGTACGGCATCAGCGAAGCAGGAAGACAGTGGGCAATGGTAATCGAGAACTGGCTCATACATACTGCAGGATTCCAACGAGCGTTCGGAGTGAGCCAGTTATATATCAAGCGTAGAGAGAAAGGGGACATTGAACTCATTATTGCCAAGCTAACAGGCGACCTACTGACTTCTGGCAGTGTCGAGGACATGAAAGAGTTCTCTCAGATGTTATTCCGCAGATTCCGTGTTAGTAGGACGATCTTCGATGACGAAATTAGGTTCAATGGATGTCAGATACGTCAGGGCGAAGATTTCACGATTAAACTGTCTATGCAACAGTATATTGATGAGATCAGGACGATGAATATCAGCAAAGCTAGAAGAGCTATGAAGCACGAAAGGGCATTCTCGAATGAAATTAATCTGTATCGAACCCTAGCAGGAGAACTAATTTGCCTCGGATGCGGAGCACTCCCGCAAGCATCTTATTTTGGTTCTTTGTTGCAACAGAAGATTCCTCAACTGACTGTCGCAGATCTTGTAGATGCTAACAAGATCTTAAATGAACTCGGCAGTCTTGGGCCGATTATAACATTTAGAAGACCAACAGGAAGAATCACCTCAGCCGAAGTAGTATCCTTTTCTAACGCATCGTTCAATATATCCGCTTCGCAGCAGTACGGACAAACTACTTTTATCACTGGTGTTAGGTATACTACGGCTGAAGGCGATGGGACTAGCTACCATCTAATACACTGGGGCAGTATGAAGCAAAAAAGTGTGTCATAATCATCGTATGGTGCAGAAATAATTGCGTGCACGGAAGCCGACGACAGAGGTTTCAACTTGAAATGCACATTGCAGTCTATATTCCCATCTGACCAGTTCTCCCATGTTTTGAACGTTGATTCTAAGGGCCTCTTCGATACAATTACTACAATTCATGAGAGCAAAGAATACAGACTACGCCAGACTGTACAACGTATCAGAGATTCATTCGAAACTCGGGAGCTAGACACACTACGATGGATTCAGGGCAACTTTAACATCGCCTACGCATTGACAAAGCACAATCGCTTCATGCACAAACTTTTGAATCGTGTCGCAGCTACTGGGATGTTATTGCTACCGGATCATAGAACGTTTAGCCATAACAGTAAAACATGGACTTAGTTGCGATTAGAGTCTACCGCAACTGGAGTGTATGTGAACATACACAGAGCTGCATTGCAAATGAGCGCCAGCCCGAACAGCCTATAGAGAAAATTAGCTATTATCAGCAAGTGCCCAATCGAACAGGCAAAAAAAGAGCATAAAGGCTGAGCAACTGGCTGAAAAAACATAGGGCGAGCAGAGGAGAAGCTAAACCCTAGCATTGTGCTGTTTATGTCTCTTTTCCAACTCCGGCGCGGTAGCACATCCCTACGTCAACAATGAGCGACCTAACTGATCGTACATTTACATCTGTACCCTAGTTTGCATCTATAAAAGTGCAGCACAGTCTCTCGCACATCGTGATTGACTCGGATATCTCGGTGTATTACAAAATCAGCCGTGCATATTACATTGGTCCATTCTACGCATTAAACCTAGTGTTTTGGTCGTGCGTGTTTAGTGAAGGCGTTTTTATCTTTTTTTTTAGACCTTAACGATTGGTCGCGTATGTGTTGTAATTATTGTTCTTCTATACGGCTTTTAAAGGGCCGCTGTTTTGTGTAGGCTTTTATCCTCATCTATTTATGCTTTTCTTTTTCGAGGCTTTAAACCTTTTGCGCTTCTCTTTGCATTACTAATGTTGCTATTAATCTTTTTCGGTATTCTCGCTATTGGCATTGCAAGCAAGCCAATTCCAGTGCTTTTGAGCTACGAATATGTTTTCAACTTACTCTCCGGTGAAGAGGTAAATAAGGAGGACTCTCATCGTCCGGTGTCGTGACATTGTGCAACATGACACTCAGAATAACCCATCCTCACTGAAAGTACAGGGATACAATTAGCTTCATCTATGGCTTTTTCTATCGCTGTTCCGTGTTGTTTACCAAGCCGGAACTCCAAACTATTCTCTTGAACGTGTGATCTGAACTTTCATCTCGAGAGTTCCTTGTTCCGCTCCCGACGCCATGACTGTCAGTTGACAAGTACACGTAGAGTATAAATGTCTACACGTAGAACATGTGGTTAACCCTTTAACTCTTATTAGAGTTACAAAATTGATGTTCTTTCAAATTCAAAAGTATGGGTGGGTACAGGACCTGTCTGTAACTGTAACCTATCAGTTCAAGAAGCTATCATTAGCCCTTGGGACACTCAAAGTACTAAAGAATACCAGCACCGTATAAAGCGTGACAACGCATAGCGGTTTGTAGCTGTTCGTCTCATCGCGAATGCTTCTGGCATCTCTGTCAGCTCAAGCTGCAACGGGTTGACATGTTGAGGATATGTGCCCCATTGTCTAGTCTTCGGACCTAATCTGTAATTTGTTTCCACCTCGAAATGCATCATACCCAAGAACCATTCGCAGCAACGTGCTCATACCTGAGATTGTAACCAGAGGGCTATGCCGAAGAAGAAGAGCTTCCACTGGAAATTCACTAGTCATTTCATATAGAAGCCTTACAACCAGTATCGAGCAACGTCTTGCATTGTAAATTACTTCACCAAGATCATGAAAGTGTATGTGTGACTCTGCAGTAGAATGGATGTAGTAAGTGATGCTTCGAGCCAGACACAAGGACCGTGCACCACACGGCTTTCCTCTGTATAACCATCTCTTCCCACTTAAACGTTCTCCGTTTGTCCATCCCTCTCAAGATCCGATACGTCTACACCAAGTACGAAGCGTTTTTTCATTCTTCTCCTGGTTTTTCTGTGCTCCTCGCGAGGCTTTCCCTCAGGATGTGCAACATGTTTTGTTCCCACACGTATCATGTGAGAGGAAAGAGACTCAGACTTCCAATGAGCATGTTAGGAAATGCCTGTGACACTCAGAGCTTGGACGCAACTTGCATTGGCAAAATTAATACGGATTTCAAAGCCCCACTGATCCATCAGCCTCTTCCTGTCCGAACAACGAGATTCGTGTTCGCAAAGCCCGCGTGGATGGGAGCTCAATGCAAAAATAGTGTAAATCATTTCGTTCTCAGATGTCCCCGTAGACAGGCATCCCGACGAAGAAAGTTTCGACCTCTTCGAGAAAGACAAGGACTCGATGTTGAATCAATCATAAGAACATGGACAGAGAAGATGCTGGTTATTCTAGAGAGAGAGGTCCCTCTTAGATTAGGCCCCACTGCACAATGAATTAATTAGGGACACGGTCCCATATAAAAACAGGCACAGACATCTTGGCAATACAGGTTCTTACCAAAAATGTCAGTCCTGTCCAATTCCACCTTGAACCTCGGCGGATTTATGAGGGACGTAATCTTGCTCATTGACGCGAGTGATTCTACCAGGACCGGGCTGGATTCTCTGAAGAAAGACTTCGCCAAATTCATTTGGAATGCCTCGTACAACATTTGTGTTGGCACCAATGGAATGGAACAATCCTTCAGCGCTTCAGGTTTTAGAATGTCACCACTTCCCAGCCAAAGCATGGCTAGTCCAAACATTCGACTGCTTTGACCGCTCCGCACCCCAACTCCGTGGTTCCTTGTGAGTTGTGATACTCACAACTCCAGTATTCGACATTCCGAAGTTTCTTCAGACTCTCCTTCGAGCAGCCTGTCCACAATTCTTCCTTCAAAAGACGTCGAAGTACACTTTCCAAAGCTCAAGAAATTGAGACAGCTGAATTGCCCAAAAATTGGGCAGCATGAAGAAACTGTCATGAAAAATTACGATGTTTGTCGTCCCAGAACAGCACACTGTTGAGTACAAAGCGAAATAAAAAACCCTAAAACCACTCTCTTGTACTGAGGATACTGTAGCACAAGGACACGGCCGGAATAGCGAAGAGGGGCCTGCGGCAAAGCGCATCAGTGTGCTTTTCCGAAGATGTTTCAAACATGTTTTCTTGCTAGTTTCATAATACTGCAAGCTGTTCTGGCCGTGTACAAAGCGCAATGAAGTAAAAATCTCGGAGCTTATGAAAGAGAGAAACAAGAACCTTATTCTTCAATAGAGAGTTTACGAAAGTATTTTTTTTCACATGACTTGCAAATATGACTCATAAATCTAAACAGAAATTTGAGGTCATATTTGTGTCATGCAAGTTTACGATCAAATATGACTTCACAAGGTCAACCGTTCTGGTTCTGCTAGCTCGTACTCACACAATGTGAGTACGAGCCAGAATTTTATTCTATTTCCTCTGACAATCCCCATGTTCCCCACAGTCCATCCTTCAGTGGCACTTCGTCCGTGCCATGAAGCAGAAGGACTATCAAATCGGAGCGGCTATCCGCCGCAAACAAAAGCGCTCACGCATAACTAGTCTGGCGTTGCTTGCTGGAGCCAAAGATGAGGTTTTGTTACGTCTGCAGAAGCGATACCGACGGGTTGCAAGAGACGTTCGTCTCATTCAACGTCGATCTAGACACATCAGCGTCACGTCATTTAATGTGAACTTTTTTAGTGATGAACAATGCCTATGGAACTTCCGATTTCGAAAACAAGATCTTGGCGCTATCATCGCGCTTACAGGCTGGAATTCTAGAAGAACAAAGCGTTCAGGATACGTTTGTGATCCTGTGGCTGCTACATGAATAATGTTGAGAAGATTAGCTTCTCCAATCAGATGGGTGGATGTTGAGGTGATGTTTTGTATGCGTTCATCAGCACTGTCGGACGTCTTCTGGGAGGTAGTTGAAAAACTTGTTGCAGTACATGGGGATCTGTTAAGCACGTTTCAGTCAAGCCTAATAGAGAGTCGAGCCCGATTATATGCAGAAACTATTGCGTCTAAAGGCGCTCCGCTTGACAATTGTATTGGGTTTATCGATTGTACGAAGATAGAAATGAGCCGGCCAGGCGGTCCTTCTGCAAATCAGAGAAGCTGCTATTCTGGGCATAAGAGGATGCATTGTCTGATATATCAGACCATCACTACTCCTGATGGCCTAGTGTTTTACTTGTACGGCCCAGAGGTAGGACGGCGTCACGACATGACTTTATATCGTCAGAGTCAATTATATGGTGTTCTACAATCTTCATTGGTTATCGACAATGTACAATACTGCATATTTGGGGATGCAGCATACGTTCTCAGGCCATGGTTGCAAACTGCCTTCCCTCGTGTCGGATGTTCTGCAGAGGAAGCAATTTATAACAAGTCTATAAGTGCGGTTCGCGAAGGTGTGGAATGGTCGTACAAAGATCTCAAACAGATCTGGTCTTCCCAAGATTACAAACGACAGCTTAAAGTTCGCCAAGCACCGATTGCATTGATGTACAAATCCTCCGCTTTACTCTGGAACGTCAAAGTATGTCTCCACTCTGGAGGCCAAAGTGCTTCCTATTTCAACTGTGCTCCCCCTTCACTTTCCGATTATCTAGGTGAGGCCTAAGAGACAAATCTCACTGCAGTTTCTTAGCTAGGGCTGCCAGCACGTCTAAAGTGGCTGTGCGTTCAGCAGCATATTGCTTCATTTGCTACCTATCCATAGCAGCCCTTTTTTCTTCCAAATCAATTCGTTTCGCTTCCAGCGTCAGTCGCTTCTCTTCCAACTCCTGTGCCCTCTGCAAACGCGATTCTTCCCGCTCCTCTCTTCTCTGTTCAAAACAGAACCTGTCCTCTTCCAACTTCAGCCTCTTCCCCTCAATCTCCCTACGAGCAGCGATATGAGCACTAATCATATCTTGCTCTTCGTCATCAGAATCCACGATGAGTGGGTGCTTTTTCCGCTTTTGCTCCGATTCCTCACCAAATTCTCGGTCCAATGACCTTTTTCTTGAAAGCGCCCGAGCTCGCATTTGTGCTCCAGCTGCGACAAGACGTTTATCTAGCTCTGTACGCTCATCACGTTCGGTACGGCGGCGCTCTTCGAACTCATCTATTTCCAGAATCAAGTCATCTAATAAAGTTTCGCGCTCCCCTCGCACTTCAATTATACCTGATGCAACTGCATTACAATTGACAGCCTTCCTATGCTCGGATATAATTTTCTTGAAGCGATCGTTAAGGGTCTTCCACGATGGTGCCGTTACAGTTGCAAGCCAGGAGTCCGGGACTGCAGCCAAAAATATTTGCAGCGCTTCTTCGAATCTTGGTTGCGTTTTGCCGTGCGGCGCGGTATGGGTATCCACTGTAGAGATAGCCTTAAGTAAGAACAGATTCCATGCAGCAGAGAAGGGAATGCGTTTTTTCTTGGTAGTCTTAGGCGTCGTGGTTGGTGTGCTTGTGACGGTAGACGGCGTTTGGATGGTAGCAGGCACAGGGGGGTTGGGGACCGATTCAGGGGAGGAAGGCAGCGGGGAAGCCATATCGAAGAGGAAAGGAATGCGAGTAGTGCCAAGTATGGGCTTCGCGAGGAGTAGTTTGCGTAGAGGTGAGAGTAAGGAGCTGGCCTCCTCATGGACAGACATACGAACCTCATATAATATACGCGGGAATAATTCCCGCGAATTGAACAAAATACAAGTGAAGCGAACTTCACAAACTCGGGCTGTAAGAGAATAAATGACTTGGCTCGGAAATCAAATTTTCTCTTAGACCGGAAACTTGTAATACGTTTCACGAAATTTGCAAGCCATGTGAAAAAAATCTACTTTCGTAAACTCTCTAATGTCATAGTTCATGAGGGTATTACGGATGTCCTCTACAAGGCGCCCTCAAAAGCGCAGATTTGTTCAACTGTATCACTATATCAAATGTCTAGAATCTGAGAATTAGGTATCTATATGATAATCCGCACCTCTGATACCATAGCATTTCATGTATAGCCTGCGATGGGGGATTAAACATTAGCGTTTTCTGCTACGTGCCCGTTCCCGCCGAAATCAGGTTGTTAGTATTCTTGTACTGCTACTGTTCTGCACATCTATTCAGTCGTTTCCTGTTTCCAACTTCCTCATCCGGGTTTCTTCTTCAAGAACCGGAGGTGGATTAAGGGCAGATAGATTTCAAGGCATGTTCAACGCAGATGGACAAGAACAGCAATACTACAAATCGAAGGAGGAAGAGCTTTGAATTCATCATCGAGGGTATTAGTATCATGTAATGCAATATCCGGCACTATCCCTGTTGGTGCCCACGAATAGACCACGACTCTCGTGTGGTCGCTACTACTTCCCTTTAGTCGCGCTAGAGAGTTAGCATTCATGTAAGATTCCAGCTTCATTGAAATGCTAGATGCTTCTCTGTAGTTTCGCAATGCTTTAAATTCGCTTTCAAAATCATTCAGACTTGCACCCGTTCGCACTCTAGTCTTCTAATTGCGTAAGGTGTCACGTGCTCATAAGGTATGTATTGAAAGTCTTGTCATGAGAGTAACTTGTACTCCAAACAAGCTACACCACTACCAGAGTAGAAACCTGACCTGTCGACACCGTCGCTTCAAAATGCAAGGGCAACTTCTGAAGAATTCGATCTGTGCCGTAGTTGCCATCCTCTTCCTCAGCACAAGGAATGTTTCTGCACTACCTGTTTGCCAAAATGATTCTAACTCACTTCCGTATTCTTCGAAAGTGCAGGCATTTCTTTCATCTGCACCTCATCCTTCACTATTCGGAAATGTCTCTGTTACTCCAGCTCCCGCTGCCGATTTAGAACCTGGTGTTCATCCGCGCATACTATTTGATATTGAAGGCTGGTTCGAACTAATTGGTCGTTATGTTGATCGGAACACATATGACCTTCCCAGCTCGTGGTCACGCCATATACGCGTTTTATCAGCTACATACGGGCCTGACTCTGAATTTCTTATCTCGTTAGCTGAAATGGAGCGCAGTGGTGATACTGCAGCCTATACTGGCGAAGAAAACCTTGTTGCAATAACAGATACTCAGCGCGAGCGGCTTGAGCCAATAGCGAGTACAATATTGAACTCGACCGAAGGAACCTACCAGAGCTTCTTCCTTTGTGCTCTATGGACGACCGTACAGGAAATCGCCGTCGCTGAGCGGGGACCGTCGGCTAGTTTTACACCCAGAACGCCTGAAGATTGCATTCTAGCGACAGTTGCATGGGCCAAGGTATTGCTTTCTCATCGCGCTGTTAACTGCGCCGGGGACTGCCCAACAGAATCAAGTGGGGAGCGAGCACATTTGTGGCTGACTCAGCGAAGGTTTGAAGTTTCTGATGACTGGTACGCAGCAAGCTTTCCGATGGCTTTGACGTTGGACGTGTTCTATGATAGATTTACTGCAACTCAACGACGGATTGTGAGAAGTGCCATTGCTCTATTTGTTCATAAGAAAGCTTCTTGGGGAAGCACAATCACAAGCGACAAGTATTCTCCAAATGCTGATCTGCATCCCCATAGAATATTCAGTAATTGGGCCATGTATCACTCCTACCTGTATCTTGCAAACCTTGTGCTCGAAGGAGAAACAGATTACGATGCATACGCGTCTGCCGTATTGACTGAAAGTGAAGAGAGTGGTTTCAATGTGGGTTTGAATCAAAGGTTTACGTCATTGATAAGTGCATATATGAATCATTCTATTTATCCTGACGGAAGTACCTTCGAAGATGGTTACACCTACTTCATAGCATTACGTGAGGGTGGGTTGGGATTGTTAGCGGCTCACAGAAGAGGACTGAACATTTTCGATACGGATAGGTTCCGTGGACTCATTCACAACGCGGCACAGATGCTTGAGCCTTGGCATTGTGGTCGAATTATTGGTCATTCGTCTGGTGGTGGTGTGCTTTACCCAGCGTGGACATCACTTTTCAGATATGTGTACCGAGACGGTCCTCTAC
The DNA here is from genome assembly GCA_003194525.1 of Gracilariopsis chorda. NCBI lineage: Eukaryota > Rhodophyta > Florideophyceae > Gracilariales > Gracilariaceae > Gracilariopsis > Gracilariopsis chorda. The sequence continues at coordinate 50,087 of NBIV01000003.1, read as the reverse complement.
CACAGATGATATGGAGACATCGCATGGGAGATGATTTTAAGAATAACAATCCTTGTCGCATTCAGTGGTTCCAAGACATGACCCCAATGACGATCTTTGGTGGTGAGCACGGTAATGCAACTCGTGCATCTTCTCCAGCAGGCCTGGGAGAATACCTGAAACACTTTCCTTTGTCTTACTACTCCCCACGTCGAGGGCTTTTGATTGCTAGAAGTAGCGAATCAGAAAATGCCCTCTACATTCACTTTGATGCTCGTCCCGACTCCTTCTTCCCCGGACATGATAATGCCGATCGTGGTGGCTTCACGTACACCGCCTATCGCAGTACTTGGATTGATGATCATTGGTGGAAGGCGAATTTGGATTCTAGAAAGCACTCTTTGCTACATATTGATGGACTTGCTCAAGATGAAAAAGCACCATCCGTTCGAATGATCAAACGGGATGATAATGGAGACGAAGTAATTGCAGCTGCTGACTTGACCTACGCTTACAACTTTCAATGGGCGAGGAACTGGCCCGGAGAAAGTCCGCTCAGGCAATACGTTAATGTTTATCACGCTGACGGTACTTTGGTAAGGGAACTTGAATGGTTTACTGACGCAGAGTATGGCCATCCGATCGACTTTGGATGGCCTAGTGACGACGATGGAGAGGATCTGGGATTCACAAGAGCACAGTTCAATACACACGGAGACCCTGACGTCGGCTTTAAAGGAATGTGGACTTGGAGAAAACCGTATCGCATGACACCTCTTTCGTGGGTTGTTCGATCAGTCATCCTTAACAGAGGAAATCATTCAGCGAATGAAGACTCACCAGGTTACTTCATTGTGGCGGACTCGGCCAGAGTGTCTGGTACACCGATGATTAATTCCTTTGAGTCTTACTTGATTCTAGCGGAAGATGTCGGTGTTGATGTTGAGAATTCGTGGTGTGAAGGAAATTGGTGCAGGATCGTACTCAAGAATGGCGGTAGTGCTGAAACTGACTTGCAAGTCGTTTCTCGAGGCGAGCGATTGTCGTTCCACACTGAGCAGTACATGTCTGAGAAGCTGTATACACGTCTTGTAATTCGGAGTGAAATGGAACAAGAAGAGCAGATCTGGATGGTGTTCCACACACATATGTCGCAGTCTGAGCGATTAGAGGTGGACCGCGTCTCATGGGACGTCTTGAAAGTCTTGTACGACGGGAATGCACGACACTATACTATGGATGAAAACTCTCATGCAGTTGTTCGTACGTCTACTCCTAGTCCATCGACTAGTCCATCGCCTACTCCGTCTGCTAGTGTGAGTCACTCTCCGAGTGCGGGTGCTTCCGTTGCACCAAGCGCGTCAACTAGTGCGACCTCTTCTGTCAGTGCACGTCCGTCCGCTCAACCCAGCGCCTCTACCAGTGCTAGCCCGATGCCAAGCTCATCGGCTTCTCTCAGTGCATCTCCCTCGACGCATGTGTCCGCTTCAAGTAGCGCATCTGCATCTGCAAGCCCATCAAGTTCGAGTGAAGCCTCCTCCAGCGCAAGTCCCACTCCTAGCCCACTGCCATCCGTGTTTACACCACCTATGAAACCACTGAGACTGCGGTTTGGACGACCATACAATGTCGGTGCTTCGAGCCTTGAGAGTGATTTGGCAAGCTTTCTCCATGAGACAACTGCTGATTTCCAAATAGTGTTCAAGATTGTTGGAAGAAGCCCTGACGGAGGACGCATGATGGATGTGTTATCTACTTGTTCTGATATGACGAGCGGTAGAACGGAAATTGCCGTTTACGACTGTGGGGAGGACAGTATAGCCGATGTGAATTACGAAATAAGGAATTGCTGGATGGTACATGTGAGCGGGGCCGAAGATATTTGTCGTGAGCATCAAACTCGCATGGGGAGAAGGTTGATGAATATGAAACCATACTTCGTGGCTGTTTCCGTGGACACAGATGGTTTACAAGTGGCACAGGTACAGATGCGACATCGTGCTAGAGCTACAAGACGTCGAAGAAGATCAAGACGCCGAAGGAGGCGAAACAGATTTCGTGATCGGTTTCGTAGAAGAACTCGGAATTCAAGTATGAGGAGGGCACCTGGTAGACAGTCAAGACGCAGGAGAATGCTTTCCTGATATGCACAACGCGAAGGATTAAAGGTGCTGGTCCAAGTAGAAGGACAATACAAATAAAAACATATTGGTGAGTTCTGTGTATTGATGCCCTCTTAAGGGCGGTTCTGAAGGACATAGATCTTGGAGAGAGGTATGTTCACGGGCACGTGCCTCTAATTCCGAGGCAGCGGTATTAACTTTTTAGAAGAAGTAGAAGGCTAATCATCTATTCGACGGCTAAATTCCCCTAATAGACCCAATCGCGTATCCATTCGGCTTCCTCATCCGGCGTAACTTTGTAGCCTTTTCGGAAGGTCGGCGCACCTCGACGGGCGGAACTGCATTTGCCCTTAACGGGACTCGCCAGTACCTTGCAGTGATTCCTCACCACAGCAGGCATCCAGCGCAAAGCGATTTAGCATCGTGGTTCCATATAGGCTACTACAACTTTGACGCCCCAGAGGCATAGTTTCCTTATCCTAAGCATAACCTTCCCTTTCAGAAACCAAGAGTTATGTTTAGGATATGATAATGGCCATGGCTAATACAATGAGTAAGGTTTACAAGAATAGCCTTCCCTACATACAGCGGTACCTCTTGATATCTTTTGTTGGATTCATTCTGTCGGAATGAGTACGAATCGCTCATCACTTTGATCTACAGTTTCTAAGTAGCTAGGACCTGGCGGAAGTACTGCTGATTATTTCGCTCGTTCAATTCCCTTCCTTCTTCACCATCCCCAACCTTCTAAAGTAATCCACAAGTCGAGGTTGTCTAGAAGAAATTGCAACCGGCATTGCCTCTGTATTCAAGAAAGAATTCACTACCCACCACTCATCTTTTGTGAAGTGAAAATGAGTCTCTTGTAAAACGGATGATTCTTGATACAAAAATCTTTTGCATTAGAAAGAGATTCTATCCGAAAGCAAAGGCCTTAGCTTTAGCAAACCACTGAATTCCAGAGGTGAATACACAGAATCTCTCTTCTGTACGGTCTCAGATACAATTCATTCGAAAGATTCTTGATGCTGCTGCGCTGTGCGGGATGGTCTCAATCAGCGCAATGAACAATCGTCTTATAACTGAAAGGTTGTTGGTCTCCGTGAGAGACCCAATCGCCTGTCCATTTCGCTTCCCTCGTTGGTGGAAGGAAGACGGGTGCACCTCGTGAAGGCGGATCGGCTTGTACCCGTCTTATAACGTTATGCCCACGGTTCGTTCTTGCTTCCTGGGAACTGAACCTTGAAAAGAAATAATATCGCCATGTTAGGCACATCGAATCTCTTGCATGTAGACCGAAACCGCGGGTTTGTGTTAATTACTCGTTACGGTCGTTTAATGTTTTATAATGCCCTGATATAGAGCTAGCGTAATTATGCGGTTCTAATTTTGACCTACAAATTAGACCATGTACTTGGATGAGAATATAACAGATTCCAGAACATATTTCGATTAAAAATAGATAGTCATGGTCTTTTTGCAATTTCTGCAGTATGTTTTTGCCATAATTCATAGAATATCTTTCGATGGCTAATAAAAGACTGATATTTACTTCGAGAAAGATTAGAGTACAAGGATTTTCAAACCTGACCTATAAACCGGAAATATGTGAAGTTTTCAAACTTTAACCAGAACCAAATCGCTTTATCGTATAGATGACAATCATTTCTAGGCCCAACTTACTATTCAGCGAGAAAACCTAAACTGCTGTACTTAAGACTTAATGAATACCAAATACATAAAATCAGGTTTCAAAAGAATCTTGCTCGCACTAATGTAAACAAAAGTCTCTATCTACTGTTAGTCCTTACATTTGTGCAGTGAAGTCTAACCGTATTCAAAAGATCAACCACGACACATAGAGTATAAAACATTACAAAAAAGCTAAACAATTAAGTTTTTACAGATACCATGCGCATATCAATCACACGTTTCAAATGAATGAAATTGTTCATTTTCATTCTGTTTAGCATATTCTTCAATAGCCGAAGGTTTACATATACCATACGAGTTGAATTTCCCAGCCATGCTAGTGTCTACTAGGCGCCGTTTTATGACTGCATTTATGCGGAAACAGTGAACGCGAGATCTGACGACATCCAGTAAAACGCGAGCACGTCGCAAAACGTGAAAGTTGAATTTCGTTTCCGTCTGCAGCCCAAAACTTTCCGCAGTTACGTGAACAACAATTTAATGCATCTGCATAACCTTGCTTGTTAAATTTTCTTCTACAAATCAACTTTCAATGTGTGCTTGTGTGTAAAAAAACAAAATGATTGGAAGTTTTTTACTTCATATTGCTACATTTTTAAGTCAACGAGATGTAAAGTTGTATCATGGTATTTTAAAGTACTGTTTAAAGAAATATGGTTTTCGTGAAAAACTTTATAGAGATGAGTTCACAAATTCAGTTATAAATAAACATCTTACGTCTACCATTGTACACAAAAGAGAGAGCCATTTACGAAAATGCACTTGTGTATCCTTGTACGCATCGCTCGTACACAGATGTGCACATGCTCACTCAATAAAAAATCTAAGCACAGGCGACTTCACACAAAAATTCTCAACTTCTTCACTATGCGACATATCAGAAACGGCATCAGAATTCTGATTGGTGAAGAACTTACGCACTCCCAGAATTCTGTTCGATTTGAGTAATACAGTCCCACCCCTTGTACTGCAACCAATTTCTCCGAGCGTCGAGGCATCCTGGGCGACCCCCACCTCTAAGATGCCTCGACGCTCCACCTTAGCGCATCACATGAATCCAAATGCACGCAACTCTCGCAGGCGCTGGCGCTTCATTCTGACGAAGCTTCTCGAGCGCCGTGAACAGGGCCTTTTGTGAGCTCAGAACTGCTGGAGAAGGCGTTCAAAGTGTACCGCAGGCATAGCCACAACTATGGCCGATTTCTTTATCGCAGCCCACTCATCGCAGCAACCAAGTTCTCCGATGTATTCAGTAACCTTAGTGACCGTGCATGTCTTTCTCATTTTAGGTTTCTCAAGGCCGACGTGGTAAAACTATCATCCGAAATTTGCACCTGGGCATCCTCCGACATAACAGATCGTAACAGGTACTCGTCGTCACCCTTACTGGCTACATGTATCGTTTTGGGTCACATGGCCACACCTTTCCGGTGGACATACCGTGAGACGTTCTATCGCAATCATTCCTCGCAGCTCAGTGAGATTTTCTGGCAGAGCATCGATGAGTTCTTAGACGCATATGAGCACCTGGTGACAGCGCAACTATATCCAGTGTACATAGCGGAGCGGGCTTCAATCTATTCGCAAGCAGTAGAACATCGCGTGTTGGATCTGGAAAACTGCATCGGGTTTATCGACGGCACGGCTATCAAGATTGCGAGGACAAACAACTACGATCTACAAAATGTAGTGTACAACGGACACAAAAGAGCCCATGCGCTGAAGTACCATGCTATCGTCTGCCCTGATGGGATCATACTACATGCGTACGGGCCGGTAGAAGGGCTTCGTCACGACTGGACTCTGTACAGTAGGTCCAATTTAGATGAGCAGCTGAAAGCTGTGATGGAGATCAAAGGCGTGCAATATTGCATCTACGGTGACAGCGGCTACAACCCTCGCATGTATCTGCAAGTTATGTTTCAAGGTTCTCATTTGTCCGTGGCAGAGGCAGCGTTCAACACTGCTATGTCGACTGGTCGCATCACCGTAGAATGGATCTTCAAGGAAGTGAAGCTTTATTGGACTACTGTTGACTTCCGCCGCAAAATGCGTGTCCTACAAGCACATGTTGGCTCCCTCTACCTGACTAGTGTTCTTTTAATGAACATCAGGACCCGTTTCTATGGCAACCAGGTTTCAAAGTACTTCAATTGCCCCCCTCCTTCCCTGGAAAGATACTTGAAATCAAGGGGTTAATTTTAGCCCCAATGGAGCATGCGAAGCGGCGAGCGCAAAGTCCGTAGGGCCGAGGCGCGAAGGACTTAGCGCGGAGCCGCGGATTCATGCTCCTTTGAGGAGTCAGATGAACGCTCAAATGGATTCGCGACACGGCCGTCACGAACAATCTCCAGCAACAGCCGAAACTTCTGCAGCTCTACTTTGGAGGCCTCCTCACGAGCCTGCTTCCGTTCCTACCTGTCCATAGCCCGCTTTCGTTTCTCCGACTCGAAGCGAGCTTTCTCGAGTTCTAATCGCGCGTTATCGAGCTCGTTACGACGTGCATCACCGCGCTCCAGCGCGGCAGTAAACGCGGCGGCCTCCTCGTCCAAAACAGATACGGCACTTTCAGAGTCCCTATTGGCCTTCTTAGCGGACGTTGGAGCCCCATCAACCGCGCTTTCGTCACTATTCAACTCGCTGTCCTTCCTTTTCGCCGGTCGCCTGTTCGTTGCGCGCTGCCGGATGAAGGCGCCGAGCCGTTCTTTCTTCTCCTCCTCTTCGGCTAGTTTCCTCTTCTTCTTGTTCCTTTCTTCCAACATGCTGTCCCTCGCCTCCTTCATCATACCCAACAGCTCTTCCATTTCCCCAATCTCACCGCCCACACCACTCATCTTAGCCTCCAGTCCTTCGTTCCTGTCAAAGCGCTCCTGCAGACGCTTGTAGCGGTCTTGTATAGACTTCCAAGTTACGGCAACTGAGAGCCGTTTAGTCGCGTTCGCTTTAGACGCTGCCACTTCGAATCTTTCTCTCGTTTCACCGATCGGAGATATGTGCGCCTTCGCTGCAGCCACTTCCCGAACCAGAAGCAAGTCGTCATCCTTGTTGAACCTGGACCGACGCCCGCTGTGTGCAGCCCCCATTTTCACGAGCGAATTGGTGGCTGTTGGAACCGCCACAGAGGGCACGGTCGGCGTTGTAGGGCTGACGGTGACCATGGTGTCGACATGAGGCGTTTCGGCGCCGTCAGGGAGGGGGTTTGGAGAAGGCATTGGAGGAGGGATAGGGGGACCGTCGCAGGGACCGTTGCAGGCCATGGTGTCGACGCCCTGAAGCACGTCCTCATGTGGGCTGTCCATGAAAGGTGGGAAGGAATGGCGGGCTCGGCAGAGGGGATGGGGATGCAGTTTTCCGCTGAGTTCCGTTTTACTCGCCAAACCGGGTCTCACGTGGCTTCACTATTTCGACACATTTCAGGAAAGGTACTCACGCATTTGCGTGCCATTTCTTTACACCAATGCAATCTGTACGACCTGTATCAGAATTTTGTCTCACAGTCTAGTGAAGCTGCAGTGCGTAAAATCCCTAATGTTTCATTATACACGTATTGTTCGGTACGTGCAAGTATGAAAAAGCTAGGAACAACCTTGTTGGCAGCAGACAAAGCGCGTATGACATTTAGTCCCTATTGCATGAGATCTGCCCACATATCAACGATAGCCAATGGCAGATCGCGTCGCTTATGTCTACTATATTAGACATAAGCAAAGCAAACAAGTATCGGGCTGAAGACTAATTGATGTGTTTCTGAAGGCCTTTATACAATAATAGAAGTAGATTGTGTCTTATATATAGTAAACATAAGCGTTGAGCGTCAAAAACGTTAAAAGAAGTGGTCATGCTGGGAGAAAGAGAACGTCGGCTCATGATATGTAAATGATTGCATGAATTCTCTTGTACATGGAATGGAAGTGTCCTTCCAGAAAATTCCTTTCGTTTTTTTCACAATACTAAAGTGGACTAAAATCGAGTTTCTTTTAATTTATTGTTAACAGTTTACAGATTAAGAAAGTCCTAGAACGGCTCAAAGTTACATTTTTAACGATGTGGGCCTAAACGGAAATATGTAGTGAAAGTTGGGCATTAGACGATTTACGCCGTACAGATTCTCGTACAATTATGGTATACACCAGTAACAGGATGCACACCTGTCATTTGTGGCTACGAAACGTACGAGAATCTCATACGAATTCTCGTACAAACCACCATTCATACAAGTAGCTGGTGGAATACCTCTCTCGCTGACGATGCGCTACGTTTGAAGTGCTCTGTGACCACGAGCACGTCCGGGCATTCTATAAAGTCGTCAAAAGACGACAAGGCATTGCAGACAACAACAGGGTTGTACGAAGAAAACCCATTCTCCCGAACTACCGAAGCAGTCTGCTTTATCGTGCACTACGCACAAGCCGGATTCTGAGTCAATCGGCTGGGAGCTGCTATTTCATATTAAATTTATCCGCAACTGATACGAAAATACGGATTTCGAGATCATGTAAGCAGTTCAGGGCATTTAGGCGACGTTTGCAGTGAACACTTGTTCACAGATTCTCATTTGTACTTAGATGCGTCTTACTGTACATGATCTTCGTTTCTGGGTATATCAACCTACCGTTTGAGGTACCTATCGAACTTTTTTCCATTTCCGTGCTCATGCAATATTCACTACGAGTATTTCAAGCTCCTTGCGGAAGTAGGTGATATTTCTTCACCCATGTCTGGGCAGAAAGGCGTTTGTACATCATTGTTACAAGCAAGAAGAGCGGCAAACCAACACGGAAAGTCTCGTTGGATAAGACCGATTCCAATATCTCGGAGAGCACGGAATCTCGATACATGTTCATGCAAAAACATTACACCATCAAGTGATAGAATATAGACACTGGCACCGTGAGATATGTTTGCCTAAACAACAGAGTGCTTTTATCTCGGATTCATTATCCAGATTCGTTTCTTTTGAAACGCTTGTAGCCGCAGTTCGTTGTGTATACCCCTCCCCCTCGGTAGCAGCACCTACCGTTGCATCTGACAGATCTATATCATCAGCTGTACCCCAATACTTCATCACAACGAAATCCTCCCTGTTATCCGCAGTATAACATGATATGTGCGTTGTGTAGCAGCAGTCCATTAGTCGTGTCAGCATTGTCGGCTGCAAAGTTCCTTACATCAACACACCAGGTGGCATTTCCCACGGCTTCCTCACTAACAAAGAACAACCTCCTCAGCGAAACAATCTCCCGCGTACTCAGTGTGCCTCGGCCAACCTCTGCGTTATAAACCGGCGTCGATCACCCTCGGTGCAGAACTTGGACTTTCCATATCGTGCAAGATATACAATACAGAATCGAAAGTCCGCCTCTTCGTGCCTTGCAAGCAGTGGGTGAACAAGGCTTTTTCCCTATGTAAGGAACATTTTTAAAGCACCCCAGAACGTGTCATGTCGCAACCCATATATGCATGTGGTAAAGTCGCATCCAGCTAAGCAGTACAATGCTGCAACGCCACGGCCACAGGTACGCATATATTGCAAAGCCGCAATGGCAAGATCCAAATTGTGAACTGTATCATTCAATACATGTAGAACACCCCTTCCATACATGTATGGGTTACTCATAAGAATTACTAACACGTCCGTGTCGTCAGATACTACCAGAGTTTGACATTCAGTATTCCATGCGTTCCTTCCATCACTGCCAACGCCACCCCCTCCACGTCCTGTGACCTGACCTCCGTTTTTCTGGCTGACTTCCGGCGAAACCTATTGCTTCGTCATCGCAGCAAACCTCGGCTCTGACTCCGCGTGTCTACTATCAGCGCTGCCATCGGATGCATTACCATTGGTGTAAAATATTACGCACCTTGATCTTGGAACTGCAAACATGTCTCCGTTTTTGTTCCGACCTGGCACCTTCCTCTCCAATGAGACGTATAAACTGCACTAGGGTAGCGCCAAAAGCATCTCCCTTGCTGACCCTAACCACTATTTTCTCCTCCCACTTCATGCTTGGCCAATAGCGTAGTGTCGTAACCTTTTGCTACTTTGGGCACTGTTGCTGGCCTGGGACCTAGGCAAGGCCGAGCTCGTGTGCAGGTCGCCACAAGAGTAACCTACTGAGTACGACGGATGTGGGAAAGGTGAGGTGCTCTTCTGTGGTATACTGGTCATTTGACGGCGATCAAGAAGTCTGAGTGTTTCTCGTACCTAATAACAGCTTGCTGTGCAAGGTCCGGGGCGGCCGCCGTGTCGTATCTCTTGGAGCCGGAAATCACACTTTGGTGTGTGAGTAAAGGCAGACCAATCCTTACAACTGGACGCGGGTTCAACATCAAACGGCTTGAAAACCGGCTGGGCACCCGTCATAATCCAACAGGAGTCTGTCGAGAGTGCCTGGAAATTATTCTGGAACTCTGGCAAATTTCTTACCGGTTTAAAAAAAGTGAATTGTTTTTTTCTTTTTTGGTAAACTAAAATCACGAGAGGAGGGCGACGTCAGAACTCTGGTGGGATCTGATCTAACTCGGGAGGGGACAGAGACAATTTTAGAGGTGCCAGGTTGAACGCAGGTGGTGCAAGGCAAAACGCTGGTGGTCGTCGCGTCGGCAGTGGTGGAGCACTGGCAGGAGCTGTAAAACCCCGACGAGTACCAGCTCCTCCAGCTTCAAATGAGTTGGAAGTAAATGAGAGCGGAGCGGACGTTCAAGGACCTATAGTTCCAGCGGTAGAAGAACAATATACGAAATTACTCCTGCACCTACTTTGGTTGCAGCTGCAGATAGCACAAGCACCACTGGAGCCAGTGGGTCCGTTGCCATACGTCTGTCAACTTCATGCCCAATACCTGGATTTCTGGAGTTTTTGAGAGGCCTTCCAAGTCAAATTCCACCGCCCCCGATGCCTCCCCCTCCAAACGATGCCTGCAGAACAGATGCCCGTTGCGATGGAAGTGGAAGAGGATGAGATCACCCCTGCTCCTTCACAGCCACTGCCGCCACAGCAGCCTACTCTGACTCAAGCTGAACAATAGAAAGAACAGATGCCGGTGCTGATGGAAGTGGAAGAGGATGAGATCGCACCAGCTCCCTCACACCAGCCGCAGCATCAGCCACAGCAACAGCTTGATACGACGGTCATGCACTATGCTGGGCGTCCTGATCGAAGACTCTATAGTGTGTACTATGCGTGAGTTTCCGTGGCAGCTTAGGCGAGGAATGATCCGCCCATCCGTGCAAGCGTGCCGGAGTTTGAGACGCTTCCCACTGCAGGTCAAAGGCGATGCGGAAGATGCGGCGAAAACGCACACACGCTTTCCTCCTGCACGTACCCGGACTGGAAATTGAGAATTCATAGCTCCAAGGACTGCGGATGCGTTTTGCTTGGCATAAAGACCACCAAAGTGTGCTGTGGAATGAGAAGAATGGCAGGATGGGGCGTCACGTTACGCAGAAGGCATAGAAATGAGTTCGTTCGAAGTATGTATAGCCTGAGAGCGTTTCAATCCTATTTCTTCAACTTCAATACACTCTTCGCGACGACAAAAACGTTTATGGACATGTCATGTGTGACGGAAGGCGGTCCTTTTTTTCAGACTTGAGGGCAACGCAGCTTTCGCTCTCTCCACGTAGAACCAGAGCAAGATGCGCTACAGCTTTCTGTGGGGTACCGGTCCGCCGTCGTTGGACGCATCGCACTATGCGTGTGCCAATCTGCGTGCGTTAATTCAGGAAGTCAACGTAAGAGAAATCGTACCCAATTTGTACGATGTGCTCCAGCCAAAGCCAGACTCGGTGCGCGAGCCGTACCGATCCATGCTTAGTACGCAACAGCAACAAGAACAACAAAATGTGGAGACCGCCGTGGATATCATCGTGCAAGCAGCGGAACAAGGATTAGTCGTACGTGGATACGAAGGAACCCGAATTGCCACAGTTAGTGCTCCTCACGCAGGTGCTGGCCCTCTCCCTGAAGATGCTCCTGGTGGGGGGCCAACCCTGATGAGAACGGTCGTGGTTATTCCGACTGGCCTGTACTGAGTGGAGTCTCAAGTACCGCGCTTGGTAGAAGGAACTGTAACCGAATATCACGCTGAAGTGATGACGGCTGCTGCTGCTGGAGCAGGGGCGACTGCGAATGCCGCAAACAATGCGCAAGTGCCGTACCGGCTTCGAAAACCAGCATCCAAACTTGCAGAGAATGGCACTTTCCCTCTTCTCTACCCGTAAGGCGATCAGCACGAATCATTTGAGATCAGCCTGTTTCTGTATGAAAAGAAGTCCACACAGCAAAGCTCAGGTCTCAGCGTCAACGAGTGGAAGCTGCAAAAGCTCAGCTGGGCTGAGAACGTGAAGCGACGTCTGTACTCAGACAACATCCGCCTAAAGAGTGGACCGTTGATGCAGATGTGGATCCTCCCCACGAACAAAAGCATTGAGTACCTGGGATTACGTTTCCTGGAGAGAGAACGACAGGCATTTATTGTACAAGAGCAACATATCCTGCAATCACAACAGCAAACAGGTTATGTGTCACCATCACAGTTCGCACAAATGGGACCCATATTTCTGCCCGATGACTCGGTCAACTCAGCAGAGTACTGGAAGAACAAGCGCATGGATGTACAGGCTATCGTAGAGTGGAGAGAACTTCTCTCTCTTTTTATTACGATAACCATGAACATCTGGCGAGAGGGCATCCAGTGCCTTGCTATGCTATGCCCGCTTGCTTAACCAATACGACGACGACAGCACTCAGGTGCCCACAGAGGACTGCGATCCGCGCATGTACGTGGTAGAGCGCGCGGAAGACGAGCAGTGCGTCGCAAGGATCAAAGGAGTTTCATCGTCGGGCATTCAGCTCTTTGCTCTGCGCTTGCTGCTCATGAATCACGTATCGAGCTGTTATGAAGACGCAAGGACTTTCAACTTACAGCAGTATGGAACGTATCGTGAAACTGCGATTGCGAACAGAGCGCTTTCGGACGGATCTGAGTTTGATATTGCCTTCCAAGAAGCAGTGCAGATCTTCAGCACGCCCTCCTAGCTACGACGTCTGTTTTTCACACGGCCGTCGCCAACTACGAGGCTCTATGTAGCAACATACATAGAGGAGGTGCTGGTGGTACGCTATGCGTCAACGTTGCAGTCAAGGTACGCCACCTTAAAACCTCGCCAAAAACAAGTCATTGACACAGCCGTTGCTACATTACAAAGACGGCAGGCGCTGCAGAAGCGAACAAGCACTACTGGAAAGGTGTTATTTGTGCAAGGATTCCCAGGATCTGGAAAGACATACGTGCCCAACCTCCTTCGCAATATCGCTAGTCGGAAGGAATGCTCGTCGAAATGACTGCTACAACAGGCATTGCAGCTTCGTTGAACGAAGGTGGCCGCACGTTACCTAGCCTGCTTGGACTGGGTGTACCTGACAAGGACAGTATAAGCAGCACTAGAATCACTTTGTCCAAGCACGTTCCCCGATCTCAACGTGCAGAACTGCTACGCGAAATACAACTTCTCGTCTTGGATGAGGCGTCCATGCTCTCACGAAAGCTCTTTCAACTCATGAATGCGTTGCCCAAAGATCTTCGCTGCAGTGGAATGGAAAACCCGCCTACGTTTGGGGGCTTTACCGTCGTTCTTTCCAGCGACTACTCCCATCTGCTTCCAGTGGTGCCGCAGGTCTACATGGAGGCTGAGCCAAGTAGAAATGTGAGACGAGTGTACACAAATATTCTCAACGAGTTACCGTGGAAGAGTGATATGTGGACAGTGTGCTTGGTTCAAGTGCTGTACCTCACCGAACAAGTACGCCAAGCCGATGATGAGGCATTTGCGTCGCTCTTACGTTCCATTGCACGCAACACAGTATCCAACAACGCTCCACTACCACTCAGATCTACCGATGGCATGCAAACCACTTACCAGTTCCTGTGGAAGTGGCTCACAACACGATGCAAGGAGGATGTGGATCTCTGCGAAATGCTCATTGCGTCCACAAACCAGTTGGTCGACGAACATAATGCGGCAGCGCTCGATCTGTTTCCTGGTGAGTGCTTCACTCTTCCTTCAGTGACGACTGTGCAACCTGATCGTCGACGGAACCCAGAGTCGAACATCGCCAGTACTATCGTTCCCGAGTTTTCATACCAGTATGCGCCTACTTGAGTACCACCTCATAACTTGGACTTGAAGATTGGTGTGCCCATGTTGGTCATTCGGAACGGGCGGCATTTCGTTTTGGTCAACGGAAAGCTAGTTTTGCGTGTCGATCAGTTTAGAATGCAAGTGGCTCAATTCTACGAAACCGGACAGGTGCTGGAACCACAGCTCCTGCATCGTATGGACATCGAGTTTCCTCTTGCAGACACTCGCAAGATTCGAAGGCAGTTCCCCATTCGTCTCTAGTTTGCAGCTGCCTTTCTCAAAGGACAGGGTAAGACCTTAGATGGCTTCGTTGGGGATCTTCCTGGCGCAGAAGACCTTGGATCGCACATGATGTGCGATCCAAGGTCTTCTGCGCCGGTCAGTTGTATGTCGCATTGTTGCCCGTTTGAAGGAACGACCATGTGCTGCCCCTGCATCACCCGTAGCTTAAATCCGCAAATGCGCAGACAATTGATCCCATGCCTGTGGCCATTGCCAACCCAGTGCTGCCTGAAGCCATTCAGTCCTGCATCCCTCCACAACTGTAATAAGTTTCCTTGCGATATTGATTCATTGAATAAAACTACTTGCTTTTCTGCTTTTGCTTTCTCCACCCTTTCTTATTCTTACCGCTGTTTATCACTCCTCTACCACGGCGAGTAGCGCCGCCTGCAGCCGAAGGGCGCTTTCTCTTGTCTCTCACCTATAATGATTTATTCACGTATGAGAGGGTAGTTGTTGATTGAACGGAGGCGTTTCGAAAAAAAACTCAGGTGCACGCCCCCTTCAGCGTAGCTAAAAAAGGCTTTTCGCGCAACGCTACCCTTCCATTCAAAACATTCAGCAGCAGTAGCAGCAAATCTCAACCCTCATTCACTGCTGCTGTATTTAGACTGCTGCTGCTGCTCAGTGGCTGGCACTACAGCACTGCCAAGTATCCCACTGCACAGTGGTTGGCACTGCAGTCATTTTAGCATTGCCAACCAGTTACAATCCACTGTAATCTACCTACACAACTGCAGTGCCAGCCAGTCACCAACCCGCGGGCATTAAATTGCAACTCTAATCCATAGTCACTCTTAGCGCTGCGGCCCTCACTAGTTTGCAGGCCGTGAGAAACGGCCTGCATATACCCCAAATTTACCCCTATTCAGCAGCGCGCAGCGCCGCCCGTGGCCGAAGGCCGCTTGTAATTGTCTCTCCCTTCTATAGATTTTGAAGGACATGAGGCAGTAGTTGTTGATTGAACAGAGTTTTCGAGCCAGTAAACACGCGCGCACGCCTCCTTCAGCGCGCAAAAAGCACTCCTGGCGCAACACCTCCCTTCCATTTAAAACATTCACCAGCAGCAGCATCAGCAGAAGCAGCATATTTTACAGATTATTGGCCGCTGCTGTATGTGGACTGCTGCTGCTGCTGAGTGACTGGCACTACAGTAAATGACTGCTGTGCCACCCACCCAAGCAGTAGCTGGCTTGCGCGACACGTGGCTGGCTTTTCGCACTGAGCCAGAAAAGTATGGTGCACAGACATATATATTGCACTGGCGGAGTGCAAAAAGCATCTCGCATGCTGACCTAACCACTTTTCTACCTCTTATTTCAGGCTTGGCCAATAGCGCAGTGTCGTAACCTTTTGCGACTTTGGGCACTGTTGCTGGCCTGGGACCTAGGCAAGGCCGATCTCGTGTGCAGGTCGCCACAAGAGTAACCCACTGAGTACCACGGATCTGGGAAAGGTCAGGTGCTCCCTTGTGGTATAATGGTTGTTTGACGGCAAATAGGAAGTCTGAGGGTTTCCCGGACCTAATACCAGCTTGCTGTGCAGGGTAGTCTGTTGTCTAGGAGCGCAACTTTTAGAGGCTAGTTGAGTATATGTCAAGATATCAGCCAAAACATCTGCGAAGAATGACGGATGGCAAATGTGCAGTGAACTTTGGTCTCCTTTTTTGATTGCCACCTATTTTTATCCTCCGAACCTAGAACAGAATCCTTTATACTATGAATGAGAAGCGAATGCAGAATACAGTGCTAGTTTACTTTGAATATTCGAATATCAAACGCTAGAGGAAAATGATATGAGCGCAGCTACGCACCCCCCACATACCTACCACTATTACTATGGTACCCCTTAGAAACACTCCTCTGCCAGACAGCTGCGTCTCCAGGAATGACACCGCTTAAAAACTCTTCCGTGCACTTCTTCTTTCCCATTCTTAACCCTTCTGGCCCCACTTCCACCACCCCTGTCTTCATTCTCATCACCGCACAACTCCCACAAACCCAGGTAACGGCAGAGAGTCAAACATTTATTGCGTGACTATATAATGTTTGCAGGTGAAAAAACGGTGCAGAGTTTGCTGTGTATTACACAGCACATTCTGCAGCACAGAGAGATGGCGGCTGCCTACGGTGTTACGACCTCTCACTGGCGCAGTCAAAGCTTTCGCAATCCTCCTTCACACTAACACCACTGAGCACCATTGCCACATAAACACAACGCTTCACGATGACCGTACTCCGAACCCCCCTCCCAATCTCAAGCTTGGCATCCTTCCAACCCCCTTAAATCGTCTCTCCAAAACCTATACCAAACCTAACAAAATGACCGCGCCACACCCCAGCGCCCATGAGCGCCGAGCGCATTCTCTGGGCCATAAATCTGTCCAAACTGCAGTCATTCTAATTCTAAAACCTCCCGCTGGGCATTCCAAAGGACACCCTACTGGGCCTGTTCAGTCGCAGAAGCGTTGATGGATCCTCCTTGCTCTCTATTCTCTCCTACATAATAGTGCCTGATGAAGGCTCTTCGACGCTGAGAAAGGCACCATTCTGGCTCACGTGAGTCAGAACGTGCCTAATATCAACGCTTAAACCATTCTAGACGCGGTGATGAGACGTGCAGAACGCATTTCCAACAGAGATGCTGTACTCGCGTCCCGCTGCGATATGGGTCGTTGATGACGTACTTGCGGACGCAGTTCGACTCCCTGCTCTTGGAACAGCTTGCTGAAGCTACCTATACAATAGACCAAACCGCTGGCGCATGGAGGATAAAAAGTTATTTCAACGCCGCTCTTACCGGACTTGAAGGGCCGTTA
Source organism: Gracilariopsis chorda (assembly GCA_003194525.1). Lineage (NCBI taxonomy): Eukaryota > Rhodophyta > Florideophyceae > Gracilariales > Gracilariaceae > Gracilariopsis > Gracilariopsis chorda. The sequence goes on along the minus strand of NBIV01000003.1, from coordinate 33,029 downwards.
CACATTTCTTTATGCTGTTTTTCTGACGTTCAGAAACGGCGCGTTGCGATTGCGGCGGCTTTACTTGCGAAAGTAGGTATTCAGTTCTGCTCTCCTTGTGCCCCTACCCGGACTCGACATTGAAATTTCATAGCTGCAAGTACTGCGGTTGCGTTTTGCTTGAGAAAGGACCACCGAAGTGTGCTGTGGAAATAGAAGAATATCGGCACGGAGCGTCACGGTATGCAGAAGGCATTGCAACGAGTTTATTCGCAATCGGTATAGCCTGAGAGCCTTTCACAGCTATTTTGTCAACTTGAATACACTCTTTGCGACGAGGCAAGCATTCATGGACATTTCGTATGTGACGGGAGGCGGTCCGTTCTTTCTCCAACTTGAGGGCAACGCAGCTCTCGCTCTCCCCACGCAGAACCCGAAAAACACGCGCTACGCCGGTGTTCTCGTTATGCTAGTTTGGCATTCAAAAGGCAAAGAATTAAAATGAACGAATAACGACTCTTCAAACCCAATTTTGAATGAATCAAATTTCTCAAAATAATTCCATACATAGCACAGAGCTAGTTTGCTTGGTACAAAAGACTAGCAGTATACTAGACATTTCCCAGTTTCTTTGGAGGTAAATCTAGCGCCAGACTCCACTAATACCTACCCTCTCAGGTGCACGTGGAATCCAAATCTTACTGGTCCTGAGCGAGTGCCCCTTCAAATAGCAAAATAGAATAAATAGAATAGATAGAATAGATACATAGCGTTTACATAACCAAATAGCTTTGGCTTTCTTTTACCTGTTGCCCGACCTGCTCCCTGCATCGCATGCTCTACCCTACGCACTACGAAAAGACGCTCTGCATCACGTGCACCACCTCATCTACGTGCGCCATAATATTACGCTCCCCAATATCCCACTCCGCCACCACGCTCCCTTCTCTGTTTCCAAGCATCCCGTTCTCCGTCCTCCTTCCCCCGCCATGATACACTGTTTCCATCCCCGTTGCACCTTCTATGGCCGCACCGCGTTCTCTCTCCAGAGTTAACAACGCAGGTGCCCTCATCGACTCACCCCCGACAAACGCCCTCCCTCCTCCGCCAACGCTCCCGTCCAGTTCCCTCCAAGGACCAAGCGACGAAAATCCGTTCCAAACCTCTCCACCATTCCTCCTCCCACTCCCTCACACCGCCCCTCCAACAACGTCCCCCTCGCCGAAGGTTAACCCTATCACATCCAACAGGCCTCCCTATCCCTCCAAACACAAGACGCACGCCACATGGCAAGTCACGCCCTCTGTTCAGTCTCCTCCTCAAACTCACCTCCCCATACCTCGTCCCAATCCCCCTCCCCTCTCCTCAACAACCCCCATCTCGAGCAACTCGTCCTCTGCATCTCCTCCATCGCTTCCTCCTTCAGCACACGCAAAGCCGACGAACTCATCTCCCTTCTCAACCACCCAGATTTCTCCAAGTCATCGTTCTAGAAATCCATTTACTCGGCAAAGCAGTGCCTCGCACTCCAAGAACACCTCGTCAAAGGACGTATCAACTCCACCAATTTTCTCCCTCTCACAATCTCCGACGAGCACAACTCCTTCTCCGCAACTCTCTTCCAAAAAGGCGCCATAGACGTCCTGAGGCAACAACTCGCTTTCGCACACTTCAACAACATCTTCTTACAACGCGTGTCCCAATCTTCACCCTACTCTTCTTCAACCCCCACCTTTGCCCATTCTATGGCCGCAGCCTTCGGAAACAAAGTCGTTACTGTCTTTAAACAGGCCATCACGCAGTGCCACATCAATGATATCGTCTGGCACACCCCCGAAACAACCGGTATGGAATCATTCGTCGGTCTCGTCCAGTTATACTCCGATACGTCTGTAACCTCACTCAAAGGCTCCTCCATCACCTCCTACCCCCTTCACATCACCATTCTCAACCTCTCCGACGCATTCCACCGAAAGTGTGTCTCCCAAAACCTCACCCTACTCGGATACCTCCCACCTTTCTTCTCCCCCTCTTCCTCCCCCGGCGACGGATACTCCATCCCACATTCGTCCTCCAACATCCCACGCGAAACAAGAATGGCCCTCATTCAGCACGCCATCTCCGCAATCTTCCGTTTCGAAGGTATCCACAGCGCTACCTTCGCTTCTCTACTCCCATTCCTAGCTATAAAACGCGGGTCACCGTCATCGCAACCTTCATTCTCCAATTCTTCATGATGTAGTTCTCTCACCCTTTTCCAGGCCATCCCAAGTGTTTTCCCCACCGCAAGCCGGAGATACTCCCCGTACAACTAGAAAATAACAACTGCCTTCTTCCTCCACGCCCCATATCTGGGTCCATTTCTGTCAAAACAAATCCGATCTACGCATCCAAAGGAGCCAAATGCATCACTGTCCCATCAACGTACTCCATCTTTCCCTCCCTTTCCGTCCGCACCTCATATCCCATGAATTCTTCCAACACTTCCACGGCAGCCCCGTTCTTGAAGTACATGTCCTCTTCACTAAACTCCCTCAGCCTACCAGCAACCTGAAATCCAGAATAGGTAAGATCATCGATTGTTCTCATCCTCCAAGAACATAAACTACCGCTATTCGCCTCCCCATCCCCCTTGGACTTCGTCTTTGCTTCCTCTAACTGCTTCTTCAACTCAATGTCTAGCCCCGTCCTTTCTCGTGGTCTCACACGTCTGGCAATCAAGTCATATCCAAGCAACGAAAGCATTTTGTCCGGTGGCGCACGCTTCCGAATCCCAATCACATCACTCAAATTCTGCTTCATACGTTGCCTCAAACACCTGTCCGCAACCGCAAAAACCCATAAAAACTCTCTTGCACATCAACTACATACTTCCTACGCCCTGTCAAGCCATTTTCACCTTCAGATCCCTTTCTCTCCCCTCTTCCCACCTTCATCCATTCCCGTAAGCTATCTATCAATATATTCTTCTCGCTCATCTCTTCTCTCATCCTCTTCAGTTCCTCTTGCGTCGGCTTCAGTGACATCTTTAGGCTGCAGTGGTCCCCTTTGATCTGTCTGAGTTCTGCCCTCAATATATTTACCCTCTCAACTAACGAAGATCAAGAAATCACACCGATGTCGTCATTTCCTGCATCTCTCAAAACATTGACAGACAGGCTTCGCTCGTCAGCAGGTTCACTTGGCGACCGATGAACAATTCATTTTCTCTCTCGCATGCCTTCCAGAGTCTGCGGCGTTCTGCTTCCTCTATCACTTTCCAAGTTTTCAGCCATTTGCACCTTTCGCGTCCGCACGAGTGTGCTTGTACGGTCTCCGCTTTTCGGTGCTTCCTGTATTCCATCCGTCGCTCTTACCACTTCTTCCACTTCTCGCGTTTCCTTTGAATCAGAGCGGCGTCCCACTCCTTCCTTTATTCTCTGTCTCGTCCATCTCTCCTTCACAATGTGATCCTCTTCGTCCCCATCACTGTGTTCCAAAGAGACATTTACCTCTCCTACATCTCGGTTTCCACTTGGGGCCCCACCTCTCTTCAGCGCACCTGCCTCTTCTATTTGTTTCCTTCCGGGCATATCTTCATCCTTATTTCGGTCTTCGACCGGGGCATTTCCTTTCAACCTTCCCTGATCTGTTACCTCTTCCGTTCTCCGAACAACCAACCATTTTTTACCCTCCACTCTACCACCCGACCCAGGCATAGATCGCTGTCCCAGAACCGAATCTCTCCCGCCTGCTATATGCGCATGTGCATCAGCCTTCAAATTCTCACTCGTCGTGCGCTCACTCGTCGTGCGCTCGGATCCGACTTTCTTTGCCCCCCCTCTTCCCTTTCTCTTCGAAGCACCTTCTCCTGACCTCCTCCCCGATAATCTGCTCCCGGGAACACATTATTTCGCTTTCGTTCCACTCGCGGTTCGCTCCTCAATAGCCTTCCGCCGCGTCTTAGCCGCACTCGCCGCACTACCCCTTCCTGGGCGTCACTTCTTTCCCTTCGGCGGGATTCTTGGAGTCAAAACTCTTGCGCAATTGGCTGGTGACGCTCTGGGTTGGCGCACGCCATGTGTTTTCCGGGAAAATCTCGCCACCCGATGCGCACAAAAATCTTTTGCTTTTTGTGAAATCTTGAAAATACAATCCTCGGTGGTACCGAAAATGGACGTTTCTGTGTCACATCTATATCGCCTTGTATCTTCTATCCCTACTGAAAAGTAATATTGTCCTAAGTTAGGACTAGACATCCGTTCACATAATAAACGACATCCTTTAGCCAAGCTGTGGAGAAAGGTTTATAACAACAAACTAATAAATGACTATCGTTCCATCCTCCACATTCAAATGGGTTTGCAGTCATAAACATCACCGTATCTGGCGAAGAGTTCCTCTCCTTGCTCTATGTTGGCTGTCCCCTCCATCTTAATAAGTTTGTAGTCCGTTATTCCCCCTGGTGTTCGTCCCACTCCCGGTGTCCGTTTCATTCGCACATTAGTCTCCCTTTTTTTCACGAGGCCATCTACCATGGCATATAACTGTTTATCCCCTTCCACGTACTTTGGATCGTTGATATACCCCGCAATACAAAAAGTGGCAGGAACCACCCATAAAATGGGGTTTGCTTGCTTTCCATGCCAGTTCGTCAGCTATTTTCGATGCGGAAGTTATTGGAACTGTTGAACGTAGACTTCTATCTCCACTGCATACTTCTGGAAGCGATCCTTCGTCACACCCATGACTCCCTCCCCGTAGGTCTTGTGCACTTCTTTCCGATTCGAAAGGTAATGATAAACCAACGTCCCGTAGAAAGAGCACACTACCTCGCCTGCAGCAATTCGACGAGTTGCAAACACTCCAACACCAGCCTTTTCGTGACGAGTAGTAGACTTGCCCACTCGCAACCCATATTGCACAGCCTCCATTGCCAATAGAGACTTCATGTTCTCCAGATTCATTCTTCCTTGCAGCTCCCTCGGCCATTCATCCATAGCTTTGTTCCTTCCCAACTTCCTTAGAATTTTACTTTGCCACAAAGTGGAGAGAAAGTCGACAAGGTGTGGGGAATAATTTTGTACGATGGAAATCCGTCGACAGCCCTCCATGACACGGTGTGCCTGCTTCTTCCCATTGGGAATGCAGAGGAAACACAATGGGCCATCTTTCGAAGCTCCTGGCTCTTCTGAATATCCATGTGTCCTTCCCGTATTATGGAAGCGAAGCGAACAATATCGGCATGCCTGGCGTGTTCAAAGCAAGCTTTATCCGGTTCACACCCCACAAACTTCCGATGCTTTGGCAGTTCCATGCACGCCATCGCTGTCGAGAACGTTCCGGCAAACATATCGACCACGAGGTCTCCTGGCTGACTGAACCTGCAAATCAGCTCTTTCAACAGTGCCCTACACTTCTGTTCCCGTCGCACCCTCTTCCTCGTATACTTCCCATCCGGGTTTTTCACAGACCACATGAGCATCTCATTATTCGACATCGGCGGCACTTGGTCCATGATTGCATGATACGCTGGGTATCGTGAAGCAACATAATTGAAGTTCTCATAGTTGACCATCCGGTGCTGTTGTGCATAAGGAACTCCAGAACGAACAGCATGTACAGCGTATTCTGTCGTCTGGTGCAACTGGCAACTTCTTCTCCCAACGTTACCCGTCGTATTACCTAAAGACCGTACGAAATGGAGGGGCTGTTCGTCGACGACAAAGGAGTAACGCTTCGTATCAGAGTCATCCATGTAGGTAACTTTCTGTAGCACATCCCGCCACAACGGTACCTGATCCTATGAGCAGAACTGTATAATATGTCCACCAGGACGTAGAAGCTTTGACGATTTTCTCGCTGACCTGCTCATGCCCTTCTCGGTCAGAATATCGTGTTCGCTGTTCTCCAAACAACGCTCAGAACGAGTCCCATATGGCGGATCGGAAAGCAGGAACTGTACCCTTCCTTCAATAGATACCTCGCTTTCGCCAGACTTGTTGTCGTCAACCTCGATGAGATTTTCGAACTTGCAGTTGTGGAGAAGGAAGTCGCGGGACATCTCCTTCTCACAATACGTGTAGGCTATCACATCATCCAAAGTCGTAGGGTACGGTGGTGCACGAATCCCCGTGCCTTCGACATCATACGATAAGTTCTGCGACAATGCTGTTGTCTGCAGTCCTCCAGTGGCCTTTGGTGGAGTACCACGTTCCGCAGTACCACGTTCTGCATCCTCTACCATCTCTATCTCTTCCACTTCTTCCAACTCACCCTGATCACCACCTTCCACACGCTCAGCACGTTCGTTCCCACCACCAGCCGTACCAATTTCTACCGGCTCCATAATGATGTCAGCGTCTTCTGCGGGCTCTGGTTTGACAGCTTGATGTAGTTTGACATTGCTTCCATGCAATGAAATGAGCTTCAGAGGCTTTATGGCCTCTTGAACCATAGTGATAAGAGCTTCACTAAAGTTCTCAAACCGCAGAGGGAAAAGTCTCGTTCTCGTGATGATGAACCTTTTGAGGGCATCCCGTTTGCTGGGAGCAGAGATCTCGAACAGTTTCTCTTGTACCACCACATTAGAAAGGTCACCAAGGTATTCTTTGGCACAAAGGCGAAGCGCTGTATCCACTGGGTCCGGCAGATTCCATGCCCATTTGGTAACGTTTTCTTTTACGGTGGTGACGTTCTTCTCCTCCAAAAACTGTTTGGAAGAATCTTTGTGTTGGAAGCCCATGGAGCGTTGTGCGATATCGGTGAAGACTACACTGATATAGTCGAGTCGAATGTAAGGCAAGATCATAACCTCAACGTTGGGAAACCCGAGGAACTGGGCGAAACATTCCCAAGCCCTGGTCACCAGCTGCACACCATATCCGACTCTCTGACTCTGGGTCATGTCTGACAAACTCACTTTCGAGAACTTCTTAGCTGCCATGCCCCTTTTCCTCTTCCTACCACTTCCTTTCTTATCCACGGCAATCTGTTGCACCATAGACAACCCAAAGACCATTTCAAAGTCGGTGCAAGGATCCGTGTGGAAAGCGGAAGATTTCTTGGTTGCTCCCAGAACACGCGACTTGCAAAAGACAGATTCCTTTAAACCCTTCCCTTTTACAATAAACCTTCCAAAAGTCCCTTACACGCCTGTCTTCATCACGGTCCTTTACGACCACCACTCTTGTCATAAGATAGAGTTGACGTGGAGGGCCTCTAAGAGACATGTTACGGAGCTTGGAGTCCGAATACGAGATTTAATCCGGTCCGATGAGAGTGAGAAACATTTTCTTGGCAGAGTCATGAACGTTGCGACTTTGTACCACGAACTCCACAAAGTCGGTGTGCTTCAAACTTCTCGGCTTATCCAAGTTTTGCCTCGTCGCTGCGTAGTCATCACGAACTGCAAGATAAGCATCAAAAAGCTCTTCTCCGGTTCCGTGCATCTTGAATGAACCCGTTTCCTTCGGATTATATTTCTCTTCGTTTTTGGTCGAGGACCGTGGTCCGAGGTGTCATGGTGCTCCATCGCGAACACGATGGAGCGCCAGGACGCGAAATTTTAATTAAACTTCATGCCTTGCGCTGCATCTTGTTCGCGATGGAGCACCGCGACACCTCGGACCATGGTACTCCACCAAAAGATTATCAAATTCTTTTGCAATGCAAGTAATTGGGAGGGGAATTGCAGGGATGCTATGATGACGACAGATGGATGTCATGAAACGTCTTGAAAACGATATATAGTGCTTACGTCCATCTCTTTGGAACCAAGCAGGCGTGATCACGGGAGCTTCAAAAGAAAGGGGTAACACTGTTGGGGACGACCACTGCGGTGCTTTGTTTAACAAGAAAAAGTTGTTCTTCGGGTTCAATAGAAGTTTTCAATCGCCCAAACCGACGCAACGAATGCGGTTGCGAGGAATGCGCAAGTCGCTTTTGACTTGGTTGCCACGGATTATGTTTCTCTTCGTTTTGGATCGAGGACCGTGGTCCGAGGTGTCATGGTGCTCCATCGCGAACACGATGGAGCGCCAGGCATGAACTTTAATTAACATTTCGCGTCCTGGCGCTCCATCATGTTCGCGATGGAGCACCACGACACCTTGGACCATGGTCTTCGACCAAAAAATTATCAAATTATTTTGCAATGCAAGTAATTGGGAGGGGAATTGCAGGGATGCTACGTTGAGGACAATGGATGTCATGAAACGTCTTGAAAACGATATATAGTGCTTATGGCCATCTCTTTGGAACCAAGCATACGTGATCACGGGAGCATTCGACGTCAGCGGGTGCCAAGAAAACGCAAGCGCGACCTTTGAAGTACTCAGCTATGGATTCCACTGGGAATAAGATAAACGGGCCATCACGGAAACGGACTCCGAGGGAGCCTGTTTCGCCAAAGAGACGTGTTATCGACATGCCGACCACGCGAGGCAAAGCGAAGAGCCGGAATGCCACCCGAACTGCCAGCCACCCTGAGCCATCAACTGGGGGCAATACGGGTCAGGTGCTTAAGGGCGATGCGGAGGTCAATCTGTTCGTACGAGTTGGGAGTACTGATGCGTGATGAGTAGGAGAGGCGAAATTGCGCGGTGTGGGGGTTGCTGGGGGGCCGGGGACGACAGTCTGTCGTTCTCTACACAACCATCCCCTGTCCTCTACGCAGAGACCTGGAGAGGACTTCGTGGTTATCTTTAAGACAAATATTTCGTCACACCAAGATAAGAAGTACCCTTATGTTTTTGGGGTCCCGAGGAACCACCCGCAACTTTGAAGGAGATGGTTTCAGCGGGTTTATATGCATGGGACACTGCGATGATGAGTGTCAAAAATGAAGGCGGAGAGGGGAATGAGTCGGTTCCACCGCAGTCAGGAGCAAATGTGAAGACTTTCCACAGAAGTACAGCTTCCAGGACCACTGCAAGACAAGTCAAGCGCCTTCCTGCTGTTGCTGGTACACCATCAAACATTTTGGTGACCAAAGCGCCGGTGAAGAGCCTTGAGAGCGGTGTACTTGGATTCACAGTGGGAGGTCTGGTGCCGTTGAATGCTTGTATTTTTGTTACCTATCATTTCTTGGGAACGCCAATGTCGCTTAGAACGGAACTTAAGACTGGCACTGTTGCATTTTTCAGTGGTGGGTTCATGTTTGGGGCTCTGTCATATGTTGCGGAGCGGCTGACGATGTTCTTTGTGACTGGGGACAGCATTAACAATGAGATAGGGCTTCCATATGTGCAGAGAGGTATTGATGAGCTGATTTTGGGTGTTTGCGGGACTGTAGGAGGGGGTTTGGAGAAGGTGGTGGGGAATACAGATGGTGTGGCTGCTATTAGGCTCTTTATTGGGAGGGTGTTCCCTGTAGTATTTACAAATTTGATATCTACATTTGTGAGGGAGACTTCTTTGCACAATGTAAGGGGACTGGGGCCTGTAGTAGAGAAAAATATCTTTTTTGTGTTGTTGCTTTTAGATATGGCAGTGGATATGGACTTAGAGTACAATTTTGAGAGGTATGTTGCGAGTCTGGGAGAGCAACCGGGGCCTTTTGGGTCTTGTTTTCGACCATTCCTTTAGATAGCATTGTAGTTTTACCTCTACATACTTAGGGTGACTGAGTTGTAAAATGTTGTCCTAGATAGGCTGTTTCTGATCATTGGTGGGACACGTGGTATGGCGGTGGGAAATGGCGCGAAAACGGGGGATTGAAAAAATGGGGATGGATAAGTATTTGGAGTGTGCACGATTGGTGGTAGATGGTTGGGAACGGGAGCACCGTTGGGGTGGGGAGTGTAGTAGCCATGTCAAGCGGATCCGTGAATGATGAGGAGCTCCTGGCGTTGTTGGATAAAGCGGAGATGAAAGAGGTGCCAAAGACGCCTCCGGGGGAGAAGAGGGATGAGGAAGGGGATGTTGATGGTGAAAGGCGCGAGGAAAGGCGATTGTTGGGCTCGGGGAGCTTGGGGTTGGGACGATGATGGGAGGAGATGGTGGGGAGGGAGGTGCGGGCGAGGGTGATCAAGGAGGAGGGGTAGGGGGAGGTGGAGGGAGACGAATGGATGGGTTCTATCGCGATGTGAAGGAACTATTTAGGAGCGCTGGGGGAGGGCTTAAGGAGCGTTTGGATGAGTGTATTGAGGAGGTTGTCGTGGAGTTGGGAGGGATGGTTCTGAGTGCGTCGGAGGAAGGAGTGCCGATGGGTGTTGTGGCTGAGTTGCGCCGGATGGTGAGGGAGGCTTGGGAGTGGGCAGAGCAGCACGTCGATGGGGTTGTGGCGTGTGTGGGAGAGGAGCTGGGGAGGCTGTGGAACGAGAGTGAGGAGTTGCGAGGACGGATTTTGGAGTTGGAGAAGCGGCTTTTACTGGTGGACAGGGCTGTGCATCTAGTCGAGGATATGCGGAACAAGATGTGTGGAGGTGGAGGGGAAGGTGGGGTGGGAGGTGCTGTCGGGAGTGGGTCTCTGGTTACTCCTGGAGGTAGAGGGGTCGTGAAAAGGAGGTTGGAGGAGAAGGACGAAGAAGGATTGGAGGTTAAGAGTGGGTTGAAGAGGAGGCATGGAAAGATGGAAGAGGGAGAAGAAGGCTAGTGATGTTTAGGAGTGTCGTTGAGGCTGTTAGGACGACGGAATGGGTGGTATTGGAATCTGATGCGCGGTGCGTCGGGTGTGTGAGAACGGAGAGAGCTGCCCAGATGAGTTCCTGAGGATGAGTTGGAAGTCAAACTAGGGCAGTATGAAGTTTGAAATTCAAAAGATGGAAATAAAAATGTTAGGTTTGGTTGGGTGCTCGAAATGGCGCTTGCCACGCAGCGGCCAGTGCCATTTCGAGATCTGTATCTAGCTTTTAGTGGAGAATGAACTTGCTCCAAACTTGAAACTAGCGATGCGCAGTGCAGGTGAGGCAAGGCTCTGTAGGATATGGAAGTGTGAATTCCAAAAAATTCTTTTTTTTACTTAGCAAGCGCCAGAAACTAGCAGAATCTATCCTTTTCGTAGTATTTTTGAGCTTTTGCCTAGAAAACGAGCGATATAGCACCTCTATCTAGCATTCCGAGAACACCGACGTACAGCTTTCTGTAGGGTACTGGTCCGCCTTCCTTGGATCCATCTCACTATGCCCGTGCCAATCTGCGTGCTTTCATTCAAGATATCAACGTAAGAGACATCGTACCCAAGTTGTACGATGTGGTCCAGCCCAAGCCCGACGTGGTGTACGAGCGGTACCAAACCATGCTTAGCACGCAACAACAACAACAAAATGCAGAGACCGCCGACGATACCAGCGTGCAGGCAGCAGAAGAGGGAGTAGTCGTACGTGGTTACGAAGAAATCGGAAATGCAACAGTCAATGCTCATCATGCAGGTGCTGGCCCTCTACCTGAAGATGCTCCGGGTGGGGGGCCAACCATGATGAGAACGCTCTTCGTTGATCCGACTGGTCTCTACCGAGTGAAATCTCAAGTAACGCGCTTGGTAGAAGGAACCATAACAGAAAAGCACGCCGTAGTGAGGTCTGCTGCTGCTACTGCTGCTGGAGGTGGGGCGACTGAAAATGTCACAAACAATGCGCAAGAGCTGTACCGACTTTTAAAACCGGCATCTAAACAGGCAGAGAAAGCCACTTTCGCTCTTCTCTACACGTATGGCGATCAGCACAAACTGTTTGACATCGGCCTGTTTCTGGACGCGAGGAACGTCACACAGCAAAGCTAAGGTCTCAGCGTCAACAAATGAAAGCTCCGAAATCTCACTCGGGCTGAGACCGCGAAGCGACGGCTGTACTCAGACAACATCCTCCTGAACCATGGACCGTTGATGCAGATGTAGATCCCTCGCACCCACAAAAACATTGAGGACACGCCACTGCACTTAATAGAAAGAGAACAACAGATGTGCATTGTACAAGAGCAAGAGATCCACCAAGCACAATAGCAAACACATCATGTGTCACCATCCCAGTTTTCGAAAATGGAGCGGATCTCTCTGCCCGATGACTTGGTCAACTCAGCAGCATACTGAAAGAACAAACTTATGGATGTACAGGTGATCGTCACGAAGAGAGTACCGCCTTCTTTCTTCATTATAATCACCATGAACCTCCTGGAAGAGGACATCCAGTGCCTTAGGATGTACACCAGCAATCGTAGCGAATTTACGGCACAGAGTAACCGCCCTCGACCGGTTGACCGATTGGATTAGAATGCAAGGGTGTACAAACAGTAAAGCAATGAATTTATGAAGAAGTTAGAGAAAACCTGAGATCACATCTTTGGAATCAAGTGCTTGAGGCTTGCATCAAAGCTTGAGTTTCAAGAACGCAATTTGCCCCATCAACACATGCTTGTGTGGCAAGAGGGCGGCGTAATTGAAGACGTTGATGTGATCGACCAGCTAATTCGTGCGAAAGTGCCCCCTCCCGGGGAAGGCGACACGTTGCGTGCCCTTAATCGTTCCGTGCACAGGCACCGACACTCCTCCCATTGCCTTTATCGCGCTGGGCCGTGCAAATTTGGATACGAAAGCAACATGACTGTGGCAGAGACCTACGTTGAAGAAGACAGGCGTCGCGAGATCTACCACACGAAAAGAGCACAAGACCTCAAGCTTGTGCCGTACAAACTAACCCTTTCCAAGAAATACCGCTCCCATATCAACATATAACGCAAGCAAGGGGGAGGAGCAATGGCATATCTGATGAGGTACGTCTTTAAGCAGCCTCAAGCACAGGAGGTGATGCTCAATGTGAGTGGCGATAATGAGAACGTTACGCAGAACGAGGAGCACCAAGAGCCGCAGGTGCAGAACAGCACTCGTACATACATGCGTGTACGTGTCGTGGGCGCTGTCAACTCAGCTTGGAGATTTTTGAGTTTCGCCATGTGCACATCATACCAAAAGTAGACCGATTGGCCATCCAATTGAAAGGAGAGCAAACGTTTCAGCTCAGAGGTCCATACCTGCTCTTTTCTGCATAGCAGCTGTTTACGCTAGAGAGAAACTTCGCAAGGCCTGAAGCATACGCAAAGCTCTATTATCTTTCTTATTTTGAAATATTGCGTTTGTATTGCACGCTTTCTGCATGTGTGCTTACTCAACAGGACGGAGACAACAATCAGATGCCCACAGACGAATGCAATCCGCCCATGTACGCGGTAGAGCGCACGGAAGAAGAGCAGTGGATCGCAAGGATCAGAGGTCTTTCATCGTCCGATATTGAGCTCTTGGATCTTCGCTTGCTGCTCATGAATCACGCCTCGAGCTTCCTTAAAGACCCAAGGACTTTTAACAGACAGCAGTATGGAACGTATCGTGAAACGGCGATTCCAAGTGGGCTGCTCGTAGACGGAACCGAGTTTGATATTTTGTTCGAAGAAGCAGTGCAGATCTACAGCACGCCCGCAAAGCTATGACATCTGGTTGTTACGTTATACGAGCAAGGCGCAGACCCAGAGAAAATGGCCGTCGACAACTGGGAAGCGCTATGTAGCGACATAAATACAGGCGATGAGCAGCAACGAAAGCAAAAGATGTACCCGTTTGTGGTGGAGATCACAGACCGCCATGGTGAATGACTGCTACGCTATCAAAAGTTCTTTTCTCAACACTTATAACAGGATGATTCAGCATTGACAGATACATATTGAGCTGTGCTGTGAAATGCGTCAAAGTTGCACTCAAGGTACGCTACCCTAAGAAATCACCAAAGACCAGTGTCGTTGTTGCAATGGTGCATTGAAACCGTCATTGCACCATTGCAACACGACAAGTGCTGAAGGAGCGAATAAGCACTCCTAGAAAGGTGTTCTTTTTGCAGGGATCGGCAGGAATGGGAAGAAATACGTCCTCAGCCTCCTACGCGACATCGCTGAACCAAAAGAAATGCTGGCCGAAATGGCTACGACAACAGGCATCGAAGCATCTTTGTACGAAGGTGGCCGCACTTTACATAGCCTGTTCGAGCTGGGTGTAGCTGATAAGGACAGGACAAGTAGCACTATTGCCAATTTGTCCTAGTACGGTCCCCGATCTCAACGCGCAGAATTTCTACCTGAAATACAACTGCTCGTCTTGGATGAGGCGTCTATGCTCTCACGAAAGATTTTTGAACTTATGGGATGCGTTGCTCAAAGATCTTCGCTGCAGTGGAATGGAAAACTGGCTTCTGTTTGCGGGCTTGACCATCGTTCTATTCGGCGACTACTCCTATCTGCTTCCAGTTGTGCCGCAGGTATACATGGACACTGAGCCGAGTGGAAATGAGAGACGAAGGTACATAGACATTCTGAACGTGTTGCCATGGAATAGTGATCTATGGACATTGTGCTCGGTTCAAGTGCTGTACCTCACCGAACAAGTACGCGAAGCTGATGACCCAGCATTTGCGTCTTTGTTACGTTCCAATGAACGGAGCAAAACATCCAACAACGCTCCGTTAGCACTCAGATCTACAGGCGGGCATCCAAACCGTTTACCAATTCGTGTGGAAGTGGCTCACAACACGAGGCAAGGAGAATGTGGATCTCAGCAAAACGCTCATTGCGTCAACGAACCGGTTGGTCGATGAAAATAATGCGGCAGTGGTGGATCTGTTTCCTGGTGAGCGCTTCACTCTTCCGTCAGCGACGACTGTAAAACCTGATGGTGGACAGAACCCAGAGTCCAAGATCGCCATCAATATCGTTGCTGAGTTTGTATATCAGTATGAGGCTACTAGAGAACCGCCTTATAACTCGGACATGAAGATTGGTGTTCCGGGTATGGTCGTTCTGAACGTTCTGCATCCCACTGCAGTCAATTTAAAGCGTAGTCGTGCGCATTCATTAGTATACCATGCCACAGGCTCGATTTGACGATAACAGGCAGGTACTGGAACGAAAGCTTCTGCATCTTATGGAACTTGAGATTTCTTTCGCAGAGACTCGTTTGATACAAATTCGGTTCGCCATTCGTCTCGCGTTTGCAGCAACCGTTCACCAAAGACAGGAAAACATCTTTGATGGCTTGGTTGTAGATGTGCTATCGAGTTTTTTCTGCGCGGGTCAGTTTTATCTGGAAATGTTGGGCGTTTGAGGGAAGCACCATGGGCTGCTCCTGCACGAACTGCAGGAAACACCACTCGAGAACGTGCTAGCAATATATCATTTGTCTATGGCCATCGCACATCTATTGCTGCTTGAGACTATTGAGTTTTACATCCTTACACAACGTTGATCATATTTATTGCGTTTTTCATTCATTGAATTAAATTTCGCGCTCTTTTTCTTTTGGTTTTGCTTTGTCCTTTTTTTTCTAACCGCTTTTTTTCACCTCTTTATCGTGGCGCGCAGCGCCGCCCATAGCCGAAGGCCGTTATGTCTTTTATACGTATTTAGAGATTATAGTAGGCGCGAGAGCTCATTTTTGCACACTCCAGTAGGTCACAGTGTACTGTTCTGGTCTTGATGAAAAATATTTTCTTGTTAAAATAAAGAAAACATCGTTGGGCTTTTAAAGGCCGAAACACGTTCAATGTTTCTTCCTAACTTGTACATTTCTTGGCCTGGTCTGGCTACACCTTCAATCTTCGCGCGAGAAAAAAAGGCTCAAAAAACTCAAACGTTTTCAGTAAAATAGGTTAATAGGCAGACAATGAGGAGTTTGTGAGTGGAAGGCTCTGCCTCTCATTCCTTACTTCGTCCTCGTCGTCATCTGTCTTAAATACAGTTTGTTCACTGTAATGTTTGACTATTTGAAAATGAGATGCAGCAGATAGTGATGGTGTTTGACAGTCCCTGGTTGATGTATCTCATTTTCGTTCGGGACTGGGTGTCACTTGGAGTTGCGTGCATAGATGTCTGAAGCGGTCACAATGAAGTGGTTTGGTGAGTATATTGGCTTTCATGTCTGCCTTGGATACGCGATTAAGTTGAATTTGTGGTGCAATCCCGGTGTGGGAAAGGCACCCAAGGCAGCTCGAAGCCTTTCTCTCTTGGAGAGGTAGGCCCAGCTGGGTAGAGCCCTCCGTGTCCCGTATGACGGGTGTAACTCCGTCGGGAGCCTGGATGTACCTCGGAGGTTTAGGGGTTAGAACGGGTCGGAACCACGGCTGGTCCGGAAGTAGCCTGCAAACAGTGGAACAAAAGAGGGAAAGGGACCACCCGACGGGGGCGTGCGAAAAGCGGGAACAGACCCCGGAGGGGGGTGCCGATACACACACACGAACACGCACCGCGCGGCGGTTAGGGGATATGAGGGGAAGGGATGGTCTCACGGTCTCACGACACACGTCGGTAATATCAATACCCAAAACTGGGGCGGAGATAGGGCCTGTACGGGCGGTCACACGACAACAACGAATACCACGAGTGGTCACAACCCACTGGGTACGACGAGCACGGTCTCCTCGGTGGTGCGAGTCGGGTGAAACTATCGGGCAAGCGGTGTACCTCCGCGAGGAGTTAGACACTTCGCATGGCGAATAGAGTCAGAGCCGAACTCTTGTTACTTTTCTTGGTGAGCTCGCCGCCGTGCGGCCGACGCTCAAGTACTAGCTCAGTGCAGTACAGTAGGTAGTGCACTAGCCTAAGTAAAATTAACCCCTAAACTATACTAAAATAAGTAGCCGTTTTGGGCCTCCTGGCCGGGGCTGTAGCCACGTGTCCACCACCCTTGCCAGGCAAGTACCACAAAATATGAATGTTCCCATAACCACCCTGGGTAACCCGACCGCTAATTAGCCCGGTAAACGGGGGCTAAAATTCATGCATCCCGCTTCATCGCTCGCACCGAGTACACCTCAGATATGAGTTTCACCATCGCCCGTACGCGGGAATGTATTGCACTACAGAATTGTGCCGTTTGCTACGTGTTGCTGCAGGTAATGGTGTCTGATGTCTATATAATTGCGTTGTTTGGTAGGCGCTTGATTTTCGGCTATCAGAACTGCCGAGCGAATGTAGATGAAATGCGGTGGCGGTTGCTCTATTGGTGCTTGTGTATCCTGAATAATTTTGAGAATTCATGTTGTGTTCGAGTCGCATCTGTAGCATATATATATTCTGCTTCAGTTGTAGATAAAGCAACGACGTTTTGCTTTTTGGATGACCATGATATTGGTGTGTTGTTGATACAGTGGAGATTGCCGGAAATGGAATTACGGTTTTTGGCGTTGCCGAAATCCGCATCGCTATATATCTGAAGTTTTGTTGTGCTGTTATTGGTAGACTTGGTGAAGAGCAGGCCATGGGTTCGTGTTCCCCTAAGGTATCGAAGGAGACATATTAGTGCTTGTGCGTGATGCGGTTGGGGTGCTGCCATACGCTGTGCCAGTCGATTGGTGGCATAGGTTATGTCCGGTCACGTATTATCTGTTATGTACCGGATTTCGCTGAGAGTTTGTCTGTACTTGGTGGCTTGTTGAGATGAGAGCGGTGTGGTTTGGTCCTGCTGATCGAAATGCTTGATGTTGTTGTAGGGTGCGGCGGTGGAGTTGCAGTTCTCCATGCCATTTTGCTGCAGTAGGGCATCGATGCTGTCGGGTTGGGAGACGTGAGTGCCGCACTTTGTATGAGTAATCGTCCAGTTGAGAAAGCGTGTGGGGGACTCGACGCGTTTCAGCTTGTGTTTGGTGCGGAGTTGTTGATACAGGGTGTCGATGAGAGCCTGATGGGTTGCCAGGATAAGGAAATCGTCAATTGTGGTGCTTATCAGTATGACGTCTGTGCTGGTAGTGAGGATATATAAGCAGGGGTCATGCTCAGATTTGCGATAGCCTAGGGAAATGAGGAACGTTTGTAATCCATAGTTGAAATAATACGCTGCTGATGGTGATCCGTAGATGTTACCTACGAGTTGGCCATATTGTCCAGGATGTCGATAGTTGCCGTCAAAAGTGGGCATCTGCCTAACGTATACCGGTTTACCATGCTGATATTGTTCGTGTAGATATGCAGATTTTATGTCGAATTGTTGCAGTGGTAAATCCATGGCTGCGTGTAGTGCAATAAGCATGCGTTGGGTAGTGCGGTCGGCGGTGTACGTTGTCGTATGTCGCGAATCGGAGTGCAGCCCTGGTTTCATTAAGTCCCTGCGGTGGTTGCATCGGGCTTTGCGTTGTAAGATGGTGCCCTCTGTCGCACGTTTGTAGCGGTACAGCATCATGAGAGGGATAATAGATTTTGCGGGTGGTTTGGAGTGTGGTGGAAGCCATTTGATACGGTTGCGCATGTGCAGATTTTTCAGTTCCTCATCATGGGCGGCTTTCCATTGAGCTGCATCTGGGTATCGTCTTACCTGGGCTAGTGTGGCTGGAGGGGGTGTGGTGAGTTGGATGGCTTTCGGCATGGGGTGTTGGGATGTTGTGCGGTTGCGGAACGCTGTATGTGCCGTGACCGTACGGTCCCATTGTTTGTGATACTGTTGGAAGTCCGTGGCTCGAATCGTGTGGTAGATACGGGTGCGGATGTTGAAGACCACGATGTGGGTGAGGTAAGTCGCATACATGTAACGCGCTGGGGCTGCCCGTGGTTCGAGCTTCTTTTTGGGGGCGTATATCGGGATTGTGCCGACTTGTCCAAATGTGAACATGTGTTTCATTGTGGGTGTAGTGTTGTACCTTTTCTGCTAGGGGGATGTGTTGATAGTGCTGTGGTGCATGAGATTGTACTTGAAGATTGTGTCTAGAGCCGCATCTTCCCAGTGAGTGTCACGCAAAATGGCTGTGATTAGAAGGGCTTTTACTGAGTTCATGATCGTCCGGTTTAGTCGTTCGGCTATGCCGTTTTCTTGCGGCTGGTGGGGGGTTCGCAGGTGGTGCCGGATATGGTGTTTCTGGTACATTTGTTGCATCGTAGATGAAGTGTACTCTTTGGCATTGTCACTGCGGAAATATTGCAGTGGGAGCTGCATTCTCTTTTTGATATGGTGGAGTGTGTGGTCGACGTAGGTTGGTATGCCCTTGCGATCTTTTATGAAGTGCGCTATAGCAAATTTGCTGGCCGCGTATACTAGAAGTAGCATGTGATTGTTGCCGTGTTTCGATATGGGTTTTACCGGACCACATGTATCTGAACTGACATATGTTCCTGTAGGGTAGGGGTGTGTGGTACGTTTGTGTGGGCTTGGGGCTTGTTCGGCATGACTGCACGCGCTGCTGGTTATCCTGATATCTTGGGGTAGTGTGGTTGGCATGATGGGGAGTAGCCTGTGTCGAGCTTATAGTGATAGTTTCTGTGGATGATCGTGGTTTAACTTGACATGCCAATTGTGCGTTGTGAGCTGGATGTTTGAGGTTCGCTTTCTTTGTATGGGGTTGGTGGCATGCCGAAGAATGGCTGTGGTTATTGGTTTGGTGGTGAGTGTGGTAATTGGCGGGGGATATGTCAGTTTTGTTCGACCTTGTTGTGGTGTTTGGGCTTTGTAGCGGTTTTATGACTTCGTATAGTGCTTAGGCTTATTGGATGTGTTTCGGTTGCTTTGGCGATGAGTGATGGTGTGTGAGAGGGGTAGGGTTTTTGCCGGGTGAGCTTGTGTGGTGTTTGCAATCTTTGTGTCTAAATGATATTGATTTTTTCTCCAGGGTGCTTTGGCTATGATAGCTGGTGTGTGAGAAATTGTGTCTGGTATATAATTGGCTTTTTTTGTGAATGCTAATAGTCCGTAGCGCGAGCCCATGTCGTGGACCGAAAGGAGGTTGTGCCATATCGAGTTGTTTGTTACCGCGTGAGTGCTGAGATGATTAGTCTTGCTGGTGCGGAGGTGCAGGGTTCCACTGTGGGTGCACTGTGCCTGTTGGTTCGTAGCCGATTGAGTTAGCGTGGGCTTGAAGCGGGCGCATGTGAGGAAGAGGGTGGCGTATGTGTGTCGGATGGGCTCCGCTGTCTAAGAAAAACTTACCATTGTTTTCCGTTGCTCCCTCTGATTTGACATCGACTTGAGTTTGGTGCGGAGCCAAGGGGGGGGGTTGGGTTGGTAGTGAGTGTGGGGTTGTGCAAGGGTGTGATATGCGTATGTAGGGAGATGGAATGCCATGCTACCTTGCCAATGCGGCTGCTGGCTGTAGTTGAAGTCTGATTGCATGTAGTTGGCTTGTGGTTTGTTGGCCCGGAATTTTGGATGTCTGGATTCTCTGCATTGGGCATCCGTGTGATTGCATCTTATGCCCATTGATTTGTGATATGTGCAAAGTTGATGAAATGGATTGCGACGATAAGGATATGTGTGGTGCAATGCCCCAAAGGGGATAAACACCGAAAGACGTTCGGGATCTTCCTCTCACGAGGTGAACCCAGTTGGGTAGAGCCCTCCCAGAGGTGTCACGGCGAAGCCGGTTTTTAAGACCAGGGACACCTGTTGCGACTCGCGCAGGGAGGTGAAGGCGAAGAATGGGTATCCGCGTGAGCGGGGTGTGATCCTCAGTAGAGGTATGTTTCCACGTAAGTGGGGGTGTGTGAGCGGATGCGCACACGAGGGCTGCGGATAGCGGGAGGTGCTACCCTAAAAAGGGGAAAAAGGAAGGGCCAAGAGGAGGAAGAGAGGACGAAGTGAGTCGCGAGAGCAACGGGGACGAACGGCGATGCCGGTAACAATATCCCTATACAGGGCGAAACACCAATGCAATTGGAACAATTGTACTCCCAGTGATGGGTCCCTTTAGATGTGCAAGGGGGTTAGATGTCCCGTGGTTCACGGCGTTTCCCTCCAAGGAGGTGTAGAGCAAGCGCGCGAGCGGTAACAACTAGAGCCAATTCCCCAGGTTGAGGTCCCTTGTTGCGGAAGGTTTACTGGTGCGACGGCAGTGCGCCGTCACACTAAGTACTAGCTTCCCAGAAATGGGTGTGAAAATAATAAATAATATTAACTAAAATACTCCACATTTCGTGGCAACATCCACTACTGGGGCCAACCGCCAATCGACCCAAAACCGTGTCCCACGTGTCCATACCCACCATTGTGGGGCGTAGTTCATATACATACTACACAACCGATAATATCGGGAAAACGATCAAGTACCAAGAATCCCTCCCTGAGGGCGTTGCACTTCAATATGGCGGTCTGCGAGATTGGGGTTTACTGTCATAGTATGGAGGCGTAGTTCTGGATGATAGTCTCGTTGTTTTAGGTTGTGATTCCGTAGTTCCCGGGTAATCCTTGAGCCGTTGTGTGCATTGCGGCTTTGGATTGAAATGGTTGATATATGTTTTGTAACCATTTGAAGATTCAAGTAAACTGCTTGATTGTTTCGGGTGTGATAGCTAGAATGTGCCCAATGATCGGAGTGAATGTGGCCTGCTTCTTCAAACCGTTGATGAGAAAGTCTAATGTATTTTTTTCTTCTTCAATGTTTGGGTATCTTGCTGCTACCATTTTTTGACGAACGGCCATGTGTGCTTGAATACACTGGTCGACGTCTGCCAAGTTTTGGAGTTCTACGTTCTCTGCTTCTGTCTTGAGGAATTTGTGATCCTCCTTTGTTGATTGGTTGATGTACGCTAGTAGTTTTTGTACCAAATCGTGTGATATGGGTCCTCATCGGAAATGATGAAACGTTCTAGGATGTCTATGGACACACTGCTGAGTATTGCTGAAAGTAGGCGGTTTTGTCTCGACTAGAAGAGGTTCAGCGATGCTCCGTCTGTGGGTAGGGTTGGGTCACCTTGAAGGTGAGTGAGTGCCTTGATTGTGGCAGCATACGTTTTGATGGCCAGGTAACACAGAGCGTAGTTTCTGGTGTTGAGGTCTGGAAGTTTGTGTGTTTTGTCCGATTCCATTGTTTACTGGAATACTGGTACTGTGTAGGTATTTGGTGGTATGGTGGATGTGGGTGTATGCTGAGTGGTGTCTTGTCGTGTATGGTTGTCGTTAGCTGTTGTGATGGCGTTATTGTAAAGTGCGTTGATGATAGGGTCTTGACGGAGCTCTTGCCCTTGGCGGCGGGCTGAGAGGGGGTCGGTGGTGGGCTTTGTTGTGGGGAGGGGGTTAGCGTTTAACGGATATGACTGGTGCGTGAAGTTGAGGAGTTAGCGTGAGGCCCATAACCTGTGAGTAGAAGGCTCTGTCTCTCATTCTTTACTTCGTCGTCGTCGTCATTTGTCTTAAATACAGTTTGTTCACTGTAATAGTTTAAAAATAATTAACGTAGTACTAGGTATGTTAATATCTTATGGCTGATTTTAGATTATCTGATGGTATTTATGGATCTACATTTTACATGGCTACGGGTTTTCATGGCTTTCAAGTAAACTTATTTGTATAAAAATTAATATTAGTAAAGAACTTACAGACTACGCGCTACGTTTGAACGGCTCTCTGACCATGAGCACGTCCTGGCATTCCGAAAAGTCGTCGAAAGACGCCCAGGCTATGCAGACTACAACAGGATTGCCCGGAAACACCCAAACCCATTGTCCCGAACTACCAAATGAGTCTGCCTTATCGTCCACTACGCAAAAACTGAAGCGATTTCGGTTTACTCAAGCATATGACTTTTTCTTCTTCAGGCGGTGCGAGAATCTGACGCGCATGTTCCAGAATGGGGCAAAACTGACGTGATATTTGATAAAGTGTAGAATACTTTTCTTGCAGTTGTTGCTAGGGCAGTTTTTTCTTATATGAACCGTCAATCACGGAAGACGCTAATGGATCGATTTAAAAGGCTTGTGGCTATACGAAGAGCGGACAATAGACGTAATGTGTCCGCAACTGCAATTGTGGAGGAGTATGGTGAAAAGGAAGTGCTGCTAGATGATCTCATTCTTGAAATGGACGAAAAAGCAGAAGCAGTGAAGGTAGAAAAGGAAGAGCTTAGTGCAGATGAGAAAAAACTAATTGATGCCGGTGAAGAAATACGCAAGAAGGCTATGAAAGGCAAGACAATTGCAGTGCAAAGTGATGGAGGTACTGATATCTCAAAATCGACAGGCAGGAAACGGGCTCGACGTTTGGAGGCTTCTAATTCTGCTGAAGATATGACAGTTTTTCTTCTCGAGCAATCGAAAGAACGTCAAATATTAGAACAGAAGCGGTTCGACATGGAACAAGAACGCTTGAAGATGGAAAGAGAAAGAAACGAGAAAGATCGGCAACATTTTGAGGCTTCGAGGAGAGAAGCGGACAGTAGATTGGAGCTTGAGAGGAAACGATTTGAAATGGAAAAGGAAGAGCGTGCTCTAGCACTTGCAGAGAGGAAACAGATGATTGGTTTGATTGAAGCTTTGAGAAAGAAGCTTCAGTGAGGTAAACTGGATATGATGGTACACTAATTGGTTAGTTTACCCCAGGTGGTATTTCACAGGTTGCTCTTATTTCGTCCGTGCGATTTGGCAATTAGAACGGCTTGTTTGTTCATGGTTGGTGCAATCGCTATACATGCGCCTGTTTACGTGTTTTCAAGATGACGATATGACTGAGTGCTTTTCCTTGTTCGAAACTTTTGGCTTTAGGTGAGTACTTTTACGTGGCAGTGGAGATGTGGCACCGATAGCAGGGTTTGCGAACACTACAGCAATCCCATCATAACTCACATGCGCGAGTTGTGCAGATGGCTTTGCGAGGATTAGGCAGTGGAACTGTGTGCTTCAACATATTCACAACAGTTTCTGATTTGTGAGATGCTAACTGGATTTTTGCGTGTTTGCAGAGGAGTGACTACATGCCCACATCTAGAGACCACGTTTGGAAGGTGGAAAAGGATCAGCCTTTGGAATAGCTCGCAGTTTGTAACTACATTGTATCGTTCTCCATCCGGTTTTCCTCAGTCCTGCGATATGAAAGCATAACCCACGAGTTTGAACCGTTGTTCAATTTCCGAAGCACAAGGTAAGCACAACCCCTACACCATGAACCACTACCGCTGATGTCCAGATCGTTAATGTCCAGCACCCTCTTCCCCCCTTGGCTCGATTCACTCTAACTTGCGAATAATCCCCTTTTCAATTTGTCAGAGTTCTGGTCGAAGAAGGTTCCTACAAGTTTGGGACCTGCTTTGATTCGCGATCATGGTATCCGCTTGGTAGAATCGTGAGAGGCACGTTTTACCCCGGGATAATGTATAGAGCTGCTTAGTGCACAATACTCTCCATTTTCTCGGTTTTCAAATCAACATTCAGGACGTTTGCTTGCTAAGAGCCCCGGTATTCTCAGGACTGACTGCATTATCTTCCTATGCTCTTACGAACGAAGAATCTGACACAGCATCAGGCATAGTTGCTGCCGCTATCATATCTATTGTGCCTGGGTATATATCCCGTGCGGTCACTGACTCGTATTGCAACGAAGGCGTTGCGATCAATGCCATGATTTTCTGCTTCTACCTATGGACCAAAGCTGTGAGTACAGGCTCTTTGTTCTGGTAAGGAATGGCTACTCTATCATACTTGTTCATGTTGGCAAGTTGGGGTAGATACTTCTTTCTGATTAACTTGATCCCGGTTTACGTCCTTGTGCTGCTCTTTACAGGGAGTTACTCGCTGGGCTATATGTGGCGTATAACACTTTCTACGTTCTTGGAACGTTTCTTTTCCTGCAAATCCGATTTGTTGGATTCAACGCGGTTCAAACTTTTGAACATCTCGGGCTTTTGGAACGTTTGGTCTCATTAACCTGTATTGTGTTACGAACTGGGTACGCAGTTTTCCAGAACCGAGGGTGTTCAAATCGTTTGTACGCTGGCGTGCACTCTTCACGTTGTCCGTTGTTGTATCTCTGGTTCTTGTATCATTTGCGTTCGACAGCAGCGGTCGTATGACTTGTAGGATTCGAACATTTCTTGATCCGACGTATGTATCTAGGAACATTCCGATTATTGGACCCGTGTCAGAGCATGAGCACACAGCATGGGGATCGTACTTTTTCGACCTCCACTTGACTGTGTATTTGATGCCTATGGGACTGTACTTTTGTTTCAAGAAGCTGTCTGATGCGAATATGTTCTTGATTACGTATGGTGCATTCGCTGTGCTCTGTTAGTGTTTACAGCCGCAGAATATGTTGCTCACATGAAGAGCAACACGCTCGATCATTTCTGCCGTGATTTCAAGGCGTGTTCAACGGGTAACAAGATCGTGATAGCGATCAGCGATATGGATAGATATTGCAAACAGATAGCACGAGACGCTCTTAAAAAGGGTGGACATTCGCTTACTATAATGAGCAAGGAAGCAGTTCAGGACAGCTATGCCTTTCTTTTCATGGATTACGGAATTAGTACGCATGATATTCGCAATCGAGAAGAGCTCTCTCACTATATCTGTGACATTTCTCGGGCTGTAGCGAAGCTCCCGCACTACCGAAACGAGGCCTTCTTGGATTCCGTGTTGCCGTACAAGAGAAAGAAAGCTGCAAGAGCCGCAGCACCCGTTATTCTATCACGAGAGAACAGAAACGGGGCTACAAACACCGAAGAAAATGATAGCGAATCCGAGCACGAGGAAGGCACATCACTTAAGCGTTCTACGAAGAATAGAAGTCATATGTACCTTATGATGCTCTCCCTAATACCTGGTGTGTCTAATGCGAAGGCCAAAGCCATATATGAGAAGTATCCCACGTATCAATGTCTACTAAACGCTCTCCAGAACAGTGCGAATCAAGATGACCTCCTTTGAGGCATAAAATTTGGTGGAACGAATAGGAGAATTGGACGTCATGTATCGCAGACGTAGCCAAAGTATACACTTCCAGTGATCCGACGACAGAAATTGTTTGATGACAACTGTCCCTGCATATGAAGGGAATCCCAGAACCAGGTTTTCTTGAAGTCCTGCAAACCGGTTGTTATCTTCCACAGCGTTTTGAGGCTACTTGTGAAATCCACAGAAACAAAAACTTCCAAGATAGTCTCATCTTCAGGGCTGACAGATCTGCGTTTATCAATTTGTCAGTGTACCATGAGGTTCCAGGATATTACAAGCTGCTTACAAGGATGTTGTCTGATCATTTAGGCGTCATTGTTTTCCTCTCTACAAACCCATCGTAAAGCGTGAGAGAAGGCGTTTACTCCATGGAGAAAGACAACAGAGGATCACATCACTTGGAGGATTCCGTAATCCCTGATATGGTAAACCATGATCATACGAGGGGAAGCTTTCGTTTCCCCCGTCCTGTTTTGCAGGTGGGATGGCTCGTTTGTTCGTGTTTGCCGTCTTCGCTATATATGTACATGTGTACGTGTTTTCAAGACGACTGTTTGACTGCAGGTTTTTTACCTTTTCGAAACTTGTGGCTTTCGTTGAGTATTAATACGTGGCAGTGGTGATGTGGCACCGACAGCAGGGTTTGCGAAGACCAAATCAATCCCATTGGAAACCAGACGTGCGAGTTGTTGAGATGGATTTAGGAGTACTTGCGCTCGTTATGTCACTGTCATCTGCCAACCATATTTCCAGGGTTTTAGTACGTCTGTTGGGCCTACTACTTATGATATATGAAAGCCGATGCACAATCACAGTTACCCACCGTGAGTAAATCGCAGCAAGAGTACGACGGTTGGTAGAAAGTTCCACACCCGTCATGCAGCCCTAGTATGAACTCAGTGCAGCATGAACCAGTACGAACAGGTTGAAAGACTAACAAACCAGACCATAACGTTAGTGGAACAACAGACTAGGTGGGAGCTATTGACGACCTCAGTGAGGAAAGGGTTAGCCAGTGGAACGGTGTGCTTCAACTTATTCATAACCGCCTTTCATTTGTGAGATGCAGACTGTTTTTTTTTTGGGCGTTAGCAGAGGAGTGATCACATGCCCGCATCTAGAGAACTAAGTTTGGAAGGTTGAAGAGCCAGATTCGGAGTCATGCATCGAATCCTGAAGATGTTTCCTATGTTCCAACTGGCTGGGATCGGCAAGTTAATATCAAAGTTGGCTGCACCTGACACGAGCCTTCGAATCTCGAGCTCGTCTAAGCAGTTCAGGGCATTTTTGCGACTTGCCAAGTGGATACACGTTCAATCATTCTCACGTGTAGTTAGATGCGTCTTACCATATATGGTCTTCGTTCCCGAGTGTATCAAGCCTACCCTTTGAGGTAACTATCAAACTCTTGTGCATTTCGACGGTCATGCAATCGTCGTCACGTGCATTTCAAGGTCCTTGCGGAAGTAGATGATATGTCTTCCACCATCTCTGGGCAAAAAGGCGTTTGTACATCATTGTTGCAAGCGCTAAGGGCAACGAACCGACCTGGAAAGTCTCGTTGGACAAGACCGATTTCAATATCCAGGGGAGCGCGGAATCTTGATACATGTTCATGCAGAAATATTGCACCATCAAGTGATAGAATGTAGGCACTGGCACCGCGCGATATGTTTGCCTGAACAACGGAGTGCTTATATCTCGGATTCATTGTCCAGATGCGTTCCTTTCGAGACGCTTGTAGCCGCAATTCGTGGTTGAGCATTTGCCGGCGAAGAAACATGAAGTGCCATGGCTGTTGTCTTGCAACGAATTCTTGGTCAACGTTTGTCAGAACCATGGGCAGGCTTTTTAGCAAGCGCGTGGTGGGAAACAGTGTGTCGTCGATCACCAAGATCCGCTGCTTTCCCGTGGCGGCTACATGCGCCGAAAGCCTTTTATGAGCTTCAAGGTAAGCTACGTGCTTCTGCATCAGCGATACACTCGATTTCTTCATGACACGAAGCTTTTCCAGAACTGATTCTGATATTGGAAGTGGAGGGTTTTGAAAAGACACATGACGGGGCTCGTCCTGGTTCCATCTTGTGACTGGGATATCAGCCTTTTGAGTAGCTAGAAGTTCGAACTCTCGAAACTGCTCATTGCATTTTTCGCTAGTGATAACAAATACTTCATCAAATGTCCCGGTGCCTTGGAGATTGACAGACGGGTATCTGTTGCGGAACGTGGCATTTCTGATGCTCGTGTATCCTGTTTTATAGAAGGAAGTACTTGTAGGAGCCACAACGTGATGAGTTTGAACCTGGGCAACGATGTCCATCGGATGTGGTAGCTCACCCGAAGGCATTGTAGCAAACAGTGAATCAGGCAAATGGACATCGCCGCGAAATCGAAACAACCTAATCGTTTCCTCTATCAAGATGCAGACCAGAAACGCGTTCAGAGTACAGACAACGCGTTTTCTACGTAACATAAGAACCCTTCTGTTCCAAGCATATGGCGGTTTCACTTCATCCACCCGTCACGGGTGGATGCGGTACTTTCAGAGAAGCAGCCGTTTTCCTCCACTGTGTGTAGGCTTCACGTGGCTCGAGGTATGATTTCATTTGAAGCAGATCCTGGTTGCGCCTTCTGTTCATATCTGTTACCATTGTATTGCACCTTGCTGTTTTCGAATAACTTGATTCCTGTTGGTGAAGCCACTTGGGGTAAAGCTAATGAAGTGGCTAGTAGAAAGAGGTTTGCACTCCTATAATAAAATGAACATGGAATTCAATTGATATTGGGGTTGAGAGTCACCAGCAACCCTTTCACGATCTGGATTAAAACCTTTTAACGTCGCATGATGTAGGCTGTGGCTTTAATTTACTTTTCATTGTCAATCTACTCAAACCACTCCTTTTGGATTTCAATTCACTCAACAGAGAACACAAAAGACGATGTGAAGGCCGTATCCTAAGCTCTAGCGGAGCACTTTCTTTCTGAGCTGCTGCAAGATCTTCGCTGAGAAGCAAGTGTCAACTGACTCCTTTTTCTCTCAGGCGAACTTGATTAAAAATCAATCTGGCGTGCTGAACCCGGATGGAATGCTTGCGTTCCTGGTTGGCGGCTGAGTTGAGTAGATTGTTGATCCTTTCAAGTAGTTTTAGAGCATTCTCGTTTTTCCTCACCAAGGTTTCTCCGTCGACATCCTGCGATAACTAGTACAAGACAGAAACCGCAGCGTCGAGGATGCCCTCGCGATCTCTATAGAACTGCGCACAGGTAAAGATCACATCGATGCATTCTTCCACTGAAGTAACATCCGCCACACGGTCCTGTACTTCACAGAAGTCACGAATGATAGTTATCCCTCTATCAATAAAGCGAATATGCGTAGAAGTTCGGTGCAGGTGTCTCAACACCACTAGAATAGTTCTAATGATGTTCTGAGAAACCATGCTATGACGTTCGGATGTTCTGTGTTCTAAGGAATCGGACATACAACGAGAAGGTGATGCTGTTGCTGTCGACATTCTCCGGATGAGAGCATAAACTTTGCTTGCGTAACTGGGATTACTCATTACGTCGTCAACAGACTTCCTCGAGGAAGTAATATTGAAAAAACTCAGTTCAACTGAAAGATTTTCCAAGTTACTGGCACCTTCGGGGGGGACGTTAAGCCGCACTTTTTGATCGTTAATTCGTGGACTGGATTTAGTCTGCTCAACATAATCCTTTCTTTGTAATGCCTGCAGGGATGTGAGTCCAGAATTGACGGATAATCCAGATTTCCCTGTAGTGTCTTTCACAGGGGGCGGTGTATCAACATGCACATTGACGGATGCGAGAACGGGACTTGCAAACCTCTGCGGAGAAAAACGCCTTGCTTGATACTGCACGGACGAAGACCCACAGTTAGACGGAAACTCAGAAGATTCTTGGTTTTCTTCCCGGACATTGTCCAGAGATCGCCTTGTTTGGACATTACCGGAAGCTGCATCTCCTTGCGCGGCATACCTTCTCTTACATGTTACGGTTACCTCCTGGGCGGACGTAGTTGACTTCGCAGCATACATATCTGAGCAGAACTCCACCTGCTCTTCATTGATGACATACTCTTCCGGTAATCTTTCTTTCCAGGAATGCTTTGATATATTTCTTCTTCCGCCTGGTCTTCTTGATGATCCTCTTCGCCCTTCAGTTGCTGATAAATATTGATTAAATCCTCTACATTGATTATTCTTTGTCCACACTCTTCGCGTGATTCACTACGCAACAACAGTTCCATGCGCTCTTTTTCCTCTGTATTTTGAAGCGTCAAGAGTCGGGTGTCGATTTCTGCCTCAAGTATTTCAAAGACCGTATTGCTTTCTTTCTGATAGGAAACCTCCAATGCCATGATTTCTGAATCAAGCCTCCGCTCCTCTTCTCCAATTCGAGTTCGTTCAAGGTTTAAGGTCCACATTCGCTTCTTGAACTCTTGGTCTAGGTCACGCACTTCTTCATCTCTCTGGGCTTGCTCTTCCTGTCTACGTTTCAATCGCTCTTTCATATGACGCGCGAACTTCCATTCTGCTAAGAAACATACCGATGACAGTACGGTGCCCATCAGCGCTTTCAGTTGTACTTCCGACTTCTGATGTTCATTCTGCAAAGTAGATTCGATATCCTATAGGTCACTCCGAAGTACTTCATCTTCCTCCTTCATGAGACATGATACATGTCCAAGTTTGGCGTATTATTGTTCGGCGTCACACACTGGGAAGGATATTTCACAGCAGATTAGGTTATCTTCGTCAACTAATACACTAGTACGCCGGAATTCAACTGAGTTGGAATGTTGCATCTTCAGAGTTCTGTATCGTGTTTCTATTGCCCGATGAGGACGTCTCTAGCTTGTCTGTTTCTAACTCGAGCCGCTTTAGAGCAACCAGGTCAGCTTTCTCCAGCTAGCTGAAAACGCAAGTCTAGTCCTCGACGTCCTTCCACGTCGTACTCGTGACTGGATTGCAATTCGTGCATCAAACTCATGTATGCGTTCTCAGCTGTTCTTAGAGCAGTTTCGGTGATCTGTGATTCTTCCGCATGATTCTTAGAACTGTCGAGGTCAAACAAGTTTCCATATTTGTTTGGAGTTGTTTCACCATCGTCGTCCGTAGTACTCTTGTCAGGGAGTTTTGGAAAGAGCTCAGCTACCGCCGCTTGTTGATTCTGATGATCTGAGCCATGAATGGAGGTTCTAAGCTATTACTGTCATCTTCAAGGCTAGATTGAGCTTTGAATTCGTCAGAAACACATGACACAAACGTTAATCCGGCTCTAGATCCTTCATTATCTCCTGTTACATCAACTTGTGAGTTTTCTACCTGGCTAATTCATGTCTGCTCCTCCGGTGCCACTTGTTCACGATCTGCATTTGTGTTGGCGGATCTCAATACATCTTCACTATCAGTAATATTGGCAATGAGGTTTGGTGCGTCTCTAACACATGACTCACAGTCTGTGGCCGGCGAAAGTGTAATCTTCGTGTCCCACGGTACCTATGGTGTATTGTCGCTGTCGTGGCTATTCTCGCTACTTGTTGAAGAGGACAGCTCCTGTTCTTACATCTTCGCAAACCTGTAGAGAATCGGAGGTTTCCAAACTGTCGTGAATAGCTTCCAAAGATCGGCCTTCTAAGAGGCTGGTTTCATCTCCAGATTCATCAGTAGACTGAACTGTTCCCGCGGCATCATTCGACGGAGTGCTGCTCCTTGTACTGCTTGCAGACTGGCCGATACTTTGCGAAATTTCGTGAGACTTGGGCATTATGCGGATGGGGAAGTGAAGGAGTCTTCGGTAATGCAGCCTCAGCACCATGAACAGATTGTGCTGCAACCTCCAACATATGCTCTGTAGCAATAGAAACAGCGGCACTGAAGGACAAGTTGGCTTTCTTGATGTGGTTGCCAAAGCGCAGTACCTCAGCGTTGAATGCGGTGCCCCTGTAAAAGCGCAGCACAGCTGCGTATTGTGCAATGAAGACATCTGATGAGGCGAAGTTTTGAGTTGGGAAATAGGATGCAGATGAAGAAAGATCACCAAGCTCGTGGTTTAGCCAAGCAGATAGGTCAATATATCGGTGTTGTCCTTATATGGTCATATATTGCAGTACAACACTCTGGTGCCTCACAATCAAAATACTGGCTAACCTGCCCTCATTTTTCAATACAGGTCTTGAAGTTCAGCAGCAATTGCGGATGCAATATACAAAAGAGTGACCGGAAATCGGCGAACGCAAAGCAGACGTTGAGAAACCGTTTCGAACCCATATTTGTTTTAGATATTTGTAGTTCCATTCCACTGCAGTTCGAATTGCATTCATTGAACAGTTGTACTCAAGCTGTATGGCAGTAGCGCAACTTCTCTGAAAAAGAAGTCTGTAACCATGGTCGCAGCACGTACGCATGATCCCCGTAAATATAGTACTGCATCCATTCACAACCATACACCTTTCCAATAACGGCTTCGATCCTGCCTCTTGTCAGGAGTGTAAGATCGTGTCGGCGTCCCACTTCAGGGCCAAACATATGAAAAATCAGGCCATCAGGGGTAGAAATGGTCTGATACTTTAAAACAATGCTGCCGCGTGTGCCCAGAAAAACAAGATCTTTGGTTGCTCCCCTCTCCTCCTGGGACGATATTTATACTTACCTTTGTGCAGTCAATGAACCCTACACATTTTTCTAGAGAGGCTCCGCGTCTTTGAATTGCGTCTGCGTAAATTGCCGCACGAGATGTCAGAAGCTGCTGCTGCAAAGTGGTTACCAGTCTACCTTTTAGGTTAAAACAATCGCTCAACTGCTTCCCAGAATACTTCACTGATGTGTGTGAATCTCATCCCAAATATATAACTCTATATCATACCATGTATGAGCAGAAGACAATCGTTTCAAGACAATTACAGCAGGCTGTAATTGAGTCAGAATAGTAGCCATTGCGAAGTTGTATGACGCAGATCCCACCCGATAACCACAGACATTCTTTACCAATATCGTTACGGCGAAATCTGTAGTCATGTAGACCACTGTTCGTCAGAAAAATGTTTAAGGGTGAAATTGTGATTTCGAATGCTGTTAGCGTTGAAGTTCAAGGTTTTGAAGATCATATTTTGCAACTTGCACTCGACGCCAAAGTGCTAGCATCAACAATGGTTTGGCTTCAGAATTAAGAGCTAGTTGAAACAGCGTTTTTGCGCCGTAAAAACGAGAACGGGCACGCCCAATTGAGAAGTCTTCTTGGCGGGACCATCATGTAAAAGTGCAATGGAATCTTGGCTCATGTTTCCCAACTGGGTGGTCTGTGGACAACCGCATGATGCGTATCCTACGAACTATACCATAAGTTATTTTGCGTAAGGTGCAAAACAATGTTTTGTTCCGCAAAATCTCGTAGCGTTCGTGTAAGTCGTGGCTACGAGATTTGATACGAGA